>CM035167.1:127840271-128514637 GCA_020205615.1 Panax quinquefolius
CTTTTATAAATAAAGATGAATTTTCTATAAATATCATTTTGAATATTATGGAGTAAATTTGATATAATGTTATAGTTGTGGGTAATATTTATAAATTTTGCAAAAATCGTAAGTTGTTATATAATATTGATTGGTGGGGAATATTCGTTTTTAACGGGGAATATTTATCTGACGACACAATCATTGGTGGACCTGAAATGGAATTATTATCGGATTGAAAATGACAAAAATACTTTATAAAAATAACGGTGGAAGTTTTTACCTTTAACTGTTGAAACACGGTGTTAAAAATGCGATGTCTGGCATGGTTGCATAGTAGCACACGGTATTGATTATTGATGCTTTACGTGAAAGTCAACTTCGATTTTGTTCGATTATTACTATAGTAATTCTTTGCATAGTATCTCACGTTATTTGATTGATTATTGTCGATATTTTATATATTATTAAATCGATAATTGAGGCGACAAGGTTATTAATATTATTATTTGCAATATTAACGATATGCAGAAGTTACATCGATGAGAGGTTTGGTCACTAATTACTTGTGATAAGGAAAAATTCTTATTAAATCCCCTCTTTCTGAGAGCGATTTGATGTGATTAATATTGTGAATTATAATAATGGTGATAAAGTTTGTTTTATTAGTATTATTAATGTAATAAAAGCAGAAAAACTTTTATATAAAAGCAGAATACTTTTATAAAGTTATTCATTTTATTAGACTATAAATAGAATATATAATATTACATTATCGTAGTGTTTTCGTAGTAAAATCTTTTATATAAAAGCGAAATACTTTTATAAAGTTATTTTTTTATTAGACAATAATTAGAATATATTATATTTTTATTATGCGTAGTGTTGCATAGTGCGTGCATAGTGTTTTGCATAGTAAAATCTTTTATATAAAATAGAATACTTTTATAAAGTTATTAGTTTTATTAGATTATAAATAGAATATATTATATTTTATTTAAAAAGCTTTTGTTTTAAATCACGAATAGTCAGTTTAAAGTAAATTAATCTAGGCCGTTAATGAATTAGTTACTATGCGATCCATTCTTACATAAATAGAAGCTCATTCCTTCATTATTTCTTACGAATTCCTTTGAAACTCTGAGAGAAACTATAGAGAAAGAAGAAAAGTGTTATGCTACTTCCTACTTACATATCCGATACTCTTAACACTAAGGTAAGGGGTATTATTTCTTTCGTATTAAGCAAGAGAAAATGCATTATTACATTCTTTATTATTACATTGGAATTACACATGTATCGCGGGCTACCTATACTTGGTGAAATTCTTACATTATTCCATTCTTTATCATTATGTTGGAATAACTTTCATCATCTGAATCTGCTTATGCGTGGTGATTTACATTATTATTAGTTCTTTATTATTACATTGGGAACATCTGTATGCATGCAGCTTTCTGGCGTGACACGGTTCCATTATTTATCATTTTGTTGGAACATCACAATGCGTGCGTTCTACGTGACTTGATTACGTTATTCATTATTACATTAGAATAACACATGTCGCGATTACATCGCGTGCACGGTGATTTCTTTTTGTTATTTCATTCTTTATTATACTCGGTTGGTTAAAGTTTTGACTTCTATACTCCATGAAATTAGTGGAATATCCTTGATATTTGCGCTTCATCCGATATCTTTTCATGGAAATATTCTTACGAGCATTCTTGAATTTTACTCTACAAAGAAAGTATCGTATTGACAATTTGGGCGTTATTGGTTCTGGATAAATTAATTCTTGAACTTGTTTTATTGAATTCTTATATCATTGTCATCATCCTCATGTTTTATATTATGTTGAAAGTCATCTATGGCTGTGGTGCATAGATGGACTTGAATATGATTATGACCGAGGATTAATCGGTATAATCATGGCCGTAATGTTACAAATGATGTGGTGAAAGTCCTCGTTGGCCCGTAGTGCATTAATGGGCCGAGTTGTTGGCATGATCATAACCATTGATGAATACACGAATATCCTTGGCCGTGGTGCATGGAAAATTTGTGGTCGTGATCTTAATGAATATCCTTGGTAGTAGTGCGGGGATGATGTGGATTATTTATTAAAAGTGAGTCTCGTGATAAAAGTAATGAAAAACCTTTTAAATCATAGAAGATAGTAGATTTTATTCTCTACTTGCTCTTAATGGATTGCTTGTTCATGCAGTTAAACTTGATGTTTGTTATATTTTATCGGTTTAACTTTGTTGAAGGCTAATGATAAATTATTATGCATTATCTTAGTCATAATATTTCTTCTTTGGGCTAGTTGATCTCACCCTTTTGCTTTCATTGTTCTCTTGAAATGAGAGCGTGGCGAGGGACTAGTCGGGGAGCGGAGAGGCGGTCGAAATGATAACATTAGTAGTCCTCACTATTCTATGAAATAGTGTGATAATAAATGTAATGAGGACCCCATTGAGTTTTGTATATTGTCTGAAGATAATATTTGTATTAAAACTCACATTTCGTGTTGTATAATTAAGTTTTATTTGTATTGTGTACCATGTAAAGATAGTAGATTTCATTCTCTCGTAACTCTTTTAATGAATTGTTATTTCCTCTGCGAATATTGATTTAAAAGTTGTTGTCTATTGTATTATATTAGATTTTTCCTTGTTGAGGACTAACGATAATTTGTTCTATATTATCTTAGTCATTATATTCTTTACTTGGCTAGTTAAGCTCACCCTTTTCTTTTTTGTTCCATTTTTCTTCTCAGGAGGCGAGAATGTAGCGAGTACTAGTCGGGGTGTGGAATGATGGTTCTAGAAGTTGTTTTAGTAGTCCTCACTATTTTGTAAAATAGTGTATCAATAATTGTAATGAGGACTTATTTGAGTGTGGATATTATCTAGATGACAATATTTGTATTTAAACTCACGATTTATGTGTTGTCGTATATTTTGCCACGATAATTGTATTAATAAAGTTGTAGTTGTTTTACATACCATGTATTTGGCGACTAAGAATGGGTGTTGTATACCTATTTTGGGGGCGTCACGGTTAATATCGAGCTTAGGGATATGATCTCTGGCGGAGATCGGGAATAGAACTAGGAGGAGAGGCGAGTAAATCCTTGCTAGTGTATGTCCTACTAAGCTTATTTGTTGGTTGGTCGAGAATATAGGGATATTATGTGATATGTTAATTTCTTTAATTAACCCTTGTTTTATAAGCGAGTATTTGAGAATGGCATTTGAGAATGTTAATGATGGAGTAAATGAGGCCAGTGGAACACCTTTACTCACCAATGAGGAGAAACGTGCAACATGTGAATGTTCCTCCTGTAAACAACACCCTTGCTGATCAATGATGAGCGATGGGATGTTTAGAAGCTTTTTGCGATTCATGCAAAATCAGAACGAGGAGACTTCGTGTACAAAATACGGGTGGAAATGATAGCAATCTTGCGACTTATCCACGACCCAAGCGATTCAAAGTTGGGACCACGAATTTACTGGAAAGCGAGATCCGATTAAAGCGGAAGCGTGGGTTAAACAAATTACCAAGATATTTGATGTCTTGGGATGCGGAGAAACGAAGGTTCCATTCACCACTTTTATGTTAAAGTGGCGAGGCGGATTCTTGGTGAGAATCGTGAAGCGTACCCGTCGACGCCTTTTCGGCATGTCTTGGGAAACGTTTGAAAAACTTTTCAATGACAAGTACTTTCACGAAAGTATTAAATATATGAAGGAGGTAGAGTTTATTAGGCTGGAACAAAACAACATGGCGGTGTCCCGATATGAGGCGAAGTTCGCGAGTTATCGAGTTTGCACCTCATTTGGTGGAGAATGAGGAGCATATGGCGGATGTTTCTTGAGAGGTTTGAAACCAGAGTCGTCGATATCTTATCTCTCATAAATTTTCTCTATATTGGATGTTGTCAGCAGGGCTCTCAATTATTAGGCGAGATAATGAGTACGTTCAATGAGGGACCTGACCGGAGTCATCTGGTGGGCGGCGATCGTCGAACAATGATAACCAATGAGGAGGAGAAAAAATCTGGGACAAAAGCGGTAACCACTCTGGTGGTAATCGTGGCCATGAAAATAGAAGAAGCGAGTCGGAGGAGATTTTAAAAGAGAGATTCAATAATGACAATGTGAAGGCGTCGTCGGCACCACATCAAGCTGGTTCTAAGGGAGGAGAAACGACCATCGGTCGTATCTTATAAATGTGGAAAAGAGGACACATCATTGAAAGCTATCCCTGAGCAGTTCAAGGTATGTTATAATTGTGGAAAGGAAGGACATATAAACTCGAGATTGTCTTGTAGCGAAACCAAGTCCAGTGAGGATGGTGACTCGAAAGGTCCCGAAAAAAGTCAAAGTCAGCGGTTCTGGAAGAAGCGTTTGTAAATGGTTTGGTCAAAATCACGAGGAACCAAAGCGAGGTGATCACGGGTAAGCTAATCATAAATTCTTGCGAAGTTTATACCTTACTAGATCTGGTGCTACCCATTCATTTATCTCTCACTTGTGCTCAGCGTTTAAACTTGACTCAGGAGAAATTAGACTTTGACTTATCTGTGGAGACTCCATTAGGAGAAACTTTCATTACATCCACTTGTTTATAAATCTTGTTTGATCCAAGTTGGCACCATCACATTACTGTTGATCTTATCTCTTTAAAGATACTTGCATTTGATGTGATTTTAGGGATTGATTGGTTAACTACTCATCATTGCAAAATTGATTATTTTAAATAAGGTTGTTAGTTTTCATATTCTAACCAACTTTGTTATTTGAATTCAACAACTAAACCACTAAAATCAATCAACATCATATCAAGCCATAAAACCATTCGTTTATTAAAAAATGGATGTCAAGCTTTCTTAGCCCATGTTATGGATTTGAATAAAAACACGTCGATTTGAATAATATTCTGTTGTTAGTGAATTTCTGACGTATTTCTGAAGAACTTCCGGTCTACCCCGAGCGTGAAGTTGAATTCTTTATTGACCTTGAACTTTGAGTACAAAGCCCATTTCTAAAACCCCATATCGAATGGCTCTATTGAACTTGAGGAGTTAAAGGTCCAACTCTGAGGAGTTGTTGGACATCGGTTTCATTAAATCTAGTACATCTCCTTGGGGTGCTCTGTTTTTATTTGTAAAGAAGAAAAGGCGGGGAGTATGCGACTTTGTATTGACTATCGAGAATTGAACCATGTCACCATCAAGAATAGGTATCCAGCTACCTCGCATTGATGACTGTTTGACCCGATTACAAGGAGCACAATTCTTTTCAAAAATCGATCTTAGTTACGGATATCATCGGTTTGAAGATTAGAACGAGGATATTCAAAGGCGCCTTGAACTTCGATGCGGGCATTATGAATTCTTAGTCATGTCTTTTGGATTGACTAATGCTCCTGCTGACTTTCATGGATATGATGAGCCGAGTATTCAAGGAATATTTGGATCGATTCGTTGTTGTCTTTATTGATGACATCCTCATATATTCAAAAGTCGTGAAGATCATGAGCACCATTTGAAAATTTGGTACTCGAAAGGCTTAGTGAAAACAAGCTATATGCGAAGTTGAAGAAATCACGAGTTACGGCTTGAGAAGTAGCATTCCTTGGGCGCGTGGTGTCAAAAAACATGGAGTATCTGTTGACCCGCGAAGATTGAAGCAATCTGAAAGTTAGAAACAACCAAAATTCGGTGGCCAAAAATCACGTAGCTTTACTTTACGGGCTTAGCTTGGTTATTATCGGAGATTAGTGGAAGGATTTTCTCGAATCGCTACTCCGTTAACTTCAGTGACTTCGAAAGATACAAAATTTGTATGGAGCGAGGAATGCGAGAAGAGTTTCCAAGAGCTCGAGAGGAGACTCATTTGGCACTGTTACGACAATACCATCTGGTTGGGATGGATTTGTTATCTCTGATGATGCTTGAGGCAAAGGGTTAGGATGTGTTCTCATGCAACATGGGAAAGTCATAGCTTATGCCTCGCGACAACTTAAAGAATATGAGAGGAATTATCTACTACTCGTGATCTAGAGTTTGGCGGCGATCGTTTTCGCGTTAAAGATGCGGAGGCACTATCTATATGGGGAGAAAGTGGAGATATATTGAGGACCATAAAAGCCTCAAATATTTCTTCACCCAAAAGGAACTCGACATGCGGCAATGGCGTTGGCTCGAAATTTGTTGAAAGATTACGACCATACCATTCAATACCATCACTGGAAAAGCGAGCGTGGTAGGTGGCGCGTTGAGTAGAAGATCATATCTGGGAGCGAGTGCGATGTTGTCGACCTGAGGCCCATTTTGTGTGATTTACAAAAGATGAAGATAGAATTCAAGACTCAGGGGACCCGTGCGATGATGTCAAGTATACGCGTAGAACCAACTTTAATCGATAAAGTTAAAGTTGCTCGAGCCCGCGAGACCGGAGTGATCGTATGAAGAAGAAAGTCTGAAGGTGTTATTCGAAGCGAGAATCGATGAAGAAGAAATACTTGAGTCCACTCCGACTTTGTGTTCCTAACGATTACGATTTGAAATCTAAGATCATGATGGAGCACACAACACACCATTTGCAATCCATCTGGAAGTACCAAAATGTATCGTGATCTTGACATACATTTTGGTGGAACAATATGAAGAGAGATGCGCGAAGTTTATCTCGAGGTGTTTAACTTGTCGGCGTGTAAAGGCGGAACATCAAGTGCCAAAGGGTCCATTGCAACCACTTGAGATTCCGAAATGGAAGTGGGAACACATTACCATGGATTTTGTTCACGGTCTTCCCACGGTTTCTCAAGGCGTAAATCTTATTTGGGTTATTGTTGATAGATTAACTAAGTCTGCTCATTTCTTGCCGTCTGGGGAGACTTATTCCTTGAGCGTCTTGCTTTCGTATGTATGTAAATGAGATTGTGAGATTGCATGGCATGCCGGTATCCATAGTTTTGGATCGTGACCCAAGATTCACTTCACGATTTTGGGTTAGCTTGCAAAAAGCTATGGAGCGCGGAGTTATGATTGATTCGGCATACCATCCTCAAGCGGACGGACAATCGAGAGAGGACTATTCAAACTCTTGAAGATCTATTAAGACTACGTGTCTTAGACTTCAAAGGGAGTTGGGATAAGTATTTACCATTGGTGGAATTCTCCTACAACAAGCAGTTATCGAGCAAGTATAGGTGTGGCTCCATTGAAGCATTATATGGACCGAAAGTGTAAGCTCTCGATATGTTGGGATGAGGTGGGTGAAGCAACATTGTTGGGACGAGTTGATGCGTGTGACTACGAAAAAGATCCAAATGATTAAACAACGCGTATCAAAACGGCACAAGATCGACAAAAGAGTTATGCGGATCTTCATCGAAAGGGCGTGGAATTTAGTATTGGGGATCATGTATTGTTGTTGCGTGTTGCTCCATGGAAGGGAGTTACAAGATTTGGGAAGAGAGAAAGCTCAATCCATGATTTATTGGTCCATTTGATTCTTGGCCAAGTAGGAAATGTGGCTATAGACTCGCGTTACCTCAAGTATGTCTCGTGTTCATAATGTTTTTCATATATACGTACTTAAATAAATATGTGAAGGACCCGAACCACGTTATTGAGTTAGAACCCGGACGAGATAGCCCGAAGATTTAACGTGCGAGGAGGTACTGTCAAGATCTTGGATAGGAAGGAGCATGTCCTACGCACTGAAAGGTCATACCACAAGTCGAAGTTTTGTGGAGGAACCATGCTTATTGAGGAAATGACACAGGGAGTTGGAAAGCGAAAATGAAAGCGAGGTATCCTCACCTTTTGAAACACCAGTGCGTACGTCGTCGATTTCGAGGATGAAATTTCATAAGGAGGGAGGTTGTAAGACCCCACTTATTATAAATGAAATTAAATTTCCTCTATTTATTATTTTGAAATAGTAAGGGTTGATTTGATTAATGTGGTTAGTTATGGGTAAAATCTTGCAAATATTTTAAATAAGCAGGGTTTATAAAATATTCATTGTTGTGGGGAATATTAGTTTGGTGGTGGAATATTCTTCTTTGTCGGGGATATTAAATGCGACGGTGCATGACCTTACTGTGTGGGCCCATAACTGAGCGATTGGATGAAGAAAAAAAGACAAGTATAAGTTGTTTATAAATAACGGGCGTAGTTATTCACAGATTAATCTTGTTGGAATACCGGTTGGTTAAAACACGATGTCTGGCGTTGTTGCACGATAGCTTGCGGTATTGCACGATTATTGATTCTTACGTGAAGGCACTACTCGATAATTATTACGATAATTCTTGTTCGATATTTTATTTTATTGATTCAATAATTGCTACTACGTTGATATTTTATATTATTGTTGTTTCAATAATTGTCACTACATGATATTTTTCCATTATCGAATCAATAATTCATATTATTTGAATAATATTATTAGATAGCATTATTGGCGATGTCTAGAAAGTTACATCTAAGGAGAGTTTGGTCACTAATTGCGCGCATGATGATGAGGAGAAATCCTTATTGGAAAGCCCCTCTTTCTTAGAGCGGCACGGTTGTCGATTATTGTGATTACTGTAATATTATTTGTGAATAATTAATTATTGATTTATATGATAAGGAAAATATTCATTTTATGTGGATATAGATGGAGAAAATTTTTAATGTGACAATTGTTGAAAATTGATATTTTATCTTTTACGATAAAATAATTCATTTAAATATATTATTATATTATAATAATATAATAATGGTGATATTTTACAATGAATGTGGGATATATGAATAAATGAGGAGGAAGAGTATTTTTGTTACTAAAAATATTTAAAACATATTTTTCATGTTTGTGGACCCCATTTCTTGGTGAAATTTGATTATAGCTTTTAAAATCGTCCAGTATGTGGATTTGGTCAATTTACATTTGGAATTTGGAAAAACTTAAACTTACAAAGTTGTAGAAATTGAATTTCCTATGGAATGGACATAAGATTCAAATTTTTTACGATAAAAGGGCTATTTATTATGAATTATTGAAGTTAGGAGTTAATTGAATTTTGAAGTTTTAAATATTTTTTTATGAAAAACGTTTTTTTTGATTTTGGTGGGCCCCACTTGTGTGGTTGATGTTTTGAAATCAAAAAAAAGTGTGGGCGTAAAATTTTTTAAAAATATATTAATATTTTATTAAATTTTACTTTTTGGTGTTCTAAGCATTTTCTATAAATAGGGTCTTGGGTTAGAATTGAAAATCACACGAAAACTAAAATTTTCTCTCTACTATATTATCGGCGTATTCTTGTGAGTATTTTGATACTTTGAGTGTTGCTTTATATCGGTTGCAAGTTCCTTGACACTATATATCGATATTCGATCAAGAAGTCTTATCTTTTTGAGGTAAGGATGTTATTTTTTTTATAAATGATATTATTTCTTTCAATATCATTATCTTAGAAATATTGGTAAGATTTTTCTTGTGAAATTCTTGTCTTTTAGTGTAATCGGGGTTACTATTCACGTATCTGACCTTATTCACGTATCTGACACTATTCACGAATCTGACCTTTATTCACGAAAAATTAAATTTTCATTTTTGTCCAAGATATCTATTATGGATACTAGCTTTGATTGTATCCATGTTTTGATCTTCATTCTTGAATTTTACTCCTTTATGGTTATTTATGAAGTATTTTTGAACTTGGATTGTTTAAAATGTCACGAATCCTTAATATTTGTTCTTTTGTTTCCTTTGGATTCGTTTTTTCTTTAAAATATTTTCATCATCCTCGGTCCTAAATGATGATATAATTGAATATCTTTGGCATGTAGTGCAAAGATGAATGATTTTCGATGAATATCTTTGGCTAGTAGTGCAAAAGATGAGCAGTGTTGAGATGAACATGATGACCGGTGATGAATATCTTTGGCACATAGTGCAAAAGATGAATATTTGATTCAAGATGTATATTGATTGATGTTACGAGGGATAAAATATTGATGATGGACTTTTAAATTCATATATAGATATAGTAGATTTCATTCTCTACGTAACTCTTCTTAATGAATTATTATTTCAATTGCGAATATTGATTTAAAACTTTTTATCTATTGTATTCTATCAGATTTTTCCTGTTGAGGACTAACGATAATTTGTTACATATTATCTTAGTCATAATATTCTTCTTTGGGCTAGTTGAGCTCACCCTTTTCCTTTTTGTTCCATTTTTTTCTTCTCGGGAGGCGAGAATGTAGCGAGTACTAGTTGGGGTGTGGAATGATGGTTCTAGAAGTTGTTTTAGTAGTCCTCACTATTTTTGTAAAATAGTGTATCAATAATTATAATGAGGACTTATTTGAGTGTGGATATTGTCTAGATAACAATATTTGTATTTAAACTCACAGTTTATGTGTTGTAAGTATTGTTGTATTAATAAAATTGTATTTTTACTTGCCCATGACAATTTGTATTAATAAAGTTGTAGTTGTTTTTTCATACCATGTATTTGGCGACTTAATTTATATTGAATAATGGGTGTTGTATACCTATTTTGGGGATTGCTGAAAAAAAATTTCAAATTTTTTTGTTTGCACCACAATAAGTTTAAGTTTAAGATTTTGTAATATAGGTTAATTTTATATTGTACTTATAATCGTGTGAGTACAAACCACATTAATTATATAATGTTTTTTAGTTCTTAATTTATTTCATACGAACCGTAATAATAATTATATGAATTCTTTTAATTATTTTGTCTAATCGATTTTAGCGTTCCTTTCTACCGCGTTTTTATTTTATATTCTTTTAATCTTTTCAATTTATTTAAAAGGTGATTTTTAGGAAAAACCCAACATAAATGTCTCGACGAGTTTTGAAAGGTTGATTTTAATTATGGGTCAATTGATTAGGCGAGTTACCGGTTGGTATAAGTTCAAATGGATGTATCAAATCATCCGAGTTTTTGATATTTTACAAATATGGCCAAATATGTGACTTTGTAAAATTGGTGCAGGCAAAGACTCACGAGAGTTAGGGGCTTGCTTAAGCGAGGGAAAGGTGTTAGGCACCCCCGACTTCCTTGAAAAACACGATTACCTCATCTTATTATTTTCCTAAATTGAATTATGTGTTTGTGTGTGGGTGTGCATGATTTGAGAAAACCTATGATATTTAGTTCTGAGATCGTGTTAAATGCGTTATTTTAAAAGCAATTTCAAGCCTCTTTGAGCCTATGTAAGAAAGATTTGATTTAAAGAAAAGTTAATTTTGATAAAACATTTTGAGGTGACGTTTTGGAAAACATGATTTTCAAACCCTTTGCCAAATAAGAATCGAGATCATTTATTACTTTCAACTTTAACTTAAAGTCTTTCTAATAACCCAGGTCGATTTGATATTAAAAGATCATTGTCGTTTTGTTCAAAAATTGTTTTGATGTGATGAACGAATAAAATCAACATCGAAAAGGGTTGGGACCATCCGTGGGCATGGAAGCCATCTCAATAATCCGTAGCCCCCACAATCATCATTTTCACTATCACGGGGCCTTAAATTCAGTTTTCGTGGGATGGAATCCTTGAACCGCTTTAAGGCCGAAAATTACATATACAATGATGATATAAAACGTTTACGATCGAAATTATGTCCATCGTGGGAATATGTCAAGGCTAGATTCGAGGAACCCCGACTCCATTCCTAGGCTCACATAAGTAAGATATCGAAAGAAAAACCAAGATCCAGAAAAAAGGGCTTCCGAGGACCCTAATCCTTAGATCGCCTGAATCGAGACCAACATCTCATAGGTATTGATGATATCTATTAACAGGATTTATGATCTGAGGAATAACTCCATAGATCCAAGATCCTATATCTATACTGATGACATAATCGAGACTTAAATCGAGAAATATATCACAAACCCGACTATCGGGTAATTCAATTATTAGAATCCTTAGGCGGGTTAGAAAGTGGGACACCCCCCACCCATCACTAGATGTAGATTTAGGATCTTTCGGGGTAAACAAAATGTCTTAAAACTTTGAAAACAACTAGATCCAAACTAGATCTAGAAAAAATCTAGCATAAAGGTTAAAGTTTTGAACTTTAAAATCGACGACAAAATCGGGATCCAGGCTAGATCTAGGTTGGATCTAGTGGAAAAAATCAACCTTTAACCATCTCTAAGGAAAATAAATGGTAAAATAATTCAAATATATAGAAAATCAATAAATCAATCATAATAATCGGAAAATAAACAAACTCAAAGCCTGACATGGGTAAAACACGAAGCGATCTAGTAGATCTACCTTAAATTTACAAAAGATTGAATCTTTCACCTTGAAAATAGAGGAACAAACTTCCCAAGTCATGGATATATGATACCTCACTCAATTAATTATGGATTTATACACAAATAGCTAGATTTATTTATTCAGTTGAGTTTCGATTCCATCCTTAGAGCCTAGGAAGAATACTTATGTGAATTTGGTGTAGTCATCAACTACTACAGTGAGTATCTTTTTCCTCCGAGGCTGGGAAGTGGGATAGGCCTAAAGAGATCCATATGAAGCAGTTGTAGGGGCCTATTATTAGAGTTGACTGTCTTACTTTTGAATGAGCTTCTCGTTTGTTTTCTAAGCTGATATGCCTTGTATAGTCTTTCATTGACAAAACTTAGCTTTGGCAAGCCTAAGACTAGATATTTGGAGGCAAGCTTTGACATGCACTTGCAGTTCAGGTGTGATAATCTCCTATGTCACAACCACCTTACATCTTATGAGGTTTTAGCGAAGAAGCAAGTTGTTTTTGACAAATTGAGCTTTGCAAGATTCACCACATACACATTGTCTTCCCTCGAACTTGACACTAGTTATCGAGGAAGATAACTTGATGTTCTTTGTCGCATAGTTGATTTATGCTCAGCAGGTTATGCTTCAAACCATCAATATAGGCTACCTTGCTGAATGAAACAACACCATTTCCAATCGAATCATATCCTCTAGTCTTCCCAGAGTTGTTGTCTCCAAAGACAACAGTAGGACCATCTTCTCCTTAAACTTCGACATGAGAGCCTTATTGCCAGTCATGTGTCTTGAGTATCCACTACTGAGATACCAGATGGAGTTAGTGGAGCTCTATACCTGCATAAAAATTAATCTTTATTTTAGTACCCCAAACTTAATTAAGTCCTGACCTATTAGTACCCTTGGGGACCCATATCTACTTGACTTTGGGTCGATAAAATGCTGAATGATAATCATTATAATAGCACAATGCAGCTACATGCTCATAATCATAACATGTATAACATTTAATATAATTCATGTGTGAGTGTGAGTGTGTGTGTGGATATCTTCTCATCGGAGACATGTGTGGATGATAGTTATTTCCTGCCTTTCTTCTTAATTGGAAATCTCTCTACTTCCATATCGTTGTACGATTTTGTGGTTTCGTAGATTAGAAGTCAACTCTATGTTTCAGACCTGGTTGGTTCATAGAGTTAGTTTTACCCGACTATACGATCTTTTGAGGCTTGGCCGTAGAATTTTACTTACTCTGTAGTTTCACAAAACCAAGTCTAATATGTGATATGGTATTCTTGGGAACAAAAATCTAGTCTACAGATGATGAGTGGGTTTTATACCTATGAATCTGGTATTGTTAAGCTTAATTATTATTATCTTTAAGTATTTTTAGTATTTTTTATTAGTTTTTGTGTTTATTTCTCTTAGGATGGAGATGAAGGGTCAAATTGGTCATTTAGAAAAAGAAAAGAATTAAAAATCATTAAAATTGGAGATGAGTGACATTTTTTTAAATATATGGTCCATGCCTGGCGCTGGTGCCTAGCAGCTTGATCTATACTAAACCTAGTGCCTGATCTTGCGCCAGTCACGCCTAAAAGCTAGTTTATTTTTCTCTGAGTTGGATTTTAAAACCAAACAAGAATTTTGATGAGAGTTGGAACCAATAAAAATAGGAAAAGACTTCAGAAAAGACGGATGGAGTAAATTATCGAGGATTTTATCAAGAGAATTGCAGAGAGAACAACAAGGGAAACACGAAGGAGATTTCAGAGGCTAAAGATCAAGTGGAGGATTAAGATCAATCTAACAAGTTCTTCTAAACTTTTCTCTAGTTCTTAATCTTTGTAATTATCTAGGATGTTTGGATTATTCATTTGGATGATGTTTTCCTTTATCATTATGAACTAAATTATACTTAAGATTGCAACGGAACTTAGTATGTAGTTTAAATTAAACCTTCTCATTGAATGAAAGTTGGTTTTTATTAAATCATTTATTATATCTTATGCTTATTGATTAATTGTGTGGCCAACAATTACTATGATAATCTATATAAAACTGGAAAATGGAGTATAGATTGAGATCTGGATATAATAACATATGTTCATATAATCTGAATAGGGTTAATATGATTAGCATGTAGGATAGAAATATACTTATGTGTCTTTTGTATCCATTGAAATAAGTTGTGCTTAAAACCCTAATTAACTTGATTCACATAGGAATATAATGAGTTGATTAAAGGGTGTTCTTCGTAATTCTATTTCGTAAGAATTGATTTAGGGGGATT
Organism: Panax quinquefolius; assembly: GCA_020205615.1. NCBI lineage: Eukaryota > Viridiplantae > Streptophyta > Magnoliopsida > Apiales > Araliaceae > Panax > Panax quinquefolius. Next base: position 127,854,881 of record CM035167.1, read on the forward strand.
TGTTCACATATCTTTTGGAAGAAGTTCATGAATACTATATTGTATTCTTGGATGACAATTTGTATTAATTAATTGATTTAAATGGGAAGTAAATTGATTTAAATGAAATACCAAGGGAAGTTGTAATCTTAACCGGTTAAATCTGCATTAATCTTGTGAACTTTGATCTTAGCTATTAATTTTGTTAATTTAGATTTTAAAATCATAACCAATATTTCGTAGTTTAAAGTATGATTAATTGAATTGAATTTGGTAATTGATAAATATTAGCATATTTCCTCGAGGGAACGATACTTTTCTTATCATTGTATTACTTGTTGACTACTTATACTTGTGTGTATTTATTGATTGTGAAATTAACCAACAACAGAGATTGGGAAACTAGGAATAATAGGCTCAGCGACCTCTTTAGATTTCACAAACCCAATACTTTTATAAGAAGAAGAAGCATTGTTGTTGTTAATCTCCATAGATTTATACACACTTGGATCTGAGGAAGAATTCCCAAATCCCAATCATGATCGATCAGTGACAGCTCTTTGACTTATGATCAGAGAACATTGATGAAGAGGAACGATTCCACATTGAGATTGTATTTTCCAACTCCTCTATCTTAAAGGTTAGAACAAACTCTTTGTGTGCACTATGCTCAGTTATCTGTCTCAATTTCTCATTCTCTGCCTCAAGATTGGAGAGAGAGACAACACTTCGTAGAACAATTTCCAACTCTACTTGAGTTTTCTCTTTTTCCTCTTGAAGAAGAGAATGTTCCTTTGATAGAACCCTGAACCATTTAATTTATTGATGCAGATCTACAGTTATATCATGCAATGCAGTTCTAAGATCATTGATATCTACATCAGTAAAGCTAAATTCAAATACCTCACTTATGTCAATTTCTTGATGCTTAGTGGTTTTTCCAGCATCTGCTTCTATGACCACCAGACATAGGTTGGCCAAATGAGGTCTTTCATCTTCACTGGACTCAAAGCATAAATCATTCTCTGATTCACTCCATAAACCTTCGATTACTAGACCTTTTTCCTTCTTGTAGCCCTTAAATTCTTTTTTCTTTTGGGATGACTTCTTCTTGTCTCTTTTCAACTCTTCTTGCAGGGGCTTGGTGCACATCTACGATATAATGACATGGCTTCATGCAGTTATAACACGAGTTTTTCTCTTGGTCTCTGTTGCTGCTCTTGTTATTGTTGAATTACTTTCTTTGTCTGTTGTTACTTCCATTGTGCATGAACTTTATTAGCCTTCTGACAAACAATGTTATGTCTTCATCATCATCATCATCTAATATTATTACAACAAGGGCTTTAGAAGTTGCTTCTGAAGCCTTGAGAGTTGCATCCCTTTCTTTTTTCTTGCCTTCAAAAATTGTCTCTGCACTAGTTAAGTTCTAGCTCATAGGTAAGGAGATTACCTTAGAGGTTCTGCATTGTCATCTTGTATAGATTCTTTGATTCTTTGATAGCATTGGTTTTTTCATCCTACATGCTAGCCAGTGCTCTTATGAACTTAATGTTGAGGTCCTTATTTAGATAGACCTTTCCATAAGCTCTCAAAAAATTGAGAAACACATTGAATCTTTCGTAAGTGGTGGTGATGTTCTCTCCAGGCACGTTGGAAAACATTTCATAGTCAGAAGAGACTTCTTATTCTCTTTGACTTCTTCAATTCCTTTATGCATCACCAACAGGGCTTTCCAGACTTCTTTGGTTGTTGCATAGTTGACCACATTCTCGAACAAATGATCTTCTAGAGCCATGAACATGATGTTCTAGGCCCTCTTGTTCAGCTTCACTAACTTCTTTTCATTGACTGTCCATTCTACTATTTGTTTGATAACCATCTTGTTTGTATTATCATTTGTTGGTGCGAGCTTTGTTGGAATGCATGGGTCACTGATGATAACATCAAATAGATCTTCATATGTTGCGTCCATGTAAGTTTGTATGCGAACTTTCCAATTACTAAATTTTTCTTTGTTGCATAGAGGTGGCTTATTTCCACCACCAAGCTCAGAAATGGTTTTATTGTGTGTCATAGATCAACTCAAAGTGTTTAAGCATATGTTAAAATGAACTTCTTCTTATACCACTTGTTGTTTCCTAGAGGCACAAAGAGATCTAGAAGGGGGTTGAATAGATCCTTTTAAAAAATAACTTGTTTATTAAGAATGTATTACCAGATTATTAACTAACTTAATTAATTAAGCACAACAGAATATTAGTTTGAAAACCCTTAAAGATTGAATGAATTCTCAACTCTGAATTTAGTTCTTGTGAATTTAAGACAGATAAATATAGCAGATATTGACAGAAATATAAATATTGAAATGTAAAAGATACAAGAGATTTTAAGTGGTTCGAAGTATAAAAAACTCCTAGTACACTCTTCTACTTCAATAAGTAGGAAATCCACTAAGGATGATTGAGGGTTACTAAGACTAGAACACTAAGATCTATTACAGGTGAATCATAAAGATTCCTTTCAGTCACTAAGTTTCAGCAAATAACACTAAGTCAAGGGTCACTAAGACCAACTTACTCAGATCTCTTCAAGTCACTTAGACTAAATATGAAGGTCACTTAGACCAGCGAATCACAGTTGTGTAAAGTTTTTTGAGGTGGTACTAAGTTAAGTTTAAGCTCAGCGACTGAAGACTTTGTAGCAGAACAAGTTATTCTTAAATCATAGAGTAGAGCTTTTAGAACTTTGGCAAAGGTCCATCTTGATAATTGGTGATTCGTATAATTGGTCTGAATTTACTTGCCATTTTATAGTTCATCTTGAGAGCTTCCCGTTGCAAAGTTTTCGTTGAGAATTTAATGCCCTGATACTTAAAGATATTTTATGTTGACTTTCAAGAGGGTTGTGTCAGCTATTTTTCGAGTCTGACCTATCACATTAGTCTGTTACTTCATCAACCACATAGGTGTTGTCAATTTGCCAAGCTAGTTGTTATACACGACATACTCTGATCTTCGATTTCAACTAATGATGTTTAGCAATTGTGTTAGGTTCCTCAATTTGAAACGCTCTTTATTGTCAGTCATTTTTCAGTCCTAACATGCTCTACAATTTTGACTGATCATAGAACTTCATGAAGACTGTAGAGTCTTGAGCTTGATTCGCTAAGTACAACATAATTTGTGGTTTCCTTTAGAGTAATATAAAGCTAAAGTACTATGTAGTTAGTGTTTCCCTTTAGAGTAATATAAAGCAAAAGTAAGACTATAACACAAGTTGTCATTCCATCTATCATATCAGTCGATCTGAACTCTACGTTTTGCTCTACGAATCTTGTTGTACGAGTAAAGTGTCACTCTACGATTGGCTCTCTATGATTTATTTTTCTACGATCTTTGAGTCACTCTGCGATCCTTAAATAACTTTAGGCTTGTTCATTAGTAATAAACCGGCCCGGACCAGCCTAGGCCAGGGTTCAAAGTCTACCCTGGCTGAACCTGCAAATCAAATATAGGTCTGGAATTTTTACCTTATGTTGTCTTGGGTCGGCTGACTACATTATAGATGTGAATAGAAGAGTAATGAAAAAGGAATGAGTTGGTGATCTGGAACAGACCATGAGAATAGGGGATGAAGCTATTATTGTTGTTATCTTCTCTTTTCAGAAAGGTTATAAGAATTTCAAAACTGTATTCCATTTATTTCAATTAACCAATACAATCAAAGATTGAAAATAATTAATATAAAGTTCAATACAACAATACATAGGATCAAACATCAAAATAATCATGTCTACTACAACAACCTGTCTCCAAACTACATCAAAAGATTCAAAATAATCATGTGGACTATACTCTATAGTACAACTACATGTCTACATCCCTGCCTCCAAACCATATATTAAAAGAAGCAACACCGGATATGTAAAGTTCAATACAACAAAACATAGGATCAAATATATGAGAATATTTTTCAGTCAAACATCAATACAACAAGATGACACAACCAGCATTCAGGAACAGGTTAGCAAGAGCCAGCAACAGCCCAACAACAAAACATACTGAGAACATACTGCAATTTAGTACACCATCTAAGAGTGATTAATTATGAAGGATATATGAATAATAAGAAAGAAGAAAAAAATTGATTGTATAATCAAATTTCCAATAACAACGGCATAATCAATGTGCAATCCCCAAAACCAATTACCTATATTATGAAATCAATCTTCATAATTAAGTGGATGATCAGTCACAAATAAGTATACTAGTGTATTGAAGTGTGTATGTGTGTGTGTGTGTGTATATATATATATATAATCTAGCTAGCTGAAAGAACAAGTGCATTTTGTTCTACATAATTAAGTTGTTATGCTAGAAATATGGGTCAATATAACAGACAAGTTCCAATCAGCTTCGATAGCTTTGATTATTAACTCAAGGGAGTCGTTTGAGTTCATATTTTGATTAAGGGAAAAACATCCTAAAGTGAAAGAAGCATCATAACAACAAACAATATTTACAAGGCTCAGCTTATTGGTTCATAAGCAGCAAGTATATATATTTTACTGCAACTTTGTTATTATTCTCGTATGTAATATCCCAAATATTTCAAATATGATCTGACAATAACTAATAAAGGTTAATTTAAAACCTAAGTTATGTGTTATATCCTAAAGTGAAATAAGCATCATAACAACAAACAATATTTACAAGGCTCAGCTTATTGGTTTATAAGCAACAAGTATATATATTTTACTACAACTTTGTTATTATTCTCGTATGTAATATCCCAAATATTTCAAATGTGATCTGACAATAACTAATAAAAGGTTAATTTAAAACCTAAGTTATGTGTTATATATGAATAAATAAGCTTGAATTGAGCTTTAAATGTGTTATATGATTTTTTCTATGTGTAGGATTTGGTGTTTTGGTTCAAGTATTCAACCTTAACACTCAATAAAATTCAGAAGTTATTTAAGGAGAAAACCTAAAATTAGGAAAAAGGTTAAAACCTAAACCCTAAGGTTTAGAACTTAGAAATCAGATACATCCAGGAAATCCGTGTTGTTTCCTTTTGGGATTTTTCTCATTTCACGATGTAGGGTTTATATGAGTCATAGAACCCATGGTGACAATAAAAAAATTTCCGAGAAAGACGAAATTCAGGATTCTCGAGAAAACGCCTTTCATCTTTTTTGATCAGTTCTTTTCGTCGTTTCGACATATTATATTTCATAACATAGTGTTTATACGTGTTTTAGAGACCAATGAACCCATATAAGTTTTTCTGCAGAAAAACGCAGAAAGCTTCCGAGAGTGAAACGAGTTTGTCGTATTGATTTTTCGTTTCAAGATCTACCGGTAATACGAAGTGAAGTCACGTAATAACCGATAAAAGTTTTTTTCGAAAAATATGCAAATTACTATTCACAGGAATAAGACGAAAATAAATATTTTGTCGACTTTTTGATCGTCTAACCATTTTCTAAGAAATGGTCGCAAAAAACAGTATTCATCGAAAAACATACCAAGTTTATTGGACTTTTCACTTCACATAATAATTTTTATACGGGACAAAACTCATTAATGTCAGACTTTTAAATTAGTAAAGGTCAATTAAACCGAAAGACTTAAAAATGAACCAAGTTGAAAGGTAACTAGTTGTAATCAAACAAGGTTATATGTAACTAATTTGATGTGAACAAATTAGGATTCAAACTAAGTTATATCCTAACTAAATAAAACAAATCCATGTGAACTTGAATCGACCAATTAGATAAGAGATGATGCAAGCATGACATCATCCTGAATAAAACACAAAGATGATGTTATTGTGATGTCATGATGATGTCGCATGGTGGAAGATATTTAAAAAAAATAAAGTGTCATTAACCTAGGTACCAAAGTGTAATAAGTCGGGTGCAAAGTGATATTAGCCGAGCCCTAACGTGCAATTAGCGAAACCATGTTTTTCTATAAATAGCAAGTTAAGTTCATTCATTTCTTACCACTTTACAAAGCAAAAAAAATCAAGTATTTAAAGTTATAATATAGAATTAGAAAGAGAGAGTTCTTGTGAGTTAGATTAATCTCAAATTTCAAAAGATTAGTTAAAGCTTGCAAATTCAAAAGGTAAAATCTCTATTCGTTATTATATTCATTTTTCATTCATATTATAGTCTATAAGCTCAAAAACATAAGTCGTGGCCATGTACGCTTGTCATTATCCGTGTCCTTCATAAGTTCTTGAGCAAGTAGTTTTTATGTTCAATTTTATGTAATAGTATAGTAGAAATATCAAGAATACAAGTCGTTACCATGTTTGGTTTCCAACTCAGTGTTTCTACGGGTGTTCTTAAGCAAATCTATTAGAAGTTAAATTTATGTTATTTCAAATTTAAAGTATCATAAATTCCATATGTAAGTCGTTACAATATATGCCCAAATTATTTCAATTATGAAATCCAAAAACTCAAGAACATAATTACGTTCTACATATGCGATTTTTACGTCTTAGTGTGTTCTTGAGCAAAAGTCATAAATCGTACATAAGTAGGTTTATGATTTTGTTATTTTAATTTTATTGAAAGTTATTTAGTGTTAGAACATGATAACTTAGCTTTATTATGCTTGTGATATCATGTTTTACCAAATTGAATGAAAAAAATTGTGAACAAATTTCCATTCTAACCTTTCTGCCCATTTTCTGAATATTTAAACTCAGAATCTGATTTTGAAATGTAAAATAAAGTCGTAGATCAGGAAATTCTAATGAATTTAGACTCAATAATCACCTTAAAATGTTTTGTTACGAGAAAGTTATGACAGTTTCCGTAAAGGACATCAAAGGTGAAAAGTTTAAGGGGAGCTCTCAGATTTTAAGGCTTAAATGACTTTTTGAGCTAGCCACTTATCTAAGTAATTCCACCTATGGAAATAGTTTTAAAAATTTATAAAAACACTTATTAAGAATTAAAACTCGATAAACTAACCGTCGGGTACACGAATCCTTTTATCTTTTAAGCCTTTACCAGAAAAACTAGTTTACTTCGAGGCAAGTTTTCTATCCTAAACGTATGTGCAACTATTTCTAAGCTTGTTCGTACGTGATAGGTTATATGTGATAGTATATGTATGAAAGCCTTATGTAATGTTAAGTAGGATATGATAATTAAATGGTAAGTGTTTTAGGATATGCTATGCTATATATGATTATGTTCTATCATTGAGAATGAGTTAAATGATTGTTAACTAAAAGTTATGTCAAATCAAGCATGTTAAAATTTATATGAAAGTATAAAACGTTTATGTGTTATTAGTTAGAATCGTTGAGCCATAGTGCTCATTCTTGCGAATAAAACTTTATTTGCAGTTAAAGAAGAATGATAAGAAAAGCATGAACGTAAAGATGAAGCGTAGATTAGGTTTCATGTTTTATTTACTTGTATTAAGTCATAATGACTTCTGTAATACAAACAAGCAAACCATGTAATTGAATATTATATTAATGATATCATGTTACTATCATCAGAATAGTGTTATGTCTTTAGTTTGATATAACTTAGAATTGTTTAAGATCTATTAATCTGAGTGAGAGTATTGGTAATATGGACTGGTCATGTTATGAAGATACTCTGAACTTTAGATAGATAGTAAAACATTAATTCAATATTGATAAAGAACTATATCTCTAAATGAGGATATTAAATACCATTGTGATTGTTGTAAGAACATAGATCTAGCACCGATGAAGAAACCAAATTCATCGCAAGGTTCCCCTGTTCCAAGTACAAATATGTTATTAATATTGTGAAATTCAGATAAATAAGAAATATCGATATGAAGAGATATATCTATAAAGATATATGTCTACGTGAGGGTATTGAATAATATTTGGAGTTCTATAAGCACTGAGGTTACACTAATGAATGCCGATAAGGTGCCAAAATTACTAGAATGTGTCCCTCTGTTGCCAAGAACGATCTTATCATTAATGTTGTGAAACTTGATATATTAAAGTATAAAATGTTTAAATCATAAGGTTAAAAATTTGATCTATATATATATTGTGTTATCCATATATGAATGAACTACAAGTTGATACTTGTAGAAAGAATCAGATCAAGATCAAGTTAAGATCCAAGGATGAAGTACTTAAGGAAATTTATAATTTTATATTCTATAATAGACTAATTTAACTAATATGATTATGGGATCATTGGTTAAGTTACGAAAGATGTTGATTTAACGTCGACCCTTGTTCGGGCGGCCAACGCATGAATTCGGGGGCGTTACATTTGGTATCAAAGCTATAAAGAAAGTGCCCCGAGCCTTTTGATGGTGACTTCCCGAAGAGGGGATGCACCGAAGCCAGACTTTCCGTAAGGGACGTCGAAAATAATGGTGGCAAGTTGATAGGTACAAGTGTGAGGTGTTCTCCATTTACGAATATAAGTTATAGTTGGTATCAAAGCAGTGGATTATAACTTTAAGGTAACGAGTACCTTAGGATATAATTTGAGGATAAGAGTAAATGGACTTGTTAAGAGTCTATAGATAATTAAAAGATATGCATAAATTTAATAAATCATAATACATAAAAACATTATGTGAAAGAAATATACTAAATAAAGATAAATTCTTTACGATAATGTCTAGAGATGAATGGACTAATAAAGAGTTCTCAAGCAAGTAATAAGATAAAATCTTCAATATTTTTGTGTGAAACTGGTTCATCCAAATGAAATGATGTATTTGGAATTATGTTTAAATTAAATTATTTTGCATAACACTTGAGTAAGTAGAGGAGTAAACTCATAGAGAAATGTAAGTAATATGGATTAAAGAAAATTCATAATTAAAAATTAGTAGATTTCAATTGAACTCATGTTATCAAAATTAAGTCGAACTAATCTCTTGTATTGGAAGGAGTTTAATATGCGTTACAGAACCGATCTAACTACACTGTTGGTAACATTGATTCATGATCAGTGTTTTCAAAGCAGGATACACATTGAATGATATCGTTGGTGATAGTGTGGATGATTTTGAGAATTGATTCATTAGTTCTTTGGTGGAGGAAATATACGGTTTATTATCATGATAATAGATTGAAATCTGGTGTCACACTATTTGTTATAAGCATGCTGAGAAGGTGATTCTTTTCTCATATATCTAATAGTTATTGTTACGGAAACGTTAAGGTTACATGTTATGTTTTATGAACAATATTATGTTTGTTCATAATCGTAACTGAAATAAGCAACCCTGATTAAGGGGAATACTTTAGGTCGGACACATGATTTCGACGTAAGTATTGGACGATATATGTCCAAAATTTGAACCGGAGATTGAATATATGATATCGTTGGTGATAGTGTGGATGAGACGAAGAACTGATTCACTAGTTCTTTGGTGGAGGAAATACCGGCGCTCATTAGTGTAACCTCATTTCTTACAGAACTCCCAATATCATTCAATACCCCCACTTAAACATATATCTTTATAGATATATCTCTTCATATTGATTTTCCTATTTATCTTAATTTCACAATATTAATAACACACTTGTACTTGGAATAGAGGAACCTTACGATAAATTTGGTTTCTTCATCGATGCTAGATTTATGTTCTTACAACACTCACAATGTTATTCAATATCCTCATTTATATATATAGTTCTTTATCAATATTATATTAATGTTTTACTATCTATCTGAAGTTCAGAGTATCGACATATTATGATCAATCCATATTACCAATACCCTCACTTAGATTAATAGATCTTTAAAAATTCTAAGTTATATCAAATTAAAAAAATAACACCATTGTGATGATAATAACATGATATTATTAATATAATTTTCGATTACATAGTTTGCGTGTTCGTATTATAGAAGTCATTATGGCTTAATACAAATACAAGTCAATAAAACATGAAACCTAATCTACGTTTCTTCTTTACGTTCATGATCTTCTTATCATTCTTCTTTAACTACAAATAAAGTTTTATTCGCAAAAAAAACATTACGGCTCATTAAGTCTAACTAATAACACATAAGCAGTTTATGCTTTCATATAAGCTTTAACATGATTGACTTGACATAAATTTTAGTTAACGATCATGTTAACTGATGCTCAATGACAGAACATAATTATATATGGCATAACATATCCTTAAACACTTAACAATTAATCATCATATCCTACTTAACATTACATAAAGCTTTCATACATATATTATCACATATAACATATGTGACACCCCCAAAATTAGGCATACATCACCCATTCTGAGTCGCCAGATACATGGTACAAAATTCAAATACAACTTCATTTATATAATCATTGAGTCATAGATATAGAATCGACCACGATTAACTATGAGTTTTAATACAAATGTATGTAACTCTCATGGTACCTCGACCACAACCTTACAATGATACTTTACATAAAAGTATAGTCAAAAACTGTTTTAGAAATTAAAATCTTTGGGAAGTGCTCAAGGAAACCTTCGTACATGAGAGGCCATGCGTCTAGGTTATGATAGATATCATATGTCCACAGAATTATCCTTGGTTGACCCAAAAGTCCCAAAATAAAAACAAGAAGATTACTATCATCTTCTTTCCAATGGTGAGTCTTCTCTTGACATATAAATATCTCCGTTGTCTCCAAGTGAAAATTATATTTCACATAAACCCCAAGATCATATAGGTAGTGCTCGTAGATAAATTTAGCAAGTGGATGTGCACAACCATGTCTTATGAGAATACGAGGTTGTATGTCATTAGACATCTTGTATGATATTGGCAAAACACCCTTCCAAAGTTGGGTTCGCCTCACCCTATTTGATTCACCAAATATAACTACTAAATGATGTATGGAATACAACACACTTTTTCTATCTTGTTTAGGAGAACCTCCATGACTAGAGACCACCGCTTCTACTCCCCGTTATCCCCACCAACCCTTGCCCGTGACACTCTTACGGCAACACTCTTATTACCTGAAAGGAATTGTGAAGCGGAAAGGGTGAGCACAACTAGCCCAGTAAAGAATATCATGCCTAAAGATAATTAAATTATCAATAGCTTTCATCAATAATAAATCAGAGACTTAGAACATATGGTAGATGATAAAACTTTTCAACCATAGTTGCAGCGGAATGAGCAATCCATTAGAAGAGTCAAATAGACCATAAGGTCTATTATCTTCTCTATGTTAAAAGTCCACCAATAATGTTTTATCCATGTAAAATAAATCAACAGTTCCTGTCCACAATCATATGAATAACTCATAATCATAATTGTGGTTCTAAATTCCTCTTCGCAACCAGGACGAAGATAATTTTCATCACCTATCTTCACCTGAAACATCAAAAATCATGGTTATACCAAATCAGAATTCCTGCTCATAATCATACTAATAAATTCGTCTTTGCACTACAGCCAAAGATATTCATTAACAATTCATCTTTGCACTACATGCGAAAGACATACAACTGTATTTTAGAAGAGTCAAGTAGAGCATGATATCTACTATCTTCTAAGAATTAAAGTGTATAATAAATATTTTATCGCTGAGACTCAGCTTAATAAATAATCCACATCATCGAATTACCCCTGCACTACGGCTAAGGATATTCGTTAATATCACATCCATGAATTTATATTTCATCGCTGAGACTCAGCTCAATAATTAATCCACATCATCGAATCATCCCTGCATTACAGGCCAAGGATATTCATTAGTATCACGACCACGAATTATCCATGCACTACGGGCCAAAGATAATCGTGTTTTCATCAACGGTCCCGATCATGCCATAAAATAATTCATCTTTGCACCCTTAGCAAGAGAATCCATAGCCATAATCATACCAAAAAGCATTCCATCAATGCACTACGGGCGAATGAGGATTTTTTCCACATCATTTGTAACATTACGGTCATGATTATCTAGAATAATCCTCAGTCATAATCATACCAAGTCCATCTATGCACTGAAAAGCCAAAGATGACTTTTTCCACATCATTTGTAACATTACGGTCATGATTATACTGAATAATCCACGGTCATAATCATACCAAGTCCATCTATGCACTACAGAATACACGATGACTTTCAACATAATATAAACATAAGGATGATGACAATGATATAAGAATTGAATAAAACAAGTTCAATAATTAATTTATCCAGAACTAATAACGTCCAAATTGTCAACATGATACTTCTTTGTGGAGTAAAATTCAAGAATGCTCGTAAGAATATTTACATGAAAGATCTTTGGATGAAGCGCAAAATATCAGGATATTCCACTAATTTCATGGAGTATAGAAGTCAAAACTTTAACCAACTGAGTATAATAAAGAATGGAATAACAACAGAAATCACCATGCATGCGGTACTTCGCATGACGAGTTATTCCAATGAATACTAAATAACGAAACCAAAAAGGCGTAATACACATTTGCGGGATATTCCAATGAATAATAAATAACGGAACCGAATCCGGTGTAAAAAGCGACCGACAGGATCTTCCAATGTAATAATAAATAATCTGACCCGGGTTCGGCGTAAAACGCATGCGAGATACGATATTCCAATGATTAATAAAGAATGGAACCAGGTCCAAGTAAAAGCATTGCGGAGCGGGATATTCAACGTAATAATAAAGAATGGAATAATAGAAGAATTTCACCATGTATGCGATTATTGCATGAAACAGTTATTCCAACATAATAATAAAGAATGGAATAATAAAAGAATTTCACCGTGTATCTTTGTATGCTTGGCGTGACGGGTTATTCCAACATAATAATAAAGAATGGAATAATAGAAGAATTTCACTATGTATCACATGAGTCTAGCAGATACAAGTTATTCCAATGAATAATGAAGAATGTAATAACGTGTTTCTCTTCATGAATACAAAAAAAATAATATCTCTTATGAGTTCAACAAATAATATCCCCTACCTTAAGAAGAAAAGTCTTTGGATATATGAGTAGTAAAGTAGCGAATACTTTTTTCTTTCTCTACTATAGTTTATCTCTCTAGAGTTTCGAATGAATTAAAAGAAATAATGAAGGAATGAGCTTCTATTTATAGAAAAATGGACTCGTATAGTAACTAACTCATGAACGGTCGAGATTGATTTACTTTAATCGACGATACATATTTAAAGCAAAATCTTTTAAATAAAATATAATATATTCTATTTATAATCTAATAAAACGAATAACTTTATAAAAGATTTTACTATATAAAACACTACTATCGCAGCACTATGCAAACACTATGCATAATAAAATATAATATATTCTAATTATTGTCTAATAAAATGATAACTTTATAAAAGTATTCTCGCTTTTATATAAAAAGATTTTACTATTAGCCTAATAAAAAATGAATAACTTTATAAAAGTATTCTATTTTATATAAAAAAGCTTTTCTGTTTTATTACATTAATAATACCAATAAAACAAAACTGAGTGACTTATCACATAAGCATCAATAATCAATACCGTGTGCTACTATACAACCACGCGTATTACTGTACTTTTAACACCGGGTGTTTCAACAGTTAACGGTAAAACTTCCGCCGTTATTTTCATAAAAATATTTTTGTCGTTTTCTCAATCCGACAATAATTCCGTTGTGGGGTCCACCAATGATTGTACCATCGTACGTATATTCTCCGACTAATTGAATATTCCCCGACACAACGAATATTCTATAACAACTTGCTTATTTTGAAAAAAAAAAATTCACATATTTCCCTTAACTTTAAACTTTTATCAATTTAACTATTTACCAAAATAAAAAAATTGAATACTTTTATTTCATAAAATTCGGGGTCTCACAATCACCCCTCCTTATGAAATTTTGCCCTCGAAATTTACGTACGTACCTGATATTCGAAGAGATGAGAATACCTTACTTTCTTTTTGGATTGTACCTTCCCGGTTATATCCTCTGTATCATGATTTTTTTCATTGCTCATCTCCTATATTTCAGATATCATTCTAGAATATATCTTCAAAACGAAGGTTAATTGACATATCATAATTTGTCAACTTATCAAGTAAACAATTTTAGCTTAGGTAAGTCACACACTAGCAAAGTATATAACTTGTCTCTCCCCTCCTAGTTCTAGACTCTTATCTCCGCCAGTGACCATATTCCTAAGTTCTGATACCAACCGTGATGCCCCAAAATTAGGTATACATCACCCATTCTCGAGTCGCCGACATCATGGTACAAAATTCAAATACAACTTCATTTATACAACTGTTGAGCTGTCGTATAGAATACAACCACAGTTAACTATGAGTTTTAATAAAAATATATGTAACTCTCATGGTACCTCGACCACAACCTTACAATGATACTTTACATAAAAGTATAGTCAAAAACTGTTTTAGAAATTAAAATCTTTGGGAAGTGCTCAAGGAAACCTTCGTACATGAGAGGCCATGCGTCTAGGTTATGATAGATATCATATGTCCACAGAATTATCCTTGGTTGACCCAAAAGTCTCCAAAGAAAAACAAGAAGATTATTATCATCTTCTTTCGAATGGTGAGTCTTCTCTTGACATATAAATATCTCCGTTGTCTCCAAGTGAAAATTATATTTCACATAAACCCCAAGATCATATAGGTAGTGCTCGTAGATAAATTTAGCAAGTGGATGTGCACAACCATGTCTTATGAGAACACGAGGTTGTATGTCATTAGACATCTTGTATGATAGTGGCAAAACACCCTTCCAAAGTTGGGTTCGCCCCCTATATTTGATTCACCAAATATAACTACTAAATGATGTATAGAATACAACACACTTTTCTATCTTTGTTTAGGAGAACCTCCATGACTAGAGACCACCGCTCTATTCCCTCATTATCCCCGCGAACCCGCAACACTTTTACTAAGAACACTCTTATTACCTGAAAGGAATTATGAAGCAGAAATGGTGAGCACAACTAGCCCAGTAAAGAATATCATGCCTAAAGATAATTAAATTATCAATAGCTTTCATCAATAATAAATCAGAGATTTAGAACATATGGTAGATGATAAAACTTTTCATCCATAGTTGCAGCGGAACGAGCAATCCATTAGAAGAGTCAAATAGACCATAAGGTCTATTATCTTCTCTATGTTAAAAGTACACCAATAATGTTTTATCCATGTAAAATAAATCAACAGTTCATTTCCACAATCATATGAATAACTCATAATCATAATTGTAGTTCTAAATTTCTCTTCGCAACCAGGACGAAGATAATTTTCATCACCTATCTTCACCTGAAACATCAAAAATCATGGTTATACCAAATCAGAATTCCTGCTCATAATCATACTAATAAATTAAATCTTTTGCACTACTGACCAAAGATATTCATTAACAATTCATCTTTGCACTACATGCCAAAGACATACAACTGTATTTTAGAAGAGTCAAGTAGAGCATGATATCTACTATCTTCTAAGAATTAAAAGTGTATAATAAATATTTTATCACTGAGACTCAGCATAATAAATAATCCACATCATCAAATTACCCCTGCACTACGGCCAAGGATATTCGCTAATATCACATCCATGAATTTATATTTCATCGCTGAGACTCGGCTCAATAATTAATCCACATCATCGAATCATCCCTGCACTACAGGCCAAGGATATTCATTAGTATCACGACCACGAATTATCCATGCACTACGGGCCAAAGATAATCGTGTTTTCATCAACGGTTCTGATCATGCCATAAAATAATTCATCTTTGCACCCTTGGCCGAAGAGAATCCATAGCCATAATCATACCAAAAACTATCCATCAATGCACTACGGGCCAATGAGGATTTTTTTCCACATCATTTGTAACATTACGGTCATGATTATACCGAATAATCCCTGGTCATAATCATACCAAGTCCATCTATGCACTACAGGCCACATATGACTTTTTCCACATCATTTGTAACATTACGGTCATGATTATACCGAATAATCCCTGGTCATAATCATACCAAGTCCATCTATGCACTACAGGCCACAGATGACTTTCAACATAATATAAACATAAGGATGATGACAATGATATAAGAATTCAATAAAACAAGTTCAATAATTAATTTATCCAGGAACTAATAACGTCCAAATTGTCAACATGATACTTCTTTGTGGAGTAAAATTCAAGAATGCTCATAAGAATATTTCCATGAAAAGATCTTTGGATGAAGCGCCTTGAATATCGAGGATATTCCACTAATTTCATGGAGTATAGAAGTCAAAATTTTAACCAACCGAGTATAATAAAGAATGGAATAACAACAGAAATCACCATGCGTGCGGTTGCCGAGCATGAGCGAGTTATTCCAACGAATACTAAATAACGAAACCAAAGTCGAGCGTAATGCACATGCTGCGAGGATATTCAAATGAATAATAAATAACGGAACCGTGTCCGTAAAAACGCATGCATACCGATATTCTAACGAGATAATAAAGAATGGAACTGTGTTCACAGTAAAAGCATGCAGACGAGATATTCCAACAGAATAATAAAGAATGGAATAATAGAAGAATTTCACCATGTATGCAGTACTTTGATTTTTTTTTCACATATTACCCTTAACTTTAAACTTTTATGAATTTAACTATTTACCAAAATAGAAAAATTGAATACTTTTATTTCATAAAATTCGGAGTCTCACAACATAACACATATGAACAATCTTAGAAATAGTTGCACATAGGTTTAGGATAGAAAATTGGCCTCGTAGTAAACTGGTTTTTCTAACAAGCCTACATTAAGGGATTCGTGTACCCGACGGTTAGTTTATCGAGTTTTACTTCTTAATAAGTATTTTTATAACTTGTTAAAAATTTCTCCATAGGTGGAGTTACTTAGTTAAGTGGCTAGCTCAAAAATTCATTCTTAAGCCTTAAAATCTTAGAGCCCCCCTTAAACTTTTCAGACTTGACGTCCTTTACGGAAACTATTATAATTTTCTCATAAAAAAACATTTTAAGGTGATTCTTGAGTCTACATTAATTATAATTTCCTAATTTATGACTTTCTTTTACATTTCAAAAGCAAATTCTGAATTTAAATTTTCGAAAAATGGGAAGAAAGGTCAGAATGGAAATTTGTTCACAATTTTTTTCATTCCACTTGGTAAAACATGATACCACAAGTATAATAAAGCTAAGTTATCATGTTATAACACTAAATAACCTTCAATAACATAAAAATAACAAAATCATAAACCTACTTATATACGATTTATGACTTTTGCTCAAGAACACAAGAAAAATGTGAAGAACGCGAAATCGTACATAGTAACGACTTATGTTCTTGAGCTTTCGAATTTCATACTTGAAATAATTTGGGCATTATAACGGCTTACATATGGGATTTATGATACTTTAAACTTGAAATAACATAAATTTAACTTATAATAGATTTGCTCAAGAACACCCGAAGAAACACTGAGTAGAAACCAAACATGGTAACGACTTGTGTTCTTGAGATTTGTACTATACAATTACATAAAATTGAACATAACAACTACTTGCTCAAGAAATTATGAAGGACACGGAGAACGACACGTGTACATGGCCACGACTTATGTTCTTGAGCTTATAGACTATAATATTAATGAAAAAAGAACATAATAATGACTTGGGATTTTACCTCTTGAAGTAGCAAGCTTTAACTAATCCTTTTCAATTTGAGATTAATCTAACTCACAAGAAATCTCACTATCTAATTCTGTATTATAACTTTAAATACTTGATATTTTTTCTTTGCAAAGTGGTAAGAAATGAAGGAACTTAGCTTGCTATTTATAGAAAAATATAGTTTCGCTAATTTCACGTTAGGGCTCGGCTTATTACACCATGCACCCGACTTATTACACTTTTTTACCTAGGTTAATTAAATTTTATTACCTTGAAATATCTTCCACCAAGCGACATCATGATGACATCATCTTTGTGTTTCATTGAGGATGATGTCATGCTTACATCATCTCTTCTCCGATTGGTCAATTCAAGTTCACATGGATTGGTTTTATTTAGTTAGGTTGTAACTTAGTTTGAATCCTAGTTTGGTCACATCAACTTAGTTATACATAATCTTGTTTGATTACAACTAGTTACCTTTCAACTTAGTTCATTTTTAATTTCTCTTGTTTAATTGACCTTTACTCATTTAAAAGTCTAACATTACTGAGTTTTGTTCCGTTTAAACATTATTCTATGAACTGACAAATCCAATAGACTTGGCACGTTTTTTTGATAAATAGTGTTTTTTACGACCATTTCTCAGAAAATGGTTAGACGATCAAAAAATCGATAAAATATTTATTTTTTTCTTATTCTTGTGAATAGTAATTTGCATGTTTTTCGAGAAAAACTTTTAGTGGTTATTACATGACTTCACTTCGTATTACCGGTAGATCTTGAAACGGAAAATCAATACAACAAACTTGTTTCACTCTCGAAAGATTTTTGCGTTTTTCTACGAAAAAACTTTTATTGGTTCATTCGTCTCTAAACCACATACAAACACTATGTCGTGAAATATAATATGTCGAAAAGATGAAAAGAACTGATCAAAAAGATGAAAGACATTTTCTCGAGAATTGTGAATTTCGTCTCTTTCTCGAAAAAAATTTTATTGTCTCCCTGGGTTCTATGACTTATATAAACACTACATTGTGAAATGAGAAAAATCTCAAAAGGATGCAAGACCGATTTCCTAAACTTATCTGATTTTTAGGTTCTAAACATTAGGGTTTAGGTTTTAACCTTTTTCCCAATTTTAGGTTTTCTCCTAAAATAACTTCTGAATTTTATTAAGTTTTAAGGTTGAATACTTGAACCAAAACACCAAATCCTACACATAGAAAAAAATTATATAACACATTTGAAGCTCAATTCAAGCTTATTTATTCATATATAACACATACCTTAGGTTATAGTTCTAACCTTTAATCGTATACGATCATATCTACAAGTCGTTTTTTAGTCTTTCAGATAGCTCAACATATACTTGAGAAATCGTTCTTAGGTTTTAAATTAACAAATTTATTTGTTCTTATCAGATCATTTGAAATATTTTGGATATTACATTCAACCCAACTTACAAGAATTTTGTCCTTGAAATTAACTTTAATATCATATTTATAAATTTTATAAATATTCAGGATATTACATTGTCTGCATGAATTCTTTAAACGGAAGAAAGAAAGCGAAAGCTACCTCTCAATTTTGTCAGGCATTTTTGCAGCCTTTTCTCATGTATGCCCACCATCTATACCTTTAATTTAATAGTCTACAAAACAAGTAAATGCAAAATAATTTTAGTTCACTCTCACTGCAAATGTACAATGCAAAATTCTTAAAAAGGCATATGATAATCTTGCTCTAGTGACAAAGTGACAATTTAGAAATAGCCGAAATTTAGAAAAAGTTTGAAAGGCATAATAAATGCAACAAGTACCAAAATAATTGATCAAAAAACTGCTATATGCTAATTATCATATCTCCATTAAATTTTGTCATCCATGTCCAAAACTTTCACAAATTCTAAGAAGATCAAAAGAAAATAAAACTAGTTAAAGAAAGTCATTAAAATATAAACATTATAGATAAGACTATATAATTTAAAATTAATTATTACTTTTTCTCAACTATTTCAAGTGAATCTAAGCTCTCCTCTACGGACATTGGTTTTTTGTTTGAAAGAAGCCAATCTTGACCACAAATAAGAGCTTGTACCATTCTAGGAGTTAAAGAACTTCTAAATGGATCAAGTATACGACCACCGGTGCTAAATGTCGACTCGGAAGTAATGGTTTAATAAGGAACCACCAAAATATTATATTTTCAAGTCGTTTGATCAACGTGCTTACTCAAATACTTATCTAATTCGGTATTATCCCCTATTTGAAAATCTAAAATGTGTTCTAGAAATTTTTTTCATCATCTTCCTTCTTGTCCTTTCTCTACCATGCACATCAAAACTTTCACTAGATACATTAGATTATGCACTTTGGGATGATTGTGCACTTTGGGATGCATATTTGAGACTATAACATCTAAACAATTCCTCAATGGCATCACGCACCGATTGTATCATTTTATTTATCATTTTAGTCCCACTCCCATACATTGAATTAAAAGAAAATTCCACAAATATAAATTTATGTCTAGGATCTAGAACAACCATAATGTACAACAATTTATTCATCTTCTCAACATTCCCCAAATATTTATCTAATTTTACTCTCATCCTCGATGCCATTTCTCTCATGTCATAGTCACTCTCATATAACAATTCATTCAAATCATCATCAAGATTAAGAAATTCACATAAGATGTACCTAAAACATTCACAGTAATGTCGAAGAAACACATCAAGAATACCACCAATTGTCTCACAACTCCCCAATCTTCTATTGTAGGCCCCCATCACCCGATTCCATTTCTAATTTGAATAATGGGTCTTTTTCTTGCAAGCCTATTAAAAGCATGGTCGAAGTCTATGTCCACATTCAACATAGAATAAGTAAAGTTCCATCTAATGGACACATCTAGGATCAACGAAGTATTTTTTTCAATTGTCTCAATTTCAACACATTATTTGAATTTTTTTAATCCTAAAAAGAGATTTTCGCTTCCACCTAACCAAAGTTCGAACACGAGATATCGAAGGACTCACATCTTTTGTGACGCCCCCAAAATAGGTATACATCACCCATTCTGAGTCGCCAAATACATGGTACATAAACAAATACAACTTCAGTAGTACAATTGTCGTACAAAATACGACAACACATATACTGTGAGTTTGAATACAACTATTGTCTAATAGAGTATACAAACTCAAAAGGAGTCCTCATTACAATTATTGATACACTATTTTACAAAATAGTGATGACTACTAATACAACTATCACGAACCATCACTCCATACCCTGCTAGTTCTGCTTATGTTCTCACCTCCTAAGAAGAAAAATGGAACAAAAAGGAAAAGGGTGAGCTCAACTAGCCCAAAAAAAGAATATTATGACTAAGATAATATACAACAATTTATCATTAGTCTTCAACAGGAAAAAATCGATAAAATATAATAGACAATGAAGTTTTAGATAAACAATCTGCAATGAAATAACAATCCATTAGAAGAGTCAAGTAGAAAAGAATTCCACTATCTTCTAAGATTTTAAAAGTCCATCATCAATATTTTATCCTCGTAACATTAATCAATATACATCTTGAATCAAATATTCATCTTTGCACTACAGAGCAAAGATATTCATTTAGTATCACCAATTAATCATGTTCATCTCAACACTGCTCATCTTTTGCTTTTCTACGGGCAAAGATATTCATTAGGTAATCATTCATCTTTGCACTACAGGCCAAAGATATTCAATAATATCATCATTTAGGACTGAGGATGATGAAAAATATCTTAAAGAAAATGAATCCAGTGAAACAAATGGACAAATATTAGAGATTCGTATTACAGTTTATCAAATATCAACAATACTCCATAATAACCAATTTTGAAGCAAAATTCAAGAATAAAGATTAAAACATGGATACAATCAAAGATAGTAACCATAATAGACATCTTGGACAAAAAGAAGAAAATTTCATTTTTCGGTGAATAGTGCCGTATTCGTGAATAGTGTCGTATATGTGAATAGTGTCGTATACGTGAATAGTAACCCCGACACAAAAAGGTAGAAATTCCACAATAAAATCTATACCAATATTTCGGTATAATGATATTAAAAGAATAACATCATTTAGGAAGAAAATAACATCCCTTACCTCAAAATAGCAGTACTTCTGATCGGAATATCGGTATAAGGCTAAAGGAAACTTGCACAGATAAATAGAAACTCACAAATTATCTAAATACTCACAAAATACGCTCGATAATATAGAGAAAGAAAGAGAGAAAGCTTATGTTTATGGTGTGATTTTTAATTCTAACTTAGCCCTCTATTTATAGGAAAAATGTTAAGACGCAAGAAGCAGACTTGACTGCTTGCCGATGGCTTTTACTACTCGCTACTATTGCCACCCACCATATTTAAAATAAAATTCAGCACATTTCTTTACCAACCACAAGTGGGGCCCACTCAATTCTAGAATTTTTCACCAAAATCATTTATAAACCTAATTTCTGAATCAGTCACCTCTTAAAATTCATAACAAATCATACGTTCATTTTTAACGGTTCAAAATTTGTGGACATATACTCAACTTATATTTGTATAACATATCCAAAAATCACAACGATCCAAAGGTCAGATTAAAAATTATAACTCACGCAATATATCTCAAGAACAACGATTTAATTTTTAATACCTCCATTCCGACAAAAATACCTCAACATTAATTCCTTTATTTATAACCACATAAATAAATCCATCATTTAAATCCGCATCAAATAAATATTTCCTTATCATATAAATCAATAATTAATTATTCACAAATAATATTACAGAATCATATTTATGACAACCAGGCAGTTCCCAGGAAAGAGGGGGCTTTCCGATAAGGATTTCTCCTTACTGGCGCACAATTAGGTGACCAAACTTCTCCTTGACAGAACTTTTTAGACATTGCCAATAATGCTATCTCATAATATTATTCAAATAATATGAATTATTGATCCGATAATGGGAAATATTGTGCAGTGACAATTATTGAAACAACGATAATATAAAATATCAACGCAACAATTATTGAACCAATAAAATAAAATATTGAACAGTAATTACTGTAACAATTATTGAGTAGTGCCTTCTTACGTAAGAATCAATAATTCAAAAATATTGTGCAAAACCGTGTGCTACTGTGCAACCACGCGTATTACTGTATTTTAACCACCGGGTATTCCAACAGTGTTAACGGTAACAACTACGCCGTTATTTGTAAAAACTCAAATTTGTCATTTTCTTCATCCGACCATTATCCGTTATGGGGCCCATAAATGGCTGCGCCATCGTACGAATACTCCCCGACAGAAAGAATATTCCACGACCAAACGAATATTCCCCGACAACAATGAATATTTTATAACCACTTGCTTATTTTGTAAAATTTGCACATTTCATCCATAACCAAAGCATTATATCAAATTAACACCTTATTATTCACAATAATAATTAGAGGAAATTCGATTTTATTTATAATAAGTTGGGGTCTTACATCTTTCAACCCATCAAATATAATCAAATTAACTATATGAGCAACACACCTCACATGGAGAAATTTATTTCTACAAATGTTATGACCACAAACATTCAATTGAGTTTTCAAATAAGAAATTGCAACATCATTGAAACTAGCATTATCAACTGTGATTGTGAAAATTTTATCAATGTCTCATTACCTCAAACAATTTTCAACCGACATACCTTTGTTTTCCCCTTTATGACTAGTAATTGTGACAAAGTTAATAATTTTTCTTTTGCAAATTCCACTTATCATCAACATAATGAGCAGTCAACACCATGTAATTAATTTGTTATATGAAAATCCATGTATTAGTAGTAAGAGAAACCCTTTGTGATGTATTTTTGAAGTAAGCTTTTAATTTCAACTTCCCCTCTAAAAAGTGCTTTAAAGAATCTCTAGTTATGGTGGTACATTAAAGCACATTAAATTTTGGACATGCAATCGACATCAAGTATTTAAAGCTCACATTCTCCACATGGCTAAAAGGAAGTTCATCTACAATTATCATAAACGAAATTGCATTAATGTGATGCCCCCAAAATAGGTATACATCACCCATCTTGAGTCGCCAAATACATGGTACAAAATTCAAATACAACTTAATAATACAACTGTCGTGTAATATACGACATAACATAAACTGAAAGTTTTAAAATGAATATTGTCATCTAGACAATATCCACACTTAATGGAGTCGTCATTACATTTATTATCACACTATTTAACAGAATAGTGAGGACTACTAATGCTATCATCTGGACCGTCACTCCATTCTCCGATTATTCCCAGCTATACTCTCATTTCTTGAAGAGAACAATGAAAGCAAAGGGTGAGCTCAACTAGCCCAGTAAGAAATATTATGACTAAGATAATGCAAAATAAATTATCGTTAGCCTTCAACAGTGTTAAACTGATAAAATATAACAAACATCAAGTTTAACTACAGCGGAACAAGCAATCCATTAGAAGAGTCAAGTAGAGCATGATATTTACTATCTTCTATGATTTAAAAGGTTTTTCATCACTTTTATCGCTGAGACTCAGCTTAATAAATAATCCACATCATCTAATCATCCCTGCACTACAGCCAAGGATATTCATTAGTATCACAACCACGAATTATCCATGCACTATGGGCCAAGGATATTCGTTCATTCATCAATGGTCATGATCATGCCAACAACTGTCCATCAATGCACTACGGCCAGTGAGTAATTTTACCATATCATTTGTAATATTACGGTCATGATTATACCGAATAATCCCTGGTCATAATCATACCAAGTCCATCTATGCACTATAGGCCACAGATGACTTTCAACATAATATAAACATGAGGATGATGACAATGATATAAGAATTCAATAAAACAAGTTTAAGGATAAATTTTAAAGATTTATAATTTAATTTATCCAGAATTCAATAACGTTCAAATTGTAAACATGATACTGCTTTGTGGAGTAAAATTCAAGAATAATATTGTACCAAAAATGATTTGGACTGAAAAAGAATTAATTTTTTTCATGAATAGTACCCCGGGTGAATAGTACTCGAGTGAATAGTAGTACTTTGTGAATAGTAACCCGTGAATAGTATCCCGGCATGAAAAAGTTAAAACTTATCAAGAATGCCCAGAATAATATTTCCATGAAAAGATACTGGATGAAACGCAAATATCAAGGATATTCTACTAATTTCATGGAGTATAGAAGCCAAAACTTTAACCAAACGAGTATAGAATTCAAAATCTGAAACTTAATAATATTACTTACATACTACAGATATGACGCCCCCAAAATAGGTATACAACACTCATTCTGAGTCGCCAAATACATGTTACAGAAACAACTACAACTTTACTAATACAATTGTCCTGCAAAATACGACAACACATAAACTGTGAGTTTAAAATACTAATATTGTCATCTAGACAATATCCACACTCAAATAAGTCCTTATTACAATTATTGATACACTATTTTACAAAATAGTGAGGACTACTAAAACAACTTCTAGAACCATCATTCCACACCCCGACTAGTACTCACTACATTCTCGCCTCCTGAGAAGAAAAATGAAACAAAAAGGAAAAGGGTGAGCTCAACTAGCCCAGTAAAGAATATTATGACTAAGATAATATAGAACAAATTATCATTAGTCCTCAACAGGGAAAAATCTAATAGAATACAATAGACAACAAGTTTTAAATCAATATTCGCAGCGAAAATAATAATTCATTAAAAGAGTTACGTAGAGAATGAAATCTACTATCTTCTATCTATGAATTTAAAAGTTCATCATCAATATTTTATCCCTGTAACATCAATCAATATATATAGCTGGAATCAAATATTCATCTTTGCACTACAGGCCAAAGATATTCATCAGTTGGTCATGTTCATCTAAACACCTGTTCATCTTTGCACTACGGCCAAAGATATTCATCATAACATCATTTATCTTTGCACTACATGCCAAAGGTATTCAGTTATATCATCATTTAGGACTGAGGATGATGAAAAATATTTTAAAAAAAATGAATCCAGTGAAACAAAAGAACAAATATTAAGGATTCGTACTTTACACAATCCAAGTTCAAAAATACTTCATAAATAACCATAGTGGAGTAAAATTTTAGAATGAAGATCAAAATATGGATACAATCAAAGCTAGTATCCATAATAGATATCTTGGACAAAAATGAAAATTTAATTTTTCTATGAATAATTATTAAGATTCGTGAATAAGTGTCGATATCGTGAATAGTCTTCAGTATCGTGTAAATAGTAACCCCGACACTATGCATGACAAGAATTTCACCAAAAAATCTTACCAATATTCCGGCATAATGATATTGAAAGAAATAATATCATTTATAAAAAAAAAAACATCCCTTACCTCCAAAAAGACAATACTTCTAACTGGAATACTGGATATAGTGCTGAATGAACTTGCACCGTATAGCAATACTCAAGGTATCAAAATACTCACAAAAATACGCTCGATAATATAGAGAGAGAAGATTTCAGTTTCTGGTGTGATTTTCAATTCTAACATAAGCACCCTATTTATAGGAAAATGCTTAGAACACCAAAGAAGAAAATTTAATAAAATATAAATATATTTTTCTTAAATTCCTACGCCCACCTTTTTTGGTCAAGACATCATCCATACAAGTGCTAAAGTCACCAAAAACATTTTTCATTTTAAAATCATTTAAAACTCCAAAAATTCAATTATTCCAGAACTTCAATAATTCATAATAAATAGCCCTTTTATTAGAAAAATTCAAATCTTATGGCTTTTCATAGGAAATTCAATTCTCTACATCTTTACAGAATAAAGTTTTTCCAAATTCCAAACAGAAATTGACCGAAATCCACATACGGACGATTTTATAGGCTATAATCAAATTTCAGTCATGAAATGGGGTCCACAAACATGAAAAACATGTTTTAAATATTTTTAGTAACAAAAATACTCTTCCTCCTCATTTACTCATATATCCCACAGTCATTGTAAAAATATCACCATTATTATATTATTATAATATAATAATATATTTAAATGAATTATTTTATCAGAAAAGATAAAATATCAATTTCTAACAATTGTCACATTAAAAATTTTTTCCATCTATATCCACATAAAATGAATATTTTCCTTATCATATAAATCAATAATTAATTATTCACAAATAATATTAATCACAATATCATGACAACCGTGCCGCTCCTGGAAAGGGGGGCTTTCGATAAGGATTTCTCCTTCTTACTGCAGTAATTAGGTGACCAAACCTCTCCTTAGATGTAACTTTCTAAACATTGCCAATAATGCTATCTAATAATATTATTCAAATAATATGAATTATTGATTTGATAATGGAAAATACTGTGTAGTGACAAATATTGAAACAATAATAATATAAAATATCAACGTAGCAATTATTGAATCAATAAAATAAAATATTGAATAGTAATTACTGTAACAATTATTGAGTAGTGCCTTCTTACGTAAGAATCAATAATTGGTGCAATACCGTGTGCTACTGTGCAACAACGTGTATTACTGTGTTTTAACCACCGGGTATTCCAACAGTATTAACGATAACAACTACACCGTTATTTATAAACAACTTATACTTGTCATTTTCTTCATCCAATCACTTTCCGTTATGGGGCCCACACAAGGCTGCGCCATCGTACGAATATTCCCCCAACAGTAAGAATATTCCACGACCAAACGAATATTCCCCGACAACAATGAATATTTTATAATCACTTGCTTATTTGAAATATTTGCGCATTTTAGCCATAACTAACCACATGATTCAACTCAACCCTTACTATTTTAAAATAATAAATAGAGGAAATTCAATTTCATTTATAATAAGTAGGGGTCTTACAACCTCCCCTCCTTATGAAATTTTGTCCTCAAAATTGACATACGTACCTGGTCTTTCGAAAAGGTGAGGATACCTCGCTTTCATTTCTGTTTCCAACTCCCAGGTCATTTCCTCAATAGCATGGTTCCTCCACAAAACTTTGACATGCTCCTTTCTATCCAAGATCTTGACAGGTATCTCCTCATACGTTAAATCCTCGGCTATCTCGTCTGGTTCTAATTCAATAACGTGGTTCGGGTCCTTTACATATTTACGAAGTACAAATATGTGAAAAACATTATGAACACGAGACATGCTTAGAGGTAACGCGAGTCTATAGGCCACATTTCCTACTCGGTCAAAAACCTGAAATGGACCAATAAATCGTGGATTGAGCTTTTCTCTCTTCCCAAATCTTGTAACTCCCTTCCATGGAGCAACTCGCAACAATACATGATCCCAATACTAAATTCCACATCCTTTCGATGAAGATCCGCATAACTCTTTTGTCGATCTTGTGCCGTTTGTATACGTTGTCGAATCATTTGGATCTTTTCCGTAGTCACATATACCAACTCTGGTCCCAACAATGTTGCTTCACCCACCTCATCCCAACATATTAGAGAGCGACACTTTCGTCCATATAATGCTTCGAATGGAGCCACACCTATACTTGCCTGATAATTATTGTTGTAGGAGAATTCCACCAATGGTAAATACTTATCCCAACTCCCTTTGAAGTCTAAGACACAGAGTCTTAATAGATCTTCAAGAGTTTGAATAGTCCTCTCTGATTGTCCGTCCGTTTGAGGATGGTATGCCGAATCAATCGAAATCTGCGCCCATAGTTTTTTGCAAGCTAACCCAAAATCGTGAAGTGAATCTTGGGTCACGATCCAAAACTATGGATACTTGGCATGCCATGCAATCTCACAATCTCATTTACGTACATACGAGCAAGACGTTCAAGGAATAAGTCTCCGTGACGGCAAGAAAATGAGCGTAATTAGTTAATCTATCAACAATAACCCAAATCGCATTTATGCCTTGAGAAACGTTGGGAAGACCCGTAACAAAATCCATGGTAATGTGTTCCCACTTCCATTTCGAAATCTCAAGTGGTTGCAATGGACCCTGTGGCACTTGATGTTCTGCCTTTACACGTTGACAAGTTAAACACCTCGAGATAAACTTCGCGATCTCTCTCTTCATATTGTTCCACCAAAATGTATGTCGAAGATCATGATACATTTTGGTACTTCCAGGATGGATTGTAAACGGTGTGTTGTGTGCCTCCATCATGATTCTATGTTTCAAGTCAGAATCGTTAAGGACACAAAGTCTAGAGTTGACTCAAAGTATTCCTTCTTCATCGATTCTTGCTTCTGGAATAACACCTTCTTGTACTTTCTTCTTCATACGCATCAGCTCCGAGTCTGTGGCTTGAGCAACTTTAACTTTTTCGATTAAAGTCGGTTCTATGCGTATACTTGACATCATCGCATGGCTCCCCGGAGTCTTGAATTCTATCTTCATCTTTTGTAAATCACACAAAATGGGACTTTGTGTTGACAACATCGCACTCGTTCCCGCATATGTTCTTCTACTTAATGTGTCAGCTACCACGTTCGTTTTTCTAGGATGGTATTGAATGGTATGGTCGTAGTCTTTCAACAGCTCGAGCCAACGTCGTTGCCGCATGTTGAGTTCCTTTTGGGTGAAGAAATATTTGAGGCTTTTATGGTCTGAATATATCTCCACTTTCTCCCCATATAGATAGTGCCTCTAGATCTTTAACACAAAAATGACTGCTGCCAACTCTAGATCATGAGTAGGATAATTCCTCTCATACTCTTTAAGTTGTCGCGAGGCATAGGCTATGTTTTTCCCATGTTGCATGAGAACACATCTTAACCCTTTGCTTGAAGCATCACTGTAGATAACAAATCCATCCGAACCAGATGGTATTGTCAGAACAGGTGCCGAAATGAGTCTCCTCTTGAGATCTTGGAAACTCTTCTCGCATTCCTCGCTCCATACGAATTTTGTATCTTTACGAGTCAGCTGAGTTAACGGAGTAATGATTCGAGAAAATCCTTCCACGAATCTCCGATAATAACTAGCTAAGCCCAGAAAGCTACGTACTTCGATCACCGACTTCGGTTGCTCCCAACTTTGTATTGCTTCAATCTTCGCCGGGTCAACAGATACTCCATGATTTTGACACCACGTGCCCAAAGAATACTACTTCCTCAAGCCAGAACTCGTACTTTTTCAACTTGGCATATAGTTTATTTTCACGAAGCCTTTGGAGTACCAGCTTCAAATGGTGCTCATGATCTTCACGACTTTTGGAATATATGAGGATGTCATCAATAAAGACAACAACGAACTGATCCAAATATTCCTTGAATACTCGGTTCATCATATCCATGAAAGCCGCAGGAGCATTAGTCAATCCGAAAGACATGACTAAGAATTCATAATGCCCGTACCAAGTTCTAAAGGCAGTCTTTAGAATATCCTTAGTTCTAATCTTCAGCTGATGATATCCAGAACGAAGATCGATTTTTGAAAAGAATTATTCTCTTTGCAACTGGTCAAACAGGTCATCAATGCGAGGTAGTGGATACCTATTCATGATGGTGACATGGTTCAATTCTCTATAGTCAATACAAAGTCGCATACTCCCATCTTTCTTCTTTATAAATAAAACAGGAGCACCCCAAGGAGATGTACTAGGACCAAATGAAACCGATGTCCAACAACTCTTGTAGTTGAACCTTTAACTCCTAAAGTTCAATAGGAGCAATTCAATATGGGGTTTTAGAAATGGGCTTTGTACCAGGTTCAAGGTCAATAAAGAATTCAACTTCACGTTCTGGAGGTAGACCGGGAAGTTCTTCAGGAAATTCACTAACCACAGAAATTTTATTCAAATCTGACGTGTTTTTATTCAAGTCCATAACATGGGCTAAGAAAGCTTGACATCCATTTTTTAATAAACGAATGGCTTTATGGCTTGATATGACAATGATTGCTTTCAGTAGTTTAGTTACTTGAACTCGAATAACAGGTTGGTTAGGAATATGAAAACTAACAACCTTACGAAAATAATCAATTTTGGCATGATGAGTAGTTAACCAATCAATTCCTAAAATCACGTCAAATGCAATTATCTTTAAAGAGATAAGGTCAACAGGTAATGTGATGGTGTCAACATGGATCAAACAAGATTTATAAATAGTGGATGTAATGAAAGTTTCTCCTAATGGAGTCTCCACAGATAAGTCAAAGTCTAATTTCTCCAGAGTCAAGTTTAAACGTTGAGCACAAGTAGGAGAGATAAATAAATGAGTTGCACCGTTATCTAGTAAGGTATAAACTTCGCAAGAATTTATGATTAGCTTACCCGTGATCACCTCGTTTGGGTTCCTCTCATTTTGACCAGTCACGACAAACGCTCTTCCAGGAACCGTTGACTTTGACTTTTCTGGGACAGCCTTTTGAGTAACCATCTCCGCTGGACTTGGTTTCGCTAAAGTACAATCTCGAGTGATATATCCTTTCTTTCCACAATTATAACATACTTTGAACTGTTGTGGACAGTTTCAGCTAATGTGTCCCTCTTTTCCACATTTATAGCATATGACCGGTGGTCGTTCTCCTCCCTGAGAACCAGTTGTTGTTGGTGCTGACGTCTTCACATTGTCATTGTTGAAACTCCTCTTTTTAAAATCTCCCCCCGACTCGCTTCTTCTATTTTCATGGCCACGATTACCACTAGAGTGGTTACCGCTTTTGTCCGAATGTTTTCCTCCCCGCTGGTTTTCATTGCTCCGATGACTACTGCCACCGATATGACCTTGGTTGTGGTCCTTTGGTTGAACATACTCATTATCTCGCTCTAATAATTGAGCCCTATTTACAACATCTGAATATAAAGAAAATTATGAGAGATAAGATATTGTCGAATCTCGGGTTTTAGACCTCTCAGAAACATCCGCGTCATTCGTTCCTCATTCTCTACCAAATGAGGTGCAAACCTGGATAACTCTGCGAACTTCGCCTCGTCATGAGACACTGTTATGTTGTTTTGTTCCAGTCTAATAAACTCTACCTCCTTCATATGGCGAATACTTTCAGGAAAGTACTTGTCATTGAAAAGTTTCTGAAACGTTTCCCAAGACATCTTTGAGTCAGCAGTCGGTACGCCTTCACGACTCCCACCAGATGTCCGCTTCGCCACTTTTAACATAGAGGTGGCGAATGGAACCTTCTGTTCCTCCGTACATCCCAAGACATCAAATATCTTGATAATTTGTTTAACCCATGTTTTCGCCTTGATCGGATCTGGCTTTCCCGCAAATTCCGGTGGTCCCAACTCTTTGAACTGCTTGGTTGTGACAAGTCGCGCATTGCTATCATTTCCACCCGTATTTTGTACACGAGTCTCCCTCGTCTGATTTTGCATGAACTACAAAAAGTTTCTAAACATTCCATCGTTCATCGTCTGCTCAGTGGTGTTGTTTACAGGAGGAACATTGTCGGCCTATTGCACGTTCTTGTATTGGTGAGTAAAGGTGTCTCCACTGTCTCATTTACTCCACTATTAATGTAAGACCCCAAATTTTATGAAATAAAAGTATTCAATTTTTTCTATATAGTAAATAGTTAAATTGATAAAAGTTTAAAGTTATGGGTGAAATGTGCAAATTTTTCAAAATAAGCAAGTGGTTATAAAATATTCATTTTTGTCGGGGAATATTCGTTTGGTCGTGGAATATTCTTTCTGTCGGAGAATATTCGTACGACAGTATGAACCAATTGTGAGCCCCATAATGTAATAACCGTTTATGAAGATAACGACAAGTTTGAGTTTTATAAATAACGGCGTAGTTGTTACCGTTAACACTGTTGGAATACCCGGTGGGTAAAGTAAAGTAATACGCGTTGTTGCACAAAGAAAGACACTGCAGTATTGCATAGTATTTTTTGAATTATCGATTCTTACGTAAGAAAGGCGTTACTCAATAATTGTTACAAGATTATCTTGTGACACCCCAAATCTGGGCACCTCAATCCCACGATTTGGTGTTCATCATCCAATTAAATCATAACTAACTACCCATAAACAAAAGGATATAATTAAACTCAAAAGCTTAAACAATAAATCTCCCACCAAAGGGTTACATAATCTCAAATAAATCCCGGTCATCTAACCTTTTTACAATCATCAGCGGAAAACTAAAACATAATCATAATTAAATCTATTACATAAGCTTCATAAATAAAATATAAATTAAACGTTGTTGTCTAATCAAGCACTTTGTCCTTGCCCTTGCTTGTAGAAAGCTTTTCAAACTTCGTAACTTCATCTCATTGTTTTTTGTGCAAGAGTGAGCAAACAATTGCCCACAAGGATAATATAATAACATTTTATGAATGACAATTAACAGAGCTTTCAATGACAAATATTCTTACCGGAACAATAAACTTTAATTCAACAGCTATGAGTTCAAAGGAATAATGAACGTTTAAGTTAACAATAGATATCAACATCAAAGGATACACTGAGGGTCACAAGACCACAAACTCTATTCTAGGTTTTCAAGTATTTCTACTTTAACCTTTAACAGTCTAAAAGACTATAATCATCATCTATGTCCTAGGTTCATAGATGTTTCTACTGTAACCTTTAACAATCTAAACGACTATATGGACCATCATTCCGTACTCTAGGTGATCAGCCCTTTGTACTATGTATTGCACAAACATTTTAATGCTATTGCGTAGCTCTAAAATAATCCCCTGATATAGGGTTGTTCATCTCAGCTTAGATTATCAGGTTCCGAACCAAAGGAAGTTTGGTTGGGAATTAACTTCAAAGAAAGTCTAGATTTTTAGAACGTTCATCAACTAAGTATTGGTAGAATCAGATAGGAACCAATAACTATTCAAGGGTTTGATTATAATATCTTCATGAACAAGGTATATCGATGAATCAATAAGGATAGAGTATTAACAATTTCTAAGTTGAACAAATGTTATCATTGACAACATGCTTTCAAAGTTGTGTGAGTACATAAACAAACCAAAGGAAGTTTGGTTTGGGTAGACTTCAAGGGTAATTTAGAGTTTGGAACATTCATCAAGTAAGGATTTGTTGAATTGGTAAAGA
The DNA here is from genome assembly GCA_020205615.1 of Panax quinquefolius. Taxonomy (NCBI): domain Eukaryota; kingdom Viridiplantae; phylum Streptophyta; class Magnoliopsida; order Apiales; family Araliaceae; genus Panax; species Panax quinquefolius. Next base: position 127,888,718 of record CM035167.1, read on the forward strand.
ATTGCTAAGCAACTTAGAGTTCTATACAATAACGTAAGATAAGACAATGATATTGAAGAACGAAGGTCAAACAACGCTTATTAATAAATTTGAATAAACACACTTCTTACAATAATAATACAGACTTTGAATAAAGAGATAAAGATTAACTAACTTGCTCAACAATAAATGAGGGTTAAAGAACTTGCATGACAATAAATCGTTAAACAAGAGATTAGAAATAGAGAATTTGCATAAGTATAACATAACAGTGAAAAGTAACCTTGCTGAATAATAAAGTAGCAAAGGTTAGGGAACTTGCCTCGTGCGTAGGTTAAACAATCACTACTCACGTTCACCCCAAGTCCTACACATACCATATGTATTGACAATACACATTAGTTACACTAACATTACCTTCATGAGATGCTTTCTTAGTTTTAGTAAAGCTACTAACTAAGTTTAAGTTTAAACAACATCGCATCTTTTCATTACTTTTTAGCTTTATTACAACTACTTAAGTGATCATGTAATTGCACCACATACATATTAACAACTTGATACAACATCCTATTACATGTCTAACATGTTATCATTAAGTTATACTAATACACAAAGGGTTGCACTTGCATTCGCGCATCCTGACGCCCTCCAATTGGCTCCAAATACACAATAGTACTAAAGATGACCATTTTGACCCTTCATAACGATTTCAAATTGAAATCCTTAAAGAATAAAAGTTATAGGCCTATTCGTCCTCTTTCCGAATCATCTTGAATATCCTCAATCGGAGTTCGTATGCAAAAGTTATGGCCATTTTACTACAGGAGGGCAAAACCGCCTAACTCGTACACCTTTTTTTCTAAGGTCAGGGGATCGATGTGGCGGGCGCGAGTACCAGCGTCGGGGCGCGAGTTCCAATGTTGGGGAGCGAGCTACTGGCCCATTTTTGACGCTGGGGTGCGAACTTTGACGCTGGGGTGCGAAATTTGGCGCTGGGGCGCCGAATTACAGAACACGCATAACCAAAAACAAAACCAATCTACTATGCTTAATTTCTAACACCAATTAACATATATAACTTATGAAAATTACACATAAACTTCACCAAGCATACAAATACTATCATAAACACAACTTAAACCATAATTCTAGAAAAGTTAAATACTAGAATAGCATATTTTAAAACCAAAAACTCCATTTTTGATATTCATTCTAGAAATCAACACTGTGAATGCATTACTTGATCAAATCATCTCATTCGAACTACGTTATGCTCAGTATCTCAATGAAATACCAAATACGAAGTTTTAATTTACAATTTTCATAAGAATTGACCATCCAAATTGGTACTTATCTATGCCATACAAAGAATGCATATCTTGACATTACTTTCCTCCTCTCACAAACGCAATTAGCATACTATTACGGTTTAAACACAAATTCTAATCATCATAAACACATATAACTACAAGTACTCAATTGTATAATCGTAAACTTAGAATTTTGAATTCACAGAACATGTAAATTATGCCGAACTCATACATATACATATATTATATCACATATATTATATCAAAGTTATAGAACATACCTTTAACTACTAAAATAATTCTTGCTAAAAAATCACTAGTATTGGCTTTTGAAATCCTCAAGCTTCTCTTAATCTCTCTCAATTCTCAAACTCTCTTCTCTTCTTTTTTTCTTCTCAATAGACTATCTCTAATTTAAGCGTAAACAATAAACCGATATAGCCATAATACCTATACTAAATATATCTTACCAACTAATAAACGATTCTATTATAATTATATTATTTAATTTATTTAATTTATATTATTTATTTTATTTGATTTTCAAAACTAGAAATCCCAAAAGCCTAAAGGCTTGTTTGGCAACCATTTAAATTTTAAAGAATTAATCATACTTAAGCCTTGTTTGACAAAACTAATTTAAATCCTTTTTAATTTATTTTAATAAACACTTTAGTTTAAAATTATAGTCACATACTATATTTTAATTAAATATAGCATTTTAGCAAATATCACCCAATTATAATTTTCATTATAACTTTATTTAATAATTTAACATACCATCTAAATTATTAAATTAACACAACAACAAAACACCTCATGTTATAATACAAACCTCTAAATTATAAATTAATTTAATTTTGAAAATTCTCCAATCATTTATATTCATCAACCATCACATCAACAAATATTTATTTAACAATAAACACCTCAAATAATATTTATATAACTCAATAAATATTTAAATTACAATTTAAAAATTTCGATCGTTACATCCTTCCTCCTTACAAGGATTCTCGTCCCCGTAATCACAATTCAATCATTCAAATCGTCACATTCTCCCTACTTACAAAGATTCTGTCCCCGAATCGAAGACACTGACTAAACAAATAACTCGTGATAATTCTTCATCATATCGATTCGAGTTCCCACGTAGCCTCTTCGACATTGTGGTTCCTCCATATCACCTTCACGTAAGGTATAACTTTATTCTCGAGCACTTGTTCTTTCTTGTTAACTTATCTAAATAGAAATTTCCTCGTAGAACAACCATAACGGTTCAGACTTGATCACACGATTACAATCGAGCTTGTTCGATCATATCACCAAAACATGAAAAACATTATGAATACGCTCTAACTATAGAGAGGTAAGGCTACCTCAAAACCATCTTTTCACCTCTTTCACGCTTCCTATACTATAACCGATTTATACCCACTATAGTTCATCAAACTTACCACACTTTGGAAATTCAGGAACTTGCCACAATCATATGAGTTTAGGAACTTATCCTAGTCAGACCATAGGCGTCCATTCGCTGAGGGGTTCAAAACATACCATATGATTATGAGTCATGAACTTACCATATACTTTAGTTTTAAGAACCGAACCTAATCCTAATATCATCTAACTATCAAATATATACATGAGAAAAGAATCACCTTTCCACCACATATACATGGATAGCGCAATACCGACATTCCAATGATTATCAATGAGATAAACCAAGTATATGCACAAAACCTTTGCCCATACAAAAGTTTGTACGACTTAGTCACCATATGAGTCTTCAGTTGAAATCCCACCGAACATTACCTTACTCTTAAATTATTTTAACTTACCCATAACTTGCTCAATGTGAATTCCTCGTATGACATTATCAAAAACTTCTCATGCACCTAGCACGCCTTCCGATGTTTGGACTTCCTTTTAGTTTGGCAATCGATTTGCAAACGATATGACATACCTATTTCTAATTGCGTTCCACACATTCTTGCAAACCCTTTTGAAAATTCGATGTAAATCATGAATCTCGATTCAACACAATTGACACAGAAACATTGTGTCTTGAAACGATTTCATAACTTCACACACTGCTTGATATGTAATACGATAACTTTGACAGACCAAAAATATACCGCCATGTCTTGCCACCAATAGTAATATCGAAGGCAATATATAATTCCGTGCTTCCTAGTTGATTCAATATATAAATTTTATGCAAAACTTCATTATTAATTCCTAGTATTAGCGAAACCTAGTTTCTTCCTTCTAACTTCAACTATCCTTCAGTATCGATTTTTGAATTGACACTACCTTCATCTGAATAGTCTTCCTTAACTCTATCCAACAAAGTTGTAATGTTTTTCATCTGAAAAGCTTCTCCTCTACCTTTTCATATATCTTACCTCCTACCACCACTTAGTCATTTCTATTATGAACCCATTTTGCACAGTTAACAAAAATAACTACTACTTTTTTTTTTCTTCTTCTTCTTTTTTTCTATATCTCACCCTAGTACTCAAAAATAACATCGTTAAATCCTCAGGGCAATCAGTAATACCTCTACTCTGAATCGTGAGTCAAATACCCTTTCACATAAAAAATTTTAAATGACGCGATACATAAGAAATGACCCTATCGCTCTGCCTAAACACACAGCCTAGTATATTATAGGATGCGTCGCTATACAACACAACATTCATGTATTATCTGGTAGAGACATCACAGGTGTCATATTAATTCCAATACAAAAATTCTACACATTAACTTAAAAGAATCAATATTCACACTTTCCATATTTAGGGAATAGTCTAACTTTTCTTGAAGCGAATCTAGTTTCTAAACGAATTCATCAGGCAAAATTATCAAGTGGCACATGAATTAAATAACTCGCGTACCGTATGAGATAACGATCGAAACCATACCTTGCCTTGCGTTCTGGATCGTCATGTTGGTTGATTGTTCATTGGTCGACTCGGCGGAGTCGATTCTACAATAACCAGTTTACCTGCCCCTTTTGCTTCCACCACTTTTTTTTCTACCGCTTTCTTTGGGCACTCTCGAGCCAAAGTGCTCATTCGATCCACAAGTGAAGCGTGCTTCCTTCCTCGGTCTTGAACACTTTGGTGCAATGTGGCCCTTCATCCACAATTAAAGCACACCTTTTTCCCCTCAAACAAACACCTACATGTTTTTTTTTTCCGCATTGCTACATGCCTCCACCTTCTTCTTTTCCTTCCTTGTTGATTTTCGGATTAATATTATTGTCCCGCTTTCTTTTTCGAGCGTTACCGGTATAACTATCACCCACCTTATCATCTTCACTCTTCTTTCCCTCCTGCTCTTGATTGTATGCCAGCGTATTACCTTCCCCGTCTACATCAATCGTTCTTTCCAACTCTGTTGTAAACGAATTTGGTTGGAACATCGAGATTTGATTATATACAGCCGAAATTCAGTTGATTTGCTAGGTGCTCCCACCGGAAAAATCACCAATTGTGGCCTTCGGATTTGTGTTAGCTTCCTATTGTATGCATTTTCCTTGGGTCTCTCTGACGTTGTTGTCTTCTTCTAAGCGGCATCTTCTTCGCTTAAAACTTATACTATTAGATCATCGTTCATCCACACATTAAATTTTTCAAACTTATCTTAACCACTTATAGATAACACATAATATTTCTTAATAAAAAATGATAATACTTTATTCATTTATTACATCACCACATCACAAAATAACCTCATCGCTATTATATACTTCCCAAATAATAAAATTTTAGGATTACTTCATCATATCTCACTATTTAATTCAAAAGTTAGGATTTACATCTATTAACTTATTATTATTTTTTTTTTTTAACTTTTTTTTATGTTTTATATATCATCTTATTGTTTTTCTTGCAATCTACAAGAACAGTCTACGTTGTACAGCTTCATTTCGCTCTTGCTCCACGATACAAATCATCAGGAGAATGGAAGATTAAATGCTAAGTTCCATCATTCTTTTGGCACTCTTCAACTTGTCTTCAACATGATTTTTGCATTTAGAAGCCTTCATCCATGCGTCCTCGACTTTACGCACTTTCACGACTTCTTTCCCCTAGCCATTCCTGCGCTAATCTCATTAATAACTAATAACTATCCTCTTTAATACTTTAAAGCGAGATAATCTCTACTCTACATCTCGCAAGTTGTGCGACAAAGTCTTGAGTCACGACATCTTTTTACGCTTCTAATTCTTGACCTTGTTTCCTAACTCTTCTTTACTATACATACTTTTGATATTTACCTTCTAAAATTTATCTTTCACCTTGATCACAAACTTCAAGCTCATACCCAAGTTCTACAACACAAAAACCACGGTATGGCTTTCCCAATACCAACCATACTCAAACTATATAACTTCTCGGGGTTCCTAATCCCTATCTTCCTTCATCAATCTCTTTAACAACAAAATTTTAATAACTCCACAACTTGATATGTATAATACTTGCTACTCCTAAGTACTCACGAGCACATAAGTCATTAACACATAAGCACATAAAGTCTTTTATCATTTTATCTTCAATGAATTTTCTTAACTCATTCCTTAAAACTCGATAAGAGTTTATCACCTCTATATTTTCGATCTCCTAGAAGGTTATAGCCTATGGTTTCCCCACCTAAGGTTCATAACCTAAAGCTTTGATACCAACTTGTGACACCCCCAAATTTGGGCACCTCAATCCCATAGATTTGGTGTTCACTGTCCAATTAAATCATAACTAACTACCCATAAACAAAGGATATAATTAAACTCAAAAGCTTAAACAATAAATCTCCCACCAAAGGGTTCATAATCTCAAATAAATCCCGGTAAAACATAATCATAATTAAATCTATTACATAAGCTTCATAAATAAAATATAAATTAAACGTTGTTGTCTAATCAAGCACTTTGTCCTTGCCCTTGCTTGTAAAAACTTTCAAACTTCGTAACTTCATCTCGCATTGTTTTTGTGCAAGAGTGAGCAAACAATTGCCCACAAGAAGGATAATATACAATAACATTTTATGAATGACAAGTATTCTACCGAAGCTTTCTGGTAAAGTATTCTTAAATAATTTAATTCAACAACTATGAGTTCAAAGGAATAATGAACGTTTAAGTTAACAATAGATATCAACATCAAAGAATAAACTAAGGGGTCAAGACCACGAACTCTATTCTAGGTTTTCAAGTATTTCTACTTTAACCTTTAATAGTCTAAAAAGACTATAATCATCATCTATGTCCTAGGTTCACGGATGTTTCATCAGAACCTTTAACGATCTAAACGACTATATGGACCATCATTCCGCATACTCCATGATCGATCACCCTTTGTACTATGTATTACTTATGAAAACATTTTAACGCTTATTGCATTAGTAGCTCTAAAATAATCCCTCGATATAGGGTTGTTCATCTCACTTAGATTATCGAGGTTTCAACCAAAGGAAGTTTGGTTGGGAATTAACTTCAAAGGAAGTCTAGATTTTTAGAACGCTCATCAACTAAGTATTGGTTGAATCGAGATAGGAACCAATAACTATTCAAGGGTTTGATTATAATATCTTCATGAACAAGGTATATCGATGAATCAATAAGGCTAGAGTATTAACAATTTCTAAGTTGAACAAATGTTATCATTGACAACATGCTTTCAAAGTTGTGTGAGTATATAAACAAACCAAAGGAAGTTTGGTTTGGGTAACTTCAAGGGTAATTTAGAGTTTGGAACATTCATCAACTAAGGATTAGTTGAATTGGTAAAGAATTGCTAAGCAACTTAGAGTTCGATACAATAACGTAAGATAGTACAATGATATTGAAGAACGAAGGTCAAACAACGATTATTATTAAATTGAATAAACACACTTCTTACAATAATAATACAAGACTTTGAATAAAGAGATAAAGATTAACTAACTTGCTCAACAATAAATGAGGGTTAAAGAACTTGCATGACAATAAATCGTTAAACAAGAGATTAGAAATAGAGAATTTGCATAAGTATAACATAACGTTGAAAAGTAACCTTCTTTGAATAATAAAAAGTAGCAAAGGTTAGGGAACTTTACCTCGTCGTGTAGGTTAAACAATCACTACTCACGTTCACCCCAAGTCCTACACATACCATATGTATTGACAATACACATTAGTTACACTAACATTACCTTCATGAGATGCTTTCTTAGTTTTAGTAAAGCTACTAACTAAGTTTAAGTTTAAACAACATCGCATCTTTTCATTACTTTTTAGCTTTATTACAACTACTTAAGTGATCATGTAATTGCACCACATACATATTAACAACTTGATACAACATCCTATTACATGTCTAACATGTTATCATTAAGTTATACTAATACACAAAGGGTTGCACTTGCATTCGCGCATCCAGACGCCCTCCGATTGGCTCCAAATACAAAACAGTCATAAAGATGACCATTTTGACCCTTCATAACGATTTCAAATTGAACACCTTAAAGAATAAAAGTTATAGGCCTATTCGTCCTCTTTCCGAATCATCTTGAATATCCTCAATCGGAGTTCGTATACAAAAGTTATGGCCATTTTACTATAGAAGGTCAAAACTGCCCCAACTCAGACAACTTTTCCGTCGCCGGGGCGCGGATCAGTGGCGCCGGGGCGCGAGTACAAGCGCCGGGGCGCGATTTCCAGCGCTGGGGCGCGAGCTACTGGCCCATTTTTGATGCTGGGGCGCGAACTTTGACGCCGAAGCGTGAAATTTGGCGCTAGGGCGCAAAATTTGGCGCTGGGGCGCCGAATTACAGAACACCCATAACCAGAAACAAAACCAAGCCACTATGCTTAATTTCTAACACCAATTAACATATATAACTTATGAAATTACACATAAACTTCACAAAGCATACAAATACTAACATAACACAACTTAAACCATAATTCTAGAAAAGTTAAATACTAGAATAGCATATTTTAAAACCAAAAACTCCATTTTTGATATTCATTCTAGAAATCAACACTGTGAATGCATTACTTGATCAAATCATCTCATTCGAACTACGTTATGCTCGTATCTCAATGAAATACCAAATACGAGTTTTAATTTACAATTTTTCATAAGAATTGACCATCCAAATTGGTACTTATCTATGCCATACAAAGAATGCATATACTGACATTACTTTCCTCCTAATCACAAATGCAATTATTATACTATTCTGGTTTAAACACAAATTCTAATCATCATAAACACATACAACTACAAGTACTCAATTGTATAATCGCATACTTAGAATTTTGAATTCACAGAACATGTAAATTATGCCGAACTCATACATATACATATATTATATCAAAGTTATAGAACATACCTTCAACTACTAAAATAATTCTTGCTAAAAATCACTAGTATTGGCTTTGAAATCCTCAAGCTTCCTCTTAATCTCTCTCAATTCTCAGACTCTCTTCTCTTCTCTTTTTCCTTCTCAATAGACTATCTCTAATTTAAGCGTAAACAATAAACGGATATAGCCATAATACCTATACTAAATATATCGGTTACCAACTAATAAACATATCTATTATAATTATATTATTTAATTTATTTAATTTATATTATTTATTTTATTTGATTTTCAAAAACTAGAAATCCCAAAAGCCTAAGGCTTGTTTGGCAACCATTTAAATTTTAAAGAATTAATCATACTTAAGCCTTGTTTGACAAAACTAATTTAAATCCTTTTTAATTTATTTTAATAAACACTTTAGTTTAAAATTATAGTCACATACTATATTTTAATTAAATATAGCATTTTAGCAAATATCACCAAATTATAATTTTCATTATAACTTTATTTAATAATTTAACATACCATCTAAATTATTAAATTAACACAACAACAAAACACCTCATGTTATAATACAAACCTCTAAATTATAAATTAATTTAATTTAGAAAATTCTAATCATTTATATTCATCAACCATCACATCAACAAATATTTATTTAACAATAAACACCTCAAATAATATTTATATAACTCAATAAATATTTAAATTACAATTTGAAATTTTGGATCGTTACAATTCTTTATTCAATATTTTATACTCTGCTGATATCATTATCAGATCAATAATTCATATTATTTGGACAATATTATTAGATAGCATTATTGTCAATGTCTAAGGAAGTTCTGTCTAGAAAAGGGGTTTGGTCACTTAATTGCGTGCCAATAAGGAGAAATCTTTATCAGAAAGCCCCCTCTTTCCTGGGAACCACCTGGTTGTCATTATTGTGATTCTGTAATATTATTTGTGAATAATTAATTATTGATATATATGATAAGGAAATATTTATTTGAAATGATGGATTTATTTATGTGGTTATAAATGAAGGAATTAACGTTGAGATGTTTTATCAGTATTTTGTCAGATTGGAGGTATTAAAATATCAAATCGGTGTTCTTAAAGCTCTATTGCGTGAGTTATAATTTTAATCCGGCCGTTGGATTGTTGTGATTTTTGGATATGTTATACATATATAAGTTGAGTATATGTCCCCAAATTTTGAACTGTTAAAAATTAACGTATGATTTGTTATGAATTGTAAGAGGTGACTGATTCAGAAATAATGTTTATAAATGATTTTTGGTGGAAAATTCTAGAATGAGTGGGCCCCACCTTTGGTTGGTGAAGAAATGTGCTCAAATTTTATTTCAAAAGTGGTGGTGGGAATAGTAGCGAGTAAAGCCATCGGTAGCGAGTCCCAATCTGCCTTGCTGTTTCTAACATTTTCCTATAAATAGGGTGCTTAGTTAGAATTGAAAATCACACCAGAAATAAGTTTTCTCTATTTCTCTCTCTATATTATCGAGTATATTTTGTGAGTGTTTAGATACTTTGTGAGTTGTTATTCATCAGTGCAAGTTTTCTTCAGCCTTATACCGATATTCCGATCAGAAGTACTGTTATTTTGAGGTAAGGGATGTTATTTTCTTCATAATGAGGTTATTCTTTAAATATCATTATACCGAAATATTGGTATAGATTTTATTGTAGAATTTCTACATTTTTGTGTCGGGGTTACTATTCACGTATACGGTACTATTCACGTATACGGCATTATTCACGTATACTGTATTATTCACGTATATGACACTATTTATGTATATGACACTATTTACGTATATGACATTATTTACGATATACTGATTTATGTATTTAATAATCTGAGTACTATTCACGAGTTACTATTTATGAGTTACTATTCACGAGTTACTATTCACGGGTACTATTCACGACAAAATTGGTTTCTTTTTCTGACCAAATTATTGTTGATTTATGAATCTTACTCTTGAAATTAATGCAGTTGTTGATCATTTTCTTTTTATTATCATATATAACATTTTTATAATCCCGATGATGAAATTTCTCTTTGACTTAAGTGTAAAGATGGGTAGATTATTGGTATGATCGTGACTATGGGTTCTCTTTGGCCGATGGTGCAAAGATGAATTGTTGACGGTATGATCACGCGACCATTGAATTTATAAACGATTATCTTTAGCTTAAGTGCAAAGGTGAATTGATCAACTTGGTTATAATTATTGTTTATATAAATTCTGAAATGATTATATATTTCTTTGAGATATTAATATCTTTGGCCCGTAGTGCAAAGATGACCTGTTGATGAATATCTTTGGCCCATAGTGCAAAGATGACCTGTTGTTGAATATCTTTGGCCCGTAGTGCAAAGATTATCAGTTGTTGAATATCTTTGGCCTGTAGTGCAAAGATGAACTGTTAATTAATATCTTTGACCCATATTGCAAAGATGAATTTATTAGTATGATTATGAACAGGAACTGTGATTTGGTATAACCATGATCTTTGATGTTTCAGGTAAAGACAAGTGATAAAAGTTATCTTTGTCCTGGATGAGAAGAGGAATTTAGAATCACAATTATGATTATGAGTTATTCATATAATTATGGAAAGGAACTGTTGATTGATGTTACAGGAATAAAACATTGTTGGTGGACTTTTAATGTGGAGAAGATAATAGACTTTATGGTCTATTTGACTCTGCTAATGGATTGCTCGTTCCGCTGCAACTATGGTTGAAAAGTTTTATCATCTACCATATGTTCTAAATCTTTGATTTATTACTGATGAAGGCTGTTGATAATTTAATTATCTTTAGTCATGATATTCTTTACTGAGCTAGTTGTGCTAACCCTTTTGCTTCACAATTCCTTTCAGGTAATAAGAGTGTAGTTGGGTCGAGCGGGGATAACAGGGGAATAAAACGGTGGTCTCCAGCTATGGAGGTTCTCCCTAAACAGTATAGAAAAGTGTGTTGTATTTTATACATCATTTAGTAGTTATATTTGGTGAATCAAATAGGGTGAGGCGAACCCAACGTTGGAAGGGTGTTTTGCCACTATCATACAAGATGTCTAATGACATGTGACTTCGTGTTATTATAAGACAAGGTTGTACGCATCCACTTGCTGAGTATATCTACGAGCACTACCTGTATAATCTTGGTGTTTGGTTGAAGTATAATTTTCAATTAGAGACAGTGGAGATAATGATATGTCAAGAAAAGACTCACCATCGGAAAGAATATGATAGTAATCTTCTCGTTTTTCTTTGGGGTCTATTGGGTCAACCAAGGATAATTCTGTGGGCATATGATATCTATCATAACCTAGACGCATGGTCTCCCATGTACGAAGGTTTCCTTGAGCACTTCCCAAAGATTTTAATTTCTAAAACAGTTATTGACTATACCTTTATGTAAGGTGCCATTATGACGTGTTATCCAAGGTTGGGACATGAGTCACAGTTGGTTGATATTTGTATCGAAACTCACAACATATGTGTTGTTGTATTTTTGCACGACATTTGTGATAATAAAGTTGTAGTTGTTTTCTGTACCATGTTTTTGGCGACTCGGAATAGGTTGGATGGATTGGACCTATTTTGGGGGCGTCACAGTTAAAATTTTCAAATACTACCATAAAACAAGGGTTAATTAAAGAAATTAACCTATCACACAATATCCCTATATTCTGACCAACCAACAAATAAGCTTAGGTATGGCACACTAGCGAAGGATTTACTCGTCTCTCCCCTCCTAGTTCTATTCCCCGATCTCCGCCAGAGATAATATCCCTAAGCTCTGATACCAACTGTGATTCCCCCAAAATAGGTATACAACACCCATTCTGAGTCGCCAAATACATGGTACAGAAACAACTACAACTTTATTAATACAATTGTCGTGCAAAATACGACAACACATAAACTATGAGTTTAAAATACTAATATTGTCATCTAGACAATATCCACACTCAAATAAGTCCTCATTACAATTATTGATACACTATTTTACAAAATAGTGAGGACTACTAAAACAACTTCTAGAACCATCATTCCACACCCCGACTAGTACTCGCTACATTCTCGTCTCCTGAGAAGTAAAATGGAACAAAAAGGAAAAGGGTGAGCTCAACTAGCCCAGTAAAGAATATTATGACTAAGATAATATAGAACAAATTATCGTTAGTCCTCAACAGGCAAAAATCTAATAGAATACAATAGACAACAAGTTTTAAATCAATATTCGCAGCAGAAATAACAATTCATTAAAAGAGTTACGTAGATAATGAAATCTACTATCTTCTATATATGAATTTAAAAGTTCATCGTCAATATTTTATCCTCGTAACATCAATCAATATATATAAATGAATCAAATATTCATCTTTTGCACTTTCTGGTGCCAAAGATATTCATTAATTAGTCATGTTCATCTAAACACTGCTCATCTTTGCACTACTACCAAAAGATATTCATCGAAAAATCATTCATCTTTGCACTACATGCCAAAGATATTCAAGTTATATCATCATTTAGGACCCGAGGATGATGAAAAATATTTTAAAGAAAATGAATCCAGTGAAACAAAAGAACAAATATTAAGGATTCGTACTTTAAACAATCTAAGTTCAAAAATACTTCATAAATAATCATAGTGGAGTAAAATTTCAGAATGAAGACCAAAATATGGATACAATCAAAGCTAGTATCCATAATAGATATCTTGGACAAAAACGAAAATTTAATTTTTCTGTGAATAGTGTCGTATTCGTGAATAGTGTCGTATACGTGAATAGTAACCCCAACACTAAAAGACAAGAATTTCACCAGAAAAATCTTACCAATATTCCGGCATAATGATATTGAAACAAATAATATCATTTATAAAAAAAACATCACTTACCTCCAAAAAGACAAGATTGATTGAATATCGGATATAGTCTCAAGGAACTTACTTCCGTATAAAGAACACTCAAGGTATCAAAATACTCACAAAAATACGCTCGATAATATAGAGAGAGAAGATTTTAATTTCTGGTGTGATTTTCAATTCTAACCTAAGCACCCTATTTATAGGAAAATGCTTAGAACACCAAAGTAGAAAATTTAATAAAATATAAATATATTTTTCTTAAATTCCTACGCCCACATTTTTTGGTCAAGACATCAGCCATATAAGTGCCAAAGTCACCAAAAACGTTTTTCATTTTAAAATCATTTAAAACTCCAAAAATTCAATTATTCCAGAACTTCAATAATTCACAATAAATAGCCCTTTTATTAGAAAAATTCGAATCTTATGTTTTCCTATAGGAAATTCAATTCTCTATAATTTTGCAGAAGAAAGTTTTTCCAAATTCCAAACAAAAATTGACTGAAATCCACATACCGACGATTTTACAGGCTATAATCAAATTTCAGTCAAGAAATGGGGTCCACAAACATGAAAAACATGTTTTAAATATTTTTAGTAACAAAAATACTCTTCCTCCTTATTTACTCATATATCCCACATTTATTGTAAAAATATCACCATTATTATATTATTATAATATAATAATATATTTAAATGAATTATTTTATCACAAAAGATAAAATATCAATTTTCAACAATTGTCACATTAAAAATTTTCTCCATCTATATTCACATAAAATGAATATTTTCCTTATCATATAAATCAATAATTAATTATTCACAAATAATATTACAGAATCACAATACTGACAACCAGGCCGTTCCAAGGAAAGAGGGGGCTTTCCAATAAGGATATCTCCTTACTAGCATGCAATTAGGTGACCAAACCTCTCCTTAGACAAAACTTTCTAGACATTGCTAATAATGCTATCTAATAATATTATTCAAATAATATGAATTATTGATTTGATAATGAAAAATACTGTATAGTGACAATTATTGAAACAATAATAATATAAAATATCAACGTAGCAATTATTGAATCAATAAAATAAAATATTGAACAGTAATTACTGTAATAATTATTGAGTAGTGCCTTCTTACGTAAGAATCAATAATTGGTACAATACCGCAGTGCTATCGTTGTCAACGCCAGACATCGTATTCTTGTGTTTTAACCAATTTGGTATTCCAACGGTATAATCTGTAATAACTACGTCGTTATTTATAAACAACTTATACTTGCTCGCTTTCTTCATCCAATCGCTTTTCCGCGTTATGGGGCTCACATTGAGGTTTCAAATAAATCGCATTTAATATTCCCCGACAATAAGAATATTCCACGACCAAACGAATATTCCCCGACAACAATGAATATTTTATAATCACTTGCTTATTTGAAATATTTGCGCATTTTACCTATAACTAACCACATTAATCAACTCAACCCTTACTATTTCAAAATAATAAATAGAGGAAATTCAATTTCATTTATAATAAGTTGGGGTCTTACAACAGAGTATGAAAAAAAATTATTTCAAGCGAATATTGAACAAAATAACATAAAACTTAAAATTTAAGAAGAATATGTAGAAAATATCCTTGTGAAGCGATACTAGATGAAGCGCAAATTTCAAGGATATTTTACTAATTTCACAGAGTATAGAAGCAATACTTTAACAGAATGAGGGTATAATCAGGAATACGAGACAAGATAATATTACTCACATGCTACAGAGTATGGAAGAAAATATTATTTCTTATGAATACTGAACAAAAATAATATCCCTTACCTCAGAAGAAGACTGGATACTGGAATAGCGAGGTAGCAGACTTCTCTTCTACTTTCTCTCTAAAGCTTCTCTCTCTATAAATGCTCTTGTGAGTCTTACTGAATTGGTGAGAATGAAAGAAGAATGAGCTTCTATTTATAGGAAAATATAGTTTGGATAATTGCACGTTTTGGGGCTCAAAATATTACAATATAATACCTTCATCTTTTTCATCATTTTTAATTTAGTCCTGCAAGTATTATCAAACTTGCATCACCTCCCCTAATAGTACATCTTGTGAATCAATAGTACAATATTGTGAAAAAAATAATTACAGTACAGTACATTCATCTATTGTAAGACCCCAACTTTTTGAATAAAGATTAAATTTTCTCGAAATATATTTTTGAATATTATGGTGTGGATTTGATATAATGTTATAGTTGTGGGTAATATTTACAAATTTTGTAAAGTACGCAAGTTGTTATATAATATTCGATTGGTCGGGGGAATATTCGCTTTAACAGTATGCATAACCGGCACAATCATTGGTGGACCCCCACAACGGAATTATTGTCGATTGAGAAAACGACAAAAATACTTTTATGAAAATAACGGCGGAAGTTTTACCGTTAATCTGCATTGAACTATCGGTAGTAAAAGTATAGATGTCTACGCGTGGTTGCATAGTAGCACACCAGATTGATTATTGATGCTTACGAGAAGTCACTTAATTATACTCAATTATTGCTACAAAGAATTGTCACGATCATATCTCTCATATTATTGATTCGATTATTGTCGTAGTATCATCTGCATAATATGTTATTTTATTAAATCAATAATTGAGACGACAAAGTTATTCATATTATTAAATTGCAATATTTATAATGTCTAGAAGTTCTGTCAAGAAGAGGTTTGGTCACCTAATTGCGCGCCAATAGGGAGAAATCCTTATTGGAAAGCCCCCTCTTTCCTAGGAACGACCTGGTTGATAAATATTGTGAGTTATAATATTAATGATGAATGTTATTAAAATTGAAGTTGTGTTCGGAGTTGAATTTGGAGACGTGAACGTGATATTTGAGTCCGGAACGATGAAATTAGTAAAAATAGACTATAAAAACAAAATTTTCCGAAATTCACTATTTGGTCAAAAAATGTTGATTGACTTTTTTCTAGAAAAGTCAAACTTCAAATTTTCAAAATTTATATTTTTGATAAAAATAGTTTCATTATGTTGGAATTATTTGTGTTAGTGAAAATCGACATTTATTTCGATAAAATTGATGTCTTGAGGTTATTTTGACCCAATCCAGTATTTAACCTGGATAAATGAGCAATTGATTGCTATTATTTCACATGATTATAACTATTTGTTCACATGTGTATACTATTGTTTAACATTCTTGTTACTATTAGGGGAGTTGGTGCAAGATTGATAATACTTGCATGACTAAGTTAAAAATGGAGGTATAGATGGAGGTACTATACTGTAATTCGTATTTTCACATGTTCAGAACTATTGATTCACATAATTTACTATTGAATCACATTATTTACTATTAGGGGAGGTGGTGCAAGTTTGATAATACTTCCATGACTAAATTAAAAATAAAGGAAAAGTTGGAGGTATTGTACTGAAATTTTTTGAGCCCCAAAACGTGCAATTATCAAAACTATATTTCTCTATAAATAGAAGCTCATTCTTCCTTCATTTCTCACCAATTCACAAAAAATTTAGAGCGATTATTATAGAGAGAAATTATAGAAAGAAGAAGAGAAGTCTGCTACCTCACTATTCCAGTATCCAGTTTTTCTAAAGGTAGGGAGTATTATTTCTTTCTTATCCATGAAGAGAACTTCTGTTATTCCATTCTTTATTATTCTGCTGGAATAACCTATATACGCGGGCTACCCTATACTTGGTGAAATTCTTTTGTTGTTCCATTCTTTATCATTCTCCGCTGAAAATCCTGTCATATAGTTTCTACACCGGACCGTTCCGCTTTTATTATTCTCGTTGGAATATCCTGTCATGCGCTTTCACGGACTCTGGACTTCGGTTCCGCTCTTTATTATTCTTTTGGAATATCACGTCATGTGTTTTATACGCCACCGATTCCGCCTTTATTATTCTCGGTGGAATATCCTCGTCTGCATGCGTTTTACGCCGACCGATTCTCGTTATTTATTATTCTGTTGGAATAACTCACTTTGTATGATCTTTATCGCATGCTCGATGATTTCTTTTGTTATTCCATTCCTTATTATACTCAAATGGTTAAAGTTTTGACTTCTATACTCCATGAAATTTGTGGAATATCCTTGATATTTGCGCTTCATCTAAAGATCTTTTCAAGGAAATATTTTTCTCGAGCATTCTTGAATTTTACTCTACAAAGCAAAGATCATGTTGACAATTTGGACGTTATTAGTTCTGGATAAATTAATTCTTGAACTTGTTTTATTGAATTCTTATATCATTGTCATCATCCTCGTGTTTATATTTTGTTGAAAGTCATCTGTGGCCTATAGTGCATAGATGGACTTGGTATGATTATGACCACGGATTATTCGGTGTAATCATGACCGTAATGTTACAAATGATGTGGAAAAAGTCCTCATTGGCCCGTAGAGCATTGATGGACAGTTGTTGGCATGATCATGACCATTATTGAATACACAAATATTCTTTGCCCGTAGTGCATGGATAATTGTGGTCGTGATACTAAAGAATATCCCATTTGGTTGATAATGAGGAGCGAATGACCCGAATGTTTTTAAGAGGTTTGAAACAGGAGATACGACAATATCTTATTTCTCATAAACTGTGTTTGTATTCAGATGTTGTAAATAGGGCTCAGTTGTTGGACCGCGATAACGAGTCAACGCAACCAAGAGAAAGCAACCGAATGAAATGAAAATACCAAAGGTAATAAATCGGCGGTGACAACAAACGTGGAGGAATCAACATGCCGAAATGGTAACCACTTCGGTGGTAATCATAGCCAAGACAATAAAATGGACATTTCAAGAAAAGGAGATTCAACAATAATGGAAAGACGTCAAAGACCAAAGACCAGTTGTTAAGGAAGGAGAACGACCACCTATCATATGCTTCAAATGCGGAGGGGAGGGACACATCCGTCCAAACTGTGCGATGCCGTACAAAGTATGTTATAATTGTCGAAGAGAAGGTCACTTAGCTCGATTTTGTCGTTCACCGAAGACAAATTCAGCTAGGATGGAGGCACCAAAGGCCGTCCCAGAAAAGTCAAAGTCGGTAGGTGCAAGGGAGAGCGTTTGTTGTGACCTCCCAGAAAGCAAGGAACCCGAACGAGGTTATCACGGTAAGCTTATCATAAACTCTAGTGAAGTCTATACCTTATTTGATACCAGTTCTACCCATTCTTTTATTTCTCCTACTTGTGCTCAACGTTTAAATTTGACTCCAGAGAAATTAGACTTTGACTTATCTGTTGAAACTCCATTAGGAGAAACCTTCATTACATTCACTGTTTATAAGTCTTGTTTGATTCAAATCGGTAACCGCACGTTACCTATCGATCTTATCTCCTTAAAAATACTTACATTTGACGTGATTCTAGGGATTGATTGGTTAACTACTCATCATGCTAAAATTGATTGTTTTCGTAAGGTTGTTAGCTTTCATATTCCTAATAAACCTATTATGCGAATTCAAGCGACCAAGCCATTAAAATCAATCACGGTCATCTCAAGCCATAAAGCTATTCGTTTATTAAAAAACGCATATCAAGCTTTCTTAGCTCATATCACGGATTTAAACAAAAATACGTCAAATTTGAAGGATATTTCTATTGTTAATAAATTTCTTGACGTATTCCCTGAAGAACTTCCTGGCCTACCCCCAAAGCGTGAAGTTGAATTTTGTATCGACCTTGAACCCGGTACAAAACCCATTTCCAAAGCCCCATATCGAATGGCTCCTATTGAACTTCAGAGTTAAAACCCAATTCTGTGAATTGTTAGACATTGGTTTCATTCGTCCTAAGACGCCTCCTTAGGGTGTTCTGTTCTATTCGTGAAGAAGAAAGATGGGAGTATGCAACTTTGTATTGATTATTGAGTTGAATCATGTCACCATCAAAAATAGGTACCCATTGCCACGTATTGATGACCGTTTGATCGGTTACAAGGAGCACAATTTTTTTCAAATATCGATCTTCGCTTACGGATATCATCACCGAAGGTTAAAACTAAGGATATTCCAAAGATCGCCTTGTAACTCCCCAGCGGGCATTATGAATTCTTAGTCATGTCTTTTTGGATTGACTAATGCTCCCGCCGCCTTCATGGATATGATGAACCGAGTATTCAAGGAATATTTGGATCACTTTGTGGTCGTCTTTATTGATGACATCCTTATTTATTCCAAAAGCCATGAAGATCATGAGCAACACTTGAGGCTAATACTCCAAAAGCTTCGTGAATATAAGCTTTATGCCAAGTTAAAGAAATACGAGTTCTGGCTTGAGGAAGTAGCATTCCTTGGGCACGTAGTATCAAGTCATGGAATATCTGTTAACCCGACAAAGATTAAAGCTATTCAAAGCTGGGAGCAACCCAAATCAGTGACCGAAGTTTGTAGCTTTCTCGGTTTAGCTGGTTATTATCAGAGATTCGTGGAAGGATTTTCTCGAATCGCTACTCCATTAACTCAGCTGACTCAGAAAGATACAAAGTTCGGTTGGAGCGAGGATTGTGAGAAGAGTTTTCAAGAACCCAAAAGGAGACTCATTTCAGCACCTGTTCTGACAATACCATCTGGTTCGGAGGGATTTGTCATCTACAGTGATGCTTCGGGCAAAGGGTTAGGATGTGTTCTCATGCAACATGGGAAAGTCATAGCCTATGCCTCAAGACAACTCAAAGAATATGAGAGAAATTATCCTACTCATGATCTAGAGTTGGCAGCTGTTGTCTTCACACTTAAAATTTGGAGGCATTACTTATATGAAGAGAAAGTGGAGATCTTTACGGATCATAAAAGCCTCAAATATTTCTTCACTCAAAAGGAACACAACATGCGAAAACGACGTTGGCTTGAACTATTGAAAGATTATGATCATACCATCCAATACCATCCTGGAAAAGCGAACGTGGTAGCTGACACATTGACTAGAAGATCATATGCGGGTACGAGTGCAATATTCACAACACAAAAGCTCATTTTGTGTGACTTGCAAAGGATGGAGATAGAGTTAAAAACTCTAGGGACCCATGTGATGATGGCGAATATACGAGTAGAACTGACTTTAATTGATAAAGTTAAAGTTGCTCAAGTTACAGATCCGGAGCTGATGCGTATGAGGAAGAAAGTAGAAGAAGGTGCTATCTTAAGCAGCAAGAATCGATGAAGAAGGAATACTTGAGTCAACTCTAGACTTTGTGTTCCTAACAACCTCGATTTAAAGTATAAAATCATGATGGAGGCGCACAACACACCGTTTGCAATCCATCCTGGGAGTACCAAAATGTATCGTGATCTTCGACATACATTTTGGTGGAGCAATATGAAGAGAGAGATAGCACTATTTATCTCAAGGTGTCTAATTTGTCAACGAGTTAAAGCGAGCATCAAGTACCAAAAGGTCCATCAGAACCACTTGAAATTCCGTAATGGAAGTGGGAGCACATTACCATGGATTTCGCAAGCAACGGCTTCCCAAAGTTTCTCAAGGCATAGATGCGATTTGGGTCATTGTTGATAGATTGACCAAGTCTGCTCATTTCTTACCGATACGAGAAACTTATACACTTGAACGTCTTATTCGTATGTACATAAACGAGGTTGTAAGATTGGATGGTATGCCAATATCCATAGTTTCTGATCGAGACCCAAGATTCACTTCAAGATTTTGGGTTAGTTTGCAAAAAGCTATGGGCACGGATTTATGATTTAGCTCGGCATATCATCCTCAAACGGATGGGCAGTCAGAGAGGACGATTCAAACTCTTGAAGATCTATTAAGACTTTGTGTCCTTGACTTTAAGGGAAGTTGGGACAAGTTCTTACCATTGGTGGAGTTTTCCTACAACAACAGTTATCGAGCAAGTATTGGCATGGCTCCATTCGAGGCGTTGTATGGAAGAAAGTGTCATTCTCCATTATATTGGGATGAGGTGGGTGAAGCAACGTTGTTGGGACCAGAGTTGGTACGTATGATTACGAAAAAAGATTCAAATGATCCGACAACGTATAAAAATCTCACAAGATCGACAAAAGAGTTATGCTGATCTTCATCGAAAGGATGTAGAATTCGATATTGGAGATTATGTGTTGTTACGTGTTGCTCCATGGAAAGGAGTTACGAGATTTGTAAAGAGAGGAAAGCTCAATCATTGATTCATTGGCCCATTTTTAATCCTCGATCGAGTAGGAACTGTGGCCTATAGACTCGCTTTACCGCCAAGTATGTCTCGTGTTCATAACGTTTTTCACATATCCATGTTACGTAAATATGTGGAAGACCCTAACCACATTATTGAGTTAGAACTGGACGAAATAGCGGAAGATTTAACGTATGAAGAGGTTCATGTTCAAATCTTGTACAAGAAGGAACATATTCTACGCTCCAAGGTTATACCTCAAGTCAAAGTTTTGTGGAGAAACCACAATGTTGAGGAAATGACCTGGGAGTTAGAATTTGAAATGAAATCAAAGTATCCTCACCTCTTCGACATACCAGGTACGCACCCTAATTTCGAGGACAAAATTTCATAAGAAGGGGAGGTTGTAAGACCCCAACTTTTTGAATAAAGATTAAATTTTCTCGAAATATATTTTTGAATATTATGGTGTGAATTTGATATAATGTTATAGTTGTGGGTAATATTTATAAATTTTGCAAAGTACGCAAGTTGTTATATAATATTCGATTGGTTGGGAATATTCGCTTTTAACAGTATGCATAACTAAGACAATCATTGGTGGACCCCCACAATGGAATTATTGTTTGGATTAAGAAAATGACAAAAATACTTTATGAAAATAACGGCGGAAGTTTTACCGTTAATCTGTTGAACTACCCAGGTAGTAAAAAGTAATCTGATGTCTACGTGGTTGCATAGTAGCGCACTCGGCATTGATTATTGATGCTTACGTGAGAAGTCACTCGCTTATACTCAATTATTGTTACGATAATTGCACGCATCATATCTCTCATATTATTGATTCGATTATTGTCGTAGTATCATCCGCATAATATGTTATTTTATTAAATCAATAATTGAGACGACAAAGTTATTCATATTATTAAATTGCAATATTTATAATGTCTAGAAGTTCACATCGAGAAGAGGTTTGGTCACCTAATTGCGCGCCCAATAGGAGAAATCCTTATTGAAAGCCCCTCTTTCCGGAACGACACGGTTGATAAATATTGTGAGTTATAATATTAATGATGAATGTTATTAAAATTGAAGTTGTGTTCGGAGTTGAATTTGGAGACGTGAACGTGATATTTGAGTCCGGAACGATGAAATTAGTAAAAATAGACTATAAAAACAAAATTTTCCGAAATTCACTATTTGGTCAAAAAGTCAACAGTTGACTTTTTCGGGAAAAGTCAAACTTCAAATTTTCAAAATTTATATTTTTGATAAAAATAGTTTCATTATGTTGGAATGATTTGTGTTAGTGAAAATCGAGATTTATTTCGATAAAAATTGATGTCTGGAGGTTATTTTGACGATCGAATATTTAACCTGATAAATGAGCAATTGATTGCTATTATCTCACATGATTATAACTATTTGTTCACATGTGTATACTATTGTTTAACATTCTTGTTACTATTAGGGGAGTTGGTGCAAGATTGATAATACTTGCATGACTAAGTTAAAATGGAGGTATAGATGGAGGTACTATACCGTAATTCGTATTTTCACATGTTAGAACTATTGATTCACATAATTTACTATTGAATCACATTATTTACTATTAGGGGGTGGTGCAAGTTTGATAATACTTCCATGACTAAATTAAAATAAAGGAAAAGTTGGAGGTATTGTCTTTGAAATTTTTGAGCCCCAAAACGTGCAATTATCAAAACTATATTTCTCTATAAATAAAGCTCATTCTTCCTTCATTTCTCACCAATTCACAAAAAATTTAGAGCGATTATTATAGAGAGAAATTATAGAAAGAAGAAGAGAAGTCTGCTACCTCTCACTATTCCAAAGATCCGCTTTTTTCTAAAGGTAGGGAGTATTATTTCTTTCTTATCCACGAAGAGAACTTCATTATTCCATTCTTTATTATTCTTCATTTGGAATAACCTATATACTGCTGCTACTACCTATACTTGGTGAAATTCTTTTGTTGTTCCATTCTTTATCATTACATTGGAAAATCACATGCATGCGTTCACGCCGGACTGTTAAAATCTTTATTATTACATTTGGAATATCCATGCATGCGTTTTTCTGGGACACGGTTCCGTCTTTATTATTACTCGTTGGAATATCCTCACATGCATGCGTTTTACTGTGGGACTGATTCCGTCTTTTATTATTACATTGGAATATCCTGTCATGCATGCGTTTCTGGCGGACTGATTCCGTTATTTATTATATTGTTGGAATAACTCGCTGCAATGCGATTATCGCATGCTGGTGATTTCTTTTGTTATTCCATTCCTTATTATACTCGGTTGGTTAAAGTTTTGACTTCTATACTCCATGAAATTAGTGGAATATCCTTGATATTTGCGCTTCATCCAGTATCTTTTCATGGAAATAATTTTCTGAGCATTCTTGAATTTTACTCTACAAAGCAATGATCATGTTGACAATTTGGGCGTTATTAGTTCCTGGATAAATTAATTCTTGAACTTGTTTTATTGAATTCTTATATCATTGTCATCATCCTCATGTTTATATTTTGTTGAAAGTCATTTGTGGCCTATAGTGCATAGATGGACTTGGTATGATTATGACCACGGATTATTCGATGTAATCATGAACGTAATGTTACAAATGATGTGGAAAAAAGTCCTCATTGGCTGTAGAGAGCATTGATGGGCCGAGTTGTTGGCATGATCATGACCATTATTGAATACATAAATATTCTTGGCCCGTAGTGCATGGATAATTGTGGTCGTGATACTAAAGAATATCCTTGGCCGTAGTGCAGGGGTGATTCGATGATGTGGATTATTTATTAAGCTAAGTCCCAGCGATAAAAGTGATGAAAACCCTTCTAAATCATAAAAGATAGTAGATTTTATTCTCTACTTGACTCTTTTAATGGATTGCTTGTTCCGCTATAGTTAAACTTGATGGTTGTTATATTGTATCAGTTTAACACTGTTGAAGGCTAACGATAATATATTCTGCATTATCTTAGTCATAATATTTTCTACTGGGCTAGTTGAGCTCACCCTTTTACTTTCATTGTTCTCTTCAGAAAATGAGAACGTAGCAGGGACTAGTCGGGGAACAGAGTGACGAGCCAGATGATAGCATTAGTAGTTCTCACTATTCTGTGAATAGTGTGATAATAATTGTAATGAGGACTCCTTTTGATTTTGTATAATCTCTAGTAGACAATATTTGTATTCAAACTCACAGCTTATGTTTTGTCGTATTGTACACGACAGTTGTATTATTAAGTTGTATTTGAATTCTGTACCATGTATCTGGCGACTCAAGATGGGTGATGTATACCTATTTTGGGGGTGTCACATCTATACCTCCATTTTTAATTTAGTCATGCAAGTATTATCAATCTTGCACCATCTCCCCTAATAGTACATGCATGTGAATCAATAGTTATAAGCATGTGAATTAATAGCAATTAATTGCTCATTTATCCGATTAATTACCCGATTGGTCAATATAACCTCTAGACATCCATTATTATCGAAATAGATGTCGATTTCTAATAACACTAATAATCCCAACAAAATGGAGCTATCAATTTCATCTTTAATCAACACGAACTTATTCATTATTAATATTATAACTCACAATATTTAACAACCAGGTCGTTCCCAGGAAAGGGGGCTTTCCGATAAGGATTTCTCATTATTTGCGCGCAATTAGGTGACCAAACCTCTACTTGACAGAACTTCTAGAAATTGTCAATATTGTAAATAATAATATGAATAACTTTGTCGTCTCAATTATTGATTTAATAATATAAAATATTATGCACGATAATCTTGTGATTTATAATTGAATCAATAATATGAAAGATATTATCAAAGAATTCTTCAGTAGCAATAATTGAGTATAATTGAGTGACTTCTCACATAAGCATCAATAATCAATACTGGTGTAGCTACTATGCAACCACGCCAGACATCATTTTTACTTTTACCACCGGGTAGTTCAACAGTTTAACGGTAAAACTTTCACCGTTATTTTTATAAAAAGATAATTTTGTCGTTTTCTAACTACGACAATACTTTCATTGTGGGGTCCACCAATGATTGTGTTGTCGTACTAATATTCTTTGTTAAAATGAATATTCCCCGACCAATCGAATATTATATAACCACTTGCTTACTTTCCAAAATTTATAAATAATACCCACAACTATAACATTATATCAAATTCACACCATAATATTCAAAAATATATTTTGAGAAAAATTAATCTTTATTCATAAAAGTTGGGGTCTTACAAAAATGATGGATTTATTTATTTTATGTGGTTATAATTGAAAGAATTAATGTTGAGGTATTTTATCAGTATTTTTATCGGAATGGAGGTATTAAAAATCAAATCAGTGTTCTTAAAGCTCTATTGCGTGAGTTATAATTTTAATCTGACCGTTGGATCGTTGTGATTTTTTGAATATGTTATACATATATAAGTTGATTATATGTCCACAAATTTTGAACCATTAAAAATAAACGCATGATTTGTTATGATTTTTATGAGGTATTGAAAATTGTCCGTTTGTGGATTTCGGATATTTTCTGTTTGAAATTTGGAAAAACTTAAAGTTACAAAGCTGTAGAGAATTCGATTTCGTATGGAATGGACATAAAATTCGTATTTTTATGATAAAAGGGCTATTTATTATGAATTATTGAAGTATCGAAAAATAAATGTTTTTTTAATTAAAATTGGGTGGGACCCACTTTTGTTTTTAAAACATGTGGGCTGCTATTTTTGTTCCAAGATGGCTGGCTTGAAAAGGAGGAAGCATAGGAAGAAAGAAAAAAATTATAATAATATTATTTTATTATTTAGTCTCCTATGGCGTTCTAGCATTTTCCTATAAATAGGTGCTTAGGTTAGAATTGAAAATTACAGCAGAAACAAGTTTTCTTTCTTTCTATATTATCGAGCTTATTTTTGTGAGTATTTAGATACTTTGAGAGTTGCTATTCAGTGCAAGTTTCCTTCGGCTTTACATCCGATATTCTGATAAGAAGCACTGTTATTTTGAGGTAAGGGATGTTATTTTCTTCATAATGATGTTATTCTTTCAATATCATTATACCGAAATATTGGTATGAAATTTTTACCTTTTTGTGTCGGGGTTACTATTCACGTATACGACACTATTCACAGAAAAAATGAAATTTTATTTTCTTTGTCCAAGTTGTCTATTATGGTTACTATCTTTGATTGTATCCATGTTTTGATCTTTATTCTTGAATTTTGTTCCACAATTGAATATTATAAGGTATTTTTGAACTTGGATAAACTAAAGTACGAATCCCTAATCTTTGATCTTTTATCTCACTGGATTCGTTTTCTTTAAGATATTTTTATCATCCTCGGTCCTAAATGATGATATTCTTGAATATCTTTGGCACATAGTGCAAAGATGAATGATTCCTTATGAATATCTTTGGCCCAGTAGTGCAAAGATGAGCAGTGTTGAGATGAACATAACCAATTTGGTGATACAAATGAATATCTTTGGCTTTTGTGGTGAAAAGATGAATATTTGATTCAAGATGTATATTGATTGATGTTACTGAGGGGATAAAATATTGATGATGGACTTTTAAATCTTAGAAGATAGTAGAATTCTTTCTCTACTGACTCTTAAATGGATTGTTGTTTCATTGCAGTTGTTGATCTAAAACTGTTGTCTATTATATTTTATCAGATTTTTCCCTGTTGAAGACTAATGATAAATTATTGTATATTATCTTAGTCATAATATTTTTTACTAGGCTAGTTGAGCTCACCCTTTTCCTTTTTGTTCCATTTTTCTTCTCAGGAGGTGAGAACTTAGCTGGAACTAGCCGGGGTTTGGAGTGATGGTTCAGGATAGTTGTCTTAATAGTCCTCACTATTTTGTAAAATAGTGTATCAATAATTGTAATAAGGACTCCTTTTGAGTTTGTATATTGTCTATTAGACAATATTTGTATTCAAACTCACAGTATATGTGTTGTCGTATTTTGCACGACAATTGTATTACTGAAGTTGTATTTGTTTCTGTACCATGTATTTGGGGACTGAGAATAGGTGATGTATACCTATTTTGGGGGCGTCACATTGTCAATATTGCAAATAATAATATGAATAACACTGTCGTCTCAATTGTTAATTTAATAATATAAAATATTATGCAGATGATACTGTGACAATAATTGAATCAATAATATGAGAGATATTATGCATCAATTATTGTAGCAATTTGAGTATAACTAAGTGACTTCTCACGTAAACATCAATAATTAATACCGTGTGCTACTATGCAACCACGCGTATTACTGTTCTTTTACCACCGGGTAGTTCAACAGTTTAACGGTAAAACTTTCGCCGTTATTTTTATAAAAAGATAATTCTGTCGTTTTCTAACTATGACAATACTTTCGTTGTGGGGTCCACCAATGATTGTGCCGTCGTACAAATATTCCCTGTTAAAACGAATATTCCCTGACCAATCGAATATTATATAACCTGTGACGTCCCCAAAATAGGTATACATCACCCATCTTAAGCTGCCAAATACATGATACAAAATTCAAATACAACTTAATAATACAACTGTCGTGTAAAATACGATAAAATATAAACTGAGAGTTTTAATACAAATATTGTCTTTTAGACAGTATTCAACTCAAATGGAGTCCTCAATACATTTATTATCACACTATTTCATAGAATAGTGAGGACTACTAATGTTATCATCTGGACCGTCACTCCGTTCCCCGACTAGTCCTGGCTACGTTCTCATTTCCTGAAGAGAACAATAAAAGCAAAAGGGTGAGCTCAACTAGCCCAGTAAGAAATATTATGACTAAGATAATGCAGAATAATTTATCATTAGCCTTCAACAGTGTTATACTGATAAAATAGAACAAACATCAAGTTTAACTACAGCGGAACAAGCAATCCATTAAAAGAGTCAAGTAGAGCATAAAATCTACTATCTTCTATGATTTAAAAGGTTTTTCATCACTTTTATCGCTGAGACTCAGCTTAATAAATAATTCACATCATCAAATCACCCCTGCACTACGGCCAAGGATATTCTTTAGTATCACGACTACAAATTATCCATGCACTACGGGCCAAGGATATTCGTGTATTCATCAATGGTCATGATCATGCCAACAACTGTCCATCAATGCACTACGGGCCAATGAAGACTTTTACCACATCATTTGTAACATTACGGTCATGATTATACCGAATAATCCCTGGTCATAATCATACAAAGTCCATCTATGGACTACAGGCCACGGATGACTTTCAACATAATATAAACATGAGGATGATGACAATGATATAAGAATTCAATAAAACAAGTTCAAGGATAAATTTTTAAATATTTAGAATTTAATTTATCCAGAATTCAATATTGCCCAAATTGTCAACATTATACTGCTTTGTGGAGTAAAATTCAAGAATGATAATGTATCAAAAATGATTTGGACCGAAAAGAAA
The DNA here is from genome assembly GCA_020205615.1 of Panax quinquefolius. Classification (NCBI taxonomy): domain Eukaryota; kingdom Viridiplantae; phylum Streptophyta; class Magnoliopsida; order Apiales; family Araliaceae; genus Panax; species Panax quinquefolius. Next base: position 127,918,009 of record CM035167.1, read on the forward strand.
TCAATTTTTGTTATGAATAGTACTCCGGGTGAATAGTACCCGAGTGAATAGTACCCCGTGAATAGTACGTCGGGAATAGTACTCTGTGAATAGTACTCATGAATAGTACTTTGTGAATAATACTTTGCGAATAGTAACCGTGAATAGTACTTTTGTGAATAGTACCGTATAAATGAATAGTACTCATGGACAGTACTCCGACATAAAAAACTTAAAATTTAACAAGAATGTGCACATAATATCATTGTAAATCGATACTAGATAAAACGCAAATTTCAAGGATATTCTACTAATTTTACAGAATATAGAAGCAATACTTTAACCGAATGATGATATAATCGAGAATACGAGACGAAATAATATTACTCACATACTACAGAGTATGGAAAAAAATATTATTCCTATGAATACTGAACAAAATAATATCCATTACCTCAGAAGAATACTCGATACTGGAATAGCGAGGTAGCAGACTTCTCTTCTACTTTCTCTCTAAAGCTTCTCTCTCTATAAATGCTCTTGTAAGTCTTAGTGAATTGGTGAGAATGAAAGAAAAATGAGCTTCAATTTATAGGAAAATATAGTTTCGATAATTGCACGTTTTGGGGCTCGAAATATTACAGTATAATACCTTCATCTTTATCTTCATTTTTAATTTAGTCCTGCAAGTATTATCAAACTTGCACCACCTCCCCTAATAGTACATCTTGTGAATCAATAGTACACACATGTGAATAAATAATTATAAACATGTGAATTAATAGCAATTACTTGCTCATTTATCCGATTAATTACCCGATTGGTCAATTTAACCTCCAGACATCCATTATTATCGAAATAGATGTCGATTTCTACTAACACGAATAATCCCAACACAATGGAGCTATCAATTTCATCTTTAATCAACACGAACTTATTCATTATTAATATTATAACTCACAATATTTAACAACCAGGTCGTTCCCAAGAAAGAGGGGGCTTTTCGATAAGGATTTCTCCTTGTTCATGCCAAGCATTAGGTGACCAAACCTATCCTTGACAGAACTTTTAGACATTGTCAATATTGCAAATAATAATATGAATAACTTTATCGTCTCAATTATTGATTTAATAATATAAAATATTATGCAGATGATAGTTTGACAATAATTGAATCGTAGTCTGTAAGATAGTAGATCTCAGAGTTCGTAGATTGTCAGGAGAGACGAGGAAGGATCGTAGTGTGTCGAGGAGAACTTCCTCAGGGTCGTAATCTGCTGAGGAAGTCATGTTCAGAATCGTAGAGACAGCCTGCCTACGAGTCGACCGAGTATCTGCCGAAGCCAAGCTAGAAAAGTAGACTACACTCGGAGTCGTAGAGTCTACTGATGCCGAAGCCAAGTCAAGGATCGTAGACCACACTCTGAGTCGTAGAGTCTATTGATTACATGCAGAGATCGTAGTCGAGCAAGATCAGATGAAGACAACAAGCACAAGGCTAAAATCGTAGAGTGTTAAGATCTGATCTCGGAGTCGTAGTGTCTGCACAGCCAAAGCAGAATCGTAGAGTGCAGAACTACGACCTCAACAGATGTGCTCATTAATGCCAAGGCGTAATCGTAGAAAGCAAATCGATTCTCAACAAATGAGCACTCCCAGAATATCCAAAGGAATGAAGCCTCTTGTTGGCACTGCAAAGATACATCCCATCATAAAGGAAACCAGAGAGCACTCAACGAATGGCATGTAAGCTAACAGAAGATCTACGCACCAACCCAATCAACATCCAGATTGAGCTGTGAAGCCATTCAGGATGAAGTCTTCCACAAAGAAATCAGAAGAAGACTTGATGAATCGACTAAGGAAAGTCGAAGAAAGTCGCAGAGTCACCAAATGACAGTAAAACGACGATCTTGGAAGCAACCAGGATCGTAGTGTTTGCCAAACAAAGAAAGAATTGATGAAGTGCATATAGAGACACTGGACAGCTTCTGAAGAACAAGGCTAAAGTGATTAAGCATTGGGTCAGTCCATTGATGATAAGTGAACGGGAGATCACAAGGAGAAAGCGAGTTGGGCATGCCACAAATCTGAAGTGTCTTGCTATTCAGAAGGGGCCAGAACAAAGAAGTCAAGTCATCAGTATCTGAGAGCTGTTGAGGCAAACAGAAGTGTTGAAGCACTGCACAAAAGAAGGAAGAGGTGTTCTACATTGAAGATCCAATCAACACTCTTCAAGATCGTAGTGTTGTCTCTACCAGTCAACATGACACTACGAACAGGTCCTATAAAGACATGCATCTGAATCGTATAGTTCGAATAGCTGAAGACTGAAGCATTGGCAATGGTTCAATCTGAAGGGTAATATTAAGACAAGAGCTTATTGAGAGCATCGATGCAAAAGGACAACCTCTGATCGAGAAATCAGAAGGAGGAAATAAAGTCTTCGACCTGCCTAAGACATTAAAGTGACATCTCTGATGGGGTAGGTGAAATAGTAGACTGCAGTGTCAGAAAAAGTATGACATGTCACATCTACAGTCTACCTCAGTCAACTCGAGATCTGTGAAGATATTTGAATAGCTTTCAACGGCTACTTTTCAACGGAAGGATTGGGAAGGAGCATAAATCAGCAAGAGCTTCAAAGATCGAAGTTAGCTGGAGTTGCAGAGTTAAGAGAAAAGGTGGACTGTTCTAAACCATGTGAGATAGTGAGTCCGAAGGCTCACTCTACGATCCACCAAGAGCAATTAGAGTCAGACAAAGAATGAAGTAGAAATGAGAGTTCTACAATGTAGAAGTGAGAGTTCTACTACATGAAGAGTGTTCTGAACTGCGGAGAGAAAGTAGAGCGTCATGTCATCTTGATGTCCATCATGGGAAGACTCTAAGTACCATAGAGAAGAGCTTACAGTCATCTTAGCAAGTCCATCATGAGAAGGCATCAAGTATCAAGAAGGGAGATCACAAACGCCATCATGGTGGCAAGAATGAGACAGTTTCTAAGTACCCAGCAGAAGAGCTTATAGTCATCTTAGAAACCCATCATGTGCAACCATCATGTATCAAGAGGAATGATCTTCAAGGCAGTTCATCAAGAGATCATCAGAGGAGGTTGAGTAACTGAAGAAGCTGAGCATCATGCAACACTCAACTGCACTTCAAGGATGATCACGCCAAGCTGCTAAGTACAGAAGATGTTCAAAGTATAAAGACATCTTAAGCGCCTCGACCAACTCCAACAAACAAACAAACAACTCAACAAGAAGCCAGGGCCTGAGGGGTCCTTGTCCGGAGGGACTAAATGAAGTTCCAAGCCTGTTGGGCTTGAAGAGTTCCTAGGGAACTAGAGAAGTTCCAAGGCTGCTGGCCTTGAAGAGTTCTTAGTGAACTGAAGTCCCAAGGCTGCTGGCCTTGAAGGAATCTTAGTGATTCGAGTCTTGCGCCTTCCTTAGTGGAAATTCGCTAGTTGAAAATGTAAGAATGGATTAGAGCTTGAGTCTCTGAACCACTTAAAACCCCTTGTGTCTTTTACCTTATGTCATTTACATTATGTCTATTAACTGCTATAACTGCTATGTATGTTTTAACTGCTTACAACTGGACTAACTCTACGAACAATGTATGTATGATTATGAATATATCAATGAAGGGGATCTTTTACTTATTCCGCTGTGCTTGAAAAGATTCTTATGTTTGTCATATGCCAATTTAATAGCAATACAAATTAAAAGAGAAAAGTATTTACAAGTAAAAGGATCTATTCAACCCCCCCTTCTAGATCTATTGTGCTCTTTCGAACTAACAATTGGTATCAGAGCAGGTTCTCATGCTATATTCAAAAGCTAATCGCTTTGAGTCTGATCCCAGGCACAAACATTATTCTAAACTTAGTTTAGTAGTAAGTCACTTGTTATATGCAGATGAGCTCACATGTTAGAAATATTGTGTATAGGTAAATATGTATATACACCTGAAGCTGCTCAGATTGGTCCATATTCTCGAGTATTACATCAACAAGACCAATCATTGCCTGCAGTCAATCTTGTAGTCTGAAGACCAGACGAGATAGCCCAAGAGACATCAACAACACAGAGTCAAACATCCACCAGCCTGAAAGATGAAAAGGCCATACATACTAAGAAATGCTTATCAAGATAAGAAAGAAGCTCTTCTCAAACATGTGTCTAGCCAACCAGCAGCATGGTGCAAACTTTGTGAACTGAAGGATGTCAAAGAACTAAAGATGCTGAGATTCTCAGGATGTATCTTCAAGACTACGACTGATTAATTAAAGGCCAACAAGAGCAATAAGCTGTCAGGAGAAAATGTGAAACTATGCACATCAATGCCTAAACTCAATATATTAAAGATAAATGACTGTTAAGAAACTGACAATAAAAAGGTACGCTTCCTCACTATTATACATGTGTACATCATAAATGCACCTTCTTATGAACCATAACATTATTCTATCAGAAGTCATAATCTACCTAAAAAGGTGAAGAGAGAAAGTACCCTGAGGATGGAAACTCAAATGTCTATAAATTTTCTCTCCATCCAAGTTTTAGGTTAAAGATGACATCTTGAAGGAAATCTGAAATGGGTCATAAGAGCATCACAGGCCAAATTAATTCTATGTGAAGTAATCTTTGCTGGTGGGTTAGTATGTATGTACAAACCTATATTCTAAGTGTTTGACAACAGACATAGTATGATCAGTTCTAAAAGAGTATCTTGATGATGTGTAGAAACTGATCACCTCCATGAATCAACCAGATACTCTTAAATCATAGAGTTGATTCTCACTCTGTGAACACTTAAACCTTGTAAACATAACCCTGCAAATGATGAAACCATCAAAGATAAAGAGTGTGTTATTAAATGTCAAATCTTACACACACTCACCTTCATGCATATCAAAATGTATTATCTAAAACTAGTTTTATGCATGAATATGACTGTTGGTGATAAATGTGATGATTATCCAAATATAAGAGGAACAAGGGTTTAGAAAACTAACCTAGCAGGACCCACTTAATTGTGGGTACCAAAAATAGAAATATGTCTAACCTGCAGGTACCTGGTCTGTCTAACCACACTAAGGAATGCTGAAGTAGAAGACTTCAGTCAAGAAGACTCAACTAGCGAAAAGCTAAGGACCTGCTTGAAGAGATTCGATAAAATTCCTATATGTCCAAGCACATCCTTGAAGACCCAATTGAGCTAACCGAATGAAGCTCACATGGTCGCTAATCAGATATGGAAGCGTGCCATCCAACCAAAGATGAAAAGGGTCTTATGTGCTCAAAAGCAAGCAAAGAATGCTATATGAGAAGAATCCTCAAGGAAGCTCACAACAAAGGATCATCGAGCATCAGTCTAGAGGAACTCATCATGGGAGCAGAACTTCACATGCACAAGACTGTCAAAGAAGACTACATTCGTAGTGTTGTCAAATGATCGTAAAGTGATCGGTCCTGAAAATATCCATGCCTACGATACACGAAGATTTAAGTGATAATGGTGATTACAGTCAGAAGGAGATATGTGAGACTTCCTTCTAATACACATGTAGAAAAGGGAATCACATCTATCTGAGATGACAGCATCAACCATTGGGAGCAGTGATCTGTTAAGGAACAACAACACTGAGAGATACTATGAAGTAATGTACCAGCTACAAAGTCCCAAAACTTTGTGATTGATGAACCAAATGAAGATCCATAGTCAGTAGGAACGTCTCAAAACGTACTACTGATAACCTATCAGCCACCCAACTCAAAATCGTGGAGTGCTCACGATTAAACATTCAATCGTAGTGTAAGAGCAGGAGGACACCACGATTACAACAAATGCAATTGTCCAAAGTTAGTAGAGGGCCTTCCCACCAGAAAAGGTCAAATGAGATATCATTGCAAATCAGTTCTAAAGTATTTCATCTGGAAAGCGCTTCAGGGACAAACCTAACCCTTAGCTCACTCTAAGAGGTTGGCCCTTCCTGAGCTACCTTGACCCAGAAGGAATGCTAAGTAAAGCTCATCTCAAGGACCAAGTCAGTCAACGATCGCAGAGTCGAAGTTGAAGAAAACTCCACGATCGTAGTATAACCACAGCGATCGTAGAAGCAGACTCGACGATATCAGTCCTACAAGAGTATACTCCAGTTCACAAGGAGCTTGAGAAATGGGACAATTGCTCAACCATTCAGATTATGAGGAGATAAGTTCGAATATATCAATGGTCAAGCTATGCAGTTTCAGAAGGAGGATGAATGTCAAAGTCATCCACTACAGCATCTCTCAAAAGTTGATCGTTGAGTCAACAAAGGAAAACGTAGAGTCCATAGCTGCCTTATCATGTTACTCTACGAACCAAAGAGGTCAACGGTCAATCCACGTCAATCAAACGTCTACTATTCTAAAAGAAATATCTAACTGAAAAGGTTTGGGGAGTTACAGCTCATTACTTGACAACGTGCAACCAATGGTTGGTTGACACATCACTGATTATGCAGAGTTAGAAGGAATTGCCATTAAGACAAATTCAAAATCTGCAAACAGTTATCAGAAACCATCGAACCTTTCTCCCTCCCATTTTTAAACCCTAGAATCCTCTCAAAAAGCCAAAATCAGTTAACCCTCCAAAGCCTTGCCCAAATCACAATCAGCCATCTCTCATAGACTCCTCTAAATTATATACCCATATTCCTCGAACTATTCAAATGGAAGATTGGCGAGTTATCACTGGCATTCAGCTCGGAACCAAGTCGTTTGAGAAATCCGAAAAGAAGTTCAGAGACATTCTCGAACTTGTAGAGAAAGCTGGATTCTCAGAATGTCTTGAGCCAAGCACTCGAGTATATGTTGACCTGGTTAAAGAGTTCTACTCAAATGCTTCCATAAAATCTGGACCCCTTTCTACCAAGGTCAAAGGTCAATCTCTAAAGCTGAAATCTTCTGACCTCAATCAATGCCTAGGTTTTCCTAACCAAGGACTGAAGAGCCTTGATGATGTCGATACGGAACAAGCAAAGGAGATCATGGGGTACCAAAGAAACCCTAGTCTGAAGGACATAAAGAAGAAAGAGTTTCTAGAGGAGTTTGAGTTCCTTACAGAGATAATGGGCAAATGTATTTTATGCAAGGATACTGCACATGATACTGTGCTTGATCAGCAGTTGAAGATAATGTCAGCAATAGTTCTGAAGAAACAAATTAACTTTGGAGTTATCCTGTTTGATCAAATCTCCAAGTGGGTAGAAAAGGTTGAGCTAAAGAAGTCTACAGAAAAACCTCTGACAAAGGTGTTTCATGGAAGACTGCTGAGCATTGTAATGAAGAAGAAGCTAGGAGGCAAGATCAAGGATGATGAAGGAGAGCCTCTGAACGTTCACAAAGTGATGTCTCCACAGCTATTTGTGAATTGGAAAAAAAATCCCAAGGAGAACCAAAGGTTGACAACTGGGAGCAGCAGTAGGGCCTCTACAAAGAAGAGGCAGAAAGCTCTGAGTCTGATGACTGTGTACCAGCAGCAACCACACCAGCCAGAAAGAAATCCAGTGGTGTGAAGAAAACCAAAGCCCTATCAAGAAGTCTCTCCTCCAAAGACAAGGATAAAGAAAAAAAAGTCTTGACTGCTGAAACCACAAAACGAAGAAGCAACAGGTTGCTTCAAGAGCCATTAAGAAAGAAAGCTAAGATGGAAAACAGGCCAGCTCCAACTCACCAAGAAAGTACGTCTGATGAAAGAAAGGACGTAGAGTCAGAAGAAGAGAAGACAACTGACAGTCTCAAGGCTGAGTCCCCACAGACAAAATCCAGCAATGAAGGTGAAGCTGGATTAATGGAAGAAAATGCAGCATCTGCTGATGAAGAAGAATGCACAAGCCCAATGGCTAACCCTCAGAGCATTCACTCTGATGATGAAGAAAAGATTAAAGATGACCCAACTCCATCCCCAAATGCACATGCCCTAACAAACCCAGATGATGGGTCAAATGATGTTGTTTCAAATGAAGAAGTGACTGCCCCTATCAGTACTGAACCTCAAGGAAGTTCATTTGATAAACCAAAGGCTTCAGAGTCTAAAGAGGAAGAAGAGTCTGAAATTCCTATAGCTGAACTTCCAACAAGAAGGAAGAGCTACAGATTGCAAGCAAAATTTGCCTCTACAAAGAGAAGGGATCACTCCAATGCTGTCATTAACTTAAGTGATGATGAGTCTGTATCACAGGAAGTAAGTGCTGAAGAAGAATCTAGTGATGAAAAAGATGAATCAGAAGAAGATCCTGCTGAAGAAGGTTCTGTAAATGAAATGGAGCAAGAAGGACTCATTATTGGAAATGATCAAAATGATTCAGGCTCCGAAAGCGAAGAAATGGAGAATGATTCCAACCCTGCACCTCAGGAATCAGAAGAACAAGAAGACTATCCAGTTCTCTCTCCCGCAAGATTTAACAGAAGAATAGTGGTGGAAGTCTCAAATGAACTACCAGAGGCACCTCCTGAAAGATGGGTAAATTATGGAAATGAATAGCTCAAGGTAGTGAGGATGACTACATTTGAGGTGTTTAAAAATTGGAACAACATGGAGCTAGACTGCACGACCATTCTCTACAATCCTGATGACTTGCTAATGAGATGGTTCTTCCAATGGATGTCGTGGCTAAAAGCACACACTAAAAAGGATGCAAGTTATTTCAGCTGATGCTACTCTCATTTTCCAAGCATGGAACTGGTGGCACAAAACTTCCCAAGAGTGAAGAGTTTTGCTACAATGATGATCACAAACCAGCCTCAATACAAAGTCTACAGACATACCGACAATCACTATATCCCCTACGATCGTAGAGTGGACTCTCAAGGAAGAAGGATCATGACCAAGGAGATGATCGTAGAGTCTGTTCACTCTACTACTGATGGTGTTCAAGTTCAAAACCAGAAGCTTCCATCTGCTTAAGCACTACTGACAGACATTCCTTCATCCTCAACCAGTGATTGGAACTCAACGATTCTTCAGATTCTCAACACCTTCGAAAATCTGTCCAAGGGTACAGATCGTAGAGTTCAATCTGATACTCAATAGGAGACTGCTAAACCAGATGATCAAGTATCTGTGGAGAAGGAGCTAATGAAAAATTTTGGTGAATTAATTGAGAAGATGTCTCTATTTAATGAAGAGTCAAAGAAGCTGACAACAACAGAAGATAACTCAGTTCAAGAGAGACTCCAAGCAACTATGGCTGATGTATCTCTAAAACTCAAAGAAAGAGATAACATCTATCTGAAGGTCCTGCGTGATCAGAAGTGTAAGACCCCAACTTTTATGAATATAGAATAATTTTCTCGAAATATATTTTTGAATATTATGGTGTGGTTTTGATATATTGTTATAGTTGTGGGTAATATTTACAAATTTTGCAAAGTACGCAAGTTGTTATATAATATTAGATTGGTCAGAGAATATTTATTTTAACATAGAATATTCGTACAACGGCACAATCATTGGTGGACCCCCCACAATGGAATTATTGTCGGATTAAGAAAATGACAAAAATACTTTATGAAAATAACTACGGAAGTTTTACTGTTAATCGTTGAACTCTAGGTAGTAAAAATACTGATGTCTGGCGTGGTTGCGTAGTAAGCGCCACTCGGCATTGATTATTGATGCTTACGTGAGAAGTCACTCGATTATACTCAATTATTGTTACAAAGAATTCTTTGCATCATATCTCTCGTATTATTGATTCGATTATTGTCGTAGTATCATCTGCATAATATGTTATTTTATTAAATCAATAATTGAGACGACAAAGTTATTCATATTATTAAATTGCAATATTTATAATGTCTAAAGTTACATCGAAGAAGAGGTTTGGTCACCTAATTGCGGCGCCATAGGGAGAAATCCTTATTGAAAGCCCCTCTTCACGGGAACGACACGGTTGATAAATATTGTGAGTTATAATATTAATGATGAATGTTATTAAAATTGAAGTTGTGTTCGGAGTTGAATTTGGAGACGTGAACGTGATATTTGAGTCCGGAACGATGAAATTAGTAAAAATAGACTATAAAAACAAAATTTTCCGAAATTCACTATTTGGTCAAAAAGTCAACAGTTGACTTTTTCGGGAAAAGTCAAACTTCAAAATTTCAAAATTTATATTTTTGATAAAAATAGTTTTATTATGTTGGAATTATTTGCGTTAGTGAAAATCGAGATTTATTTCGATAAAAATTGATGTCTGGAGGTTATTTTGACCAATCGGGTATTTAACCGGATAAATGAGCAATTGATTGCTATTATTTCACATGATTATAACTATTTATTCACATGTGTATACTATTGTTTCACATTCTTGTACTATTAGGGGAGTTGGTGCAAAATTGATAATACTTGAATGACTAAGTTAAAAATGGAGGTATAGATGGAGGTACTATACTGTAATTCGTATTTTTCACATGATTATACTATTGATTCACATGATTGAACTATTGATTCACATTATTTACTATTAGGGGAGGTGGTGAAAGTTTGATAATACTTGCAGGACTAAATTAAAAATGAAAGAAAGTTGGAGGTATTGTACTATAATTTTTGAGCCCCAAAATGTGCAATTATCGAAACTATATTTTCCTATAAATAGAAGCTCATTATTCCTTCATTTCTCACCAATTCACAAAAGCTTTAGAGCGATTATTATAGAGAGAAATCATAGAAAGAAGAAGAGAAGTCTGCTACCTCACTATTCCAGTATCCAGTTTTTCTAAGGTAGGGAGTATTATTTCTTTCTTATTTATGAAGAGAACTTCTATTATTCCATTCTTTATTATTCTGTTGGAATAACCCGTATACGCGGGCTACCCTATACTTGGTGAAATTCTTCTGTTGTTCCATTCTTTATCATTACATTTGGAACATCCTCGTCTGCATGCGTTCTACACGGACTGGTTCCGCCTTTATTATTACATTGGAATATCCTCATGCATGCGTTTTACTGGGGACACGATCCGTCTTTATTATTACATTTGGAATATCCTCGTCTATCGTTCTACACCGGACTGATTCCGTCTTTATTATTCTCATTGGAATATCACATGCATGCGTTTCTGTTGGGACTTTGATCGATTATTTATTATATTGTTGAATAACTTTTGCTCATGCAATCTATCGCATGCCTGGTGATTTCTTTTGTTATTCCATTCTTTATTATACTCAGTTGGTTAAAGTTTTGACTTCTATACTCCATGAAATTAGTGGAATATCCTTGATATTTGCGCTTTATCCAGTATCTTTTCATGGAAATATTATTCTGAGCATTCTTGAATTTTACTCTACAAAGCAGTATCATGTTGACAATTTGGACGTTATTGGTTCTTGGACAAATTAATTCTTGAACTTGTTTTATTGAATTCGTATATCATTGTCATCATCCTCATGTTTATATTTTGTTGAAAGTCATCTGTGGCCTATAGTGCATAGATGGACTTGGTATGATTATGACCGTGGATTATTCGGTTGTAATCATGGTAGTAATGTTACAAATAATGTGGAAAAGTCCTCATTGGCCGTAGTGCATTGATGGGCGATTGTTGGCATGATCATGACCATTAATGAATACACAAATATTCTTGGCCCGTAGTGTATGGATAATTGTGGTCGTGATACTTAAAGAATATCCTCGGCCGTAGTAATGTAAGTGATTCGATGATGTGGATTATTTATTAAAATTTGAGTCCCAATGATAAAAGTGATGAAAACCTTCTAAATCATAAAAGATAGTAGATTTTATTCTCTACTTGACTCTTTTAATGGATTGCTTGTTCACCGCAGCTTAAACTTGATTGTTGTTATTGTATCAGTTTAACACTGTTGAAGGCTAACGATAATATATTTTGCATTATCTTAGTCATAATATTTCCTACTGGGCTAGTTGAGCTCACCCTTTTACTTTTATTGTGCTCTTCAGGAAATTAGAATGTAGCAGGGACTAGTCGGGGAACGGAGTGACGGACCAGATGATAGCATTAGTAGTCCTCACTATTCAGTGAAATAGTGGAAAATAAATGTAATAATATTGAATTTGAGTTTGTATATTGTCTAAACGACAATATTTATATTAAAACTCACAGGTTATGTTTTGTCGTACTTTACACGACAGTTGTATAATTAAGTTGTATTTGTATTCTGTACCGTGTATTTGACGACTCGGGATAGGTGATGTATACCTATTTTGGGGGCGTCACAGTTGGTATCAAAGCTTAGGGATATGATCCCTGGCTAAGATGTGAGTCAAAGCCGATAGTGCAAGGGAGAGCGTTTGTTGTGACCTCCCAGAAAGCAAGGAACCCGAACGAGGTTATCACGGGTAAGCTTATCATAAACTCTAGTGAAGTCTATACCTTATTTGATACCGATTCTACCCATTCTTTTATTTCTCCTACTTGCGCTCAACGTTTAAATTTGACTCAGGAGAAATTAGACTTTGACTTATTTGTTGAAACTCCATTCGGAGAAACCTTCATTACATCCACTGTTTATAAGTCTTGTTTGATTCAAATCGGTAACCGCACGTTACCTGTCGATCTTATCTCCTTAAAAATACTTGCATTTGACGTGATTCTAGGGATTATTGGTTAACTACTCATCATGCTAAAATTGATTATTTTCGTAAGGTTGTTAGCTTTCATATTCCTAATAAACCTATTATGCGAATTCAAGCGACCAAACCATTCAAATCAATCACAGTCATCTCAAGCCATAAAGCTATTCATTTATTAAAAAACGGATGTCAAGCTTTCTTAGCTCATGTCACGAATTTAAACAAAAATACGTTAGATTTGAAGGATATTTCTATTGTTAATAAATTTCCTGACGTATTCCCTGAAGAACTTCCTGGCCTACCCCCAGAGCGTGAAGTTGAATTTTGTATCGACCTTGAATCCGGTACAAAACCCATTTCCAAAGCCCCATATCGAATGGCTCCTATTGAACTTCAGGAGTTAAAAACCCAATTGCAAGAATTGTTAGACATTGGTTTCATTCGTCCTATTACGTCTCCTTGGGGTGCTCCTATTCTATTCGTGAAGAAGAAAGATGGGAGTATGTGACTTTGTATTAATTATCGGGAGTTAAATCATGTCACCATCAAAAATAGGTACCCATTGCCACGTATTGATGACATGTTTGATCAGTTACAAGGAGCACAATTTTTTTCAAAGATCGATCTTCGTTCTGGATATCATCAGCTGAAGGTTAAAACTGAGGATATTCCAAAGATTGCCTTCGTAATCCTTCAGACGGGCATTATGAATTCTTAGTCATGTCTTTTGGATTGACTAATGCTCCTGCTGCCTTCATGGATATGATGAACCGAGTATTCAAGGAATATTTGGATCATTTTGTGGTCGTCTTGATTGATGACATCCTCATATATTTCAAAAGCCGTGAAGATCATGAGCAACACTTGAGGTTGATACTCCAAAAGCTTCGTGAAAACAAGCTTTATGCCAAGGTGAAGAAATGTGAGTTCTGGCTTGAGGAAGTAGCATTCCTTGGGCACGTAGTATCAAGTCATGGAATATCTGTTAACCCAGCAAAGATTGAAGCTATTCAAAGCTAGGAGCAACCTAAATCGTTGGCCAAAGTATCGTAGCTTTCTCGCTTAAATTGGTTATTATCGGAGATTCATAGAAGGGTTTTCTCGAATTGCTACTCCATTAACTCAGCTAACTCGGAAAGATACAAAGTTCGGTTGGAGCAAGGAATGTGAGAAGAGTTTTCAAGAACTTAAGAGAAGACTCATTTCAGCACCTATTCTGACAATACCATCTGGCTCGGAGGGATTTGTCATCTATAGTGATGCTTCGGGCAAAGGGTTAGGATGTGTTCTCATGCAACATGGGAAAGTCATAGCCTATGCCTCACTAAGAACTCAAAGAATATGAGAGGAATTATCCTACTCATGATCTAGAGTTGTCATAAATTATCGTTTTTGGCGCTTAAGATTTGGAGGCATTACCTGTATGGAGAGAAGGTGGAGATCTACACGGATCATAAAAGCCTCAAATATTTCTTCAACCAAAAGGAACTCAACATGCGACAACGACGTTGGCTTGAACTATTGAAAGATTATGATCATACCATCCAATACCATCCTGGAAAAGCGAACGTGGTAGCTGACGCACTAAGTAGAAGATCATATGCGGGTACAAGTGAAATATTGTCAACGCAAAGGCCCATTTTGTATGACTTGCAAAGGATGGAGTTAGAGATAAAGACTCCAGGGAACCATGTGATGATGGCGAATATACGAGTAGAACCGACTTTAATCGATAAAGTTAAAGCTGCTCAAGCTACAAACCTGGAGCTGATGCGTATGGGAAAGAAAGTACAAGAAGGTGCTATCACGGGAAGCAAGAATCGATGAAGAAGGAATACTTGAGTCAACTCCGGACTTTGTTTTTCTAACAACCCCGATTTAAATATAAAATCATGATGGAGGCGCAAACACACCGCTTTGCAATCCATCTCGGGAGTACCAAAATGTATCGTGATCTTGACATACATTTTGGTGGAGCAATATGAAGAGAGAGATAGCAGAGTTTATCTCAAGGTGTTTAACTTGTCAACGAGTCAAGGCGGAGCCTCAAGTACCAAAAGGTCAATTGCAACCACTTGAAATTCTAGAATGGAAGTGGGAACACATTACCATGGATTTCGTTACTGATCTTCCCAAGGTTTCTCAAGGCATAGATGCAATTTGGGTCATTGTTGATAGATTGACCAAGTCTGCTCATTTCCTACCTATACGAGAAACTTATACACTTGAAAGTCTTGCTCATATATACATAAATGAGATTGTAAGACTGCATGGTATGCCAGTATCCATAGTTTCTGATTGAGACCCAAAATTCACTTCAAGATTTTGGGTTAGTTTGCAAAAAGCTATGGGCATGGATTTACGATTTAACTCGGCATATCATCCTCAAACGGACGGGCAGTCGGAGAGGACTATTCAAACTCTTGAAGATCTATTAAGACTCTGTGTCCTTAACTTCAAGGGAAGTTGAGACAAGTTCTTACCATTGGTGGAGTTTTCCTACAACAACAGTTATCAAGCAAGTATTGGCATGGCTCCATTTGAGGCGTTATATGGAAGAAAGTGTCGTTCTACAGTATGCTGGGATGAGGTGGGTGAAGCAACGTTGTTGGGACCGGATTTGGTACGTATGACTACGAAAAAGATTCAAACAATCCGACAACGTATAAAAACCTCACAAGATCGACAAAAGAGTTATGTTGATCTTCATCGAAAGGACGTAGAATTCGATATTGGAGATCATGTGTTGTTACGTGTTGCTCCATGGAAAGGAGTTACAAGATTTGGAAAGAGAGGAAAGCTCAATCCTCGATTCATTGGCCCATTTTTAATCCATGATCGAGTAGAAACTATGGCCTATAGACTTGCGTTATCGCAAAGTATGTCTCGTGTTCATAACGTTTTTCACATATCTATGTTACGTAAATATATGAAAGACCTGAACCACATTATTGAATTAGAACCAGACGAGATAGAGGAAGATTTAACGTATGAAGAGGTTCCTGTTAAAATCTTGGATAAGAAGGAACATATTCTACGCTCCAAGGTTATACCTCAAGTCAAAGTTTTGTAGAGAAACCACGATGTGGAAGAAATGACCTGGGAGTTAGAATCTGAGATGAAATCAAGATATCCTTACCTCTTCGATATACCAGGTACGTACCCTAATTTCGAGGTCAAAATTTCATAATAAGGGGAGGTTGTAAGACCCCAACTTTTATGAATATAGAATAATTTTCTCGAAATATATTTTTGAATATTATGGTGTGGTTTTGATATAATGTTATAGTTGTGGGTAATATTTACATATTTTGCAAAGTACGCAAGTTGTTATATAATATTAGATTGGTCAGGGAATATTCGTTTTAACGGGGAATATTCGTACAACGGCACAATCATTGGTGGACCCCCACAACGGAATTATTGTCGGATTGAGAAAATGACAAAAATACTTTATGAAAATAACGGCGGAAGTTTTACCGTTAACTATTGAAACACCCGGTGTTAAAAGTACAGTAATAAGCGTGGTTGCATAGTAGCACACGATATTGATTATTGATGCTTACGTGAGAAGTCACTCGGTTATACTCAATTATTGCTACAAAGAATTGCTTTGATCATATCTCTCATATTATTGATTCAATTATTATCACAGTATCATTTGCATAATATTTTATATTATTAAGTCAATAATTGAGATGACAAAGTTATTCATATTATTAAATTACAATATTTATAATGTCTAGAAGTTATGTCAAGGAGAGGTTTAGTCACCTAATTGCGCGTCAATAGGGAGAAATCCTTATTGAAAGCCCCTCTTCCCAGGAACGACTGGTTGATAAATATTGTGAGTTATAATATTAATGATGAATGTTATTAATATTGAAGTTGTGCTCGAGTTGAATTTGGAGACGCTTGGACGTGATATTTGAGTCCAAACGATGAAATTAGTAAAATAGACTATAAACACAAAATTTGCGGTTTTTACTATTTGGTCGTCAAAAAGTCAACGATTGACTTTTCGGGAAAATCAAACTTCAAATTTTCAAAATTTATATTTTTGATAAAAATAGTTTCATTATGTTGGAATGATTTGTGTTAGTGAAAATTGACATTTATTTCGATAAAATTGATGTCCTGGAGGTTATTTTGACCAATTCCAGTATTTAACCTATAAATGAGCAATTGATTGCTATTATTTTACATGATTATAACTATTTGTTCACATGTGTATACTATTGTTTCACATTCTTATACTATTAGAGGAGTTGGTGCAAAATTGATAATACTTGCATGACTAAGTTAAAAATGGAGGTATAGATGGAGGTACTATATCTTGTAATTAAGTATTTTTCATATGATTATACTATTGATTCACATGATTGAACTATTGATTCACATTATTTACTATTAGGGAGGTGGTGAAAGTTTGATAATACTTGCGAAACTAAATTAAAATGAAAGAAAAGTTGGAGGTATTGTCTTTGTAATTTTTGAGCTCCAAAACGTGTAATTGTCGAAACTATATTTTCCTATAAATAGAAGCTCATTCTTCCTTCATTTCTCACCAATTCAGAAAAGCTTTAGAGCGATTATTATAGAGAGAAATCATAGAAAGAAGAAGAGAAGTCTGCTACCTCACTATTCCAAAGATCCGCTTTTTCTAAGGTAGGGAGTATTATTTCTTTCTTATATATGAAGAGAACTTCATTATTCCATTCTTTATTATTCTGCTTGGAATAACTCAGATACGTAATACGCTTATAATTGGTGAAATGCTTCATTGTTCCATTCTTTATCATTCTGCTGGAACATCCTCGCATGGCTTCTCTGCTTTGACTTGGTTCCGCTTTTATTATTCTCGTTGGAATATCACTGCTCATGGCGTTTCGTGCGGACTCGATTCCGCTTTTATTATTCTATTGAATATCACATCGTCATGCGTTCTCACGCCGACTGATTCCGCCTTTATTATTACATTGAATATCCTCTCTGTGCGTTTTACGCCGGACCTGATTCCGTCTTTATTATTTTGTTAGAATATCATGCCTGTGCGGTCTATCGCATGCCTGGTGATTTCTTTTGTTATTTCATTCCTTATTATATACTCAGTTAGCTAAAGTTTTGACTTCTATACTCCATGAAATTAGTGGAATATCCTTGATATTTGCGCTTCATCCAGTATCTTTTCATGGAAATATTATTCTGAGCATTCTTGAATTTTACTCTACAAAGCAGTATCATGTTGACAATTTGGACGTTATTGGTTCTTGGACAAATTAATTCTTGAACTTGTTTTATTGAATTCGTATATCATTGTCATCATCCTCATGTTTATATTTTGTTGAAAGTCATCTGTGGCCTATAGTGCATAGATGGACTTGGTATGATTATGACCAGGGATTATTCGGTGTAATCATGACCGTAATGTTACAAATGATGTGGAAAAGTCCTCATTGGCCCGTAGTGCATTGATGGACAGTTTTTGGCATGATCATGACCATTAATGAATACACAAATATTCTTAGCCCGTGGTGCATGGATAATTGTGGTCGTGATACTAAAGAATATCCTTGCCATAGTGCATGCGGGGTGATTCGATGATGTGGATTATTTATTAAGTTTGAGTCCCAAATGATAAAAGTGATGAAAACCTTTCTAAATCATAAAAGATAGTAGATTTTATTCTCTACTGACTCTTTTAATGGATTGCTTGTTCACCGCAGCAGTTAAACTTGATGGTTGTTATATTGTATCGCTTAACACTGTTGAAGGCTAACGATAATATATTCTGCATTATCTTAGTCATAATATTTCCTACTGGGCTAGTTGAGCTCACCCTTTTACTTTTATTGTTCTCTTCAGGAAATGAGAACGTAGCAGGGACTAGTCGGGGAACGGAGTGACGGACCAGATAATAGCATTAGTAGTCCTCACTATTCAGTGAAATAGTGGAAAATAAATGTAATAATATTGAATTTGAGTTTGTATATTGTCTAGACGACAATATTTGTATTAAAACTCACAGTTTATGTTTTGTCGTACTTTACACGATAGTTGTATAATTAAGTTGTATTTGTATTCTATACCATGTATTTGACGACTCAGAATAGGTGATGTATACCTATTTTGGGGGCGTCACAAGAAGACAGAAGCTCTATGAGCACAGAAGGCCAATGAAGAGCAAATCCAAGCCCTCTCTGACAAGATTGACGACATGATGCAATCTTTCTCAGTGCAACTTGAGCTAGGCCAACAGGAACTCAAGTTTGAAGTTACTAACTCCTCCTACCTAATGGAGCAGCTCATGACCAACATGGAGTAGCTCTCCCAGATGATTAATGACAAAAAGGGGGAGAAAAAGAGGCAAAGAAAGAGGCAGAGCAAGAGGCATTCGAAGAAGAGCAGAAGGAAAGGAGAGAAGAAGTCAAAGAAGAAGATAGCAGAAGAAGAGGCAGAGTCATCTTCTGAGGGGGAGCCGAAGAATGATGAACCTATATATGCCGAAGCTGAGGGGGAGCCAGAGGGAGAAGAGAAACATACATCTGAGGGAGAGCAAAGCAAATTAGGAAGGTCATCATCCCAGGGGGAGCAAGAGAAAGAAGGTCAAACAGATGAATAGTTGATCAACAGATATCCTGGAAACATACATAGAGCCAAAGAGGTACATCTCTAACTAGTTAGGTATGTTCTGGATCTAGGATATAAAATGTCAGTGTATTACATTCCACATCATTATAAATGACATTCATGATTATCTGTTTTAGAAATACAGCTGCTCACTGTATATAAGATTCATTCATAACGTGCATATGCACTTATTGTTTTTGTCATAATCAAATAAGGGGAGATTGTCAGGAATAAGCATATTAATGTTATTCCTATTTATATAAGATTTGATTATGATATATATGAATAAATATGCAAGTATGCTTGCATTAAGAAAAGCTGTAAAGTCCTTTGATAGATAATAGGAACTTGTGTACAAAGGACTTAGAATGAATTGATCAAATATGTTAAGTTGATCCTACATAAGCAAAACAGCTTTGTAAAGTCCTTAAAAAGAAATGATGTACAAGGACTATAAACGTAGAAAGATCAAGCATGCTAGGTTGATCTTATGATATAATAGATAGACTTGTCTGATCGTCGAGCACTGCACTTGAAATCGTAGTCTGCCAGAAGAGTTAAGGAAAACTCGAGAGCTATCGAGGCGGAATCGTAGTCTGCAAGATAGTAGATCTCGGAGTTCATAGACTACCAGGAGAGACGAGGAAGGATCGTAGTGTGTCAAGGAGAACTTCCTCAGGGCCGTAATCTGCTAAGGAAGTCATGTTCATAATCGTAGAGACAGCCTGCCTACGAGTCGACCGAGTATCTGCCGAAGCCAAGCCAGAAAAGTAGACTACACTCGGAGTCATAGAGTCTACTAATGTCGAAGCAAAGTTAAGGATCGTAGACCACACTCTGAGTCGCAGAGTCTATTGATTACATGCAGAGATCGTAGTCGAGCAAGATCAGATGAAGACAACAAGCACAAGGCCGAAATCGTAGAGTGTCAAGATCTGATCTCGGAATCGTAGTGTCTGCACAGCCAAAGCAGAATCGTAGAGTGCAGAACTACAACCTCAACAGATGTGCTCACAATGCCAAGGCAGAATCGTAAAGCAAATACGATTCTCAACAAATGAGCACTCCTAGAATATCCAAAGGAATGAAGCCTCCGTTAAGACTTTGCAAAGATACATCCCATCATAAAGGAAACCAGAGAGCACTCAACGAATGGCATGCAAGCTAACAGAAGATCTAAGTACCAACCCAATCAGCATCCAGATTGAGTTATGAATCCATTCAGGAAGAAGTCTTCCACAAAGAGATCAGAAGAAGACTTCAGTAACTGACTAAGGAAAGTCAGCAAGTGCAGTAGCTGTCAAATAGACAGATGACGGCGATCTTGGAAGTAACCAGGATCATAGTGTTTGCCAAACAAAGAAAGAACTAATGAAGTGTATACAGAGACACTAGACAGCTTCTGAAGAATAAGGATAAAGTGATTAAGCATTGGGTCAGTCCATTGATGATAAGTGAACGGGAGATCAGAAGGAGAAAGCGAGCTGGACACGCCACAAATCAAGTGTCTTCTATATTCAGGGGGCGAACAAAGAAATCAAGTCATCAATGTTCGAGAGGCAAGTTAAAGGCAAACAAAAGTGTTGAAGCACTGCACAAAAGAAGGAAGAGGTGTTCTGCATTGAAGATCCAATATGACACTACGATCAGGTCCTATAAAGACATGCATCTGAATCGTATAGTTCGAATAGCTGAAGACTGAAGCATTGGCAATGGTTCAATCTGAAGGGTAATATTCGAACAAGAGCTTATTGAGAGCATCGATGCAAAAGGACAACCTCTGATCGAGAAATCAGAAGGAGGAAATAAAGTCTTTGACCTGCCCAAGACATTAAAGTGACATTTCTGATGGGGTAGGTGAAACAGTAGACTGTAGTGTCAGAAAAAGTATGACATGTCACATCTGCAGTCTACCTCAGTCAACTCGAGATCTGTGAAGATATTTGAATAACTTTCAACGGCTACTTTCCAACGGAAGGATTGGGAAGGAGCATAAATCAGCAAGAGCTTCAAAGATCGAAGCTAACTGGAGTTACAGAGTTTGGAGAAAAGGTGGACTGTTCTAAACCATGTGAGATAGTGAGTCCGAAGGCTCACTCTACGATCCACCAAGAACACTTAGAGTCAGACAAAGAAAGAAGTAGAAGTGAGAGTTTTACAATGTAGAAGTGAGAGTTCTACTACATGAAGAGTGTTCTGAACTGCCGAGAGAAAGTAGAGCATCATGTCATCTTGATGCCCATCATGGGAAGACTCTAAGTACCATAGAGAAGAGCTTATAGTCATCTTAGCAAGTCCATCATGAGAAGGCATCAAGTATCAAGAAGCGAGATCACAAACGCCATCATAGTGGCAAACATGAAAAAGTTTCTAAGTACCCAGCAGAAGAGCTTACAGTCATCTTAGAAACCCATCATGTGCAGCCATCACATATCAAGAGGAATGATCTTCAAGACAGTTCATCAAGGGATCATCAGAGGAGGTTGAGTAACTTAAGAAGCTGAGCATCATGCAACACTCAACTGCACTTCAAGGATGATCACGCCAAGCTGCTAAGTACAGAAGATGTTCAAAGCATAAAGACATCTTAGCAGCTCAGCACCAACTCCAACGAACAAACAAACAACTCAACAAGAAGCCAGGGCCAGAGGGGTCCTTGTCCGAAGGGACTAAATAAAGTTCCAAGCCTGCTGGGCTTGAAGAGTTCTTAGTGAACTGAAGTCTCAAGGTGCACCGCCTCAAGGAATCTTAGTGATTCGTCTTGCCGCACTTCCTTAGTGGAAATCCTGCTAGTTGAAAGCAGAAGAGTGGATTAAGAGCTTGAGTCTCTGAACCACTTAAAACCCCTTGTGTCTTTTACCTTATGTCATTTACATTATGTCTATTAACTGCTATAACTGCTATGTATGTTTTAACTGCTTACAACTGAACTAACTCTACGAACAATGTATGTATGATTATGAATATATCAATGAAAGGGATCTTTTACTTATTCCGCTGTGCTTGAAAAGATTCTTATGTTTGTCATATGCTAATTTAATAGCAATACAAATTAAAAGAGAAAAGTATTTACAAGTAAAAAGGATCTATTCAACCCCCCCCCCCTTCTAGATCTATTGTGCCTACAAGGAACTAACACCATGTGCTACTATGCAACCACGCGTATTACTGTACTTTTACCACCGGGTAGTTCAACAGTTTAACGGTAAAACTTTCACCGATATTTTTATAAAAAGATAATTATGTCATTTTTTAACTACGACAATACTTTCGTTGTGGGGTCCACCAATGATTGTGCCGTCATACGAATATTCCCTATTAAAACGAATATTCCCTGACCAATCGAATATTATATAACCACTTGCTTACTTTGCAAAATTTGTAAATAATACCCACAACTATAATATTATATCAAATCGCCACCATAATATTCAAAAATATATTTCGAGAAAAATTCATCTTTATTCATAAAAGTTGGGGTCTTACAACCTCCCCTTCTTATGAAATTTTGTCCTCGAAATTAGGGTGCGTACCTGGTATGTCGAAGAGGTGAGGATACCTTAACTTAATTTCATATTCTAACTCCCAGGTCATTTCCTTAACATCGTGGTTTCTCCACAAAACTTTGACTTGAGGTATAACCTTAGAGCGTAGAATATGATCATTCTTATCCAAGATTTTAACAGGTACCTCCTTATACGTTAAATCTTTCGCTATCTCGTCCGGTTCTAATTCAATAATATGGTTCGGGTCTTTCACATATTTACGTAACATACATATGTGAAAAATGTTATGAACACGAGACATACTTGGCGGTAAGGCGAGTCTATAGGCTACAGTTCCTACTCGATCGAGGATTAAAAATGGGCCAATAAATCGAGGATTGAGCTTTCATCTCTTTCCAAATCTCGTAACTCCTTTCCATGGAGCAAGACATAACAACACATGATCTCCAATATTGAATTCCACGTCCTTTCGATGAAGATCAGCACAACTCTTTTGTCGATCTTGTGAGGTTTTTATACGTTGTCGGATCGTTTGAATCTTTTTCGTAATCATACGTACCAACTCCGGTCCCAACAACGTTGCTTCACCCACCTCATCCTAGCATACTGGAGAATGACTCTTTCTTCCATACAACGCCTTAAATGGAGCCATGCCAATACTTGTTTGATAACTGTTGTTGTAGGAAAACTCTACCAATGATAAGAACTTGTCCCAACTTCCTTTGAAGTCAAGGACACAGAGTCTTAATAAATCTTCAAGAGTTTGAATAGTCCTCTCTGACTGCCCGTCCGTTTGAGGATGATGTGCCGAACTAAATCGTATATCCGTGCCCATTGCTTTTTGCAAACTAACCCAAAATCGTGAAGCGAAGCTTGGGTCTCGATCAGAAACTATGGATACTAGTATACCATGCAATCATACAATCTCGTTTATGTACATACGAGCAAGACGTTCAAGTGTATAAGTTTCTCGTATCGGTAAGAAATGAGCAGACTTGGTAAACCCAAATCGCATATATGCCTTGAGAAACCTTGGGAAGACCAGTAACGAAATCCATGGTAATGTGCTCACACTTCCATTATGGAATTTCAAGTGGTTGCAATGGACCTTTTGGCACTTAATGCTCCGCCTTGACTCGTTGACAAGTTAGACACCTTGAGATAAACCCCGCTATCTCTCTCTTCATATTGCCCCATCAAAATGTATGTCAAAGATCACGATACATTTTAGTACTCCCAGGATGGATTATAAATGGTGTGTTGTGCGCCTCCATCATGATTTTATACTTTAAGTCAGAATCTTTATGAACACAAAGTCTGGAGTTGACTCGAAGTATTCCTTCTTCATCGATTCTTGCTTCCGGAATAACACCTTCTTGCACTTTCTTCCTCATACGCATCAGCTCTAGGTCTGTAGCTTGAGCAGCTTTAAGTTTATCGATTAAAGTCGGTTCTACTTGTATATTCGCCATCATCACATGGGTCCCTAGAGTCTTTAATTCTATCTCCATCCTTTGTAAGTCATACAAAATAGGCCTTTGCATTAACAATATCGCACTCATACCCACATATGATCTTTCACTCAATGCGTTAGCTACTACGTTCGTTTTTCCAAGATGGTATTGAATGGTATGATCGTAATCTTTCAATAGCTCAAGCCATCGTCGTTGCCGCATGTTGAGTTCCTTTTGAATGAAGAAATATTTGAGGCTTTTATGATCCGTATAGATCTCCACCTTCTCTCCATACAGGTAATTCCTCCAAATCATAAGCGCAAAAACAACAGCTGGAAACTCTAGATCATGAGTAAAATAATTTCTCTCATATTTTTTGAGTTGTCGTGAGGCATAGGCTATGACTTTCCCATGTTGCATGAGAACACACCCTAAACCTTTTCCTAAAGCATCGTTGTATATGACAAATCCCTCCGAACCAGTTGATATTGTCAAAACAGGTGCTGAAATGAGCCTCCTCTTGAGTTATTGAAAACTCTTCTCACATTCCTCGCTCCAACCAAATTTTGTATCTTTTCGAGTCAGCTGAGTTAATGGAGTAGCGATTCGAGAAAATCCTTCCACGAACATCTGATAATAACCAGCTAAGCCGAGAAAGCTACGTCTTTCATCATCGACTTAGGTTGCTCCTAGCTTTGAATTGCTTCAATCTTTGTCGTCAACAGATATTCCGTGATTTAATATTACGTGCCCAGGAATGCTTCCTCGCCGTAACTAGTATTTCTTCAACTTGGCATATAACTTGTTTTCACGAAGCTTTTGATGTATCGACCTCAAGTGTTGCTCATGATCTTCACGGCTTTTTGGAGTAAATGAGGATGTCATCAATAAAGACGACCACAAAGTGATCCAAATATTCCTTGAATACTCGGTTCATCATATCCATGAAAGCGGCGGGAGCATTAATCAATCCAAAGGACATGACTAGGGATTCATAATGCCCGTCATCGAGTTCCGGCGGCCTTTTGGAATGTCATCGGTTCTAATCTTCAATTGGTGATATCCTAACGAAGATCCATCTTTGAAAAGAATTTGGCTCCTTGCAACCGGGTCAAACAGTCATCAATACGTGGCAATGGGTACCTATTTTTGATGGTGACATGATTCAACTCCCGATAATCAATACAAAGTCGCATACTCCCATCTTTCTTCTTCATGAATAGAACAGGAGCACCCCAAGGAGAAGTACTAGGACGAATAAAGCCAATGTCTAACAATTCCTGCAGTTGGGTCTTTAACTCCTGAAGTTCAATAGGAGCCATTCGATATGGGGCTTTGGAAATGGGTTTTATACCGGGTTCAAGGTCGATACAAAATTCAATTTCACACTCTGGGAGTAGGCCAAGAAGTTCTTCAGGGAATACGTCAGGAAATTTATTAACAATAGAAATATCATTCAAAACTGACGTATTTTTGTTTAGATCAGTGACATGAGCTAAGAAAGCTTGACATTCGTTTTTTAATAAACGAATAGCTTTATGGCTTGAGATGACATTGATTGATTTTAATGGTTTGGTTGCTTGAATTCGCATAATAGGTTGGTTAGGAATATGAAAGCTAACAACCTTACAAAAACAATCAATTTTTGCATGATAAGTAGTTAACCAATCAATCCCTAGAATCACATCAAATGCAAGTATTTTTAATGAAATAAGATTGACAGGTAATGTGAGGGTACCGATTTGAACCAAACAAGACTTATAAACAGTGGATGTAATAAAGGTTTCTTCCAACGGAGTTTCCACAGATAAGTCAAAGTCTAATTTCTCCGGAGTCAAATTTAATCGTTGAGTGCAAATAGGAGAAATAAAAGAATGGGTAGAATCGGTATCAAATAAGGTATAGACTTCGTTAAAGTTTATGATAAGCTTACCCGTGATGACCTCGTTCGGGTTCCTTGCTTTCTGGGAGGTCACAACAAACACTCTCCCTTGAACTACTGGTTTTGACTTGTCTGGGACGGTATTTTGTGTCACCGTTCCAACTGGACTTGTCTTCGGTGCACGATAAAATTGGGCTAGGTGACCTTCTCTTCCACAATTATAACACGCTTTGGATGGCATCGTGCAGTTTGGACTGATATGTCCCTCCCCTCCGCATTTGAAGCATATGATAGGTGGTCGTTCTCCTTCCTTAACCACGGGTGCTGATGCTGACGTCTTTCCATCATTGTTGAATCTCTTCTTCTTGAAATGTCCATTCTTATTGTCTTGGCCATGATTACCACCAAAGTGGTTACCATTTCTGGCATGTTGATTCCCTCCACGTTTGTTGTCACCGCTTCGATGACCGTTACCACTGGTATTTTCATTCTGTCGGCTGCTTTCTCTTGGTTGCGTTGACTCGTTATCGCGCTCTAATAACTGAGCCCTATTTACAACATCTAAATACAAACACAATTTATAAGAAATAAGATATTGACGTATCTCTGGTTTCAAACCTCTTAAAAACATTCGCGTCATTCTCTCCTCATTATCAACCAAGTGAGATGCAACCGGACAACTCAAAGAAACTTAGCTTCCGTCTTTGTGACACGGTTATATTTTTCTCGCTCCAACTTGATGAACTCTACCTCTTTTATTTCTCCCAAGACATCTTCGATCCAAGACATCTTCAAGACGGCGGAGTTGAGTCGCTTTCTTGATTCCCACCAAGAATCTACTCTCCTCATGAACATAAAGGTGGCAAAGGAACCTTTTGCTCCTCGGAGCATCCCAAGACATCAAATATCTTGGTGATCTGCTTTATCCATGCTTCCGCCTTAAGGGGTTTTGGCTCTCCAATAAACTCCGGTGGTCCCAGCTCCTTGAACTGTTTAGAGGTGACCGTCCGAGAGTTTTTAGTGTTTCCACCTATATTTTGGACAGGAGTCTCTCTTGCCTGATATTGTACGAATTACAGAAAGCTCCTAAACATTTCGTCGTTCGCCATTTGGTCGGTGTTGTTGTTCACCTGAGGATTATTGCCTTCCTGATGCACATTATCCTGGGTGTTGATTTGTGGTGATTCAATGGTCTCCTGTGCTCCATTGATATTCTCAACATTCTCGGATGTCATTTTCAGATACTACCACAAAATAAGGGTTAATTAACATATAACATATTATCACTATACTCTGAACGACCAATTAAATATCAAACAAACTTAGGTAGGTCATACTAGTGAAGGAATTCTCCGTCTCTCCCCTCCTAGTTCTAGTCTCACATATTATCCAGGGATCATATCCCTAAGCTTTGATACCAACTGTGACGCCCCCAAAATAGGTATACATCACTCATCTTGAGTCGTCAAATACATGGTACACAATACAAATAAAAACTTAATTATACAACATGAGCTGTGAGTTTTAATACAAATATTGTCTTCTAGACAATATACAAACTCAATGGGGTCCTCATTACATTTATTATCACACTATTTCATAGAATAGTGAGGACTACTAATGTTATCATTTGGACCGTCTCTCCGTTCCCCGACTAGTCCCTGCTACGTTCTCATTTCCTGAAGAGAACAATGAAAGCAAAAGGGGTGAGATCAACTAGCCCAGTAAGAAATATTATGACTAAGATAATGCATAATAATTTATCATTAGCCTTCAACAGTGTTAAACTGATAAAATATAACAAACATCAAGTTTAACTGCAGCGGAACAAGTAATCCATTAGAAGAGTCAAGTAGAGAATAAAATCTACTATCTTCTATGATTTAAAAGGTTTTTCATTACTTTTATCGGCGAGACTCGACAATAAATAATCCACATCATCCCTGCACTATGGCCAAGGATATTCATTAGTATCACGACCACAAATTTTCCATGCACTACGGGCCAAGGATATTCGTGTATTCATCAATGGTCATGATTATGCCAACAACTGTCCATCAATGCACTACGGGCCAATCAGGACTTTCACCACATCATTTGTAACATTACTGTTATGATTATACTGGAATTAATCCTCAGTCATAATCATACCAAGTCCATCTATGCACTACAGTGCCATGGATGACTTTCAACATAATATAAACATGAGGATGATGACAATGATATAAGAATTCAATAAAACAAGTTCAAGAATTAATTTATCCAGGAACCAATAACGTCCAAATTGTCAACATGATACTTCTTTGTAGAGTAAAATTCAAGAATGCTCAGAAGAATATTTCCTTGAAAAGATATTGGATGAAGCGCAAATATCAAGGATATTCCACTAATTTCATGGAGTATAGAAGTCAAAACTTTAACCAACTGAGTATAATAAAGAATGGAATAACAAAAGAAATCACGAAGCATGCGATAGACCACACAGACAGGTTATTCCAACAAAATAATGAATAACAGAACCAGGTCATGCGTAAATGCACAGACAGGATGTTCCAACAAAATGATAAATAATGGAACCAGGTCATGCGTAAAGCACAGACAGGATGTTCCAACAGAATAATAAAGAACGGAATAATAACAGAAATCACCATGCATGCGGTACTTCACATAGACAGGTTATTCCAACATAATGATAAAGAATGGAATAACAGAAGAATTTCACCAAGTATAGGGTAGCCCGCGTATACAAGTTATTCCAACAGAATAATAAAGAATGGAATAACAGACTTTCTCTTCATGAATACGAAAGAAATAATACCCCTTACCTTAGAAAGAATAGTACTGGATATAGAAGTAGTGAAGTAGCAGAACACTTTTCTTCTTTCTCTCTATATTTTCTCTCTCTAGAGTTTCAGTGAATTCGTAAGAAATAATGAAGGAATGAGCTTCTATTTATAGAAGAATGGACTGCATAGTAACTAATTCATGAACGGTCCCGATTGATTTACTTTAAACGGGCGGTCCAGATTTAAAACAAAAGCTTTTAAATAAAATATAATATATTCTATTTATAATCTAATAAAACGAATAACTTTATAAAAGTATTCTATTTTATATAAAAAGATTTTACTATGCAAAACACTATGCAGGCACTATGCAACACTATGCATAATAAAATATAATACTCGGTTCATCATATCCATGAAAGCAGCAGGAGTATTAATCAATCTAAAAGACATGACTAGGAATTCGTAATGCCCGTATCAAGTTCTGAAAGCAGTCTTTGGAATGTTATCAGTTTTAATCTTCAACTAATGATATCCAGAACGAAGATCGATCTTCGAAAAGAATTTGGCACCTTGCAACTGGTCAAACAGGTCATCAATGCGAGGCAACGGGTACCTATTTTTAATGGTGACATGATTCAACTCCCGATAATCAATACAAAGTCGCATACTTCCATCTTTCTTCTTCACGAATAGAACAAGAGTACCCCAAAGAGACGTACTAGGTCGAATGAAACCGATGCTAACAATTCCTGCAGTTGGATTTTTAACTCCTGAAGTTCAATAGGAGCCATTCGATATGGGGCTTTGGAAATAGGTTTTGTACCGGGTTTAAGGTCGATACAAAAATCAATTTTACGCTCTAGGGGTAGGCCAGGAAGTTCTTCAGGGAATACGTCAGGAAATTTATTAACAATAGAAATATCTTTTAAAATAGACGTATTTTTGTTTAAATCCGTGACATGAGCTAAGAAAGCTTGACATCCGTTTTTCAATAAACGAATAACTTTATGGCTTGAGATGACAGTGATTGATTTTAATGGTTTGGTTGCTTGAATTCACATAATAGGTTGGTTAGGAATATGAAAGCTAACAACCTTACGAAAACAATCAATTTTAGCATGATGAGTAGTTAACCAATTAATCCCTAGAATTACGTCAAATGCAAGTTTTTTCAATGAAATAAGATCGACAGGTAATGTGAGGGTACCGAGTTGAACCAAACAAGACTTATAAACAGTGGATGAAATGAAGGTTTCTCCCAATGAAGTTTCAACAGATAAGTCAAAGTCTAATTTCTCCAGAGTTAAATTTAAACATTGAGCGCAAGTAGTAGAAATAAAAGAATGGGTAGAACCGGTATCAAATAAGGTATATACTTCGCTAGAGTTTATGATAAGCTTACCCGTGATGACCTCGTTCAGGTTCCTTGCTTTCTGGGAGGTCATAACAAACGATCTCCCTTGAACTACTGGTTTTGACTTGTCTGGGATGGCATTTGGTGTCACCATCCCAACTAGACATGGCTTCCCAATACGACAAAATCTAGCTTGGTGACCTTCTCTTCCACAATTGTAACACGTTTTGGACTACTGCGCATAGTTTGGACTAATATGTCCCTCCCCTCCACATTTGAAGCATATGATAGGTGGTCGTTCTCCTTCCTTAACAACGGGTGCTGATGATGACGTCTTTCCATCAAAGTTGAATCTCCTCTTCTTGAAATGTCCACTTTTATTATCTTGGCCATGATTACCACCGAAGTGGTTACTATTTCTGGCATGTTGATTCCCTCCACGTTTGTTGTCACCGCTTCGATGACTGTTACCACTGGTATTATCATTTTGCCGGCTGCTTTCTCTTGATTGGGTTGACTCGTTATCGCGCTCTAATAACTGAGCCCTATTTACAACATCTAAATACAAACACAGTTTGTGAGAAATTAAGTATTAACGTATCTCGGGTTTCAAACCTCTTAGAAACATCCGTGTCATTCTCTCCTTATTATCAACCAAGTGGGACGCAAACCGGGACAACTCGGCAAACTTAGCTTCGTACTGTGACACGGTTATATTGTTCTGCTCCAGCTTGATGAACTCTACCTCCTTCATGTGACGAATACTTTCGAGAAAGTACTTGTCGTTGAACAGTTCTTAGAACTTCTCCCAAGACATCTTGATCTGGCAGTTGAGTACGCTTTTTTCTCGATTCCCACCAAGAATCCGCCTCTCCTCGCAACATAAAGGTGGCAAACGGAACCTTTTGCTCCTCGGAGCATCCCAAGACATCAAATATCTTGGTGATTTGCTTTATCCACGTCTCCGCCTTAAGTGGTTTTGGCTCTCCAATAAACTCCGGTGGTCCTAGCTCCTTGAACTATTTAGCGGGGACCGTCCGAGAGTTGCAAGTGCTTCCACCTGCATTTTGAACAGGAGTCGTTCTCGCCTGATGGTGTATGAATTGCATAAAGCCTCTGAACATCCCATCATTCATCATTTGGTCAGCGTTGTTGTTTTCCTGAGGATTTTTGCCATCCTGATGCACATTATCCTGGGTATTGATCGTTGGTGACTCAATGGCCTCATGTGCTTCATTGCTTATCTCAACATTTTCGGATGCCATTTTCAAATACTGCCACAAAACAAGTGTTAATTGACATGTCACATGTTATCCCTATACTCTGACCGACCAAATAAATACCAAATAAACTTAGGTAGGTCATACTAGCGAAGGAATTCCCCGTCTCTCCCCTCCTAATTCTTGTCTCACATCTCAGCCAGGGATCATATCCCTAAGCTTTGATACCAACTGTGACGCCCCCAAAATAGGTATACATCACCCATCTTGAGTCGCCAAATACATGGTACAAAATTCAAATACAACTTAATAATACAACTGTCGTGTAAAATACGACAAAACATAAACTGAGAGTTTTAATACTGAATATTGTTTTCTGAAGCGATTTCAACTCAAATGGAGTCCTCAATACATTTATTATCACACTATTTCATAGAATAGTGAGGACTACTAATGTTATCATCTGGACCGTCACTCCATTCCCCGACTAGTCCCAGCTACGTTCTCATTTCTTAAAGAGAACAATGAAAACAAAAGGGTGAGCTCAACTAGCCTAGTAAGAAATATTATGACTAAGATAATGCAGAATAATTTATCGTTAGCCTTGATAGTGTTATCTTGATAAAATATAATAAACATCAAGTTTAATCTGCGGTAAACAAGCAATCCATTAGAAGAGTCAGTAGAGCATAAAATCTACTATCTTCTATGATTTAAAAGGTTTTTCATCACTTTTATCGAGAGACTCGACAATAAATAATCCACATCATCGAATCACCCCCTGCACTACTGCCAAGGATATTCTTTAGTATCAGGACCACAAATTATCCATGCACTACGGGCCAAGGATATTCGTGTATTCATCAATGGTCATGATCATGCCAACAACTGTCCATCAATGCACTACGGGCCAATGAGGACTTTTACCACATCATTTGTAACATTACGGTCATGATTATACCGAATAATCCCTGGTCATAATCATACCAAGTTCATCTATGTCCAAGTTGTCTATTATAGTTACTATCTTT
The DNA here is from genome assembly GCA_020205615.1 of Panax quinquefolius. Lineage (NCBI taxonomy): Eukaryota > Viridiplantae > Streptophyta > Magnoliopsida > Apiales > Araliaceae > Panax > Panax quinquefolius. Next base: position 127,950,464 of record CM035167.1, read on the forward strand.
GATTGGATCCATGTTTTGATCTTTATTCTTGAATTTTGTTCCACAATTGATTATTATAAGGTATTTTTGAACTTGGATAAACTAAAGTACGAATCCCTAATCTTTGATCTTTTATCTCACTGGATTCATTTTCTTTAAGATATTTTTTTATCATCCTCAGTCCTAAATGATGATATTACTGAATATCTTTGGCCTGTAGTACAAAGATGAATGATTACCTTATGAATATCTTTGGCCCGTAGTGCAAAGATGAACAGGTGTTGAGATGAACATGACCAACTGGTGAAACAAATGAATATCTTTTGCCTGTAGTGAAAAGATGAATATTTGATTCAAGATGTATATTGATTGATGTTACAGGGATAAAATATTGATGATGGACTTTTAAATCTTAGAAGATAGTAGAATTCTTTCTCTACTTGACTCTTCTAATGGATTGTTGTTCATTGCAGATTGTTGATCTAAAACCGTTGTCATTATATTTTATCGATTTTTCCCGTGAAAGACTAATGATAAATTATTGTATATTATCTTAGTCATAATATTTTTACTAGGCTAGTTGAGCTCACCTTTTTCTCTTTTGTTCCATTTTTCTTCTCGGAGGTGAGAACTTAATTTTGGAACTAGCGGGGTTTTGGAGTGATGGTTCGAGATAGTTGTCTTAATAGTCCTCACTATTTTGTAAAATAGTGTATCAATAATTAAATAAGGACTCCTTTTGAGTTTGTATACCGCCTATTAGACAATATTTGTATTCAAACTCACAAGATATATGTTAATAGTATTTTACATACGACAATTATATTCATGAAGTTGTATTTGTTTCTACATACCGTGTATTTGGGGACTTCGAAATAAATGATGTATACCTATTTTTGAAGCGTCACATTGTCAATATTGCAAATAATAATATGAATAACTTTGTCGTCTCAATTATTAATTTAATAATATAAAATATTATGCAGATGATCTTTGTGACAATAATTGAATCAATAATATGAGAGATATTATGCATCAATTCTCGTAGCAATTTGAGTATAACTAAGTGACTTCTCACGTAAACATCAATAATTAATACTGTAGTACTACTATGAAACCACGCCATTCATCGTTTCTTTACCACGGGTAGTTCAACAGCTTTAACGGTAAAAACTTTCGTAGTTATTTTTATAAAAGATAATTACATCATTTTCTAACTATGACAATACTTTTGTTGTGGGGTCCACCAATGATTGTGTCGTCGTACGAATATTCCCTGTTAAAACGAATATTCCCTGACCAATCGAATATTATATAACCTGTGACGTCCCCAAAATAGGTATACATCACCCATCTTAAGTTGCCAAATACATGATACAAAATTCAAATACAACTTAATAATACAACTGTCGTGTAAAATACGATAAAACATAAACTGAGAGTTTTAATACGAATATTGTCTTTTAGACAGTATTCAACTCAAATGGAGTCCTCAATACATTTATTATCACACTATTTCATAGAATAGTGAGGACTACTAATGTTATCATCCGGACCGTCACTCCGCTCCCCGACTAGTCCCGCCACGTTCTCATTTCTGAAGAGAACAATAAAAGCAAAAGGGTGAGCTCAACTAGCCCAAAGAAGAAATATTATGACTAAGATAATGCGAATAATTTATCATTAGCCTTCCTTGAGCGGTTATATCGATAAAATAGAACAAACATCAAGTTTAACTACACGGTGGAACAAGCGATCCATTAAAAGAGTCAAGTAGAGCATAAAATCTACTATCTTCTATGATTTAAAAGGTTTTTCATCACTTTTATCATTTGAGACTCGACAATAAATAATTCACATCATCGAATCACCCTTCGCACTACTACCAAGGATATTCTTTAGTATCACGACCACAAATTATCCATGCACTACGGGCCAAGGATATTCGTGTATTCATCAATGGTCATGATCATGCCAACAACTCATCCATCAATGCACTACGGGCCAATGAGGACTTTTACCACATCATTTATAACATTACGGTCATGATTATACCCGAATAATCCTCGGTCATAATCATACAAAGTCCATCTATGGACTACGAATACGGATGACTTTCAACATAATATATAAACATGATGATGATGACAATGATATAAGAATTCAATAAAACAAGTTCAAGGATAAATTTTTAAAGATTTATAATTTAATTTATCCAGAATTCAATATTGTCCAAATTGTCAACATGATACTACTTTGTGGAGTAAAATTCAAGAATTATAATGTATTAAAAATGATTTGGACCGAAAAGAAATCAATTTTTGTTATGAATAGTACTCCAGGTGAATAGTACCTCGTGAATAGTACTCCGGGAATAGTACTTTGTGAATAGTACTCGTGAATAGTACTTTGTGAATAGTACTCGTAAATAGTACTTTGTCAATAGTACCCGTGAATAGTACCGTATAAATGAATAGTACTTATGGACAGTACTCCGGCATGAAAAACTTAAAATTTAACAAGAATCTGCAGAAAATATCCTTGCGAAGCGATACTAGATGAAGCGCAAATTTCAAGGATATTCTACTAATTTTACGGAATATAGAAGCAATACTTTAACCGAATGATGGTATATCGGGAATACAAGACGAAATAATATTACTCACATACTACAGAGTATGGAAGAAAATATTATTCCTATGAATACTGAACAAAATAAAATCATTTACCTCAAAAGAAGACTGGATACTAGAATAGCGAGGTAGCAGACTTCTCTTCTACTTTCTCTCTAAATCTTCTCTCTCTATAAATGCTCTTGTAAGTCTTAGTGAATTGGTGAGAATGAAAGAAGAATGAGCTTCTATTTATAAGAAAATATAGTTTCGATAATTGCACGTTTTGGGGCTCGAAATATTACAGTATAATACCTTCATCTTTTTCTTCATTTTTAATTTAGTCCTGCAAGTATTATCAAACTTAATCCACCTCCCCTAATAGTACATCTTATGAATCAATAGTACAATCATGTGAATCAATAGTACAATCATGTGAAAAAAATAATTACAGTATAGTACCTTCATCTATACCTCTATTTTTAATTTAGTCATGCAAGTATTATCAATCTTGCACCATCTCCCCTAATAGTACATCTTGTGAATCAATAGTACACACATGTGAACAAATAGTTATAAGCATGTGAATTAATAGCAATTAATTGCTCATTTATCCGATTAATTATCCGATTAGTCAATATAACCTACTGACATTCATTATTATCAAATAGATGTCGATTTCTACTAACACTAATAATCCCAACACAATGGAGCTATCAATTTTATCTTTAATCAACACGAACTTATTCATTATTAATATTTTAACTCACAATATTTAACAACCAGGTCGTTCCCAGGAAAGAGGGGGCTTTCCGATAAGGATTTCTCCTTATTGGCGCGCAATTAGGTGACCAAACCTATCCTTGATAGAACTTCTAGACATTGTCAATATTGCAAATAATAATATGAATAACTTTATCGTCTCAATTATTGATTTAATAATATAAAATATTATACAGATGATACTTTGACAATAATTGAATCAATAATATGAAAGATATTATGCAGCAATTACTGTAGCAATAATTGAGTATAACTGAGTGACTTCTCACATAAGCAACAATAATCAATACTGATGTATGCTACTAACTAACCACGCGTATTCATCGTATTTTTACCACCGGGTAGTTCAACAGTTTAACGGCAAAACTTTCGCCGTTATTTTTATAAAAAGATAATTTTGTCGTTTTCTAACTACGATAATACTTTCGTTGTGGGGTCCACCAATGATTGTGCCGTTGTACGAATATTCCTTGTTAAAACGAATATTCCCCGACCAATCGAATATTATATAACCACTTTCTTACTTTGCAAAATTTGAAAATAATACCCACAACTATAACATTATATCAAATCCACACCATAATATTCAAAAATATATTTCGAGAAAAATCAATCTTTATTCATAAAAGTTGGGGTCTTACATAACCACTTGCTTACTTTGCAAAATTTGTAAATAATACCCACAACTATAACATTATAACAAATCCACACTATAATATTCAAAAATATATTTTGAGAAAAATTAATCTTTATTCATAAAAGTTGGGGTCTTACAGTAATGTTCGTTCGAACTTTCAGAATTGCAATCTGGGCATCCGACTGAGGTATGTAAGACCTATTTCAGACCGTCGTTGTCGAGAGTTATGTAATGACATGGGATTAGAGGTTGTACGAAGTCAGGAAGATGGGACCATGCCCTCCGGTCTTCAAGCTCCAAATTTTATCCGTTATCCTGCGTAATAGTCACTCGGGATTGGACATCCTTGGTTCTTGTGGGACATTGTTGTGTAGAAATGTATGTATTGAAATGTTGAGACGGCGCGATGTGGCGTCAAGGTGGCAAGATGACGACTTTACCCTTCACCGGGGTTATCGCCGATTTGGGCTAATAAAGCGGACGTTGCTCAGGGTTATCTCTGAGATTGGAATGTTGTAAGTGTTGAATGTCCTCAGTGTCATCTCTGAGGTGTGCCTGTCTTCCCGGTGTTATCTTTGGGTTTTATACTGAGTGCCTCGGTGTGAGTGCCGAGGTTGAAGCTGATTGCATTTGAAACAAGAATTTTTGGGGTTATCTCCGGAACTGCATTCCTTGGGGTTATCTCCAAGGTTGGTAGCTGCTACTCCCATTGTTGGGACTGAGACTGAGACTGAATATCTCGGAGTTATCTTCGAGATGGATCGGTCTTCTCCGGAGAAATTTCTGATATTGGAATTGCATTCCTTGGGGTTATCTCCGAGGTTGGGCCGATACTCGGTGTGTGTTCCGGTTTGGTCGAACTTCCTAGAGTATCCGGATTTGGATATGAGTTGTCTTCCATGGTTATCTCTGAAAGACGAATCTGCCCTCCTGCAATGTCAGTGACAGGTGTGCAGAAAATTTAGAATGTCTACAACGGATCAACGTCCTCCCGAACGGATAACATCCCTTAGTTAACATTTTTCATAACTAATTAATGTACTCTCTTATTTTAATTTCCTTATAAACAAGAGAGTGAGGGCAATATTATAGCATGAATATTTAGGCTCAGATGATACGGTGGGCCATAGTCCACGCGAAAGAATTTTTCCACATCGGAATTCGTTTGAGCAGTTGAGTATTTTAAGGAATTTAAGATTTCTAATTGTATTTAAATTCCAACTCCTAAGAAAAGTGTCAGGATATGATTCAACTTCCTTTCTTTAAGGAGATTAATCTCATTAAGGTACCTACCTAATGAGGAATTCTATACGGGGAAAGATATGGAGAATGTGGTGTAATCACTATAAACACAAGGCAATGTAATTGGTTTTTAGATACACATAATTCATTATTATTACAACACTATTCCATAAAACCTCCATTATTAAACCTTGTTTAGCATGTACTTATTCTCACACCGGAACTATCCCCCGACGACCCAAGCCGTCAAGCTACGTGTGTTGTGACGCCCCCAAAATAGGTATACATCACCTATTCTGAGTCGTCAAATACATGGTACAGAATACAAATAAAACTTAATAATACAACTGTCGTGTAAAGTACGACAAAACATAAGCTGTGAGTTTTAATACAAATATTGTCGTCTAGACAATATACAAACTCAAATTCAATATTATTACATTTATTTTCCACTATTTCATTGAATAGTGAGGACTACTAATGCTATCATCTGGTCCGTCACTCCGTTCCCCGACTAGTCCCTGCTACGTTCTCATTTCCTGAAGAGAACAATAAAAGTAAAAGGGTGAGCTCAACTAGCCCAGTAGGAAATATTATGACTAAGATAATGCATAATATATTATCGTTAGCCTTCAACAGTGTTAAACTGATACAATATAACAACCATCAACTTTAACTGCAGCGGAACAAGCAATCCATTAAAAGAGTCAAGTAGAGAATAAAATCTACTATCTTTTATGATTTAGAAGGTTTTCATCACTTTTATCATTGGGACTCGACAATAAATAATACACATCATCGAATCACCCCCTACCTTTACTGACCAGGATATTCTTTAGTATCACGACCACAATTATCCATGCACTACTGGGCCAAGAATATTTGTGTATTCATTAATGGTCATGATCATGCCAACAACTGTCCATCAATGCACCACAGGCCAATGAGGACTTTTTCCACATCATTTGTAACATTATGGTCATGATTACAACGAATAATCCCTAGTCATAATCATACCAAGTCCATCTATGCACTATAGTCCACAGATGAATTTCAACAAAATATAAACATGAGGATGATGACAATGATATGTGAATTCAATAAAACAAGTTCAAGAATTAATTTATCCAGGAACTAATAACGTTCAAATTGTCAACATGATCTTGCTTTGTAGAGTAAAAATTCAAGAATGCTCGTAAGAATATTTCCATGAAAAGATCTTGGATAAAGCGCAAATATCAAGGATATTCCACTAATTTCATGGAGTATAGAAGTCAAAACTTTAACCAACCGAGTATAATAAGGAATGGAATAATAGAAGAAATCACCGGGCATGCGATAGATCAGACAAAAAGAGTTATTCCAATGAATAATAAATAACGGAATCGAGTCCAAACAGAAAACGCATGCATGTGATATTCCAACAAAATAATAAAGATTTTAATCAGTCCCACGTAAAACACATGAACGAGTGATATTCCAACGTAATAATAAAAGGCGGAACTAGGTCCGGCATAGAATGCACAGATAGGATGTTCCTAACAGAATGATAAATAATGGAACCAGGTCCAGCGTAAACACACAGACAGGATGTTCCAACAAAATGATAAAGAATGGAATCACAGAAGAATTTCACCAAGTATAGGGTAGCCACAGTATCTGAGTTATTCAAATGAATAATAAAGAATGGAATAATGAAGTTCTCTTCATAGATAAGAAAGAAATAATACTCCCTACCTTAGAAAAACTGGATACTGAAATAGTGAGGTAGCAGACTTCTCTTCTTCTTTCTATAATTTCTCTCTATAATAATCGCTCTAAAGCTTTTGTGAATTGGTGAGAAATGAAGGAAGAAAGAGCTTCTATTTATAGGAAAATATAGTTTCGATAACTGCACGTTTTGCGGCTCAAAAAATTATAGTACAATACCTCCAACTTTTCTTTCATTTTTAATTAGTCCTGCAAGTATTATCAAACTTTCACCAACTCCCCTAATAGTACAAGAATGTGAAACAATAGTATACTCATATGAACAAATAGTTATAATCATGTGAAATAATAGCAATCAATTGCTCATTTATCCGGTTAAATACCCGATTGGTCAAAATAACCTCCAGACATCAATTTTTATCGAAATAAATGTCGATTTTCACTAACACAAATAATTCCAACATAATGAAACTATTTTTATCAAAAATATAAATTTTGAAATTTTGAAGTTTCACTTTTCCCGAAAAAGTCAACTGTTGACTTTTTTGACCAAATAGTAAAAATTGTACGAATATTCTCTGTTAAAATGAATATTCCCTGACCAATCGAATATTATATAACAACTTGCGTACTTTGTAAAATTTGTAAATATTACCCACAACTATAACATTATATCAAAACAACACCATAATATTCAAAAATATATTTCGAGAAAATTATTTTATATTCATAAAAGTTGGGGTCTTACAACCTCCCCTTCTTATGAAATTTCATCCTAGAAATTAGGGTACGTACCTGGTATATCGAAGAGGTAAGGATATCTTGATTTCATCTCAGATTCTAACTCCCAGGTCATTTCTTCCACATCGTCGTTTCTCCACAAAACTTTGACTTGAGGTATAACCTTGGAGCGTAGAATATGTTCCTTCTTATCCAAGATTTTAATAGGAACCTCTTCATACGTTAAATATTCCTCTATCTCATCTGGTTCTAATTCAATAATGTGGTTCGGGTCTTTCACATATTTACGTAACATAGATATGTGAAAAACGTTATGAACACGAGACATACTTAAGCGTGAACGCAAGTCTATAGCCACGCCCTACTCGATCGAGGATTAAAAATGGGCTAATGAACCGAGGGTTGAGCTTTCCGCTCTTTCCAAATCTCGTAACTCCCTTCCATGGAGCAACACGTAACAACACATGATCTCCAATATCGAATTTTACGTCCTTTCGATGAAGATCAGCATAACTCTTTTGTCGATCTTGTGAGATTTTTATACGTTGTCGGATCGTTTGAATCTTTTCCGTAGTCATACGTACCAACTCTGGTCCCAACAACGTTGCTTCACCCACCTCATCCCAGCATACTGGAGAACAACACTTTCTTCCATATAACGCCTCAAATGGAGCCATGCCAATACTTGCTTGATAACTGTTGTTGTAGGAGAACTCCACCAATGGTAAGAACTTGTCCCAACTTCCCTTGAAGTCAAGGACACAGAGTCTTAATAGATCTTCGAGAGTTTGAATGGTCCTCTCCGACTACCCGTCCGTCTGAGGATGATATGCCAATCTAAATCGTAAATCCGTGCCCATAGCTTTTTGCAAACTAACCCAAAATCTTGAAGTGAATCTTGGGTCTCGATCAGAAACTATGGATATTGGCATACCATGCAGTCTTACAATCTCGTTTATATACATACGAGTAAGACGTTCAAGTGTATAAGTTTCTCGTATAGGTAGGAAATGAGCAGACTTGGTCAATCTATCAACAATGACCCAAATTGTATCTATGCCTTGAGAAACCTTGGGAAGACTAGTAACGAAATCCATGGTAATGTGTTCCCACTTCCATTCTGGAATTTCAAGTGGTTACAATAGACCATTTGGTACTTGATGCTCCGCCTTGACTCGTTGACAAGTTAAACACCTTGAGATAAACTCTGCTATCTCTCTCTTCATATTGCTCCACCAAAATGTATGTCAAGATCACGATACATTTTGGTACTCCCAGATGGATTGCAAAATTGTGTGTTGTGTGCCTCCATCATGATTTTATACTTTAAATCAGGGTTGTTAGGAACACAAAGTCTGGAGTTGACTCGAAGTATTTCTTCTTCATCAATTCTTGCTTTCGGCATAGCACCTTCTTGTACTTTCTTCCTCATACGCATCAGCTCCAGGTCTGTAGCTTGAGCAGCTTTAACTTTATCGATTAAAGTCGGTTCTACTCGTATATTCGCCATCATCACATGGGTCCCTGGAGTCTTTATCTCTAACTCCATCCTTTGCAAGTCATACAAAATGGGCCTTTGCGTTTACAATATTGCACTCGTACCCGCATATGATCATCTACTCAGTGTGTCAGCTACCACGTTCGCTTTTTCGGGATGGTATTGGATGGTATGATCATAATCTTTCAATAGTTCAAGCCAACGTCGTTGTCCCATGTTGAGTTCCTTTTGGGTGAAGAAATATTTGAGGCGTTTATGATCCGTGTAGATCTCCACCTTCTCTCCATACAGGTAATGCCTCCAAATCTTAAGCGCAAAAACGACAGCTGCCAACTCTAAATCATGAGTAGGATAATTCCTCTCATATTCTTTGAGTTGTTGTGAGGCATAGGCTATGACTTTCCCATGTTGCATGAGAACACATCCTAACCCTTTGCCCAAGCATCACCAGTAGATGACAAATCCTTTCGAGCGAGATGGTATTGTTAATAGGTGTTTGAAATGAGTCTTCTCTTGAGTTCTTGAAAACTCTTCTCATTTCTCGCTCCAACCGAACTTTGTATCTTTCCGAATCAGCTGAGTTAATAGAGTAGCGATTCGAGAAAACCCTTCTACGAATCTCTGATAATAACCAACTAAGCCGAGAAAGCTACGTACTTCGGTCACTGATTTAGGTTGCTCCTAGCTTTGAATAGCTTCAATCTTTGTCAGGTCAACAGATATTCCATGACTTGATACTACGTGCCCAAGGAATACTACTTCCTCAAGCCAAAACTCACATTTCTTCAACTTGGCATAAAGCTTGTTTTCACGAAGCTTTTGGAGTATCAACCTCAAGTGTTACTCATGATCTTCACGGATTTTGGAATATATGAAGATGTCATCAATAAAGACGACCACAAAATGATCCAAATATTCCTTGAATACTCGGTTCATCATATCCATGAAGGCAGCAGGAGCATTAGTCAATCCAAAAGACATGACTAAGAATTCATAATGCCCGCATCGAGTTCCGAAGCGCCTTTGAATATCCTCGCTTTTAACCTTCTCGATGATATCCGAATCGAAGATCGATTTTTGAAAAAATTGTGCGCCTTATAATCGATCAAACAGGTCATCAATACGTGGCAATGGGTACCTATTTTTTATGGTGACATGATTCAACTCCCGATAATCAATACAAAGTCGCATACTCCCATCTTTCTTCTTCACGAATATAACAGGAGTACCCCAAGGAGACGTACTAGGACGAATGAAACCAATGTCTAACAATTCATGCAATTGGGTTTTTAACTCCTAAAGTTCAATAGGAGCCATTCGATATGGGGCTTTGGAAATGGGCTTTGTACCGGGTTCAAGGTCGATACGAAATTCAACTTCACGCTCTGGGGGTAGGCCAGAAAGTTCTTCTGGGAATACATTAGGAAATTTATTATCCATAGAAATATCCTTCAAATCTGACGTATTTTTGTTTAAATCCGTGACATGAGCTAAGAAAGCTTGACATCCGTTTTTCAATAAACGAATAGCTTTATGGCTTGAGATGACCGTGATTGATTTTAATGGTTTGGTCACTTGAATTCGCATAATAGGTTTATTAGGAATATGAAAGCTAACAACCTTATAAAAATAATCAATTTTAGCATGATGAGTAGTTAACCAATCAATCCCTAGAATCACGTCAAATGCAAGTATTTTTAAGGAGTTAAGATCGACAGGTAACGTGCGGTTACCGATTTGAATCAAACAAGACTTATAAAAAGTGGATGTAATGAAGGTTTCTCCTAATGGAGTTTCAACAGATAAGTCAAAGTCTAATTTCTCCGGAGTCAAATTTAAACATTGAGCACAAGTAGGAGAAATAAAAGAATGGGTAGAACCGGTATCAAATAAGGTATAGACTTCATTAGAGTTTATGATAAGCTTACCCGTGATAACCTCGTTTGGGTTCCTTGCTTTCTGGGAGGTCACAACAAACGCTCTCCCTTGCACTACCGGCTTTGACTTTTCTAGGACGGCCTTTGGTGCCTCCATCCTAGCTGAACTTGTCTTCGGTGAATGACAAAATTGAGCTAAGTGACCTTCCCTTCCACAATTATAACATGCTTTGGATGGCATCGCGCAGTTTGGACTGATGTGTCCCTCCCCTCCACATTTGAAGCATATGATAGGTGGTCGTTCTCCTTCCTTAACAACGGGTGCTGGTGCTAACGTCTTTCCATCATTGTTGAATCTCCTTTTCTTGAAATGTCCATTTTTATTGTCTTGGCTATGATTACCACCAAAGTGGTTACCATTTCTGGCATGTTGATTCCCTCCACGCTTGTTGTCACCGTTTCAATGACTGTTACCACTTGTATTTTCATTCTGTTACGCTTTCTCTTGTTACGTTGACTCGTTATCGCACTCCAATAACTGAGCCCTATTTACAACATCTCAATACAAACACGCTTTATGAGAAATAAGATATTGACGTATCTCCGTTTCAAACCTCTTAAAAATATTCGCGTCATTCGTTCCTCATTATCGACCAAATGGGATGCAAACCGGGATAACTCCGCAAATTTAGCCTCGTATTGCGACACGATCATATTGTTTTGCCAACTTGATAAACTCCACCTCTTTTGTGTGACGAATACTTTCGGGAAAGTAATTGCCGTTGAATAGCTCTTGGAACTTCTCCCAAGACATCTTGAGTCGCGTCAGTCGGGTACGCGTTTACTGATTTCCACCAAGAATCGCCTTCTTCACGCACGCAACACGAAGGTGGCGAAGGGAACCTTTTGCTCCTCGGAGCATCCCAAGACATCAAATATCTTGGTGATCTAATTTATCCATGCTTCAGCCTTAAGTGGTTTTGGCTCTCCAATAAACTCCGGTGGTCCCAGCTCCTTGAACTGTTTAGCGGTAACCGTCCGAGAGTTTCCAGTGTTTCCACCTACATTTTGGACAGGAGCCGCTCTCGCCTTGTGTTACATATATTGCATAAAGCCTCTGAACATTCCATCGTTCATCATTTGGTCAGTGTTGTTGTTTGAATGAGGATTGTCACCTTCCTGATGCACATTATTCTAATTGTTGATCTGTGGAGACTCAACGGTCTCTTGTGCTCCATTGCTATTCTCAATATTCTCGGATGCCATTTTCAAATACTGCCACAAAACAAGGGTTAATTGACATGCAATATATTATCCATATACTCTGACCAACTAATAAAATACCAAATAAACTTAGGTAGATCATACTAGCGAAGGAATTCCCCTCTCTCCCTCTTAGTTCTAGTCTCACATCTTAGCCAGGATTATATCCTAAGCTCACGATACTAATCGTGACGCCCCAAAATAGGTATACATCACCTATTCCGAAAGTTATCAAATACACGGTACGTAATACAAATACAACTTAATTATACAACCGTCGTAAAGTAATACGATAAAACATAAGTTGTGAGTTTTAATACAAATATTGTCGTTTAGACAATATACAAACTCAAATTCAATATTATTACATTTATTTCCCACTATTTCACCGAATAATAGTGAGGACTACTAATGCTATCATCCGTCCGTCACCCGCTCCCCGACTAGTCCTCGCTACGTTCTCATTTCACGAAGAGAACAATAAAAGTAAAAGGGTGAGCTCAACTAGCCCAAGAGGAAATATTATGACTAAGATAATGCAAAATATATTATCGTTAGCCTTCAACAAAAGTTAAACCGATACAATATAACAACCATCAACTTTAACTACAAATGAACAAGCAATCCATTAAAAGAGTCAAGTAGAGAATAAAATCTACTATCTTTTATGATTTAGAAGGTTTTTCATCACTTTTATCACCGGGACTCAAATTTTAATAAATAATCCACATCATCGAATCACCCCAAAGACTACTACCAAGGATATTCTTTAGTATCACGACCACAATTATCCATGCACTACGGGCCAAGAATATTTGTATATTCATTAATGGTCATGATCATGCCAACAACTATCCATCAATGCACTACGGGCCAATGAGGACTTTTTCCACATCATTTGTAACATTACGGTTATGATTACACCGAATAATCCCTAGTCATAATCATACCAAGTCCATCTATGCACTATAGGCCACAAATGACTTTCAACAAAATATAAACATGAGGATGATGACAATGATATACGAATTCAATAAAACAAGTTCAAGAATTAATTTATCCAGGAACTAATAACGTCCAAATTGTCAACATGATACTGCTTTGTAGAGTAAAATTCAAGAATGCTCAGAAGAATATTTCCATGAAAAGATACTTTGGATAAAGCGCAAATATCAAGGATATTCCACTAATTTCATGGAGTATAGAAGTCAAAACTTTAACCAACCGAGTATAATAAGGAATGGAATAACAAAAAAAAAATCACCGGGCATGCGATAGATCGCATGCAGCGAAAGTTATTCCAACAGAATAAAAAATAACGGAATCGGTCCCATGAAAAAGCATGCATGTGATATATTCAACAAAATATAAAGATTTTAATCAGTCCCACAGAAAGCGCATGATGCATGGATATTCCAACAGTAATAATAAAGATTTTAAACCAGTGTCCCATGTGAGAACGCATGAGCAGTGATGTTCCTAATGAATGATAAATAATAGAACCAGTCCTACAGAAACACACGCATGTGATGATTTCCAACAAAATGATAAAGAATGGAATCACGTAAGAATTTCACCAAGTATAGGTAGCTCACGATACAAAAGTTATTCCAATGTAATAATAAAGAATGGAATAATGTAAGTTCTCTTCATAGATAAGAAAGAAATAATACTCCCTACCTTAGAAAAACTGGATACTGGAATAGTGAGGTTGCAGACTTCTCTTCTTCTTTCTATAATTTCTCTCTATAATTATCGCTCTAATGCTTTTGTGAATTGGTGAGAAATGAAGGAAGAATGAGCTTCTATTTATAGGAAAATATAGTTTCGATAATTGCACGTTTTGGGACTCAAAAAATTACAGTACAATACCTCCAACTTTTCTTTCATTTTTAATTTAGTCCTGCAAGTATTATCAAACTTTCACCAACTCCCCTAATAGTACAAGAATGTGAAACAATAGTATATACATGTGAACAAATAGTTATAATCATGTGAAATAATAGCAATCAATTGCTCATTTATCCAGTTAAATACCCGATTGGTCAAAATAACCTCGAGACATCAATTTTTATCGAAATAAATGTCTATTTTCACTAACACAAATAATTCCAACATAATGAAACTATTTTTATCAAAAATATAAATTTTGAAATTTCAAAGTTTGACTTTTCCCAAAAAAGTCAACTGTTGAATTTTTTGACCAAATAGTAAAAACCGGCAAATTTTGTGTTTATAGTTTATTTTTACTAATTTCATCGTTCCGGACTCAAATATCACGTCTGCGTCTCCAAATTCAACTCCGAGCACTACTTCAATATTAATAACATTCATCATTAATATTATAACTCACAATATTTATCAACCAGGTCGTTCCCAGGAAAGAGGGGGCTTTCCAATAAGGATTTTTCTCTATTGGCGCGCAATTAGGTGACCAAACCTCTCCTTGACAGAACTTCTAGACATTGTAAATATTGTAATTTAATAATATGAATAACTTTGTCATCTCAATTATTGACTTAATAATATAAAATATTGTGCAAATGATACTGTGATAATAATTGAATCAATAATATGAGAGATATGATGCAAAGAATTATCGTAGTAATAATTGAGTATAACCGAGTGACTTCTCACGTAAGCATCAATAATCAATACCGTAGTGCTACTACTATGCGACCACGCCAGACATCAGCATTTTTAACACCGGGTGTTTCAACAGTTAACGGTAAAACTTCCGCTGTTATTTTCATAAAGTATTTTTGTCGTTTTCTCAATCCGACAATAATTCCGTTGTGGGGGTCCACCAATGATTGTGCCATTGTTCGAATATTCCCTGTTAAAACGAATATTTCCTGACCAATCGAATATTATATAACAACTTGCGTACTTTGCAAAATTTGTAAATATTACCCACAACTATAAAATTATATCAAAACCACACCATAATATTCAAAAATATATTTCGAGAAAATTATTCTATATTCATAAAAGTTGGGGTCTTACATGTGTATTTTCGTTTCTGTGCAGAATTGGACGCACTTTTATTCTGTATTTGTCCTCACGCCGAAGCTATCCCCCGACGACCCGAGCCGTCAAGTTATATGTGTGATTTTGTTTCTGTGCAAAATTGGACGCACTTTTGGGGATTGAGACGCGTGAACGAATTTTGGCGTTAATAATAATTAAATGTAATGGTGATTATAATTCCCCTTAAACACTCCTATAATAGACAAATGATTGATTTATTTTGACTAAAATTAATTAGAGGAGATAATTTTATAAAAAATTAAATGTAACATGAGAAAGACCATTTTATAATTTGACCATTCAACATAATTTACCTATATAACTAAATTCACCTATATAACTAAATCGGAAATTCAAAGAGAGAAAAAAAAATAATGGGTTAAGTTTAGATGACTGTCGACGTTGGTATTTTTAGATGTCCCTTTCCGTTACTTGTTCTTTAGTGTTCTCATTTTAGGTGAGATTTGTTTGAAAAAACAAGTGAAAAAGGTCCGACATGTATAATGTCGATTTATAGATCGTTAAGAGTCGCCATTGAATTTTTAAATGGTTGTACCAACACAATAGAAAAGGTTTGCACAATGACCCAGTTATGTGACATCTTTGCTAAACGGCCTGTGAAACCGAGATTCATTAGGGTCCGTGGACTTGGTTATGCGGAGGGAAGGTGTTAGGCACCCCAGACATCCGTGTTACCACGGTGATCGCCTCTTTTCAAGAAACTGTTATCCAAAGTGTGTGTGTGTGGGTCAATGTCTTTGTTATTTGGAAGTAGTCAGGCCTCATTCGCACGTATATACACAGGGTTTGAATTTATGTAAAAATTAAATTTTAAGCAAGATATGGCAGTGATGCTTTATAAAAGAGGTTTTTCAAACCCTGATGCTCAATAGTAATTGTGACCTTTTACACTCCTATTTTATTAAGTGTTCGGCTTGATTGATTTTATTTAACAGATGGGAGGCATCCATACGAAAATAATGTACAAAATAATGCCGACTTCCTCGTGGGTATGGAAACCATCTGAGGAAATTCAGACACCGTATAATATTTTACAAGCTGCTTACAACTGAAAATGTCCATCACGGGAACCGAATCTAGATCCAATGGGCTGAATCTGTGATCACATGATTCCTAGGCGCACAAGATACCGCAATTTGTATGAAAGCGATAGCGGTATACTCTAAAGCGACAAAATGTAAATAAAAGCTGCATAAAGCGATCAACCGCCATGAAGTAAACTCCGAGGCGGGATGTAACGTAAATAAAGTCAGTAAGCGATCAACCACCACGAAGTAAACTCCAAAGTGGGACGAAATATATATATATATATAAGCGATAAATGCACCTATGTATGTAAAATTGTGCTCATCGAATGAGTTCGACAACAGCTTCATATATATAAATATATATATATATATATAAAAAGCGAGTAAACGCATATTTGGATGTAAAATCCAGGCTCATCGAGCAGTCCCACCACAGCTTCATATATATATATATATATATATATATATATATATATATAAGCTAATAAACGCCTCCATCAAGTTCAGGCTCATCGAACAAAGTTCGACACACAATTAATATATATATATATATATATATATATATATATATATTAAAGCGAGAACGCTTCTGCATCAAGTTCAGGCTCATCGAACAAAGTTCGACACACGCTAATATATATATAATGTATATATATATATATATATATATATATATATATATATAAAAGCAATAAATGCTCGGGCATCAAGTCTAGGCTCATCGAACAAAGTTTGACACATCGTTATATATATATATATATATATATATATATATAAAGCAAATAAACACTCTGGCATCAAGTTCAGACTCTCAATCGAGGCATAACTCGATAATGTTAGTCAATATATATATATAATATAATATATATATATATACAAGCTGAAACAAAACTGCGGACCAAAGTCCGGGCAAAAGCAAGCAACACAACTCTCAACGTGAAGAAGAGTGTGTGCAGAGATGAAGAGAAAGACCCTAAAGTGTGTGAGAAGGCTTACAGTTGACTGCCAAAGAAGACTTCTATCTTTAGAGTGGGTAAACACCGGCTTTTTAGAGAAGTACAAAAGGGCTATATATGAGCTCACATGTGTTTAAAATGAAAAAGTACACTTCGCATGGGGTGAGTCTTGAGCAGAAATTAATCGGTGGATTCCTCGCCGTTTTCTTGCAAAATGGGCAGCCCAAGCCCTCTATTTAGAGACGATTTAGCCGCAGGTGTACCTGCGGGTGAGCCGCAGGTGAACCAGAGGCAACCCGGGTGGGCCCGGGTTTTTTGGGTCGAGTCATCTCGTAGTACGTGCACTCAGGCACTATAATGTCCACTCGAACTTTCAGAAGTGCAATTCGGGCATCCGTTTGAGGTATACAGGACCTATTTCAGACCTCCGTTGTCGAGAGTTGTACAATAGCATGGGATTAGAGTTTGTACGAAGTCATTGAAGATGGGACGATGCCCTCCGGTCTTCAAGCTTCAACTTTCATCCGTTACCCCGCACAATAGTCACTCGAGATTGGTTAGTCTTGTGGGACATTGTTGCGTAGAGATGTTGAGATGACGTGGCGTGGCATTGGCGAGATGACGATGTTGCCCCTCACCAGTGTTATCGCCGGATTGGGCTGATAAAACAGACGTTGCTCAGGCTTCGCTGAGATTGGTCTGCTGCAATTGTTGAAGGTCCTCATTGTCATCTTTGAGGTGTGCCTGCCTTCCCAATGTTATCGTCCGGTTGGTACAGTGTATCTCGTTGTGAGCGCCGAGAATGAAGCTGGTCGCATTTGAAATAAACATTTCCGGGGTTATCGCCGAAACTGCATTCCTTGGGGCTATCACCAAGGTTGGTGGCTATTCCCATAGTTGGGACTGAGACTGGATACCTCAGGGTTATCTCCGAGATTATTCGTTCTCCGGTGTGTATTCCGGTATTGGATCTGCACGCCCCGGGGTTATCTCTAAGGTTGGAATTGTTACTCCCAGAGTGGGCTCCGGGGTTGATGCTGAACTTTTGGTAGTATCCGGTATGTATATGGATTGTCTTTCAGGGTTCCCTCTTAAAAGATTTAATCTGTCCTCCTATGAATGTTAGTGATGATGAGTACGAGAGAAAATTTTGAGTGTCTATAGATGCCCCTCTTTATCATACTCATGCGTGGCGATGCATGGGTAGGATAAAGAATCCTAGACACTTGAAACGCAACAAGACAAATATTGTACTATATGTAGCAACATGATGCAAATGTATGATGCATGTGTGGGGGTTGTAGCCCAACATCTTTGGGATGATTCTTTGGATTCTGTTGCTTCAACCGATCGATTAGCGTCTTGACGATTTGATGTGTAAGCCAAATCTGTTAGGATGTTGATGTTGGAGTTATCACCAAATTCTTGTGTTCTTGATAACGAGTTGATCCTGAAGAGGTACCTCTTATGTGCAAGAGATCTGTGGGGATAAATTTTGGTCTGTTTGAGGATGTGTATAACATATTCCATCATCTATCCTATTTGATAACATTGACCTTTACTGGTTGGTATCGCCAGGACATGTCAAGATTTTGTTGGATTTACTGCCAATAGCAAATGCTTTCAGGGATGCCTGACCTTCGTTGACGTGTACTTCACCGACATGTGAATCAACGGTTGAAAAAAAAATCCTGTGGGATATACTGTCAAGGCTGCTTGACCTTCGCTGACATGTGAATCAACGGAACACTGCGTTGTGACCCCCCGCCGGGGATCCGCTGGGGAATATGAGTAATCGAGCATGCAATCCTCGAATAGCTCTAGATCTCTGATAGGTTTAATCGCTATCGGCTGAGATAACGTTAAGGCTACTTGACCTTCGTTGATATGTGTGTCAACGGCTTGAATGTACGTTGTAATCCCCTGCCGGGGCTTCAAGTTGTAACCCCCGTCGGGGGTCTACGTTGTAACCCCCGTCGGGGATCTACGTAGAGTAACGACCGAATTGGCGGCATCGGACTGTATAAGGTATTGCGGATGTGGTTTATAATAAATGAGATCATCGTAAGTATACCTCGTGTTCGTGTGACTACCAATGAGTGATATCACGCACTCAAAGTTTCATCCGAGAAGGCCAGATTGTATCTTTGTTTTGCTTTCAATCGCTGCATTTTTATTCCCGATTTGACCTTTCTAGTTCAGAAAACTCTCGTTGTTGACTCGAATCGGACCGAGCCGGAGGTGGGACCCATATAGGGGTGCCAGTGAGCCTCGCGACTAATCAATCGATGATAAATTCCAACAGGTTGGCAACACAAGTCATTTTCAGCTTGTCGCGCGAAGAGAAATCCGTGAGCCTCTTTCAGATCTGCTAAGTTCGGGCTATTTTCTGCAAATTCTGTCACCGTACAAGTGTTCTACACTATCCTGGCAACATATGCATGTATTTTGTCCAGTTTTTATCCGTTGGATTTCGAGTTATAGCATGAAATGCATCTAAAATAGTAGTGATTATGTATGCACAAATGACTTGATAAAAAAATATTCAACATAGTAAATGTTAGTATTAAACCATGCTGAACATAATAATGTGAAAATTTTTAACTTTTGAGAGAGTCAAATTGGCACCTTTTTCTGCTATTTTTTGTCCTATTTGAGGTCCAATGAGCAAAGGTAGAAAGGCCAAGTACTCCTGATATTGATGTTAACCTTATGCATGTATAATTTTGATTTTTAATGCATATACTATGTATATGACTTTGGGGCAGGTGTGCTACTGAATGGCCACCTAGACATGCCTATGTGTATGAGGATAGTCCTATTTTCAAAGGGGATTATGGCAAAAAATTTCCAAATGTAGGTATTGGGTAGTCATGCATTTTAACTCTATTGTATGTTAAAGTAAATGCATGCATGTATATAGTCATAAATGATTTTTAGAAAACTCCAGGTAAGGAAATACCACACCCTTTCTGAGGTGATTTGGAGACTTTTTATCCAGATATTTATGGATCCGGATCAGCCGAGCAGTTCCCATAGGATCACTTCTGGCATACGGTGGAGGGCTTCTGAAGTGCCTTGTCCCCGTTCTGTCAGACAGCCTCGTCGGTTGGTGGAGGCCGTGATTCTTCCTGTCTGGGTAGATGTGCCAGACGTTGAGAACGAGGAGGCGGATATTCTGATTGAGGATCCCGCTCCTGCTGTACATGTCCCTCGTAGGGAGCTCCCGAGTATTCAGGTGGTAAACCCAGAGCTGCTGGGTGATTTGAGCAGACATCCATCGATGTATTTACATGCTAATGAGGTATGGCGTTAGACTTTGATCTTCCTTATTTCCTATTGATGAGGATTAAAGGGTTCTGATGTTGATCTGCATTTCATGCAGGTCCCGGGTTTTACACAGCCTCGAGGGAACTGGTTCAACATTCACTCCATATACCAAAGCGCTTCATCCGGACTATAGAGTCAGTGAGTGCATGATCGGGATTCGTGGCATTCTTCTCCATCCTTCCCCGTCGTTGTCCTTGGGGTTACCTCGTGGCATTGCTGAGCGATGGTTTCATCGCACTCACCACTCCATCTCTTGGAATCATGAGGTGATGATGGCGCCTATGGATTGGCAATTTATCACGGTGTATGGAGTTTGGAGGGGCGATTCAAGCTTGCATGGTGAATATTACCCCTACTACCTTCGATCCTTGTTAGGAGTTCCGTGGAGGCGCCAAAGGCGTGGATCGTCTGTTCAAGTCCTTTGAGCATAGATGCTATGAGCGGGATTTTTAGTGAGCCCATGCCCGATGATATCAAAATCGTGGATCAAGCGTTTCTCATGGTGATTGTTCCTGATGATCATTCGAGGTCGTTTATAGCGAGATAACTCTTCTACGGTGTCTTTCGCTTTGATCAGCGTCACACGTGATGTGGACCGTATTGGAGAGTATGATTGGGGCTCCTATACCTTTGCATATTTCCTCCGGGGCATGCGCATGCGCTCACAGGGTTTGACCGAGGCTTGGCTAGGCTTTTACCCGTTTCTGCTGGTGAGTATTTCTCTTGTCATTTCCCATTTAGAGGTTAAGAGTGTTTACTGATAGCAGATATTTTGCCACTGTATTGGCAGTTTTGGGCCTATGAGAGGCTCCCAAGCTTGCGTCCTGTGAGTGTGTTAGGTTTAGATACCTATCCATGAGGACGACGATGGCACCATTCTATTTTGCCGGAGGTCCCTATAGCTGAGGGCTTCACTCACTGTCGTATGCAGCTAGAGTTACTGACAGCTGACACCATCATATGTATTCCCTATTCAGGGGAACACTTGACCATCGGCTTTGAGGATGGGTACCCGACTGGAGTCGAGTACTTGATTTCCACCAGGAGAGTTCCTCTCTTCACAGATGGAGGTTGGGAGCTCTATTTAGGAGAGTGTGCTATTAGGAGCACCATAGGGGAGATCAGTATGCCGATCTTGCCTCCTGTCAGGCGTCATTGGCCTGTATCACAGTCACCTGTCACTATTATCCCATTGTTGGGGGTTGACGGTTTTGCATTGTCAGAGGGTCCATGTACCTGTGAGACGCCCAATGGTGGTGGTCCCTCGCACCATTGGAGCTCACCCGTGCCACACAGTTTATAGGGGATATGGTTCCAAGATCCTTGATGATGACGGATTGGATAGCTTGTGTCTGAGATCCGACTCATATGACCCAGATTGATAGTTTGACGGCGATTGGACTGTGCACATATATTTATCCCAAGATTTAGGCGTAGATCCAAAGAGAGGTGGCTTCATTTGTTCCTTCCAGCTTCAGCTCGCCCCTCGGATGACCCAATCGCTTTTCCCAAGGCGATCCTCCTCTTTATAGGCCCCGACATCCCCGCTGATAGAGATCCGGTGACTCGGAGGAGTTACATCAAGTGGGCACAGATTGATGATGTGGATATTGACACCATTGTCTTCTTCTGATGTGTATTCTCGTTATATCTTTTGATAGGCCTCTGTTAGATATTGGGTGGTTGTGCCCCATTCTCGCTATATCTTTTGATTGGCCTCTGTTAGTAGTAGGGCATCTGTGCCCCATTTCCCTGTATTTGTAGCTGTACAAAGATGATGTATTAGATGATGATATACTTAGGAATGTATGCACAGTTTTTTTTTCATTCCCTATATCATATTGCCATCCATTATCTGCTATACATGTATCATGTTATGCATATGTATGTATGTCCGAAGATATTCGGCATTGACCCCTGGATGGTCTTATGACACGGCCCGCACAGATGTCTTCTTCGATAGTTAGCCGTATAGATCATACCCCACCATCATTGGTGGCATTGGGTATGCGATCATGGTATGATAGCATGTCACCACCAGACAGGGTGACTGTAGATCATTTGCTACAACATACCATGACTTTATTGATGTTTCAGGTTCCCGCAGGGTTTGTAGACGGGATGCTAGAGCATTGGATACCGGATAGGCAGGTTTTCTGATTCGGGACCCATGAGTTGACTCCTACTCTAGAGGAGTATGCACGATTGACGATGCTGCCTTTAGACAGACCTTGCGTGCACCTTGCTTTGGGAGACATGAGTAGACGATTAATGACTCTCACTAGATTGCGGCGCAGAGTAGTATAGGATGAGCTGACATCTAGCCATGTGATATCCCAGCGTTTTTTGTATAACAGATTTGGCTCGGAGGATAGCTATTCACGATATTCTGGGGATTTCACCGCACTGGAGGATCACTGGCATTTGGCCAGGGTTGATGTATTGCTGCTGTGCGTACTGTCGTATGTCTATATGCCACGATACATAGACGAGATAGACATTGGTGTCATCATGGCTGTGAGAGCTCTTAGGAAGGGTCATACCATTGTACCTATGATTATAGTAGAGACCCTGCGATCAGCATCCTACTACTGCACTTATCCGATAGGAGTGTTCACTGGGAGTTCGGTCATGCTGTATGTGTGGTTTATGTCACACTTGAGACCGATTGGTACCCTTAGACGGCATGGATATTGCTTCACCCATGACGTAGCTATGTCATACTCCTTTCAGCCATCGGAGTGTATAGATGCTCTGTCCTAGTCCACATTTTTGGCAGATATCAGAGATCCATTCATCATATTACCGTGTTCGGGGCTTAGCTCACCATACAGCTTCATTACTCATGCTCCGGGCATGGACTTCCTCCCTCTGGCTGGCTTGAGGGGCGTGACTACTTATCACCCACTGTCCGTGATGTCACAGTTTGACCAGTTCCAAGATTTTCATCCTTTCGAGGGGGCGATAGGTCAGCGTTCAGCTTCTCGATATCTCTCGGCAGAGGACCGATCCCGCGTGTATGCTTGTTGGGATCAGCGTGAAATATCTGCTTTCTTTGTCAGTCATCCAGGTTGTTCTGCAAAGTATTCCGCATGGATGGAGACAGAGATTTTATCGGTTGCGGTAGTGTCCACAGTACCGGATAGTGAGTCAGATGATGTAAAGCCTTTGGAGGACATCGATTCATACATCGAGGAGGAGCCCGCTAGGGTGTCCAAATTTTCTCCTGGATTCTCCCAAAGACCAAGATCTTGTTTCAAAGACTTAAGACAAGATTACCTAGAGCAGAGTCTTCATCTTATGACCTTTGAGAGAGACCATGCCCGATCTTTGATGTTGACTGCCCTTAATGGGAGAGACGCAACTCTATTAGAGAGAGACGAGGCATTAGCTCGCAGAGATGCCGCTGTTGTTGAGCGGGATGAGGCCAGATCAGCCAGAGATGTAGTGATAGTTGAGCGGGATAGTGCTATATCTGCCCGGGATGTAGCCGTCACAGATAGTACTGCCGTGAGGTCCCTTACCACTGGCATGATCGCAGAGATGAGCACATATATTGATGATCATATGGTCACCATGCAGATGGCTGCAGATCTGTTGGGTCGTGGGGATATTCTCGTACAGGAGACCACAGCTTCACCTCCATCTTCTGAGAGGGACGCCATGTTGGGCTTGTTAGCTTGCATATACCCTGACTTGTAGATGAGCTTGTATTTTTCTGTACAGACTAGCTTAGCCATTTTGTCATGTACAGTTTACATTGTATATATCAAACAGCATTATATATATGACAAGGAAATATATTTTTGGATCACTTCCCTTTTAGATATGCCTTACTATTTGCTTGATATTTTGCTTGCTGCTTCAGGGCTTGTGGTCTTGATGTATTTTGAATTCCTCTTGGGTGGATGGACATTGAGTTATCTCTGCATAGTTCAGAATGGATCATCGATCTCTGTGTATCCCTACCATCTTTGGTGTCTTGGGACTGGTTTTTGGATGAAAATGTGGAGAGGAGTGTGACTTTCCTCTCTGAGATTGACCGCACCACGATGGTCGCCAAGATTTCTATTTTAGGAGAAGCTAGTTAATTCCACCTCTTATGGATTGGTGTTGCTCTTCAAGGTATGACCGCAGCTTAGATGGTCGTTGAATCTCCTATTTGGGAGGAGTTCAGGTAATTTCATCCCTTTGGTCTGAAGCCAATGGAATGTAGTGGATTGAAGGATGATCCCAGTACCAACTGACAAGGGTTTGTGTTTTGGTAGGGGGTGAGACCGAACCATGAATGGCTGCCTATGTACTCCTATTGAAGAGGAGATCAGGTCTGCGTAGTTCGAACCTAGTGTAAGA
Organism: Panax quinquefolius; assembly: GCA_020205615.1. Classification (NCBI taxonomy): domain Eukaryota; kingdom Viridiplantae; phylum Streptophyta; class Magnoliopsida; order Apiales; family Araliaceae; genus Panax; species Panax quinquefolius. The sequence goes on from CM035167.1 coordinate 127,975,524, forward strand.
GGTTCAACGCTGTATATGGTAGAAATGGTGTAGGAATGTTTTTGTTGTTTTTGTTTTTGTAAGGGTAGAAATGTTTTTGTTGTTTTTGTTTTATTGCGACCGGGCCATATGAAATGGTTGCCAACGTACTCCTATTGAAGAGGAGATCAGGTCGACGTAGTTCGCCCCTCAGGGCGAGTGGAAAAGCGTAATCCCATGTGACGGTCAGATTGCGGGGAGTAGAAAGTTTAATCCTAGGTTGAGGATAAACCGCAGGTATGAGAAATTTGATCCCATGTATGAGTAGCCAAACTGCAAACGCGAGAGGTTCAATCCGTGGTGGGATGACCTAAGTCGTAGGAACGTAGAGAAGCCAGGCTACTGGCTTGAAAAGTATGTTTCCCTGAGGGGCACATTGTGGAAGAGTTGTATGTTGTAAAGGGTTAAAGAACCGGAATGACTAGTGATCTGAGGGTCCAATACCAGGGTGTTTGTTGGTTACTTCAGACATAATACCGTTTCACGATGTCTAAGTTGATGAGTTATGGAAATTCATCGCCATCCATTTCTTGTAATCTGAGAACGCCCCATGTCAATACTTCTTTGACAACAAACGGGCCTTCCCAGTTAGGAGCGAATTTTCCCTTAGATTGATCTTGGTTGTCAAGGATCTTCTTCAAAACCAAGTTATGTTGTTTAAACTGCCGTAGCCGGACTTTTTTGTTGTAGGATCTGGCGATCCTTTGTTGATATAATTGACAATGAAAGATAGCCGCGGTTAGCCTTTCGTCTATTAGAGACAATTGGTGATTCCTGTCTTGTACCCATCTGGCCTTCCTCCAAAAGCAAGATCTATCAACACTGAGGGATTCCATTTCAACTTCTACGGGGAGTCTCGCTTCCATCCCATAGGTTATCAAGTAGGAGGTTTGTAAGACCCCTCAACTTATTATTAATGAAATTTAATTTTCTATTTATTATTTTGAAATAGTAAGGGTTGATTTGATTAATGTGGATAGTTAGGGGTAAAATATGCAAATATTTCAAAATAAGCAAGTGGTTATAAAATATTCATTGTTGTTTAGAGGAATATTCGTTTGGTCGTGGAATATTCGTCTCGCTTCTGGGAATATTCGCATAAACAACAATGACCATGTGTGGGTCCCATAACTTGAAAGCGATTGGATGAAGAAAACGACAAATATAAGTGGTTTAAAAATAATCTACAGTAGTTATTCTGAAGTATCATCTTGTTAAAATACCCTTGGTTAAAACACAAGAAGACACCAGTATTGCACTAATTATTAATTCTTACGTAAGAAGACACTACTCAATAATGGTTACGATAATTACTGCTCAAAGATTTTATTGATTTAATAATTGCTACGTTGATATTTTATATTGTTGTTGTTTCAATAATTGTCATTATACGATTATTTTTTAATTATCGAAGCAATAATTCATATTATCCTAATAATATTATTAGATAACATTATTGGCAATGTGTAAGACCCTAATTTTATGAAATAAAAGTATTCAATTTTTTTAAATTACTATTCATGAGTTACTATTCACGAGTTACTATTCATGAAGTTACTATTCACGAAGTTACTATTCATGAGTTACTATTCACGAGTTACTATTCACGAGTACTATTCATGAAGCATGATAATTTTTTTTTTAGTAAGAAGGCATTACTCAATAATTGTTACGATAATTACTGCTCAATATTTTATTTTATTGATTCAATAATTGCTACGTTGATATTTTATATTATTGTTGTTTCAATAATTGTCACTACCAGACATGATATTTTCCATTATCTGAGCAATAATTCATATTATCCTAATAATATTATTGGATAACATTATTGGCAATGCCTAGAAAGTTTTGTCTAAGGAGAGGTTTGGTCACCTAATCATACGCCAAGAAGAGAGAAAATTCTTATTGAAAGCCCTCTCTTTCTGAACTACGCACAGTTGTCAATATTGTGATTATGTAATATTATTTGTGAATAATTAATTATTGATTTTTATGATGAGGAAAATATTTATTTTATGTGGACATAGATGGAGAAAATTTTAAAATGACAATTGTTGAAAATTAATATTTTATCATTTTCGATAAAATAATTCATTTAAATATATTATTTTAATAATATATTAATGGTGATATTTTTACGATGAATGTGGAATATATGAGTATATGAGGAGGAAGAATATTTTTGTTACAATAAATGTTTAAAACATAATAAACATGTTTGTGGACCCCATTTCTTGATCGAAATTTGATTATAGATCGAAAAATTGTCTGCTTGTGGATTTCGGTCAATTTCTGTTTGGAATTTGGAAAAACTTTCTTTTGTAAAGTTGTAGAGAATTGAATTTCCTATAAAAACTCGCGAGATTCGAATATTTTGATAAAAGGGCTATTTATTATGAATTATTGAAGTTCTGAAGCTCTGAAATAATTGATTTTTAGAAGTTTAAAAAAATTTAAATAACAAAAACGTTTTTTGTGCAAGTCTTGTGAGGTGGGCTGTTTGGTGGCTGAGGTTTTGAAGCAAAATAAGTGTGCTTTGGAATAAAAATAATATATATTAATATTTTATTAAATTTTCTGCTTTGGTGTTCTAAGTATTTTCTTATAAATAGGGTGCTTAGGTTAGAATTGAAAATCACACCAGAAATTGAAGTTTTCTCTCTCTATATTATCGAGCGTATTCTTATGAGTATTTTGAGTATACTTTGAGTATTGCTATACTGATGCAAGTTAGCTTCATTATTCCAAATGTAAGCTTCGCTTCTTTTGAGGTAAGGGATAGTAAATGATTTTTAAGGGTGATTATGTTTTTCAGTTTTATATTTTTCCGGACCTTCAAAAATTCTGGAAAAATTTGAAATGATATTTTGATGAGTTTTGTAGATTGTGTCCAAAAATGGCGATTTTTGGATGTATAGATTAGGAGTTATGGATTTTATGAGAAAAGACTATTTTAAAAGTAACCGCTTATAACTCCTTGTGATTAACTCCAAAATTGATGAAAGTTTTATTGGGAGTACATCTATATAATATCAGTATACCGTGTAAATTTCAGAATTTTTGGATAAAAGTATAATTTATGATAAATGTTTAAATATTCGTGGTTTTTGGCCATATGAAAAATAGTAAATGAATTTTTAAAATTTAGAGAAAATATATGTTCAATATGGGACTATGTTATGCTAAATCCCAGAAAAGAAATATTTTTGGAACTGATTTGGTATTTTCATGAAAATATTCTAGTTATGAGTAAATGAATTAAATATGTTATGTGAAGTAAGAAAATTGGAAAATATGATTTTATGGCTTGAGAATCATATATGAGGTATATGTAGATTTTTGATGAGGGTTTTGGTTATTGGTGATGAAATCTTATGAGTTTGGCATTTTATGATGATTAAATGCATTAATTAGTAAAGTGTAAACAATTTAATTAAATTGTTTATAAGTTTTAGAAATGATTAAAATATTATTATAATATTAATAATATTAGATTATGAGATTTCTAAGTGATTTATAACATTTGGATTAAGGTGTTATAAATATGGATATGAATTTTATTATGAAACTTTATCTTTTCGTGTTAGAGAGATATACTTATGCACGATACTGCATTTCTATGTATTAAACACGGGTACTATTCACGACAAATTGATTTCTTCTCTCGACCAAATTATCGTTGATTTATGAATCTTACTCTTGAAATTAAAACTATGTTTTGATTATATTGTTTTATATAACATTCTTATAACCCTAATGATAATATTTCTCTTTGACTTGAGTGTAAAGATAGGTAGATTATTGGTATGATCGTGACTATAGGTTCTCTTTGGCCAAGATGGTGCAAAAGTTGAATTGTTGATTTGGTATGATCATGACCATTGAATTTACAATTGAATATTTTTAGCTTAAGTGCAAAGGTGAATTGATCAACATGGTTATAATTATTGTTATATAACTTCCGAAATGATTATGTATTTCTTTGATATATGAATATCTTTGGCTCGTTGTGCAAAGATGACTTGTTGATGAATATCTTAGCACAGTAGTGCAAAGATGAATTATTGATGAATATCTTTTTCTCAGAATGCAAAGATGACTTGTTGATGAATATCTTAGCACAGTAGTCAAAGATGAATTATTGATGAATATCTTTTGCTCGTAATGAAAAGATGACCATTGTTGAATATCTTTAAATTTGTAGTGCAAAGATGAATTATTGATGAATATCTTTGGCTCGTAATGCAAAGATGACCTATTATTGAATATCTTTAGCTTTGTAGTGTAAAGATGAATCTGTTGATGAATATCTTTGGCGCCCGTGGTGTAAAGATAAATTTATTAGTATGATTATGAACAGAACTGTGATTTGGTATAACCATGATATTTGATGTTTCGTGTAAAGACAGTGATGAAAATTATCTTCGTCCTAGATGAGAAGAGAATTTAGAATCACAATTATGATTATAAGTTATTCATATGATTGTGGAAAGGAACTGCTTGATTGATGTTACGAGGATAAAACATTGTTGGTGGATTTTTAACGTGGAGAAGACAATAGACTTTATAGTCTATTCGACTCTTCTAATGGATTGCTCATTCCACGCAACTATGGTTGAAAAGTTTTATCATCTACCATATGTTCTAAATCTCGATTTATTACTTGATGAAGACTATTGATAATTTATTTATCTTTATTCATAATATTCTTTCTTCGAGCTAGTTGTGCTCACCCTTTTGTTTCACAATTCCTTCGTGTAATAAAAGTGTGTAGTGGGTCGAGCGGGGATAGCGAGGAATAGAATGGTGGTCTATAGATGTTGAGGGTGAGGTGAATTTAACTTGGAAGGGTGTTTTGCCACTATCATACAAGATGTCTAATGACATACAAACTCGTGTTATCATAAGACACGGTTGTGCTTTCATCCACTTGCTGAGTATATTTACAAGCACTACCTATATAATCTTGGTGTTTGTTTGGAGTATAATACCCAAATAGAGACAAAGGGAGATAATGATATGTCAAGAGAAGACTCACCATTGGGAAGAATATGATAGTAATCTTCTCGCTTTTCTTTAGGGGGTCTATTAGGTCAACCAAGGATAATTCTTAGGCCATATGATATCTTCCATAACCTAAAAGCATGGCCTCCCATGTATGAAGGTTTCCTTGAGCACTTCCCAAAGATTCTAATTTCTAAAACAGCTTTTGACTATACCTTTATGTAAGGTGTCATTGTGACGTACTTACAGCTTGGTATATATTTGTATCCAAACTCACAAAGATATGTGTTGTTGTATTTTGCACGACAATTGTTGTAATAAAGTTGTAGTTGTTTTCCGTACCATATATTTGGCGACTCAGAATGGGTTAGATGGAATGGACCTATTTTGTGGGCGTCACACAATGTCTAGAAAGTTCTGTCTAAGGAGAGGTTTGGTCACCTAATCATACCAAGAAGAAAAATTCTTATTGAAAGCCCCTCTTTCCTGAACCGCCTCGGTTGTCAAAATTGTGATTCTGTAATATTATTTGTGAATAATTAATTATTGATTCATATGATGAGGAAAAAATTGATTTTATGTGGATATAGATGGAGAAAAATTTTAATGTGACAATTGTTGAAAATTGAAATTTTATCTTTTTCGATAAAATAATTCATTTAAATATATTATTATATTTTAGTAATATAATAATGGTGATATTTTTACAACGAATGTGGGATATATGAGTATCTGACGAGGAGGAAGGGTATTTTTGTTGCAATAAATGTTTAAAACATGTTAAACATGTCTGGTGGACCCCATTTATCGATCGAAATTTGATTATAAACAGAAAATCGCCCGCTTGTGGATTTCGGTCAATTTCTGTTTGGAATTTGGAAAAAATTCTTACGCAAAGTTGTAAAGAATTGAATTTCCTATAAAAACTCATGAGATTTGAATTTTCTCGATGAAAGGGCTATTTATTATGAATTATTGAAGTTCAAGTCAAAATAATTGATTTTGGAAGTTTAAAATATTTAAAATTAGAAAAATATTTTTTCATTATGGTGTGTTACACATGTGGGTTGAATGAGCTGAATTCAATTCTTGGAAGGTTGGCGTAGGAAATTTGATTATATATATTATTATTATATTAAATTTTCTGCTTTGGTGTTCTAAAGATTTTCCTATAAATAGGTGCTTAGGTTAGAATTGAAAATCACACCGTAAATCAAGTTTTCTCTCTATATTATCGAGCGTATTCTTGTGAGTATTTTGAGTATAATTTGAGTATTGCTATACTGGTGCAAGTTCAAGTCATAGCCTTTATATCCGTGTTTAAAATTTAAAGACTTGATCTTTCGAGGTAAGGGATATTATTTTTTCGTAATGATATTATTTCTTCAATATCATTATGTTGAAATATTGATCTGAAATTTTATCAAATTTGGAACTTTTGGTGTCTGAGTTACTATTCACGTATACTAAGACTATTCACGATACTGATTATTCACGAATCGACACTATTCATCGAAAAATGAAAATTTTCCTTTTCGTCTAAAATATCTATTCGGATACTAGCTTTGATTGTATCCATGTTTTGATCATTCTTGAATTTTACACCACGATAATTATTTTTGAGGTATTTTTGGACGTGGATAAAACAAAGTACTGAATCCTTAATCCTTAATCCTTGTCATTTTGTTTCACCGGATTCGTTTCTTTAAAAATATTTTCATCATCTTCGATCTTTAAATGATGATATTATGGAATATCTTTGGCTCAGTAGTGCAAAGATGAATGATTTCTGAAGAATATCTTTGGCGTAGTAGTGCAAAGATGAACAGTGTTTAGATGAACATGACTAATCGATGAATATCTTTTGGCTGTGGTGCAAAGATGAATATTTGATTCCGATGTATGTTGATTGATGTTACAGGATAAAAGATGATTTATTTAACTTTTAAATTCATACATAAGATAGTAGTTTGCATTCTCTACTTAACTCTTCTAATGAATTATTATTTCACTGCGAATATTGGTTTAAAAACTTGTTGTCTATTGTATTCTATTAGTTTTTTTCCCCTGTTGAAGACTAATGATAATTTGTTGTATATTATCTTAGTCATAATATTCTTTACTGGGCTAGTTGAGCTCACCCTTTTCCTTGTTGTTCCATTTTTCTTCTCGTGAGGCGAGAATGTAATGCGAGTACTAGTCCGGGTATGGAATGAAGGTTCTAGAGAGAGTTGTTTAGTAGTCCTCACCATTTTTGTAAAATAATGTATCAATAAATGTGATGAGGATTTATTTGAGTATAGATATTGTCTGTAAGATAATATTTGTATTCAATCTCACGCTTTCTTGTTGTAATAATAAAGTTGTAGTTGTTTTTGTACCATGTATTGACAACTCAAAATGGGTGATGTATACCTATTTTGGGGGCGTCACAGGGTTGCCCCAGTGGAAGTGCGCATTGAGGTTCTATAGGCAAACAGAGTAAGAGGCAATAGGTCAGGCCAATCTTTGTGGTTGGCGGACCATAATCTTCTTGATGTTTTTGTTAGCAGCTTCAACAACACCGTTCATCTTCGGACGATAGATGACAGAGTTAAGATGTTTGATGTGGAATTTACTACATAATTCCTCCATCATTTTGTTGTTGAGGTTCTTGGCATTGTCTGATACAATCACCTCTAGTTGTCCATATCGACAAACGACATTGTTTCTGATGAAAGCAATGATGACTTCTTTAGTAACCCTAGGGAAGGAGGCTGCTTCTACCCACTTGGTGAAGTAGTTGATCATGGTGAAGATAAATCGGTGACCATTACTGGCTTTAGGCTCGATGGGCTCGATAACGTCCATTCCCCACATTGAGAAGGGCCAAGGTGAACTCATATTGTGGAGTTCCTGTGGAGGGGCGTGTATAGAATTCCCATGAATCTGGCACTAATAGCATCTCTTGACGTGGTCATTACAATCAGCTTTGAGAGATAGCCAATAATGTTCCGTCCTGAGGACTTTCTTGACAAGGAGGGGGCCACTCATGTGGGGGCCACAGACTCTATCATGGATTTCATCCATATGCCTTTGGGCTTGATCTTTGTCTAAACATCTGAGGAGACCTAGTCCTGCATCTCTTTTGTAGAGCGCATCTCCACTCAGGTAGAATTTTATAACAAGTCGATGGATCCGCCTTTTCTCAGTCGGGCTTGCTTTTGCGGATGTAGATCCATCTCGTAGATATTCTTTGATAAGCTGATACTAAGAATGTTGGATGGGAGGTAGCTCATCTGATACTTCTCCAACGTAATTCCCATAGGCTGGGGCCTTGTGCGGGAAATTGTGACGCTTGCAAGTGTTCCTTCTCGATATGCGAATCAAGGAGGCCAAAGTTGCTAATCGTCATAAAAGTCATTCCTATTACGAGGAATGTGTAGAAATGAGATTTCTTCGAACTCCAAGACCATCTCCAAAACTCCGCCAGATGGTAAGGCAAAGAATGTAGTTCCTTGGTTTGATAGATTCTGGTGGATTGTCTGATTACCAACTCAGAATCTCCAAAGACAAGTTAATCACCGATGCCCATTAAACGGGCAAGTTTTAGCCACATGAGACAGCCTTCATACTCAGCCGTATTGTTGGTGCTGACAAACTGCAATTTAACGGCGACGGATATCGCTTCCCCTGTTCCGGATATACTAACCGCTCCAACTCCGTAACCTTCCATATTAATGACTCCATCAAAATACATCTTCCATGATTGGCGGCGTATCGCATTGATGATGTTGTTGTTGCCTTCCGTCATTACTCCTTCATCGGGGAAATATGTTTCCAAGGGTTTGAAATCCCCTGAAGGTGCGGCGGCCAGTTGATCAGCAATTCCTTAACCTTTGATGGACTTTTGAGTCACATATACGATGTCAAATTGTTGTAGGATCAACTGCCATCTGAACAGCTGGCAATTTAACATGGGTTTGTTAAACACATATTTGAGAGGATCCACGCGGGATATGAGATGGGTTGTGTGACCATGGAGGTAATTTTATAACCTCATGGAAGCCCATGCTAAAGCACAACACGTCTTTTCGATAAGAGTGTACTTGTGTTCACTGATGCTGAACCTTTTGCTGAGGTAATAGATAGCTCGTTCTTGGCCTCTATCGCCTTTTCTCGTCTCAAAGATGCGACCCATGGCGTTGTCACTTATGGACAGGTACATAAATAGGGAAACATCATCCCTGGGTGGTACCAACACGGGAGCTTTGACTAGCTGTTTCTTGATTGTAAGGAAGAAGGCCTTTTGACACTCATCATTCCATTTCATGGAGGAGTTCTTCCTTAATAGCTAGAAGATTGGCTCACAGGTTGCTGTGAGTTGGGAGATAAACCTGCTAATGAAGTTGATTCTTCCCAAAAATCCCCGTATTTCCTTCTCTGTCTGAGGAATGGGCATTTCCGTGATGGCTTGGATTTTGGCAGGATCCAGTTCAATCCCTTTGTGGCTGACTAGAAATCCTAGTAATTTGCCTGATTTAACGCCAAATGTGTATTTAGCTGGATTCAACTTCAAGTTGTACTTACGCAACCTGTTGAACAACGTTCTGAGATGGTCTAGATGGTCATCCTCCTTCCGGGACTTGACAATGATGTCATCCACGTAGATCTCGATCTCTTTGTGCATTAAGTCGTGGAAAAGAGCCATCATAGCTCGTTGATAGGTGGCTCCGGCATTGATGAGGCCGAATGATAACCGCCTATAACAAAAGGTTCCCCAAGGCGTGATGAAAGCGGTTTTCTCACGATCTTCCTCAGCAACCATGATCTGATGATACCCCGCAAAAGCAATCAAAGAAAGGAGTACATGTCGATTGCGCGAAGATTGTCAATGAGAATGTGGATAAATGGCACGAGAAAGCTATCTTTTAAGCAAGCTTTGTTCAAGTTCCGGTAATCCACGCAAACTCGCACCTTCCCTCCAGGTTTAGGTATGGGCACGATGTTGGATATCCACTCAGAATATGTAGACACCATGATGATGCCAGCTTGAAATTGTTTCACAATTTCTTCTTTCACCTTTAAATTCCACTCAGGTTTCAATCGCGTGAGCTTTTGCTTAACTAGCTTAAATCCCTCTTTAATGGGAAGGCGATGAAGGACAATCTCAGTGGACAAACCCACCATGTCTTCATAAGACCACGCAAACACATCCTGGAATTGGGTTAATAGTATAACCATGTCATTCCTTTGGTTTGGGGTAAGGTCTGAACCAATCTGGATTAACTTAGGGCTTCCGAGATTGAAAGAAGTGGTTTGATCAAGGTTGGGTTTAGGTTTCTCTTTGATCCATTCTTGAATTTTTGGAGGCACCTCAATGTCATCCTGTATATCCATCAAGGCTGAATTCATCTCTACATCAAAGGTACAATCCTTGTGGAGAATAGGCACCGTATCAGCAAGTACAGGCACATCTAAACTCAGAGTCCTGAAACAAAATATGATTTTACTTAGTATATATGAAATATGTTGATCATACACAGTGTTAGCATATACTGGCAAAATAAACTGCTAATATTGTACATAAAAGTAAGCAGTTATTATATCTACAGGGCAGAAAGAGTTCTGCCCGTTTTACCCTTGTCAACCAATGCAAGGAATGTTGTTCCAATTGGCAAGGGTAAAGTCCGGGTGGACCGCAGCGATGGAGGGATTGTCATCGTCCTCACTGTCCCGAATGATGGCCATTACGTCTGGGCAATCATCGTCTGGGGTATATCTGTTGGTATGCTCATCATGAACAATGATGCGTATGCCTGACATCATTTGAATGACGTCTTGCTTGATTCTTCGTTCCTCCTCTTCCACTGCGGGATTTGGAATAAAGACTTCTTTTTCCTTTACCTGTACCAGCTTGGGAAATAACATAGCCATTACATTGGCTGGCACCTTTACAGGAGGTTGTGCGGACTCAGAGTTTGAGCGCGAAGATGAACGCCAGATAGTTGAAGTCAAGGAATCATTGATGATTATAAGGATTCCTATGACTAGAACTGGTAGAATAGCCTAGCCCAGCTGTTCCAGTTTTCCTGGTTAATCGAATTGGGTACTTGATACCCTGGCAATCTTTACCTAGCCCTTGTCCTCCGCCATGACCCAATGACATCATTTTCTTGAGTAGCCAACATTATCTCTCAAAAAAATTGGGTTCGGGCAATGGGGTTCCAATAGCATGGTATTGGGTATTGCTTATTTCCAAAGCATAAAAACTGACCGGTTCCACATCTGCATTGGCATTGATGAATGGCATGTCTCGTCTTCGAGGAATCTCGGTTCGGCGTTGACCGTGACCACTGTGCTATTGTTGATAATGTATTTCAACTGTTGGTGAAGAGTGGAGGGATCGCCCTCGCCATGTAAATCCATGGTCGCCCCCAAGAGCGAGTTGTATCCTCGAATCTATCTTGAGCACACGGAAGGATACACAAGATGTATGAGGACCAATTTCGATTGGCGACTCAATTACTCCGAATCAATTACGGCGGGCTCCATCAAAAGCTTTGATGATAGTATGGCTACTCAATTCTGTTGAGATTGATATTCATCTTCATCAAGGTAGCGTATGGACAGATATTTAGAGAGGAACCTCCATCTATCAAGACTCCAACTAACATGTATCCGGAGGATAAGACCGCAATGTGCAACGGCTTGCAATGACCGGTCCCTTCGGGTGGTATGTCATCATCAGTGAAGGATATCACATTGTTGTTGAAAATGTGATCAACCAGATATTGAAATTTTTTCGTATCAACTGATGTCGGCAGATAGGCTTCTTCTAAAACCTTCAACAAGACCCTCCGGTGATTCTCAGAAGTTAGGACCAAGTCCAAAATTGATATTTGTTATGGAGCTTCTTTTAAGCTTAACACCACCGTAGCTTCGTTATGACCCATAGTGCGGAGGAATTTTTCAATCTTCTCCATGGGTATTTTCCCCTTTAATTTGATGGTAGACTTCATCACCCGTTGGGGAAGATACAGTGGATTTTCCTTTGACACTGTAGCAGTTGTATGTGAGGTGGATCCTTCACCTTCTCCATAATTCCACGGAACTTTGCGCAAGCTAACAATAGGATATTGTGCTCTACACGGCAAGTTGATTGGCTCGGGAGCGGCCACTTTCAAAGGATTGTTGCTTCCCTTGAGTTGAATTGTTGGCGTTGTGAGTAATGTGTTAATCCCATCAGTTTCAGTGGATATAACTGCTACCACACTCTTCCACTTAGTAGGACCTGAATTATCACTTGCACGTAACACAGTATCATCGTCCGCTAGGAGCAGGACACCACTGTCGATTAGATTTTGAATAAGGTGGCGGAGTGCTCAAAGATTCTTCCGTGTTGTGTGGCATGAGATCTGGGAGTGATATTGACATACTCCGTTAGAGTTGTCTGCATACGAATCGGGGTTGATTGGAGGTAGAAGGGAACTGATCCTTCCTTCATTGATTAACATATGAAGGATTTCCTACATAGGTTGGCCCAAATAGGTGAATTCCCTTTTGTTGGCTAAATCCCGACAGGCCTTGGCATTTGCTCTCTTTGTCACTTTGTCTTCCAGCATTTCATTTTCTGAAAGTGATGATGGCATATTCATGACAAGAGGTAGGAGACTGGCATGCTCCTAGCTGATTAACTGACGTGTCACTTGATGCTGATAAGTCACTAGTTCTGCCAATTGCTCAATTTTCTTGCATAGAGCTTTCATCTTTCGTTCTATTGTGAACTAGAACTTGGCATAATCCCATTTGTCATCACCGTCTTTGAGGGTTTGGGAGGATTCACATCTGAAATTGAAATTTTGTTCGCTACTCCAATTTATCATGTTGACCTCTTCTTCTTTGTGTTGAGGAAGAGGGTTATCTTGAACATAAGGCTGATCTGGTTTGGTGACCACGATCTCCCCATTGTCTATCAGGTCCTGGATCTTGTGTTTCAAGGCCCAATAATCCTGAGTATCATGTCTAGGTGCCCCGGCATGATAAGCACATTTCCGAGCGAAATTGAAACCCGTCCCATTAGTAATTTGGCGGTGGAAGAAGATGTGTAATTTTCTTCGTGTGGTCGTCGGAAGAGTTAGAATGTTCTCGAGGGTATCCCCAAGGGTGTAAACACTCGAGGGCATTTGACTTCTCCACCTTTTGGTATTGGAGGGTTCGTAGATCGCGCGCTTGAAAAGAGTGTAGTTTCTCCTTTTGAATAGGCATGCTTTGATTGCCTTTTTGACCCTGTAGTATCAGGGAAACATCTTCCTCTTTCTTTTTATGGACCCTCCGTGGGTTGTTTCTATAATTTCGGATTGGATATAATCAAGAATGACTTTGAGTGCAATGACTAGGTTTTGAATCTTTCCCACTTCAATCCCATCTCACCATCTCCCCATGTTTGACCATTTCGGAAAATGGTTTCATTGATGTTAGCTAAAACTCTCTCATAGAACGGAGCTTCTTGTATGTCTATGAAAGTCATGACCATCTCTGATTTTGTCATAGAAGGACTAACTTGGGCAGCCAGACGTCTCCACCTTTGAGCATACTCTCTGAAAGACTCGTTAGACTGTTTCTTGATCTTGGTAATTTGATACCGATCAGGAGCCATCTTAGTTTGAAAACTGTATTGAGTGAGGAAAGCATGTGCTAGCTCTTCCCAGCTATGGATCTTTGAATTGTCTAATCTTGTGTACCACAACCGAGCTTCTCCAATTAGACTTTTCTGGAACAATTGCATTCTAAGCTTTTCGTCCTCTGCATAAGATCCAAGTTCTCCAATAAACACTTTTAAATGTGTGTAAGGATCTCCTAACCCGTCATATTTTTCAAAGTCGAGTTTTAAATTTTTCTCGGATAATGAACACCGGAAAAAAACACAGATCGAGATATATGAAACACTCCCGTGTGTTCCAATTCCTTTGATAAAGACGAATGGTCTCTTCCATTTGGAGGACTTTCTTTTGATGTCACCAATGTCTCGGATCTCCAGGTGGGATGGGCGACATCATGAGTCTTGATGGTCTGGATCCAACTTGCGATTCGGTATCAGTAATGACCGGGTTCTTCCTTGTGTGGAGGATTCAAAGATGTACGGTATTTTCCGACCACGAGTAGACGGTGTAATTCTTTGAGTAGAAACGACCAAATCAGTAATTTGTTTGCTTAATCCGCTGAATTCTTTGTGAGAAATCGGATTAAGTTCGATCTGGTCTGATGATGACATGATTATCGATCAGTAGCTGTTGCCTTTTTGGACTTTGAACGTGTAAGGTTTGTAATATTCAAGAACGCAATCAAATTGCAAAAATAATGCGAAAAGCGTGTAAAATCGAGTTTAAAATTTTACAAACCATATACCCTTGATCACCCTTTATGCACAATTATTAATTAAACGAAAAATTGAAGAACAAGAATCATACCCTTGAAGATCCGAAGCTTCTCGTGTACAAGTTCACCTCCAATTCTTTTCGCGTTCAACTTGAATCCACCGGGTTTGGTTCCTTCCTTTGATCAACGTTAGTCACCCAAGTGTTTGGCCTCTAGAGGTGATCCACCAAGGAAGAAGAAGGATTCAAGAAGATGGGTGGTTGGCTAAACCCTAGTTTTTCTATCTCTATAGAAAAGGAGCGTACTCTCCAACCATTGGAATTATAACGTAGTCTTGATATCTGATATAAGACTCCTCTTATAAAGATATCAAGTAACCCTATTAAAATAAGGTATTATTTAATTAAACCCTTTTTAATTAAAGGGGCTCCCTAATCTTATTAGGGATAATTAATTAAACTCCTTTAACTAATTTTCCTTCCTAATCCAATTAGGAATAAATGAGAGTACTTATATTAAATTAATTCCTAAACTCTTTTAGAAATTAAAATAATAATAATAATTGTAATAATATTAATAAGACTCCTCTTATTAATTTATATTTAATATTTCTAAAATATTAAATAATAAATATTAAGCTATTTAATTTATTCTATCACCATAGATTAAATTAAATATACATAACATATTATTACGATTATGCCATTAACTTCTTAAATAATTATTCTTCCTTTTATGGTGTGACCCTTTAGGTTCTCCATATTAAACCTATTGTGAATAAATCAATTAGAACAATTCTAATCTTATTTAAATAAATAAATTAAACAATTAATTTATTTAAATAAATAATATTTATTCTACAATAGGGATAAGCCTCTCCCTAATGATCAACGACTTTCCGGATAATATAGATTTCAACATTAATCATAAAAAGAACCTTTGAGTAAATAGTTACTTACCTAATTCAATCTTTCCACCGTATAATGTCCCAATTAAATATAAGACATGGAATTCTTTATCACAAGTCTTATTTTATTTAATTATATGTATTTCAACTCTTAAATACACAACTCCAAATAATGCAAATTAGAAACTCCTTTCTAATTTCATTCTCATCGCCAAGGACTCACTGGGTTGTCATTTATCGAATCACATAGGACATTTCTCTTCTTTTAATAGAAGTGGTAGATTCTTTATCGATCATACATTATCTCCATGTATAACTTATTATACCCAAGCATACCCTTTGATATACCCTAAGGGTCTTAAGGAATAAGTCAAAGTATAACTCATCATACACAAGATACTATGATGATCTCAAGTCCAAGGATCACTTGTCACTACTATCACTACAGAATTCCTATTGACAAAAAGTAAAACTCCATTAGGTATTCCTTAGCGAGCCACGCTTCGATGAACTTATTCTCTAATAAGCACCTACATACTTGCTTTAGTGTCTCCACACAAATGATCATGAGATCAATCATCCTCATCCAACGAAAGCAAGCAATGTATGTACCAATCTATCCGATTCACTAATCCCCAATTTAGTAATCCAATGATTGGGAACTATTTTAGTTTTAAACTTTCTAAGAATTTAGATCTCATTAGAATGATCATCATCATTATTCTAAAAGCATTGCTTAAAACTATGGGTTTATCACATATTATAAAACAACATCATATAGATAATTAAAAGCCTTTAATAAATTAATACTTTTTATTAATAAATGAATAAGATTGTTACAAAGTATATGCTTTATCATCAAACATGATTGGCTTGTGTGCATACTACTTTCAATCTCCCACTTGCACTAAAGCCAATCGTCATGGTATCTCATACTCTTCTTCTCTAAGTGACGATTATCCTGCTATTGGATAAGCTTTAGTTAATGGATATGTAATGTTGTTCATGAGAGTCCACTATCTCTATAGTGATTTCCCATCTTTCAATGATTCTAATAATCAAATGAAAGTGCCACAACACATGTTTAGATCCAAGATGAGACTTAGGAACTATTCCTAGTTCTGTAATGAACTTATCATCCAAACAATCAACTTGCGACTTCATTTACGCTTTATATACTTTGTCTTTATCATTAAACCAAAGAACCTTTTGCTATTTAGAACCTTTCAAATTCACTACACCACTCTTCAAGGTAACACTTTACCTTAAAGTGGATTTTCATTGTCTTGTCTGCTCTTCGAAAAACTTGAGTCATAAAAAGCCCTCTAGTTTTAATTCAAACCCACCATGTATGCTCACATCCTTAGTGCTTGGGTTAAGAACTTTAAGATGTTTTTCACCGTCTTACAATGATCTTCTCGAAATATGACCGATCAACATTAGATCTTGTATATTTCATTGCATACATGATAGTCACTCATGCGATCTCTCTTTCGTGAGTCTGTGGGGACTATAAATGAGATACACTCCATAGCTCATCAACATGAGACATCTCTTGGAGTTTTCCATGCTAAACGACTTTAGCATCAAATGAATATACGTTCCTTGGGTTAAGTTGAGCATCCTTTTAAATCTATCTATATAGATTTTATCCCTAATTAAGATATTCTTCCCAAATCATTCGTGGAGGAATGTTTAGACAACTTTATCTTTACTGATTGTAGCATTGGTATGTTATTCCTCATCCATAGTATATAAACATATAATACTAGAAATTTCACGACGCCCTATCGACCCTTTTGTACACACTTTAGAAGTCTTACATCATCGCGTGTAACTCGGATCATCATCTTCTATGATCGCGTACCTCATCATCATCATCCATGATGAATCCATACCTCCTAGGTATCTTCAAGATTATTCCGATTTACGATTCTTTTGTGGTACAATAGGTCTATCTACGTGTTCCTCTTATTTGACTTATAGTATTTTGTGGTTCTTGAACTCTTCAAGATCTATTATCCTCCCACTAGCCCTTTTAATGATAAACATCTTTATCTTAGAAGCGTGTGTTTCGTAACAAACACCTTTTGCTAAGTAGAATTATAGAACATATACCCTAAACTTACTTTAGGATGTCCCACAAATCAGTACATGTCAAATCTTGTCCCAAGCTTATCCTTGAAACCTTTTCACATAAGTTGGACAACCCTTATCTTAACATACTTAAGATTAGGAATCCTTCCCATCCATAACTTTTATGGAGTCTTGAAATTTGGATTTTGAGGTTACCTTTTCGTAGATATACGACCATTTCTAGGGCATGATCCTGTAGGATACTTGGAATGTCGAGAAAATCATTTTGGACCGTACTATGTTCAACAAGGTATGATTTTTCCTTTCGAGATACATCAATCAATTATTACGTATCATGAGGTGTCCATTATGAGAAAAACCATTTGAGATGATCTAGAAACTTATTGCACAAGTATTTATTCCTTGATCTAATCAAAGAATCTTAATACTTTGCCAATTTGTTTCACTTCTGAAATCTTTGAACCTTTCAAATAATTCACACTTGTATTTCAACAAATACATACATTCAACTCTTTGAATGATCATCTCCTTTTCTTATACTAGTTTGTTCAATTTATAAAATAATTTTTCACGTAAGTCAAGTATACAAAATCCATTAAGTAATCTTTTTCAGTTCTATACTGAAACATTATTATTATAAATAGAACAACAATTGTTCTTAATTATAATACCAAAAATTTTATTGTCCAACAATAAAATGGAAATAATGTTTCTAACAAGAATTGGAATACAATAACAACTTATTGACTTAATAGATTTGCCTGTAGTAAAGTGCTAAACTATAAGTTTCTATAGCTAATCGCAACAACCTTTGCTTCATTTTTCCACACACATAGGATTACTTATCTTTGTTTAACTTTCTACTTCGCTTGGTCCCTTCATAAATCTATATTTATGATAACCAAAGCTCGGTATCCAATACCCAAGTAGAACCTCGACTTAAAGAAAAAATTATTTTAAATCATGAACAAATTTGTATTTGTAACCAAAACTTCACTAAGCTTCTTTGGTTAGCCTCTGCAAGATGCTTCTTCAGCTTTCTTTCAAGTGTCCGTGCTTATAGCGAAGGAAGCAAACTCCTTTCTTATCCGTGACGGGCTTTTGTTCTTATTATCCTTTGTTTTTGCCCTTTCTATTTATACCTTCTTCAATCGTTCTTCTTTTCGAAAGATCCTTTGGCCCTACCAAGAAGACTCGGTCTTTCTTGGTTGGAAAGTGACTCTCAACATTTTTCAACATGATAAGCAAATCAATGAGGTGGGTATCTAGCTTGTTCATATGAAAAATTCACAACAATTGTGAAAGGAGTTCGGAGTGAGTGCAAGATCAAATCTTGGCTCAACTCTCCATCCATGACAAAACCAAATTGTCTAATTGATCAATCAAATTGATTATGTTAAGAACTTTTTGTATGTACTATAGTGCCATTGGCCATTCTAGATCGGAAGAGCTCCTTAGATATCTGATATCTATCAGTCCTACTTTCCTCACCATCAACTACTTGATGTGCAGGAATATAGTAGGAGCATCCATAGTTTCATCTTGACATTTGAAGCTCGTTACTCGTGGATGCGAGCATGATGCATTTAGCCAATCAGTGCATCATCTTGCCACTTTCTAAAAGTAGCAATCTCTTCCTCAGAGAGGCATTATGCGCAACCATTGCGGGGATAGGCGTATTATGACATAAGATAGCTTTTCACCATTTATGAGAACTATTCTCAAATTCCTTAACCAATCCGCTTAATTGATGCCCGTTAATTTAGCATCTAATATGCTTCGCAGTTGATAGTAATTTTATACATTGTAAAATTACGTAAATGAATATGTAATTAACAACATTTTAACATACATTCTTTTATTAATTACCAAAATAAATTAGGTCTTGTTTTAAATTGGTATCTCCCACTATTTTCTTCAAACTATATTACCCTCAATATATATAGTTCGGCAAAATCTAATTAAAGATCTGCTAGTGAGAATAAGGATCCCATTTCAAATGTATATAGTCTTGTGGTGACACAACAAATTATATATAAATAAATAGGTAGACAACTTTTGTCAATTACATCAACTATACAACTCCTTGTATTTTGCCTCTTAGATTATTTTGATCAAGTGGTGGCACATCCGAATCAAAATTATCCAAGTTAAGTCCAACCTAGCACTCCATATATTCAAAAAAGAAAAATATCATCCTTATGGTGACACAACAAAACAATATTGTTCAATTTTCTTTATAAGCATCAAATGTGATAAATTAACATCTTAAATACTTAATACTTGCCTTGTGGTGACACAACAAACTCATATTAAATATTTAATACTCTATTAATTTTATCATGCTAGAAGGCGACGTTCGATATCCCAAATATCTTTGAATGCTTAGGATTTAATATAAAAATTTGAAGGGTTCGTTATTAAAATGTCTCAATTTAGTAATCCAATGATTGGGAACTATTTTAGTTTTAAGCTTTCTAAGAATTTAGATCTTATTAGAATGATCATCATCATTATTCTAAAAGCATTGCTTAAAACTATGGGTTTATCACATATTATAAAACAAAGATCACGTAGATAATTAAAAGCCTTTAATAAATTAATACTTTTTATTAATAAATGAATAAGATTGTTACAAAGTATATGCTTTATCATCAAACATGATTGGCTTGTGTGCATACTACTTTCAGAACGGGTAGTAGGTCCAATTGGTTCCTTGCGAAAGACTTGCATAGTTTAGTCTTTAGGGAATGTGTATAATAACATGCTATGTGATGTGTCCATTTTAGGAATTTTATCCTGCAAAACGGATGTCAGCTGTTTAAAGCATGTTTAAAATATGTATGTGTACACATTTCTTCATATTTCTCATTACATGGAGATAGATATGGAATGAAATTACAAGTAATTGTGTTTACAAGTAATTTGAAATGAGAGCATGAAGAGACTTTCCTCCGTTTTAGGTTTATCAGAGGCTGACCTATCTTAGGTGTAAGACCCCAACTTTTATGAATAAAGATGAATTTTCTATAAATATCATTTTTGAATATTATGGAATGAATTTGATATAATGTTATAGTTGTGGGTAATATTTATAAATTTTGCAAAGTACGCAAGTTGTTATATAATATTCGATTGGTCAGAATATTCGTTTTAACAGGAATATTCGCATACGACGATATAATCATTGGTGGACCCCATAATGTAATTATTGTTTAATTGAGAAAACGCAAAAATACTTTATGAAAATAACTACGGAAGTTTTACTGTTAATCGTTGAAACACCCTGGTGTTAAAAGTACAAGAATACGATAATAAGTTACAAAGAAGACACCAGGTATTGATTATTGATGCTTATGTGATAAGTCACCCGCTTTTGTTTTATTGGTATTATTAATGTAATAAAATAGTAAAATCTTTTTATATAAAATGTAATACTTTTATAAAGTTATCTCTGCTTTTATTAGACAATAATTAGAATATATTATATTTTATTATGTATAGTGTTTGCATAGTGTTTGTATAGTAAAATCTTTTATAAAGTTATTCTTATTTATTAGATTATAAATAGAATATATTATATTTTATTTAAAAGATTTTGCTTTAAATATGGATCGTCGAGATAAAGTAAATCAATCTGGATCGTTTCATGAGTTAGTTACTATCAATCCATTTTTCTATAAATAAGCTCATTCCTTCATTATTTCTTACGAATTCACCGAAACTCTGAGAGAAAATTATAGAGAAGCTATAGAAAATTATTCTCGCTCCCTTTCCTACTCTTATATTCAGCTTTTTTTACTGTAAGGGATATTATTTGTTGTACTCGTAAGTGGGTATTATTTCTTTTGTATTCATGAAGAGAACTTCATTATTCCATTCTTTATTATTCTCACTGGAATAACCAAAGATATCGCGACTACCCTATACTTGGTGACATTCTTCTAATATTCTGCCTTTATTATTATTACTTTGGAATATCCTCAGATGTGCATTTACACGGACCTTGTTCCGTCTTTATTATTATTCTGTTGAATATCCATGTCAATGCGCTTACGCCTGCACTGGTTCCGCTCTTTATTATTATTCATTGGAATATCCTATTCATGCGTTCTGTGGGACTGGTTCCGCTCTTTATTATTCTCGTAGAACATCTCGCTTGGTGCGAATTTCGCCAAACTCGGTTCCTTTACTTATTATTCTGTTGGAATAACTTTGTTTATCTGGCAATCGCGCACACGGTGATTTCTTTTGTTATTCCATTCGTTATTATACTCAAATTGGTTAAAGTTTTGACTTCTATACTCCATGAAATTAGTGGAATATCCTTGATATTTGCGCTTCACCCAATATCTTTCATGAAAATATTCTTCCGAGCATTCTTGAATTTTACTCTACAAAACAAGATTATCATGTTGACAATTTGGACATTATTAGTTCCCGGATAAATTAATTCTTGAACTTGTTTTTATTGAATTCTTATATCATTGTCATCATCCTCATGTTTATATTATGTTGAAAGTCATCTACATGGCAGTAGTGCGTATGATGGACTTGGTATGATTATGACTGAGGATTATTCTTGTAATCATGACCATAATATTACAAATGATGTGGTAAAAGTCCTCGTTGGCCGTAGTGCATTGATGGACAAATTGTTGGCATGATCATGACCATTAATGAATACACGAATGTCCTTGGTTGTAGTCAGTATGGATGATTTGTGGTCGTGATACTAAAGAATATCCTTAAGCCGTAGTAGTGCGGGGTGATTCGATGATGTGGATTATTTATTAAGCTGAGTCTCAGCGATAAAAGTCATAAAAAACCTTTTAAATCGTAGAAGATAGTAGATTTTATTCTCTGCTTGACTCTTCTAATGGATTGCTTGTTCCTCTGCAGTTAAACTTGATGTTTGTTATATTTTATCACTTTAACACTGTTGAAGGCTAATGATAATTTATTCTGCATTATCTTAGTCATAATATTTCTTACTGGGCTAGTTGAGCTCACTCTTTCTTTCACCGTTTCTCTCGTGAAATGAGAATATAAATTTGGGACGAGCCTGGGAACGAAGTGGTGGACCGGATAATAGTATTAGTAGTCCTCACTATTCTCATTAAATAGTGTGACAATAAATGTAATGAGGACTTATTCGAGAGTGGATATTGTCTAGAAGATGATGATTTGTATTAAAACTCATGCCTCTCTTGTTGTATATTAAAGATTGTATTTGTATTCTGTACCATGTATTTGGCGACTCAGAATAGGTGATGTATACCTATTTTGGGGGCATCACATTAGGTTACTCTCGCGGCTTTTTGGCATGAAGGTTCCCAAATCATCGCAATCTACTTGACGGGAAGTTAATCCGGTCTTTCAACTGGAGCGAATTTGGGTGGTGCCTTTCCTGAGCCTCGGAGAATTAGTCTTCTCACGAGTCCAGTAATCAAACACCGACGGGATAGCCTCCTGGTGGAGGGACCACACAACATACATTCACATACATCGCGTCTCACCGTATGATGATGATGACATGTGCGAAACACTAATATCACAAGCAGATATGGTGCGAAGCACTAATATCACAAGCAGATATGGTGCGAAGCACTAATATCACAAGCAGTTATGGTGCGAAGCACTAAGTGCAATAAGGAAATGCATTCGTACACATTCATCAAATATAAATGCAACATCCACACACATAAGCAGATAAAAGTTTTGAAAAGATTGTAATAGCGGTTTAAGTCCTCTTACTGGAGTCCCCAACAGAGTCACCACCTGTCGACGTCGGGATTTTTAGATGTCCCTTTCCGTTACTTGTTCTTTGGTGTTCTCATTTTAGGTGAGATTTGTTTGAAAAACAAGTGAAAAGGTCCGACATGTATAA
The DNA here is from genome assembly GCA_020205615.1 of Panax quinquefolius. Classification (NCBI taxonomy): domain Eukaryota; kingdom Viridiplantae; phylum Streptophyta; class Magnoliopsida; order Apiales; family Araliaceae; genus Panax; species Panax quinquefolius. Next base: position 127,998,800 of record CM035167.1, read on the forward strand.
TGTCGACGATGGACCGTTAAGAGTCGCCATTGGTTTTTTAAATGGTTGTACCAACACAACCGAGAAAAGATTTTCACATTGACCCGGTGATGTGACATCACTGCTAAACTGCCTTGTGAAACCGAGATTCATTAGGTCCAGGGACTTGGTTATGCGCAGGAAAAGGTGTTAGGCACCCAGACATCCGTGTTACCACTTGTGACCGCCTCTTTCAAGAAAACCGCTATCCGAATGTGCGTGTATGTGGTCAATGTGTTTGTTATTTGGAAGTAGTCACGAGGCCTCGTTTCGCACTTATATACATGTGGTTTGAATTTATGTAAAATTCAATTTTAAGCAAGATACGGCAAAGGATGTTTTATAAAAGAGGTTTTTCAAACCCCGATGCTCAATAGTAATTGAGACCTTTTACACTCCCATGTTATTAAGTGTTCGACTTGATTGATTTTATTTAACAGATGCGAGGCATCCGTACGAAAATAATGTACAAAATAATGTCGACTTCCTCGTGGGTATGAAAACCATCTGAGAAAATTCAGACACCGCAGAATAATTTACAAGCTGCTTACAGCTGAAAATGTCCATCACGGGAAGCGAATCTAGATCCAATGGGCTGAATATGTGATCACATGATTCCTAGGCGCACAAGATACTGCAATTTGTATGAAAGCGGTAGCGGTATATATATAAAAGTCAGTAAATATATATATATCTGATACATGATCACCAACCACGAAGCACCTCCACGGGATCGAAATATAAATAAAGTCAGAAAAGCTATCAACCGCCACTTGAGAAAACTCCAAAGGACAAAACGTAAATAAAATCAGAATATACGGCCAACGCCACGAAGGAACTCCAAAGGGACAAAATATAAATAAAGTTGTACAAAGCGATCGACTGCCACGAAGTAAACTCCAGGTGGGACGAAAAACATACATATATATAAAAGCGATAAACGCACCGGATGTAAAATCCAAGCTCATTGAACAGAGTTCGACAACAGTTCATATATATAAATATATATATATATATATATATATATATATATATATATATATATATAAAAGCAGAGTAAACGCACTCTGGATGTAAAATTCGTGCTCATCGAATGTAGTCCCACCACTGCTTATATATATATATATATATATATATATATATATATATATATATATAAATGAGTAAACGCTATGCATCAAGTCAGGCTCATTGAACAAAGTTCGACACACACTAATATATATAAATGTATATATATATATATATATATAGTATAACAAATATATATATATATATATATATATATATATATATATATATATATATATTAAAGCAAAGAACGCTCCTGCATCAAGTCTAGGCTCATTGAACAAAGTTCACACATAGTTAATATATATAAATGTATATATATATATATATATATATATATATATATATATATATATATAAAGCGATGAACGCCTGCATCAAGTTCAGCTCATCGAACAAAGTTCGACACACAGCTCATATATATATATATATATATATATATATATATATATAAACACATAAACGCTCTAGAATCAAGTTCAGGCTCAATCGAGGCATAACTCGATAATGTTAGTCAATATATATATACAAGCTGAAACAAAACCGCAGACCAAAGTCCGGGCAAAAGCAAGCAACACGACTCTCAACATGAAGAAGGGTGTGTGCAGAGATGAAGAGAAAAACTCTAAAGTGTGTGAGAAGGCTTACAGTTGACTACCAAAGAAGACTTCTATATCTTTAGAGTGGGTAAACACTGGCTTTTGTAAGTACAAAAGGGCTATATATGAGCTCACAGGTGTTTAAAATGAGAAAGTACACTATATGAGATGAGTGCAGAGCAAATTGGGCAGGGCTTCCTCGCCGTTTTCTCTTGCAAAATGGGCGCCCAAGCCCTCTATTTATAGATGATTTAGCAATGAGGTGTACAGAGGCAACCCGTGGACCCGGTTTTTTCTGCCCGTCGTCTCGTGAAGACGCGCACTCGGGCAATCGTAATGTCCACTCGAACTTTCAGAAGTGCAATCCGCATCCGTTTGGGGTATACATGACCTATTTCGGACCGCCGTTGTCGAGAGTTCTACGATGACATGGGATTAGATTTTGTACGAAGTCATTGAAGATGGGACGATGCCCTCCGGTCTTCAAGCTTCAACTTTTATCCGTTACCCCGCACAATAGTCACTCGGGATTGGTTAGTTTTGTGGGACATCGTTACGTAGAGATGTTGAGACGACGTGGCGTGGCATCACGTTGGCGAGATGACGATGTTGCCCCTCACCGGTGTTATTTCCGGATTGGGCTGATAAAACAGACGTTGCTCAGGCTTCGATGAGATTGGACTGCTGCAATTGTTGAAGGTCCTCATTGTCATCTTTGAGGTGTGCCTGTCTTTCCGATGTTATCGCCGGGTTGGTATGCAGTGTATCTCGTTGTGGAGCGCCGAGATTGAAGTCGGTCGCATTTAAACAAGCATTTCGGGGTTATCGCCGAAATCGCATTCCTTGGGGCTATCACCAGGTTGGTGGCTATTCCCATAGTTGGGATCGAGATCGGATACCTCGGGGTTATCTCCGAGATTAATCGCCTTTCTCCGGTGTGTGTTCCCAGTATTGGATCTCGCACGCCCGAGGTTATCTCCGAGGTTGGAATTGTTATTCCCATAGTGGGCTCGGGGTTGATCTTTGAACTTTTGGTAGTATCTGGTATGTATATGGATTGTCTTTCGTGGTTCTCTCTTAAAGATTTATTTGTCCTCCCGCAATATTAGTGATGATGAAGACGTAAAATTTCGAGTGTCTACAATGACCACCTGGGTTTTAAGCGGTTTCCCATTTAACCACCTGTAGTCAGTAAAGCTACATTTAAACCCCCGACTTTTTGAGTTAAAGTAAAAATGTCACATTTTCCATCCAACTTAACTATGCGTGTACGTCAGACGCTAAAAACGCGTGAAAAGAGGCAGTAAATGTCAAAAAAGATTGGTAAATGTCTTAAATACTCCCTTCTTCTTCCAACGGATGAAATTAACTTCTGAACTCCTCCTTCCATTATTTATCAAAACATTAACACCCAAACTGAAAAGAAGAGAGAAATACACATAAATCTCTTATTAGAACATATATCCTCCTCCCATTCAAATCTTTAAAGTGATTTCAGATATTGAACACAGATTTACATTTGTGTTTTCATATTTAGGGGAATATATATCTTTTTTTTCTGCAAAAGGGAATTCTTAGTGGGCTTTGGAATTTCCAAAGTCTTGGTCTGAGAATCCAATGATAACTTTTGTAGCAAATCTGCAGTTTCTATAGCAAAAAAGTAAAGGTATACATAAATGACCAAAAATTTCAAAGTTCCCAATCCAATCTAATCAGAGAAACATAAAAGGGAAGTAGAACAACAAACGAATATGAAATTAATTAAAATTGTATGCTAACAAATAATGTAAATCTTGAGACAAAAAAAATCATATCTCAGACAGCTATACAAGATTATGCTATTCAAAATTCTACTAAACACAGAAACAATAGTCAAATCCGATTTCAGACCAAGATTAATTCACCCGAATCAACAAACAAATTAGCAAGTAAACTAAAAGAAATTAACAATTAAAATAGAAAAGAGACCCTCTCAAATAGTCTCAAAAAAAAAAAATTCACACATGAATATACAGATATCTACGTATGCCCAGAAGATATGGTGTGTACACAAAAAATGATATACCCGATTCTTGCTCTTCTAGCTCCTGAGAGGGTTGAGATCTGCAATCGGAGGGGGGAGAAGACAGAAGAACATACCCGATTCTTGTTCTTCTAGCTCCTGAACTTGTGAATCTTCCTGATTAGGGTCTGATTTTTCTGGGTTTTGGGGATCTTGATTTTCTAGGGTTTGTGGTGATTGAGGTTGAGAACGTAATTGTTCTTGTGGTAGAGCTGGTTGACGTCGTCGCAGGTGATGCTGTTGCAGTCAACTGACATTTTGGAGATGAGAGAGAGGTCGGTTTTTGATTGAGAAGGAAGATGAAAGCTTTGTATTCTCTACTCTCTTGCCTGTAAACATGGAGGGTAATTAAGTTATTAGCCCACTCAAGTAACGGAGTGAAGACAAAAAGTATTTATTCACTTTAATTTAAAAAATCGGGGGTTTAAATATAGTTTTACTGACTATAGGTGGTTAAGTGAGAAAAAACTTAAATCCCAGGTGGTTCTGAACTTAACCCAAAAAATAAAAAAATTTGAAGGACTTATGTGATGGGACTCGAACGCATTATTTTCGGTTTTTAGCTTTTATTTATCATTCGATCTCTGGAAACAATTTTTAGTCCATTTTCGTACCAACTCGTGACTTCTTTGTCTTTGAACTTTCTCTCTCTAACACCCCCAAAAATCTCGACTTTAATGTATCAGAAGATCTTCTTTTATCAGGTACGCCGAATTACCTAGGGTTTTATGCTTTATTTTACGATTTTATTGATTATATACATGTGTGGTGTAGTTAGATTTGTACGATTTTGTTTTTAGTGTTTATATTATTATTATTATTTTTTGTTAAAGACTGGTTTTTTAGTCTAATGAAGTGAAAAATTTTACCCAGATACTGTGAGTATGGATGAGCATGTTGATGTTGTTACAGTGCCTAGGGTTTCGGGATCTACTGTGAGTGATAGTGTTCGTGCAGCTGATGAAACCCTAATTGAAAATTTGGGCTGTGAGGGACAAATTGAGGGGTCTTATGTTGGGGAAGAAGATGGAGGAGAGATAATGGTAGAGGTGGTGGGTTCTGATGTATTTGTTGATGGTGTTGGTGGAGATAGGATTGGCGAAAATGGCGGTGATCAGAGAGAGATGGGAACTACTGATGGTGAGGGTGATTTGGGGTTGCAGGAAGTTGGGGAATTGGGTGGTCAGGCGTGGGAAGCTAGAAATGGCACTGGGGTTGAAGGTTTCCACGAGATTACAGGGTCATCAGGTGATAAGGTCTTTGATGTTGTCACAGAGAAAGTTGAGACTGTTGTTACCGAGGAAGTTGAGATCATGGTGAATGCGGATGTTGTCACAGAGGATGGTGAGGGTTTGGAAAGACGTGAAGAATTTACTGAAGGGGGTGATGTGAGCTGTGTTTTGACTACATCTGCTCATGAAGCTAGTGTTAATGAAGTTGGTGCAGGAGGTTCTTTGGTGGCTACGGGATCTTCAAACGTAGAAACTCAAGTTATTGCAGAGAAAGTTGCGGTCTTTGTTACTGAGGAGGGTGTGGAGAGAACAGTGGAGTCTTTTGATGAAGTGGGTGCCAATCATTTGACCTCACAAAGTGGTGTTTTGGGTGATGAAGCATGTAATACTGGAACTGCACATCCCCCAACTATACAAACTCAAGTTGTTCCGGAAAAAGTTTCTGTAGTGGTCAAAGAGGAAGGTTTAAATTGTAAAGATGAAGTTCTGCATAGTAATGTTGTGGAGGTAAACTCACCTTGTTTGGAGAAAGATCCAAGTGCATCTGTTGAGATGGTTTATGTGGAAACTGATGCCGGTGCTTCCGGTGCAACCACTGAATTTAGAGACCAACTAGGTGAAGCTGTTAAAGGGGAAGATGAGTTGGTGAGCAAAGAAGAGAGTTTGTATTTAAAACTTGAAGGTACCAAAAGCGGCGTACTTGATGGAAATTTACAATGTTCAGTAGAGGATGGGCAGATGAAGATTAAGATGGTTGGTGAAAGCTCTCCAAATCATGACAATGTAGGTGTTGATTCCATATCCTTCTTTGAGCAAACAAAAATTGTTTCTGGTGGTCAAGTTGCAATTGTTAAAGACAAGGCTTTTTCAATTATGGGTACTAAGACTTCCGATGGTGTTGGCTTGCGTGAGACTGAAGGTATTACATGCCCAGTCATCCCAGACCTGGTATCTTCTATCGAGCATACTCGAGTTGTCACAGGTTATTCTGAAGCTATTGATATGAAGGTTGTAGATTCTGACCAAGCTGTCCATGTATCTGGAGAAGAGGAAGTTTTGACAACAGAAAGCAGGGGTGTTTTTAGTGAGAACTCCAATTGTGTAGTAGAAGATGAGCCAAAGGTTGAGACTTTAAGTGAGAGCTCTAAAACTGATGATGCGATCTGTGCAGATCCAGAATCCTTTGGTAAACAAATTCAAGTTGTCAATGACAGTGAAATTATTGCAACTGATGGCGTGATAGCAGATCCTATAGCAGAAGTTTCAACTAATGAAAATGTGAAGTGTAAAACAACCTGTGCAGATGTAAAAGATGTTGAATACGTTTGCATTTTAGAAAGAGAAGTTTCCGGGATGGACATTGAGGAGGCAACAAATTTCAAAGATAAAGAGTCAGGGTCTGATTCTCTAGATGACAGTTTAAATTGTTCTGTGAGAGGTCAGCAATTGAATGTTGAGGAAGAAACAGTTACTAATAGTTCAAAAAGTGATGTTTCTATAGGGACAGAACCAGAATGTTCTAGTGGGCGAATTCAAGATGATGATAGCCATGAAGCTAAAGTGATGAGGAGTAATGCCCTGACCTCAAAGATGGAAGCTCCGATAAGTGTTATAGATGGTATTTCGGGGGGTTCAGAAGATCTTCAGAATATGAAGTGTGAACCTGCTTGTGGTAATACTGGAGAATGTAGTGATGTACCTTCAGATACTGAAGTCTCAAATGAACAAGCTCTGGTTTCTGAAATAGAAGAAGTTGAAGCGATGGACATGGAGGAGGCATTAACGTCAGAGTTTGATGCTTACAGTAAGGATTTAAGTTTTCCTTGGGAGGATCAACACATGAAGGCTGTTGGAAGCTCTGGAAATGATGTTGCGCAGGGACAAGAAGATATGGGAACACCGTTAGAAGGCATTGTGGTTTCAAGAGCAGATACGATAACAGGGACAGCTACCCTTGAAGAGAAGAAATATGACGAGCAAAATTCTGATGTTAGGGTGATGTGTAATGACATTTCTTTAATCACTGAAGAGGAAACCAAGGGGACACACGTCTCTGAGGGGGTTACTTCCAATGAAGTTGTTGATGTAGTCTTTGAGGTTAAAGATGAATCATGCTTGATTGATGACAATCGTATTGTGTTTGCTGACATCCATGAAGAAAAGGATTCAAAAAAGAGTGACAATGAGTCTATTATGGGCAGGCTGGTTGAAAATATGGGTATGTTTCCCAATGATGAAGGAAAGAAGTCACCAGGTGAGCATTTGGAGGAAAATGTTTCTCTACCATATGAGTTTAATTGTATTGATGCCGATGTTCAAGGAATTGAAGATGACGTTGACTTACAATTATCAGAGTGCTTAGATGAGAGTGCAGCTGGTAACTGCTCTGGGGTTAGTTCAGATATGGACTGCAGATTGGGAGTTGAAGTACAGTATAATGATGAGGAGCAGGTTGATTTGCATGGAGAGCAAGACGCAGAGGTCCAAGACCAGACTTCGGGGATTGAAAAGTCGAAGGTTCTCGATCAGCCTAGAAGTGGTGTTACAGAGTGTCACTCTTGTTATTTGTTGCCACCTAAAAATGTTGGTGAGTTCTGTGTGTCTGATTTAGTATGGGGTAAAGTCAGGAGCCACCCTTGGTGGCCTGGACAGATATTCGATCCTGCAGATGCATCAGAGAAGGCTGTGAAATATCATAAAAAGGACTGCTTCTTGGTAGCATACTTTGGAGATCGAACTTTTGCTTGGAATGATGCATCTCTATTAAGACCATTTAGGGCACATTTCTCTCAAATAGAGAAGCAAAGCAATTCAGAAGCATTTCAGCACGCAGTCAACTCTGCTTTAGCTGAAGTTTCCAGGCGGGTAGAGTTGAGCCTGGCCTGCTCCTGTATACCAAAAGTTACCGTTGACGAGATTGAATATCAGATCGTTGAGAATACCGGGATTCATCAAGAAGCAGGTAGAAGATACGGTGTGGACGAATCTACTGGGGTTAGTTGTTTCGAGCCTGAGAAACTTGTGGATAATATAAGATCGTTAGCATTATTACCATCTGGTGGTGGTGATCGATTGGAGCTTGTGATAGCTAAGGCTCAATTATCTGCCTTTTCTCGTTTTAATGGTCATCGCCCTCTGCCTGAATTCCAATTATGTGGCGGGTTGTTAGAAAATGATGCAATTACGTTAGAATTGAGTGATTTGATTGAGAAGCAAATAAAAGGTGAAAACAACTCTTCTAACAAACGTAAACATGATTTGTCAGATAGTCTGCACCCAAGTAAGAAAGAGAGAAGCATGACTGAGTTGATGGGCGATCTGACACACTCCTCAGATGGTGAAGATGAGCCAGATGGCAAAGTCGTGGATAAGTCTGTTACCTCTGCTGGCAGAAAAAGAAAGGCTCTTGATTATGTTACTGATGGGTCAGATAAAAGAATAAGTTTCTATGCTGCAAAAGTTTCTACTACAGTGTCTCCAATTCCTAAGCCATCCTTCAAGGTCGGTGAGTGCATTCGCAGGGTAGCAAGCCAACTGACTGGGTCCCCGTCACTTTTGAAGTGTAACAGTGAAAAGTTTCTGAAGGTTGATGATAGTGTAGACCAACAGGTTGGGTTTGATGTTTCTGTGCAGACTCCTGTTTACTCCCAAAGAGGAAGGATTCTTTCGCCAGAGCAATCATCTTTAGATGAGATGCTGTCACAACTTCACTTGGCAGCACGAGATCCCATGAAAGGATACAGCTTCTTGAATACTATTACTACTTTCTTCTCTGATTTTAGACATTCAATTGCTCTTAGCCAGAACTCTAGAAGGCGGAATCCATCTACAGGAAGAGGTGGTAGAAAGAAAAAAGCACTCAATGCCATTGCAAACTCTCCCGAAGATTTTGAATTTGATGATGTGAATGATTCTTATTGGACGGACAGGATAGTCCAAAACTATGCCGAAGAGCAACTGTTACATAATACTCAGAATGGAGAAGGTGAATATCAGCTAGTGAATTATGAGCCAGATATGCCCTTAAAATCAGGTCGGAGATCTCGAAAGCGGGTTTATAGTGGGGATCACGAACTGCAAGCAGAGGAACCAACAGAGCATGCTGGTGGGAGGAGGCAAGATTGTTCACCAACAGAACTTATATTGAAATTTACAGAGGGGAATTCTGTTCCTTCAGAATTGAATCTTAATAAAATATTTAGGCGGTTTGGACCTTTGAGGGAATCTGAAACAGAGGTTGATAGGCAGACAAGCCGTGCCAGGGTGGTTTTTAAGAAGTGTTCTGACGCAGAAGTAGCTTTCAGTAGTTCTGAAAAATTCAATATTTTTGGGCCAATGCTTGTTAACTATGAGCTGAGCTATGTGCCATCAGCACCATTTAAAACTTTGGCCCTTGCAACATTACAAGCCCAGGAGGGTGCAACTTAATTTTTCCACTCTGGCAGTTATTTGTGTTAGGAGGTTTCAGGTAACTTCTAACATTCCATATCCAAATTTTAACCTTTTTAAATTCCCAAATCTTTCAAATGGATTTGGTGTCTGAAGTTACTTATTTACTATAGAATTGGTTGGCTGAGTCTGCTGGAACGAGTCAATCAAAGTTGTGTACAACATTAATAGGCCATCCTTACTTTTGATTTGAGGTGGGAAAGTTCGAGTGTTATAAAGAAATGATTACCTTGAAGAAGAGTAGAGGACATATAGAGCGGGGTTGGGTTTACGAGTATGTATTTCCTCTACCTCTCCTATTTTTTTTTTCTCTCGTCTTGTTTTTAGAGAATTTGCGTCGTGCGCCACCTAGAGGATTGGTCTTAAGGTGAGGATACCATGGCTTATATTTATAGGTACACTAGCTTCCCATCAGTAGTACATTAAGAGAGGATTTATGACACCATTTGCTGAGCTTAATGAGGACTTGTCAAGGCCAGATATAGAACTTTACCATTTTCCTGTAACTGACCTGAAATTTATTCTAATTCCTACTGGAAAGAATGATTGATTCACTTAAAGAACTTTGTTATATCTTTTCCTTGTGAGATCTCATGTTCAGAGCTATAATTTGAGTCATACTTTGTTAATAAGTGGCATTTATTTTCATGCACCTGATATATCCTAGTCCTCATTGTTTTGTTATATTTTTCGAACTAAATTTTTATTATTGTACTTGTCTAATTATTGGGTTGTTTTATAGTTGAGAGAAGCCAGAGAGGCTGCTGAATATTAGATGTGCAACATGCTCGTAATGGATATCTGAAGTTGGAGGTAACCAGTCTCAAATTTATCTGGTTATGAAAAGATTTGAACAATTTGTGTTAAGTGTTCTTATTGTTTTGTATGTTGCGAAGGTGCATGTTATCACCAAGAAGGTCACATATCTCAGTTAGGATGTTGTTTTCACTATTAGCAACCAACCACCATAATTTCTTTCCTTAGAAGACTACCAGCTACTTATAAATAACGAACATGATGCTGTTTATTGGTTATATATGTTAACTAAAGTATTACTACTTCTGTCTTGGAACTTTCTATCCCTTCAAAAGTCACATTTGTGACTATGTGAGCATGTAAGCCATGAAATTTGGAAAAAAAGCTAGCGGAGGTGGCTTACATTTTTTTTGACCGGAAGAAGAGGGTTCGCAATAGAGTACAAATTAGTAAATTTAGAAACAGTTGTGGTAGACCTAAAGAGATCAATGCAGCCCACATTCATATGTTACTGCTTTTGCAGTGCTGTTTAATGTTTAGCATTTATGGTTGAAATAAAAGTAAATTTTTATATGGCATAAGTTAGAGTGTGGGTTGAGTTACTTGGAATAGAAAGGAACAGGGGCAGGAATTACTAGAGATCCAACAGTAGTGTTAGTTTTTTGTTGAATTGGTAGGGTACAATGTTACTTGGAGTATGACATTATATGGTCAAATGATAGGATTTTGGAATGATATTGAATGGTTTTGCGTGGTAAATAATGAGTGGGATTTTACATCCAGAAGAAGTGAGTTAAGTAGGGTAAGATGTAGTTATGATTATGTGATTACATGGTCAAAGCGTAATTGATTTTGGGATGAGCTTTGTTTTAAAATGGTTTGGGTAAAATATTGTTAATATCATGGGTTTATATGGTCAAATCGTAATTGATTCTAGGATGAACTAATGTTCTTGAAGAGAATAATGTGCAAATATATGTGAAGACCAGGATCGGAGTGAAGTTGGAAAGTCTAGAAAAAGGTTTTAAAATATAGATTAAGATGAGAAAAAGATTGCTAAAGAACCTATCCGCGAATGGTACCGCGGTAGAAACACAAACAAAAACAACTTTAAAATCAATCCATAATATATTCAACTCTGTCAAATAATGATGGATTATGAAGGATTACAATGTTGGTTTAGAAATATATATATATATATGCGTGTGTGTGTGTGTGTGTGTGTATATGTATATGGGGACTGATCCTTAGGCAATGTTGTAAGAATAAAGTTATCCTAACAACATATCTCAGCCGTCCATCCGTTCATCGAACGGTAAAAATGATCTCCTGTCCGCAGTTTAATATGGGGATATCGCAGTTTAATTCTGCCGACAGGAAAATTGTCTAAAGTACCCTCTCCGTCCATGAAATTAAAATGCGACGCTAAGGTATCTTACACCTTCATACTAAAGATTACGATATTAAACGACGCCGTTTTTGTCTGTCCTCCCGTGTCTTATCCAAAGGGCGCTGTTTTAATATAAATCACTGTTCGCATAACTGAACTGTGGACAGTGAGTCCTCCTAAATCAATACGCTGCTCTTTCTTCCTCATTTGAGATCTAAACACCCAAAACGAATTTGAGAGAAAAGCAACCAAGCAAAAGAAGATTGGCAAATCTGCGCTACTAACAAACATTTTGTTAAATCCAAGTCATGTAAGTTTTAAATTTGTCATATGTATATATTTTGTATTCTTCTTTGTTGTATACAAACTTTATAGTTCTATAAACGTATGCAAGTATACATCAAAGAAACATTATAGGTTAGGTAGAACTAAAATTTTTATAATGTTTGAATTAGGGTTTTTCTTAGTTATTTTTGATATGTAATAATAATAGCATGAATGTCTTCTATTTTGTTTGTGTTAGTTACAAAAATAGAATTTAATCCTGGACCAGCCGATAATACATTGTTGTGGGATCAACCAAACCACATTTCAACAATGGTGTGGAATAATCCTCATTACACGCGGTCATTGTTGGATGTGGGTTTTAAGTGATGCCCAAAAACAATTATTACGCCAATGGGGTTTAACGTATGTAACCAATTAGATGTTTCATTGATAGAAGTATTGGTGGAGCGTTGGCGGAGTGAGACCAATACATTTAACTTCCCCATCGGTGAAATGACAATAACTTTTGAAGATGAAGATGTCTATTTCATTTTAGGATTGTCGGTTATAGGGGAACCTATAACATGTACATTAATAAGAAATCCTAAACAAAAATTTGAAAATATATAGTGGAGGATGAGGTGTAAAGTAGAGGGAGCATTATGCTGTCGTGGTTGAGCGCCAGATTTTGCAAACTTCCCATAGACGCGGATATGGAAACGGTGGTCACGTACACTAAAGCGTACGTATTGGTATGCATGGCAAAATATTGTTATGGATTTTGTGGTGGCTACAAGACAAGAGGTTACTCTGGTCGAATACCTAAAATGGTATAGGCGGATGACTCGTTTAAGAATTAGCCGCCCACAAGTTCAACCAGATGACACATACACCACATGTCTTACTTCATCAGGACGTAACTGCAAACCTTATAGTTTTATTTTGAAGATTTTGTTTAAAACCTTTTCAACATTATATACTGTTTGCTAATGGTAAGTACACTTTTTATATAGATCGAGGTAGCTCAAGATTTTGTTAGGATCATTCTGAGCGTACCACCTGTGCACAACCCTCACCATGTGTACGAGGAGTGGTATGCTGAGGTCGTTCTTTGCTTCGATAAAGAATACTGGGAGTTTTTTGAAGATCCCAAGGATACCATCTCGAACGTTCCACCTGAGCAATGCACGCAAGAAATGCCATTCTCCGGTTCTGATCCATTCAATCAAGGATCCCCTTATTGGCCTTGGCATCCCATTTGTAGTTGAGAAGGAGCCTACAATGCAATTAACACCTCCTCCCCCTTACACCCAGTAGACAATTGCAGCCTATGCAGTTGACACCAATATTCAAGAGAAACGCTAGTCCCTGGATTACATTCGAAGCATATAGACAGTGGGGAGGAGAGCGTGTATAATATTCTTTCTTCGTGGCTACGGGTGGAGCGGTCGTTGTTCTTTAGGAGGGATCCTCTCAAGGTAGAAAAGGTTGAGTGGCTAAATCGGAATTGGTTTTCTGATATGGTGGACCAATCCCAGTTCCTTCATATAGGTCTGATGATGCATATAGATTGGCACATAAGGACGTACTATCGCTTCTGTCAGGGAACTTTGTATATGATTAGACGATCGACGCGTATCTCAGTTTGTTGAAGTTACGAGAAGATCGTCTACGACTAGGCCGGTATGAGGGGTGAATTTAATTTCATTCCTTGCTGTTTTTTCCAATTATTATCACAATGGTATAAAGTATATATCACACTTTCAATATCACAAGAATAAATATGACATTTCCGATGTGTCTCCGTTTTTTTCCAACCAAGGAGCACAACCGGAGTTGGCGAATTGTGATTTTGCATTCTTTTCAGTTAAGCACCAAAATGAACATTATTTTTTGTTCGTTCTAGATATTAAGCAATGGTGGGTTTTGCTGATAGATTCTTTGTACGATAATGTACCAAGTTACAAAATAAGTATTCAGTATCGACTACAATTAGAATGTGGTACGTCCCTAATTTTGTCTATTTGATTTTTCATTTACATTTATGTTAGTGTCCTAATATTAGGTTTTTTCAATGTACGTTCGCAAAAACCAAAAAATTCATAAAGCAAGAAATGGCGTGTGCATTCAAGGCAATTCGAACTAAATAAAAAAATGTTTTAGATTGCGGAGTCTGTGATGAAATACGTTGACTACGTTGTCCAAGGCACGTCTTTAGGGGAGGTCTACTAGTCCGAAGAAGATTCCTCCTTATTTAAGTATAGATGTATCTTAATTTGTACATTTTATATATACAATTATTTTTAACTACTGAAATTATAAACATCTTAATTTTTTTTATATAAAATTATTTTATGCATCCGCAGCTTTATCTACTGCAGAGTCTGGAAGATCAATGCGAAATTCGTATTTTAATATTGTGGAGTCTGGAAAACTTAAAAAAAATTGTCATTCGATTTTGCTCCTACTCTACGATTTTGATCCTACTCTACGTTTTTCCTCCAACAACAATTTTTTGTGACGTTTCAAATTTTTGAAATATATTAAAATAAGGATTTAAATTAATAAAATTCTTATTATGCCATATTAGATTGCATAAGTGAAATTGTGCTATGCAATGTGATGATTTGTATTATAATAAGTGTATTATTATTATATGTAAATAAATTGTTAAAAACAATTTATAAAAGTGAGAAAGGAAATGATTGAATTATTGTATGCATTAAAATAGTTTATAATATTAAATTGTTTTAATAGGGTGAATTTATTTTATTAAGGTTATTTTTTTTTTCATTTTATTGGAGTAATTAAGTAATTATAATACATAAGGTATATATGTGTTGTAATGTAAAATGTAATATAGCATGAGGTGTTGATTGATAAGTTGAGCCTGTATAGAAGCTTATGAGAGAAAGGTGTTGATTGATAAGTTGAGCCTGTTAGTATAGAAGCTTATGAGAGAAGTTAAGAGCAAAGCTTATGAGAGATGCTAGAAGAAGCTTAGTGTAGAAGCTTATTGTAGAAGCTAGAAGAAGCTTATGGGAGAAGTTAGAAGAAGGGACTAAGTTTACTTCAAGGTTAAGTTTACTTCAGAGCTAAGTTTACTTCGAGGCTAAGTTTACTTTAGAGCTACATTTACTTCGAGTCTAAGTTTACTTCGGGGCCAAGTCTTGGGTAGATATTTTGTGGCTTAAAGTCTTTAATATCCTATCTTAGGAAATCCTATAAATAGGCCCTTCCTCCCTTCACTTAGAACTCACCAATTCACCAAAACTAAAAGGGGAAACTCTAGCAAATTGGAGAGAAAAGAGGGAGAGGTGGCCGGATCGAGAGGGATAGGAAGAAGATCAAGATAAGGGGTGATTAAGGCTAATAAGAAGTAGAACACTTTGGCAAGTTTTTCAGTTTACTTGTGTGATCTTAGTATTGGTTGTGTAATCGTTATAGTAACTTCTTGATATACATGTGTTGCTATACTATGATTGTGAAAATCAAATTATGACTACTGCTAATTGAGTTATGGAACTCAATTTACATGTGGTAAATAACATGTGCAAGATGATAAGTTTATATGGTATGAAGTAAAGATACAATATGAAATGTATGTTGCTAATATTGCATAAGTTTGATGATGTGTTTGTAATATGCATAAATATAATGCATGAATTGAATATGAAATTTTGTGATACGTGATGCATGATAGATTGTTAGATTTGTTGGGTCGTCGTTCTCAATCTTGCATTAAATTGCAGGTTGAATATGCGATAAAATATTCTTGCTACCAGATGATAAAGCTAGAGGAGCGTGTAGAGAAAACTAATTTTGTTGTTGGAATTGTATTGTATTGTATTGTGATGACAATGTACAATGTGCAGTTATGTAAACTTTGGAGTATTCAATGAATAAATAATGTTTGTTCTGAGATGAGAATGTATCGTAGTGATGACTTTGTAATGTAAAGTAGTATAGTGATAATACTATATAAGAAAGAACTTGTTTGGAGAACTGAGTGGTATATGCTCGTATCTACCCTGATAAAATGAAT
Source organism: Panax quinquefolius (assembly GCA_020205615.1). NCBI lineage: Eukaryota > Viridiplantae > Streptophyta > Magnoliopsida > Apiales > Araliaceae > Panax > Panax quinquefolius. The sequence goes on from CM035167.1 coordinate 128,014,686, forward strand.
CATAAAATAAATATGATTTCGAAATAAGAAAATCGTAAAGATTGTGATTCAGAGTAATAGAAAGAAGCAAGAAAAGTTTTAATTATCCGCAATTTTTGTTGTTATTACATCTAATCAGTGTTCTAAAAGTCGCTAGTCAGTCTTAGGTCGGTTGGCTACCGACTAGAGACTAGGGGATTAGTCGGGGATTTATCGGCTAGTCGAATTTTCAATTATTTTTTTAAAATATATATTATTCTTCCTCCTTAAGTTATGAGTAAGTAGAATAACATAAGTAACACAAATCATCAAATAATAACATGGAAACTATGTAAAACCAAATAGTTTGACACTGTTCAGAACCAATTAACCAAATGAAACTAAGTAGCACAAAATCAATAGTCAATCACTCTTCCTGTTCTCCATATCACTCCGAGACTTGCTCTTCATCGGACTCAAACTCATAATCCTCATCTTCCTCTTCGTTGTCATCATCTTCCGACATAAATTCGTCTTCATCTAGTTCTCGCACATTTATATCACTTCTTCTAGGTAGAAGAACCTCATCATTGTTCCGATTTTTCCCGACTTGTTCTGATTTTTTGATTTACTCCGACTGGGCGACTTACCCGACCGGGCGACTTTTCCGACTAGTCGCCCAAGTCTGCCAGCGACTAAATCAAATGACTAGGCCCTAGTCGAATCGTTGAGGCTCCGACTCCGACTTAGTCGCCGACTAGTCGGCCAACTTTTAGAACACTGCATCTAATTATGACGTAAAGCTAATTCAAGATGGTTTCTAACGCACCAAGTCGGTATTGAAGGATAATCCTGATTTTGGGGGCGTTACAATTTTGCTCCTTAAACTTTGGATATGGATAACCTTATTCTTATAACAAATCTCAGTCGTCCATTCGTTCATCGAATTGTAAAAATGATCTTCCGTCCGCAGTTTAATATGGGTGATACTGCAATTTAATTATGCGGACGGGAAAATTGTCCAAAGTACCCCTCCTTGTCCACAAAATTAAACTACAGACGCTAGGTATGCTACGTCAGTTCGTTTTATTCTGCCAGTTCGCAGTTTAACATTGCGGACGCGTAATATTAAACAATGTCATTTTTGTTTGTCCTCGCGTTCACTGTTTAATACTGCAGACATTGTGTTTATCCAAACGGCGCCATTTTAATATAAATCATCAGTTCGCATAACTAAACTGCGAACTCTGAGTGTTATATAAAACGGTCAAGTACTGCGTTTTTCATAGCATAACTTTTAGATCTCATCTTATTTTGGCAATAGCAATCTGGAGCTAGAAGAGTTCGATTTAAATCTATTAAATTTTCCATTTCTTCTTGCATATTATTGTTCTTACCGAGTCATGTGATCTGGGATAATGACAAACCATGATAATCGAAACCATTATAAAGCTTTAGGATTGAAAAATGCCTGAATCTATATAATTTCAATTCTATCAATTATTACTTTTTATCTTTTGATCTTGCATTTATTGAACAATTATAAATGAAATGTAAAATTTCATGTTATGGCTGGATTTAACTGCATTTTAATAAATTCATGTTGTGATTGTATTAATGTCAATTATAATATGTTATTCCCAAAATCATATGGTAGGATCAAAATCGTAGAGTAGGAGCAAAATTGGATGATAATTTTTTAAATAGTTTTCAAGGCTCCGCAGTATTAAACTGCAGATGCCTATTTTTTAAAAAAGTTCTCTGTATTGGTCTTTCAGGTAAGGCTGTAAAATGAGCAAACAGTTCAGGCTCGATTCGTACTCGCTCTACTAAAGTTCGATTCGAGCTCGACTCAAAATATAAATGATTCAAATATGAGCAAATATTAAAGTTCGATAAATTACTCGAACCTTCTCAAATTGTAATTTTCTATTGATACTTGGATCATATTCGTTCGAAAAATTCAAACTGCTCGAGCTCGATTCGAGATCGTGCTCGAATCGGTAGCTAAATGAGCCTGAATCAAACTTTATTTATACTCTATAAATTTTGTGAACCAAATCTGAGCAACTCAATACTCGGTTGACTTTGTTCATTTACACCCTTACTTCTAGGCTCTGCAATATTAAACTGCGGATGCCTATTTTTTTTTAAAATTTCTCTATGGATTTAGGTGGTTTTCCTGTATGCTTTTAAACTGTAAATGCCATATCACAAACAAAAGCAACAACACCAATGAAGAATATTCACAAACTCTAAATGCCATATCATAAATAAATTCATGGGCAATTCTATACTTAAATAAGGAGGCATCTTCTTCGGACTGGCCGACCTCCTCTAAAGACATGCATTGGACAACGTAGTCAACGTACTTCATCACTTAGACTTCGCAATGCCTTGAATGCCCCCACCATTTTTTTATTTGGGAATTTTTTCTCGGTGCTGTAAATCCAAATGACGTTTGCAACGAAATCACGATGTGCGTTAAAAAAACATAATATTAGGACACTAACATAAATGTAATTAAAAAATCAAATAGGCAAAAGCAGGGACGTACCACATTCTAATTGTAGTCGATATTGACTACTTATTTTGTAATTCGGTACGTCATCGTACAAAAAATCTATTAGCATAACCCTCTATTATCCAAAACGAACAAATAAATAATGTTCGTTTTTGTGGTTAATTGAAAAGAATGCAAAATCACAATCCGACAACTCCGGTTGTGATCCTTGGTTGTAAAAAATGGAGACACGTCGGAAATGTCATATGTATTCTTCTGTGATGTTGTGAGTATGATATATACTTTATACCGTTGTGGCAATAATTGGAAAAACAGTAAGGAATAAAAAAAATTCGCCCTGCCCATACCAGTCTCATCGTAGATGATCTTCGCGTAACTTCAACAAACTGAGATCGTTTGATCTCATATCAAATTCCTTGGCCGAAGTGATAGTACATCTTTTTGGTACGCGTCATCAGGACCTATATGAAGGAATTGGGATTGGTCCACTATATCAAAAAATCATTTCCGATTTTTCCACTCAACCTTTTTACCTCCAATGAACGATCGTTCTACCCGTAGCCATGAAAGAAGAATATTATACACGCCCTCCTCTCCACTGTCTATACGCTCTGAGTGTGATTCAGGGATTTCTTCGAATATTGGCGTCAACTGCATAGGTTGCAATTGTCTCATACTCTCAACACCACCAATAGGACTCCACTGATACATGTAAGGGGGAGGGGTTGTTAATTGCATTGTGAGTTCCTTCTCAACTACCAATGGAATGTCGGGCCGATAGGGGAATCCTTTACTGAATGGATCAGAATCGGAGAATGACATTTCTTGCGTGCATTGCTCGTGGAACATTCAGGTTGGTATCCTTGGGATCTTCAAAAACTTCTGGTATTCTTCATTGAATAGTATCAACCTTGCATACCATTCCTCGTACACATGACGAGGGTTGTGCACAGGTGGTACAATCAGAATGTTCATAACAAAATCTCGAGCTACCTCGATCTGTATAAAAAATTGTATATATCATTAGCAAACAGTATATAATATGTTGTAAATGTTATAAACAAAATCTTTAAAATGAAACTTGCAAGGTTTGCAACTTCGTATTGATGAAATAAGTCACGTGGTGTATATGTGTCATCTGGTTGAACTTGTGGGCGGCTAATTCTTATACGAGTCGGCCGCTTTAGGTATTCGGCCAAAGTAACCTCCTGTTTTGTAGTCACCACAAAATTTAGAACAATATTTTGTCATGCTGTGATGTAATCACTTTGCGGCTAGATATAATCTATCGTGCAAATCCCTTCCCGCTCTCGACGGGGTTCGATCATATTTATTGGGGCCTTAGGAATATCCAATGTTTCTTCAAATTGTCTCGAGACACGAAACTCATGTGCCATAAGATGATCAAACTTTGTATATGGCATCCACCATACCATGGCTGCCGTCATCCCATCAAATTCACTTTATAAAATATTTGGGGTAACCAATAGTCGACCCCTCTTGCATAATTAGGCCTACTGATTGACAAACATACGTAAGCCCACACCTGTGTCATAATTGATCAAGTTAAAAATTACCAATACATTATGAAAGCCAATATCAATATAAATAAACATCAAACTACAATGAATAAAATACTCAAAGAAGTGTTAAAACACCCAGAGAAGCTTTTTGCATCGAGGCTGGTTGATATATGTAAAAACAAACAAGCAAACACCGCAGCTCCCCATTCATAATCTCAAACTTTATTAGAATCTTTTAGAAATACAGAAATACAAGATATCTAGGATGTACGTCGCCGCGCTTTGAGGATGCAAATAATATCTTCACCAAAATACACAATGCACGCTTTGGTGTACGTCACCACCGTTTCCATATCCGCGTCTAGGGGAAGTTTGCAAAATTTAGTGTCCAACCACGACAACATAATGCCCTCTCTACTATACACCTTCTCATCCTCCACTATATTTCTAAATTCTCTCGTCAAAAATTTGTTTAGGATTTCTTATTAATGTACATGTTATAGGTTCCCTTATAACCGGCAATTCTAAAATGAAATAGACATCTTCTAGGTTATTGTCATTTCACTGGTGGGGAAGTGAAATGTATTGGTCTCACTTTGCCAACGCTCCACCAATACTTCTATCAATGAAGCATCTAATTGGTTACATACGCTTGTGTTTGTGAATACCCAAAAACCCTGTTGACGTAATAATTGTTTTTGGGCATCACTTAAAACCTACATATCCAACGAGCGTCCACTCTCATCAGTTCTTAATGTCCGCGTGTAATGGAGATTGTTCCATACAATTGTTGAAATGTGGTTTGGTTGATGCCACAACAATGTATTATCGGCTGGTCCGGGATTGAATTTCATTTTATAACTGGCATAAACAAAATAAACATATATCAAGACATTGATATTATTATTATATATAAAAAATAACTAAGAAAAACCTTAATTCAAACATTATACTTAAAAAATTTAGTTCTACCTAACCCATACTGTTTCTTTGATGTTACATACGTTTGCAAGTATTTGTATACAACAACAATGGATACACCCACTTGGAGTTTGTATACTACAAAGAAGAATACAAAATATATACATATGACAAGTTTAAAACTTACATGACTTAGATTTAGCAAAGATGTTAGTTTGTAGCACAAATTTGTCGATCTCCTTTTGCTTGATTGCTTCTCTCAAATTTGCTTTGGGTGTTTAGATCTCAGATGAAGAAGAACAACATAGCTGATTTAGGACTCATCGTCCGTAGTTCAGTTATGCAGACGATGATTTATATTAAAACGACATCGTTTGGATAGATAATGCGTCCGGAGGTGGAGGGCAGACAAAAACGGTGTCATTTAATACTGCGTGTCTGCAGTATTAAACGGCGGACTGTCATAATAAAACAGACGGGCGTAGCATACATAGCGTCCGTTCTGCGGACGGGGAAGGGTACTTTGGACAATTTTCCCGTTCACAAAATTATTACAGTATCCCTCGTATTAAATTGCAGACGGGAGATCATTTTTACTGTTCGATGGACGAATGTGATTGTTGTAAGGATAATTTTATCTTTACAACGTTGACTATGAATAGGTCACCTATATATATTGATAAAAAATGGGCATAAATCATCTCTATCGTTCAATATAAAAATCAGAAATGAAAAATTCACGTCAACTACTGATAGTAGTGGACGACTTTACTATTTTTAGCGCCATCCGCTACTATTTGTAGCGGACAACATCCGTTACCATTAGTAGCGGACGTAACACGTCGTCCGTTACTAATTGTAGCGGACATTAATTAATCTTGGCCGTTGGTTTCTATATTGAACGATAGAGTTGGTGTATGCCCATTATGAATCATTCCCCTATATATCATAATTATCTACTTATCATCATCTCCTATGTCTATCCTTTTTTTTGATATAGTTGGTCTTTTATTAAAATATAAAATTCATATTCTTACTATCAATAATATTTAATTATGTACAATTATTAATTTATATCAGTATAATTATTTAAGTTTAAATAAAATTTAGTATTACATAAATAGATGAATATAATTAACAGATAAATTTTTATTATTTTAATTATATGAATAGTTGAATTATTATTGTACAAATTTTAAATTTATTTAAGTTTTCATTTAAATTACTTATATATTATTGGTTAAATAATATATTTTAGAAGGAAATAATTTTCTTATAAAGGTCATCATACCCGATATTAACTTATTATTATAATAGTTAATATATTAGTATAATATAATATGTTCACCAATAATATGATTTAGTAATAATAAAATTCACAAATAAAAATAAGTTATTTTTTCTAACAAAAAAATATAAACACTACAATAGTTCTACAACAAGACCTGTTTCACACGAGATAATGATCCAAGTATATATTAAGATGAGAAAAAGGGTGATAAAAAGACCCATGCACAAATGGTACCGCGGTAGAAGCAGACACAAATAAAAACAGCTTTTAAATCAGTCAATAATATATTCAACACTTCAAATAACGAAGGATTACAATGCTAGTATAGAAAACCTAAATCGTGGGAAGTAACAAAAAACTCTAATTTAAAAAGGAAATAATTTTTTAATAATTATCTACTTCCTCATAAGAATCTACTATTATAATAAATAAATAAATAATTACAACAATTTAACTTTAAAAAACAATATAAAATAATAAGTAATTAATTTCTTGATCTTCTTTATTTCCTCTGGGGTAAAATGCAAAGTCGACCACTGAACTTTAGGGGTTTTTGGGTATTGAGCCCTTTTCTTTTGGTCAACGCAAATTGAGCCCCTTTTTATTAAAAAATTTGGACTTAGAGACCCAGGCGCCACATATGCGTTGACCTGCCTATGTGGCAGATCTGACGTGGGCATTATTTTACACGTGGCAGAGCTTACGTGGCCATTTTTGAAAATTTTCCCAAAATTATGTTGCTGCACAGATTCGAACAAGGAACCTCCAATTTAAAACTTTGGTGCAATGACCAACTGAGCAACCAAGACTAGTTATAGTTTTACAAGGATTAATCTTTGAACTAAAAAAAAAAGAGAAGAATTTTACCTTTACTTCCCACCCCAAACAGTTCCCATAACAAGAGGATATATTTACCGGAAAAAATATTTTTTTAATTAAATATATTACCTAAAATATATTTTTAATTTACCTAAAATATATTTTTATTAAAATATTAAATATATTTTACCCAAAATATATTTACATAATTTTCGATAAATTTTTTTAATTTACCTAAAATATATTTTTATTAATCATTAATTAAAATATTAAATATATTTCGGTAAAATATTAAATATTATATTTAATATTTCCGTAAAAACCAATTGAAGCTTCTGGCCATTATTTGTTGGACAATTAAATTGGTATTGAAAAGAATAAAATTGAACCATGTGATATTAGTATAATTATACAATTTCAATTTTGTTTATGTATAATTATATTTTTCATAGTAGTCCTTGGACTCTAAAATAGAAAAATTATTATTATTATTATTATTTTATTTTATTTTTTATTATTATTGTTAATATTATTATTATTATTATTATATTTATTATTGTTATTATTATTATTGTTAGTACTATTATTATTATTATTATTATTATTATTATTAATACTATTATTATTATTATTATTATTATTATTACTGTTATTATTAATACTATTATTATTATTATTATTAGTACTATTATTATTTTATTTTATTTTATTTTATTTTTATTATTATTGTTATTATTAGTACTATTATTATTATTATTACTGTTATTATTAATACTATTATTATTATTATTAGGGTAAAACTTTTTGTTTTTTCTACTTTTTTCCTCGGTTGGAACCAAAAAAGGGGGGCGGGGAAAATGATACTTTGATTAGGTTGAGATCTGTTGATGCTTAGTTAAAATTCTTCTCTCTTTTTTTTGAGTTCAAAGATTAATCCTTGTAAAACTATAACAACTAGTCTTAGTTGCTTAGTTGGTCATTGCACTAAAGTTTCAAATTGGAGGTTCCTTGTTCGAATCTGTGCAACAACATAATTTTGGGAAAATTTTCAAAAATGGCCACGTAAGCTCTGCCACGTGTAAAATAAAATAAAAAATGCCCACGTCAGATCTGCCACGTATGCAGGTCAACGCACATGTGGCGCCTGGGGCTCGAAGTCCAAATTTTTTAATAGAAAGGGGCTCAATTTGCGTTGACCAAAAGAAAAGGGCTCGATACCCAAAAACCCCTAAAATTCAGTGGTCAACTTTGCATTTTACCCATTTCCTCTGCATCACTGAGGGAGGACAAAGCACTCATTGGCACTACTGCAGTAAGGCCTTTCTTTACCACAAAAACGGTATTCACGGGTTAACCTAAGAAAGAAGCGTTGATATTTTTGATATTTTTGGAGACCTTATGCGACAAATGAAGCATGGTCTTTGTTGATTGCTTTGATGAGTTGCAAGATTGGTCTTTCTAGGGTTTAGAGCAAGGGCGTAGACAAACCCAGGTTAACTCCATTGGTGGATGTATCAGACTGAGTGCGATGGCTGATGATCGATTTTCTCATTACCTAACCAATTGAAGATGAATATATTTTTTTTTTTTTTTTGGGGTGGTTAAAGCTAATAAAAACTCAATTTTTACAACTTGTCTCCCCAAAGTGGCTTTTAGTATAGTAAAAGTTTTCAAAAGAATGAGTTGAGTAAAAAAGTCAAAAGGTATAATAGGCTATAAAGACTATTACCCTCAAAGAGGTCCCCATGTTTCATGAAAGAGAATATTCACTAGTATATTTTTGTGTGGTTCACTACTATTATATTTAAGCAAAATATAAGGATTAACTTCTAATTATTGTATACCCTCTCCTTTAATTTGAAATTCTTAATTACATGAAAATTGTACCTAAAGACATTCTTTGGGGGATGGAGTTTGTATCTTATTTTGATTAGCAAGTCGGTAAACGATCAATATATGTCAAGGAACATGATTTACTGTAAGAACCGAGAATTTCATGAATAAATAATTATTATTTTGATATAAAAAGAAAATGAATATTTAGTTGAATATAAATATTGATGTGTTGTGCGATGAGTAATTCAATTAATTCAAATTGAATTTATAAGAATTGAGAAATGTAGAATTGTGAAATGTCTTGTGTGGCATAATGAGGAACGAGGAAATTCACCAAGTAAATTAAAAGAGAAATAATTTAAAAAGAGGAAGATTAATTATGTGTAATCTTATGATTTCATATATGGAATGAATACTCTTTAACTAGTAATATTACCAATATGGAAGTTAATTCATATAATGTAAAACTAGTATGGTGATAGAAGTTGGAATTGGCTTAGAGCTAAACCATTTTGGCCTTTGCCGAGGGGCCCAAGGCAGTAATGCTGCGCCCTCCAAGAATACAAATTGGCGTAATGCCGAATGGTTGATCTGGGAAAAGTTGGTTATTACTGTAGAAATTAAATGGGACATTATTGTAATGCGGGACATTAATAAAATCATATGATAAGAGTACATTTTAATGACATAAAGTACCAAGTAGTACAATGAAATCATATGCGACATTTATTAAAGAAATAATTAAGTAACTGTGTATTCCATAAATTGGGAAAAGGATTAAATGTTTAAAATGGACATTTAATATTGGATAGTCATATAATGTGGTGAGGATTACCCGGTCAATAATACCCAATTGCGTTATTTTATCTGCATTAAATATTAAATATTGTGGACCCAATGTACATGGATTATATGATATGGGTATATACTAATTTTTCATATTGTAGAAATTACATTTTTGGGAATTAAAGAAACCAAACTAAGCATCATTAACCAAATTGCTAAGTATTAGAACCATTGTTCCAAACTCAGTTGCACAAAGTGTCCAAATTCCCTTTACGTGACCAGCAGAACAATGAACAGTAGCCATGCATAGGTGATGATTGGCTATGGAAATGGCTGGGAAGTGGTGGTTGAGCAACCCTGATATCCATTGTATTTTTCTTCTACACTTTGGTTTCAAACCTTAATGTAAACTCATTGGCCATTCCATCATTGTTCTATACAAGGACAGCTTCATTCTCATTTCCCGTTACTGCAAAAATTGTTTGTCAAATACTATGTTTGAGAGTTTGAGTTGCTGGTGATTGAGGAGGAGTCTAGATAGTGCAAAGAGAAGGAATTAAGCATATTAAGCTTCATAAAAGGTAAAAATCTGATTTGGTGTTCTTAATTTCAAAATGTGCAAATTATGGAAATTCTACTAAATCCTTGCAAATTGATTTGGAATTGTGCTACCAAGATGTTTATGAAATTGGTATACATGTATAGAACCTCTAAGAATGAGTTTAAGTATGCTTGATTGAAAGAATTTCATAGTTAAGTTGATACTCTGCGAGCAGTACCTTTTCGAGGTTTGGTCCAAGAAGGCGCAAATGTACTGCACCGATTTATACTAGGGTTAAGTAGCAATTCTGGCGATCCCCTCAACCGAATCTGGTTTTTGTTGGGCTGTGTTGTTTCTAATTTGATATTAACACCTAAACATGCATGAAAAGAAGTATAACATGTTGTATAAAGTTTTCTTATGAGATATGAGTTGTCCAACATGACGTAGTAGGAGATTTATAACAAAAACTCAATGTTTTGAAAGTGAACTTTAATGAAACTCATGTTCTGCAAATTCTGAGCTTGATAGCATACATATGAATTATTTCTGAACATGAATAAGCAGTAGTTATGATTTATAGTTCCTTTGTTCATGACCAAGTTGTTAGGCTTTGAGCTAGCGAACTTTTTCAAAGAAAAACTTACATATTGAAGCTAATATCCATGGATACTATACGAAGTATGTTCTGACTTTGTGGTGATGATAACATGACTTAACTACACATGATAAGAGCCTTAAAGATGTCTTGTATGTGTTAAATTGCATTGTTCAAAGTTTAAAATGATTTCAAAAGTAAACTCGGATATGTTTTCGCCCCAAGTTGCATTAGTTAAGTTCTGAGGTTTTAAGATGGCATGTTTATGTTCAATATGTCTCTAAACATGATTCTTATATGTTAAACATAATGGAAGTAAACTAAGCATGAGTTTAAGCATGTTTTAAAGTAATAAACGATGTTAATTGAGAGTAAATGATGTGAACACTTATGAGTATGCGTAGTACAGATTATGTGATCTCTTTATGTGAATATATGGCTAATTAGTACGCATGGTGATTACATGACCCTATTTGGCCTTAATTCCGTAGAAATCCTAAACTAAAGTCCCTAACATGTAAAGTTGATCTTGAAATGGTCATACAAGTATGTAAAGTCTTCTAGCATGAATGTATGTTAAGTATAAGTGTCTAGGTATGCTAAAAGAATGGGATGAAATTGAAATGCAAAGCTCAACTCGAAGTGCGGCGGGGGACACAGCATTGCAAGGCCCAGTCCCTAAGCCTAACTAAATGCCTTGTCGCACCACTCTGCAGTGTGTTTTGCATTCTGTTTGTAATCTGAAATTTAGGGCATGCTTATATTGTTACCTAACTTGTATTATATGACCAATATACTATCCAATGTGTGAAGAAGCGTTCTAAATGATAGAATTGAATGTTTAATGAGTGATTATAAACTTTCAAATGTTAAGTTCAAAAAGGTATTTGCAAACTATAAAGCAATGATTAGAAACTATAAACTTTCAAATGTTAAGTTCAAAAAGGTATTTGCAAACTATAAAGCAATGATTAGAAACTATGTTATTTGACTTCATGGCGACTTATAAACTGATTTTGTGCTATAAGTACGCAAGGTGTGTGATGAAGTATGTAAAGAGTGTACAACTAAGTTGGACGTTTATGTATGCGTTTAACTTACACATTATGTATGAGTATATGTAACTAATGAATATCTTATACGCATAACTATATTATGTTAGGATTCGAAAAGTGTTGATAAGCTATACTTTGGTATATTACGCTTGAGGCAAGTATTCGAACCCTACTCTTTATTGAGCATTACTTGAACTTGTGCTATTATTGATTGTACAAGTAAATCCTTGAAAGTATGATTCATATCTCATGACTTAATACTTCGTAGTTTAGAAATGAAATTGTTTTCAAACCTTGATTTCGGATGATAATTGTTCATGTATATACTTTTAAAAGAAAGCTGTCTAAGCCATTGATTCGGCTAGACTATTGAAATATGATCGAAAGCTATCCAAACCAAATTAACTTGGTACGGACTCTTACAACTGAGATGAACAACCCTCTTGGTAGGGGAATTATATATTGTCGGGAAACCGACGTGCGCACATGAGAATGATTAAATGTTATGCATGACATATGATACTTTAGGTTGATCACATGTTGTACTCGTTTTGTAGAATTATCAGTCTACTACTGTTAATTCTAGGAGAAGTTCATAGTCCTTAGTGACTACTCAATATTCATTACTTTGAAATCTTGAATTGATTAATCGTTGAATATTATTGATATTTTCTGTCCATAGCGACTATTGTTGATAATCATTGATACTTCTTGCTATCCTTGAACTATCATTATTGTTGTACCCTGAGAAGCTAAAACTAGGTTGTACATTTGCATGCAGGTTGTTATAGGCCTTAGAATTTAGATGCTGCCTGATGAAAACTGGTATAAGAGGATAGTTTACTTTTGGATGTTATAAGAGAGCTGTACTAAAAATGATGAGTGTTTATGTTGCTTAACAGTCAGTTCTTACAAATTAAATTAAAAGGCAGAAATCAACAGATAAGATTATCAAATAGCTCACTTAAATTGAGACTGAGGGATTATCATTTTATCATACTACATGATTTGCTCAGTCAATGTTGCTTAGGCACATTGATTGTTTGAGTGAGCTCCAGTGCAGGGTCAAGTAATTCCAATATTTTGATCTAGTAGGGAGCTTTACTATGATTTGTTGAGTATATTATTCCCTCCATCCCAATTAAAGCGAGCTCCTTTTGATTTTGGGATATACCAAAATAAGTTGACTCATTCTATTCTGATCATTTTCTCTCTCTAGTAATAATTTTGATCTTTAATGTTATGTTCGGATTGAGGGAATGGAATAGAGGAAGGAATAAAATAAAAATAGTGTATTTTATGATCATTTTGAAGGATAAACCATTCCAATGGAATGAAAATTCATTTCATCCCTTTGTTTTTTTATTATATGTGGAGAAGGTGGAATAAAATTTATTCTAATAGAATGGATATATGTGATAATTTTGCCATTATATGACAACACCCACCACCACCACTACCAACCAAACATACACTTAAATTACCTTAAAATCATTCTATTCCATCTTTCATTCCATTCCTTCAATCCAAACGCAGCATAATGGTTTCAAGGAAAAGTAAAACACTCCTTATCCTTACACTTGTCCTGAAAACTATGTGCCAGTCAAACAGGCTCACTTAAATCGAGACGGGGATTATCATTTATCATAATTTTGTCTTTTATGTTTCATACACGTGTCCTAGTACAAAATACATTCAATTAGAAGAGATAAAGCACGCCTGTTTGAAGATTGAATCAGCAAGGAAGAATTTTTATATACCTTTATAAATAGCCAGTATGTATAACTGAGTTGTTGTGGTGTAATGGTTTTATTGATGGAAAAAAAAGTGAAGTCAAGTCGTGGGAGTTGATCTGTTTTTATTTTATTATTCAGTAAACTCAATTTCATTTGTTTTTCACAACTTTCAGTTGTTTTGGAATATCATGCAAGTTGGTTTGATGAATTACAGGAACCATATTGTGATTGAACTTTGTTAGACTATATTGGCATTGGGGGAGTTGTGCCTCCACTTGATGTTTTTAAGACTCAACACCTTTGTTTTATTGACAAGCTTTTATTGAGTTATATCGAGGTATTTGTTGAGTTTTGTATTATAATTGGGTTTTTATAAAATGTTTGGAGTTGCACAAATGGATTTTAGTCGCCTTGCGGATCTTCGGGCTTCCGAAATGTAGCACTTACTCATTGCCCTTTGACTAGCTTAATATCTTAAATGTATTCATGTATTTTCCTATGCGGTAGTTAAATTGTTTCAGAATATTTCAGGAAATTTATCAAAATAAGGAATAAGGGCAAAAAAGAGAGAATATTTTGGCAAAGCCGAACATGAAATTTCTTGTGGCTGATGCTATATATGTGGTAGGGTGGTTTGCCTTTGGTACCGAGAGGATGTGAATGTTATGACATTGGTGGTATCAATTAAGGCAGATCTAGACAATGTTAAGCGGATACTGGCGTGAAGGATGTCAAATATGTGAACAAGCATATAACTGTATTTGCTGTGATCTATATATATATATATATATATATATATATATATATATATATATATATATACGGTCCGGATCTTAAGCTCACCCCTTATCCAACTCACCCGAGCTCACCCCTCTTTAGCGACGGTTCGGTCATACAACCGTCGTCTATACTTTTAGCGACGCTATATGTTGTCCGTCGTTAAAAGTATAGACGACGGTTGTATGACCGAACCGTCGCCGGGTCCGTCGCTAAAGGGGGTGAGCTCGGGTGAGTTGAATAAGGAGTGAGTTTAAGATCCGGACTATATATATATATATATATATATATATATATATATAAACTATATATGATACACATTAGTTGCTATATTTTTGTCAACTTGTAGATTGGCAAAATTGTGCTTTTGTGTATTTCTCTCGTTGAAATCTTACTGTTAAAGTATATTCTGGACTTGGTTGGATTTCTGCTCTGTTGTAAGCTCTCACTTTTTGGATGGATCTTATTTGGTAAACCTTGCTTATGGTCTTTGTTTATTTCAAAAAAAGAACAGCTTAGCAAAACTATTCGAGTGTTATATTTGCATTCTGGGTGCTAATAACTCTTTTGTATCTTCTACTTTTGTTGTAAGATCTTGGAACTTTCTCTAGGTTAAACCTGGGCCATAGTAGCAAGATTGTGAGCTTGTTGAACAAGAGTTTTAGAAACCTTGAGACACTACATTAAAGAAACAAAATTCTTACTTTAATTGTATCATTTTCAAGTCATTTTTTATTATATAAAATGATTAATTATAGTTTTAGGTTGTTTTTATTTAGTTAAAATAAGTTAATTATGATGTTAACAATAAATAATAAAAATTAAGAATAAATACAGTTGTCTTATGTAAAAAGTACCTCATCAGTAGTTAACTATGCTCAGTCTTGTTCAAATTTTTGTTATTGTTATCTTTTTTAAGACTTTCGTTGGTTTAATTGAAACTAAAAACAAAGTTAATAGGTTTTAAGGGGATTTATTTATTTATTTATTTGGAAAAGAAGTCTAAAGTTCATTGGTTTTTTTGGTGATAAAGCCCCATGAGTTTCAATTAGTTAGAAAGGGTTTCAATTAGAACGAATCAGATATTTACTCCCTGTATTGTTAAGTTAGAGAGAATGTGTTACCAAAAAAATGGTCGGTTAATACAACTCCAGTGATGGGTTTTTGGGTTATGCAACTAAAAAGTTTAACCAAGTGATGCGTCGGATTAGATTTCTAGTTTTTCATAACCATTGATGTCCTGCAAATAATTAGAATAATAAAAAATATTTTCAGTTTAAAATAATTTTCATCTATTAAAATTTTAATAAAAAATCACACGTTCATCAAATGGTGAGAAAGTGTTGGATTATTTTTATTTTTGAAATAATTATTTTATTCAATATAATAAATTAGTTCATCAAAATTGATTGCAATTATACTATTTACAACTATAAAAATATAATGTGTTGGATGAAATTAGAGGAAATGTGTAATGGAGGTGATTCGAACAGTAGTATATAAGAAAAAAGAAACTATTTTTTAATTTAAATTTTTTTTCATGTGCATTATTACTATCATAATTATGTATTTACCACTATCTCTTATTGTCATACATTTTTTAATTTAGTTATTGTTCTTTAAAATTCATATTTTTGATAACCATAATATTTAATTATATAATAATTTTTTATTAATAAATTCTATAAGTATATGTATTTGAGTTTAAATAAGATTTTACAATTACATGAATATATAAATGTGGCGCCCCAAAATATAGGTATCATCACCCATCTCTTGAAATAAATCAAACATCGTAGTAAAAAATTTAAATACAACTTAATTATACAACGGTTGTGTAAAATACGACTAAACATATGTTGTGAGTTTTAATACAAATATTGTCATCTAGACAATATACAAACTCAATGGGGTTCTCATTACTTTTATTATCACACTATTTCACAGAATAGTGAGGACTATTAATGCACCATCTAGGACCATCACTCTCTGTTTCCCATTAGTCCACTTATTATGTTATCATTTCACGAGAGAAACGATGGAAGAAAAAGGTGAAATTCAACTAGCCCAGTAAAAATATTATGTCTAAGATAATGCGAATAAATTATCGTTAGCCTTCAACAGATTTAAAAGCGATACAATATAACAAACATCAAGTTTAAGCAGCGGAACAAGTAATCCATTAGAAGAGTCAAGTAGAGAATAAAATCTACTATCTTCTATGATTTAAAAGGTTTTTCATCACTTTTATTGTTGAGACTCAGCTTAATAAATAATTCACATCATCAAATCATCCATGCACTACAGGTCAAGGATATTTTTTAGTATCACGATCACGAATTATCCATGCATTACGGGCCAAGTATATTTGTGTATTAATCAATGGTCATGATCATGTCAACAACTGTTCATCAATGCACTACGGGCCAATGGTGACTTTTTTCACATCATTTGTAACATTACGGTCATGATTATATCGAATAATCCCTGGTCATAATCATACCAAGTCCATCTATGCTCTACAGGTCATAGATGACTTTCAACATAATATAAACATGAGGATGATAACAATGATATAAGAATTCAATAAAACAAGTTCAAGAATTAATTTATCCAAGAACCAATAACGTCCAAATTGTCAACATGATACTTCTTTGTGGAGTAAAATTCAAGAATGCTCAGAAGAATATTTTCATGAAAAGATACTGGATGAAGCACAAATATCAATGATATTTCACTAATTTCATGGAGTATAGAAGCCAAAACTTTAACCAAAAGAGTAACATAGAATATATGAAACAACAATGGATTTTTACCCGCCATGCGATAATCTATGTAGACAGCTCATTTCCACAATTTAATAAGAAATGAATACAAAGGGTCATTCACCATGCATGTGGCAATCCACATAGACAGGTTATTCCAATGAATAATAAAGAATGGAATAATAGAAGAATTCACCATGCATGCGATAAACCGCACGAGACGAGGTTATTCAAATGAATAATAAATAATGAAACCCGGTCCGTAAGCGTAGAACGCACGCGACGAGGATATTCAAACGAATAATAAATAATGGAACCGAATCCCAAAGTAACGCACAAACATGATATTTCGACGGAATAATAAAGAACGGAATATTAGAAGAATTTTACCATTTATGCGGTACTTCACATAAACATGTTATTCCAACATAATAATAAAGAATAGAATAACATAAGAAATTCACCAAGTATAAGGTAGACCGCATGTACAGGTTATTCCAACAGAATAACAAAGAATGGAATAACAGAAGAATTTCAACATGTATGCGGTACTTCGCATAGACAGGTTATTCCAACATAATAATAAAGAATGGAATAACAGAATAATTTCACCATGTATGCGGTACTTCGCATAGACAAGTTATTCCAACATAATAAAAAAGAATGGAATAACAGAAGAATTTCACCATGTATGCGGTACTTCACATAGACAGGTTATTCCAACATAATTATAAAGAATGGAATAACAGAAGTTCTCTTCATGAAGACGAAAGAATAATACCCCTTACGAGTACAACAAATAATATCCCTTACCTTTGAAAGAAGAGTATTCCACCGGTAGTATGAGAATATACTCGAAGAAAACTTGCACTACGCTTCAAAGCTTTCTTAAACTCTAAAGAAATACGCTTCAAGATTATGAGCGAAGAACTCTCTATAATTTCTCTCTAGAGTTTCGATTGAATTAAGTAGAAATAATGAAAGAATGAGCTTCTATTTATAGAAGAATGGATTGCGTAGTAACTAATTCATGAACGGTCCAGATTGATTCACTTTTAATCGGACGGTCCATATTTAAAAGCAAAATCTTTTAAATAAAATATAATATATTCTATTTATAATCTAATAAAACGAATAACTTTATAAAAGTATTACATTTTTATATAAAAAGATTTTACTATGCAAAAAACACTATGTAAACACTATGCAAAAAATACTTATGTAGGCATTATGCAAAATACTATGCATAATAGAATATAATATATTCTATTTATAGAATAACTTTATAAAAGTATTACATTTTATATAAAAAGATTTTACTATGCAAAAAACATACGCGTAATAGAATATAATATATTCTATTTATAGAATAACTTTATAAAAGTATTACATTTTATATAAAAGTTTTTCCATTTTATTACATTAATAATACTAATAAAACAAAAGCGGGTGACTTATCACGTAAACATCAATAATCAATACCGTGTCTTCTTATATGCAACCACGCCATATTACTATACTTTTAGTCTTAGAGTAGTTCAACAATTTTAACGGTAAAACTTACTGCCGTTATTCTCATAAAAATATTTTTGTCGTTTTCTTCATCCGATAATAATTTCCGTTCTTGAGGTCCACCAATGATTGTACTGAAATCGTCGCGGATATTCTCCAACAAAAGAATATTCCCCAATAAATCGAATATTATACAACAACTTGCATACTTTTCAAAATTTATAAATATTACCCACAACTATAACATTATCTCAAATCCACACCATAATATTAAAAAATATTTCGAGAAAATTAAATCTTTATTCATAAAATACGAGTCTCACAATCTCCCATCCTTATGAAATTTAAGCCCTCGAAATTTACGTCACGATACTGGTATCTTAGAAGAGATGAGGATACCTTGACTTCATTTCGATTCTAACTCTTGAGGTATAACCTTTGAGTATTGAATACGATCCTTTTTATCCAAGATTTTAACACGTATCTCTTCATACGTTAAATCTTCTGTTATCTCGTTTAGTTCTAATTCAATAATGTGGTTCGGGTCATCCACATAATTACGTAACATCGATACGTGAAAAACGTTATGAACACGCGACATACTTGGCGGTAAAACGAGTCTATAGGCCACAGTTCCTACTCAATCGAGGATTTCAAATGGGCCAATTAAATCGAGGGTTGAGATTTCCTCTCTTCATCGATTCTTGCTTCTATAATAACACCCTCTTGAACCTTCTTCTTCACATTCATCAGCTCTGAGTATGTAGCTTGAGCAGCTTTAACTTTATCGATTAAAGTTGATTCTAATCGTATATTCGTTATCTTCACGTGGGTCCCTAGAGTCTTAACTCTATCTCCATCATTTGTAAGTTATACGAATGGGTCTTTCTGTTAAGAACATCACACTCGCATACGATCTTCTACTCAACGCGTCAGCTACCACGTTCGCTTTTCCCACGATGATATTGAATGGTACGATCGTAATCTTCAACAGCTCAAGCCAACGTCTTTGGCACATTACACGTTCGTTTTGGGTGAAGAAAATATTTGAGGGTTTAAGAAATGGGTTTTATCTTTGGGGTCAATACAAAAATTCGATTTTAATTTCTAGGGATAGGCTAAGAAGTCTTCAAGAATACGTCAGGAAATTTATTAACAATAGAAATATCATTCAAAACTGTGACTCTCATCCAAGACTTGGATAGCACGTCACATTGATACCTATCAACTTGTCACCGTTATTCACAACGTCCCCTACGAAAAGTTTGGCTTCGGTGCATTTCACACAAGGAAGTCAACAACGAAAGGACCGGGGCTCTTTATTTATGGCTTGATATGACAATGATTGACTTTAGTGGTTTGGTTGCTTGAATTCGCATAATAGGTTGGTTAGGAATATGAAAGCTAACAACCTTACGAAAAGCTTGATGAGTAGTTAACCAATCGATTCCTAAAATCGCATCAAAGGCAAGTTTTTTTTCAAAGAGAAAAGATCGACAGGTAACGTGAAAGTGCGATTTGAATAAACAAGATTTATAAACAGTGGAGGTAACAAAGGTTTCTCTTATCGAAGTTTCAACGATAAGTCAAAGTTTAATTTTTTCAAGTCAAATTTAAACGTTGAAATGCAAAGCAAGAGAGATAAAAGAATTGGTAGAACCGGTATCTAATAAGGTATAGACTTCGCAAGAATTTATAATTAACTAACTCGTGCTAACTTTGTTCGGGTCACTCGCTTTTTGAGAAGTCACGAAAAACGCTCTTCCTGAAACCACCGACTTTGTTTTGTCCGTATCCGCCTTTGGTACCACCGTCCCAGCTAGACTTGACTTTGGTGCACGACAAAATCGGGCTAGGTGACCTTCTTTTCCACAATTGTAACATGCTTTGGACTGCATCACGCAGTTTGGACTAATATGTCCCTCCCCTCCGCATTTGAAGCATACGACCGGCGGTCGTTCTCCTTCCTTAACAGGTGCTGTTGTCTTTCCATCATTATTGAACCTTCTCTTCTTGAAATTTCCACTTCTATTATCTTGGCCATGATTACCACCGAAGTGGTTACCATTCTTGGCATGATAATTTTCCCCACGATGGTTATCATTGTTCCGATGGTCGTTGCCACCGGTATAATTATTATCGTGTTGTTGGTCGTTACCTTTTGGTTGAGCTAACTCAACGGTCTCATGTGCTTCATTGCTTATCTTAGTATTTTCAGATGCCATTTTCAAACACTGTCATAAAACAAGGGTTAATTGACATGTCACATATTATCCCTATAATCTGACCGACCAATTAAATACCAAATAAACTTAGGTAGGTCATATTAGCGAAGAATTCCTCGTCTCTCCCCTCTTAGTTCTTGTCTCACATCTCAGCCAGGGATCATATCCCTAAGCTTTGATACCAACTGTGACGCCCCCAAAATAAGTATACATCACCCATCTTAAGTCGCCAAATACATGGTACAAGATTCAAATACAACTTAATTATACAACAGTCGTGTAAAATACGACTAAACATATGTTGTGAGTTTTAATACAAATATTGTCATCTAGACAATATACAAACTCAATGGGGTCCTCATTACATTTATTATCACACTATTTCACAGAATAGTGAGGACTATTAATGCACCATCTAGGACCATCACTCTGTTTCCCCCGTCTAGTCCCAGCTACGTTCTCATTTCCTGAAGAGAACAATGAAAGCAAAAGGGTGAGCTCAACTAGCCCAGTAAGAAATATTATGACAAATATAATGCAGAATAAATTATCGTTAGCCTTCAATGATTATTAAACCGATATAATATAACAAACATCAAGTTTAATCTGCGGTGAACAAGAAATCCATTAGAAGAGTCAAGTAGAGAATAAAATCTACTATCTTCTATGATTTAAAAGGATTTTCATCACTTTTATCGACGAGACTCGACAATAAATAATCCACATCATCAAATCATCCCTGCACTACAGGCCAAGGATATTCTTTAGTATCACGACCACGAATTATCCATGCACTACGGGCCAAGGATATTCGTGTATTAATCAATGGTCATTATCATGCCAACAACTGTCCATCAATGCACTACGGGCCAATGATGACTTTTTCCACATCATTTGTAACATTACGGTCATGATTATACCGAATAATTCCTGGTCATAATCATACCAAGTCCATCTATGCTCTACAGGTCATAGATGACTTTCAACATTATATAAACATGAGGATGATGACAATGATATAAGAATTCAATAAAACAAGTTCAAGAATTAATTTATCCAGGAACCAATAACGTCCAAATTGTCAACATGATACTTCTTTGTGGAGTAAAATTCAAGAATGCTCAGAATAATATTTCCATGAAAAGATACTGGATGAAGCACAAATATCAAGGATATTCCACTAATTTCATGGAGTATAGAAGCCAAAACTTTAACCAAAAGAGTTTCATAGAATATATAAAACTGCAATGGATTTTCACCTGCCATGCGGTAATTCACGTGGACAACTCATTTCCACAATTTAATAAGAAATGAATACGAAGGGTCATTCACCATGCATGTGGCAATCCACATAGATAGGTTATTCCAACAGAATAACAAAGAATGGAATAATAGAAGAATTCACCATGCATGCGATAAACCGCACAGACAGGTTATTCCAACAGAATAATAAATAATGGAACCAGTCCAAATATAACGCATGACATGCGATATTACGACGAATAATAAATAATGGAACCGAGGTTCAGGCGTAACGCACGCGAGCGGATATTCCGGCGAATAATAAAGAACGCAATATTAGAAGAATTTCACCATTTATGCGGTACTTCGCATAAACATGTTATTCCAACATAATAATGAAGAATGGAATAACAGAAGAATTTCACCAAGTATAGGGTAGATCACATATACAAAGTTATTCCAATGAATAATAAAGAATGGAATAATGAAAGAATTTTACCATGTATGCGGTGCTTGTATAGACAGTTTATTCCAACATAATAATAAAGAATGGAATAACAGAATAATTTCACCATGTATGTGGTACTTCGCATAGACAAGTTATTCCAACATAATAATAAGGAATGGAATAACAGAAGAATTTCACCATGTATGCGGTACTTCGCATAGACAGGTTATTCCAATATAATGATAAAGAATGGAATAACAGAAGTTCTCTTCATGAAGACGAAAGAATAATACCCCTTACGAGTACAACAAATAATATCCCTTACCTTTGAAAGAAGAGTATTCCGAATGGTAGGGCGAGGATATACTCGAAGAAAACTTGCACTACGTTCAAAGCTTTCTTAAACTAAAGAAATACGCTCAAGATTATTGAGGAAGAACTCTTTCTATAGTTTCTCTCTCTAGAGTTTCAGTGAATTTGTAAGAAATAATGAATGAATGAGCTTCTATTTATAGAAGAATGGACTGCATAGTAATTAATTCATGAACGGTCCAGATTGATTTACTTTTAATCGGACGGTCCATATTTAAAGAAAAATCTTTTAAATAAAATATAATATATTCTATTTATAATCTAATAAAACGAATAACTTTATAAAAGTATTAGGTTTTATATAAAAAGATTTTACTATGCAAAAATACTATCTGTGCACTATATGACATACACTATGCATAATAGAATATAATATATTCTATTTATAAAATAACTTTATAAAAGTATTACATTTTATATAAAAAGATTTTACTATGCATAATAGAATATAATATATTCTATTTATAAAATAATTTTATAAAAGTATTACATTTTATATAAAAGCTTTTTTTACATTTTATTACATTAATAATACTAATAAAACAAAACTAAGTGACTTATCACGTAAACATCAATAATCAATACCGTATGCTACTATACAACCATGCGTATTACTGTACTTTTACTACCGAGTAGTTCAACAGTTTTTACGGTAAAACTTCCGCCGTTATTCTCATAAAAATATTTTTGTCGTTTTCTCCATCCGACAATAATTCTGTTGCGGTGTAAAACCCCAAATTATTAATAAATAAAATTTATTTTTCTTTATTTTGAAATAGTAAGGGTTGATTTGATTAATATGGTTAGTTATGGGTAAAATGCGCAAATATTTTAAATAAGCAGGTGGTTTTAAAATATTCATTTTTGTCGGGGAATATTCGTTTGGTCGTGGAATATTCTTGCTGTCGGGGAATATTCGTACGACGACGCAGTCTTTTGTGGGCCCCATAACAGAAAGCGATTTAATGAAGAAAACGACAAGTATAAGTTATTTATAAATAACTTGGCGTAGTTATTCTGAATTAACATCATTTGGAATACCCGGTGGTTAAAACACACGATGTCTGGCGTTCTTTTGAAGCACCTTGTATTGTACCAATTATTGATTCTTACTTAAGAAGGTACTACTCAATAATTGTTACGATGAATTCTTTATTCGATATTTTATTTTATTGATTCAATAATTGCTTGCGTTGATATTTTATATTATTGTTGTTTCAATAATTGTCGATTACTACGGTATTTTCCATTATCGAAGAAATAATTCATATTATCTGAATAATATTATTAGAAAACATTATTGGCAATGTCTAGAAAGTTACATCTAAGGAGAGGTTTGGTCACCTAATTGTGCGCCAAGATGAGAGAAATTCTTATTGAAAGCCCCTCTTTCCTGGAAATGGCCTCAGTTGCCGATCTTGTGATTCTCGTAATATTATTTGTGAATAATTAATTATTGATTTATATGATGAGAAAAATATTAATTTTATGTGGATATAGATGGAAAATTTTTAAAGTGACAATTGTTGAAAATAGATATTTTATCTTTTTTGATAAAATAATATTTTATTATATTATTATAATATAATAATGATGATATTTTTACAATGAATGTGGGATATATGAGTATATAAGAAGGAAGAGTATTTTTGTTGCAAAATTTGTTTAACACATGTTTTGTGTGTCGGTGGACCCCATTTCTTGACTGAAATTTGATTATAGCCTGTAAAATCGTCCGTATGTGGATTTCGGTTAATTTTTGTTTGGAATTTGGAAAAACTTTCTTCTGCAAAGTTGTAGAGAATTAAATTTTCTATAAATAGTCGCGAGATTCGAATTTTCTGATAAAATGGCTATTTATTATGAATTATTGAAGTTTCGAAATTCCTGAATAATTGATTTTTGGAAGTTTTAATTATTTTAAATAATAAAAACGTTTTTTATACTTGGTTGGCATCATTAGCATGTGCAAGATGTCTGAGTTCAGATCTTAGAATGTGTGCGTAGGAATTTATATATAATATATTAATATTATATTAAATTTTCTGCTTCGGTGTTCTAAGCATTTTTCTATAAATAGGGTGCTTAGGTTAGAATTGAAAATCACACTAGAAACTAAAGATTTCTCTCTCTTTCTCTCTCTATATATTGGGCGTATTCTTGTGAGTATTTTAATACTTTGAATGTTACTATACGGTGTAAGTTTAAGTCATAGCTTATATCCGGTGTTTCAACTAGAAGTACTGTCTTTACAAGGTAAGAGATGTTATTTTCTTCTCAAATGATATTATTTCTTCAATATCATTATGCTAAAATATTGGTTGGAACTTTTTATCAAATTTGGAACCTTTTCATGTCGGGGTTACTATTCATGAGTTACTATTTATGAGTTACTATTCACGAGTACTATTCACGAAGCATGATGATGTTTTTATGAAATTTTTATCTTTTGGTGTCGAAGTTACTATTCATGTATACGGCACTATTCACGAATACAACACTATTCACAAAAAAATTAAATTTTCGTTTTTCGTCCAAAATATCTATTATGGATACTAGCTTTGATTGTATCCATGTTTTGATCATTCTTGAATTTTACTCCACTATGAATATTTAGGAGGTATTTTTAGACATGAAATAGCTGAAATACGAATCCTTAATATTTATTCTTTTGTTTCACTGGATTCGTTTCATTTAAAATATTTTTCATCATCCTTCGTTCTAAATGATGATATAATTGAATATCTTTGGCCTCAGAGTGTGCAAAGATTAATGATTTCGATGAATATCTTTGGCCCGTAGTCACGAAAGATGAATGTGTGTTTAGATGAACATGACCAACTGGTGAATATCTTTGATGCAGAGTGCAAAGATGAATATTTAATTCCGGATATATATTGATTGATGTTACGAGGATAAAATATCGACGACGAACTTTTAAATTCATATATAGAAGATAGTAGTTTGCATTCTCTACTTAACACTTCTAATGAATTATTATTTCCGCTGCGAGGATTGATTTAAAACTGTTTGTCTATTGTATTCTATCAGATTTTTCCCTGTTGAAGACTAACGATAATTTGTTCTATGTTATCTTAGTCATAATGTTCTTTACTGGGCTAGTTGAGCTCACCCTTTTCCTTGTTGTTCCATTTCTCTTTTCGGGGCGCGAGAATGTAAAGAAGTACTAGTGGGGTGTGGAATGATGGTTCTAGAAGTTGTTTTAGTAGTCCTCACTATTTTGTAAAATAATGTATCAATAATTGAAATGAGGACTTATTTGAGTGTGGATATTGTCTAGATGACAATATTTGTATTTAAACTCACGCTTTTATGTTGTATTAATAAAGTTGTAGTTGTTTACATACCGTGTATTTTGACGACTTTCGAATGGGTGTTGTATACTGTTTTGGGGGCGTCACACGAATCCACTAATGATTAGATCTTGTGCATCGGATATTCCCAAACAAAAAGAATATTTCTGACCAATCGAATATTATATAACAACTTGCATACTTTTTAAAATTTATAAATATTACCCACAACTATAACATTATCTCAAATCCACACCATAATATTAAAAAATATTTGAAAAATTAAATCTTTATTCATAAAAAAATACTCTCATTAATAAATATATAAACAAATAAATTATTAATTCAAAGATAAATAATATCATTTATATTATATAAATAAATGAACAATTATTTTAGATTTCAAAATTTATTTATTTTAGGGTTAAATTTTTTTTTTCTATTGAGTGAGCCCCAACTTACATTTATATTATTAAACTGAATATTTTTATAATTTGACACATTGAATTATAATTTTTTACTTAATTATTACAAAATTCGTTAAGTTGTTAACTTTTAACAAAATTTCAAGCATGTGAGAGACTAATTATGTCATATATTAGCCATTGTGGGAAAATGAGTTTTTTTATGCCGACATAATAATTGAATATGAATATTTTACAATTTTATATATTTGGATTTTTTTTCGTTCATGTTCAATTATCATATTCGAATAGAATTTTTCGGATAAAAAATACTTAAAAATGAAATCAGTAAACTGAATTAAATAATTAAAACAAGTGAAACATTAAACAAAACTAAAAATTAAAAGCTGCATTTTGGGGGCGTCACAGTTGGTATCAGAGCTTAGGGATATGGTCTCTGGCGGAGATCGGGGAATAGTACTAGGAGGGGAGAGACGAGTAATCCTTCGCTAGTGTGTCATACCTAAGCTTATTTGTTGGTCAGTTGAAGTATATGGTTAATATGTGATATGTTAATTTGTTTAATTAACCCTTGTTTTATGGCAGTATTTAAGAATGACAACTGAGAATATTAACGGTAGAGTTAATGAGACCGTGGAAACACCTTTAATCACTACCCAGGGGAACGTGCAACAGGAAGGCAATATTCCTCTTGTAAACAACACCACTGAGCAGATGATGAATGAATGGATGTTTAGGAGCTTTTTGCAGTTCATACAAAACCGCATTTAGGAGACTCGTGTACAGAATACGGGTGGAAATGATAGCAATGCGCGGCTTGTCACGGCCAAGCAGTTCAAAGAGTTGGGACCACCAGAATTTAAGGGAAAGCCGGATCCGATCATGGCGGAAACATGGGTCAAGCAAATTACCAAGATATTCGATGTCTTGGGATGTACGGAGGAACAGAAGGTTCCATTTGCCACCTTTATGTTCCGTAGCGAGGCAGACTACTGGTGGGAGTCTGTGAAACGGACCCAGCCTGCCACACTTAGCATGTCTTGGGAAACGTTTCAAAAACTTTTCAACAAAAAATACTTTCCTAAAAGTATTCGCTATATGAAGGAGGTTGAGTTTATTAGACTAGAACAAAACAACATGACGGTGTCCCAATACGAGGTGAAGTTCGCAGAGTTATCTAGGTTTGCACCTCATTTGGTAGAGAATGAGGAACGAATGACGAGGATGTTTCTGAGAGGTTTAAAACCCGAGATTCGGTAATATCTTATCTCTCATAAAGTTGCTTTATATTCAGATGTTGTCAATAGGGCTCAATTATTAGAGCGAGATAGCGAGTACATTCAACCAAGGGACCGTAACGAGTGGTCATACCGCAAATGGTGGCGGCCGATCGTGAGATAATGAAAACCAAATGGGAGGAAAACATTCGAACAAAAGCAAGAACCACTCTGGTGGTAATCGTGGCCATGAAAATAGAAGAAGCGACTCGGGGGGAGATTTTAAAAAGAGGAGATTCAACAATGATAATGTGAAGACGTCAGCACCAACAACAATTGGTTCCAAGGGAGGAGAACGACCACCGGTCATATCTTATAAGTCTGCGTAAAAGAAGGAATATCATATCAACCCGCCCCCGACAGCAGCTTTAAGGTATGTTATAAGCTGTGGAAAGGAAGGACATATCGCTCGAGATTGCATTTATGAACGAAACTAAGTCCAATGAGGATGGTGACTCAAAAGGTCGTCCCGGAAAAGTCAAAGTCAACGGTTCTCGAAGAGCGTTTGTCGTGGATCGTCAACATCACGAGGAACCCAAACGAGGTGATCACCGGTAAGCTAATCATAAATTCATGCGAAGTTTATACATTACTTGATCCTAGTGCTACCCATTCATTTATCTCTCTCGCTTGTGCTCAACGTTTAAACTTGACTCAGGAGAAATTAGACTTTGACCTATCTCTGTGGAAACTCACTAGGAGAAACTTTCATCACATCAACTGTTTATAAATATTGTTTGATCCAAGTTGGTACCATCACATTACCGTTGACCTTATCTCTTTAAAGATACTTGCTTTTGATGTGATTTTAGGGATTGATTGGTTAACTACTCATCATGCCAAAATTGATTGTTTTAAATGGTTGTTAGTTTTCATATTCCTAATCAACTTTGTTGTTCAATTCAAGCAACTAAACCATTAAAATCAATCACCGCCATATCAAGTCACAAAGCTATTCGTTTATTGAAAAAGCGGATGTCAAGCTTTCTTAGCCCATGTTATGGATTTGAATAAAGACACGCCGACTTTGAATAATATTCTGTTGTTAGTGACTTTCCCGACGTATTTCTGAAGAACTTCCGGTCTACCCCGAACGTGAAGTTGAATTCTTTATTGACCTTGAACTTTGGTACAAAGCCCATTTCTAAAACCCCATATCGAATGGCTCTATTGAACTTCAGAGTTAAAGGTCCAACTACGGAGTTGTTGGACATCGGTTTCATTCGTCCCCAGTACATCTCCTTGGGGTGCTCATATTTTATTCATAAAGAAGAAAGACGGGGTATGCGACATTGTATCGACTACTGAAATTAAACCATGTCACTATCAAGAATAGGTATTATTTACCTCGTATTGATGACTGTTTGACCAGATTCAAGAGAGCACAATTCTTTTCAAAATTGATCTTCGTTTAGATATCATCATCAATTGAAGGTTAAAACCGAGGATATTCCAAAGACCGCTTTCGAACTTCGATGACGGGCATTATGAATTCTTAGTCATGTCTTTTGGATTGACTAATGCTCCTCTTTGCTTTCATGGATATGATGAACCGAGTATTCAAGGAATATTTGGATCGATTTCATTATTGTCTTTATTGATGACATCCTCATCTATTCCAAAAGCCGTGAAGATCATGGCGCCATTTGGCCGTCGGGTAATCGCAAAGGCTTCGTGATAACAAGCTATATGCCAAACTGAAGAAATGTGAGTTCTGGCTTGAGGAAGTAGCATTCCTTGGGCACATGGTGTCAAAACATGGAGTGTTTGTTGACCTGGCGAAGATTGAAGCAATACAAAGTTGGGAACAACCGAAGACGGTGACTGAAGTACGTAGCTTTCTGGGCTTAGCTGGTTATTATCGAAGATTCGTGGAAGGATTTTCTCGAATCGCTACTCCGTTAACTCAGCTGACTCGTAAAGATACAAAAATCGTATGGAGCGAGGAATGCGAGAAGAGTTTCCAAAATCTCAAGAGGAGACTCATTTCGCACTTTGTTTTGACAATACCATCCGTTCAAATGGATTTGTTATCTCTGAACGATGCTTCGTGCAAAGGGTTAGGGTGTGTTCTCATGCAACGTGGGAAAGTCATAGCCTATATGCCTCGCGACAACTTAAAGAATATGAGAGAAATTATCCTACTCATGATCTAGAGTTAGCGGCCGATGCTTTCGAGCTAAAGATTTGGAGGCACTATCTATATGGGGAGAAAGTGGAGATATATTCAGACCATAAAAGCCTCAAATATTTCTTCACTCAAAAAAAACTCAACATGCGGCAACGACGTTGGCTCGAGCTATTGAAAGATTACGACCACACTATTCAATACCATCCTGGAAAAGCAAACGTGGTAGCTGACGCGTTGAGTAGAAGATCATATGCAGGAACGAGTGCGATGATGTCAAATATACGCATAGAACCGACTTTAATCGAAAAAGTTAAAGTTGCTCAAGCCACAGACCCGGAGCTGATGCGTATGAAGAAGAAAGTACAAGAAGGTGCTATTCCAGAAGCAAGAATCGATGAAGAAGGATTACTTCGAGTCCACTCTAGACTTTGTGTTCCTAACGATTCTGACTTGAAGCATAGAATCATGATGGAGGCACACAACACACCGTTTGCAATCCATCCTGGGAGTACCAAAATGTATCATGATCTTCGACATACATTTTGGTGGAACAATATGAAGAGAGAGATTGCAAAGTTTATCTCGATGTGTTTAACTTGTCAACGTGTAAAGGCGGAGCATCAAGTACCAAAGGGTGCATTGCAACCACTTGAGATTCCGAAATGGAAGTGGGAACACATTACCATGGATTTCGTTATGGGTCTTCCCACGGTTTCTCAAGGCATAAATGCGATTTGGGTTATTGTTGATAGATTAACCAAGTCTGCCCATTTCTTGCCAATACGGGAGACTTATTCCCTTGAACGTCTTACTAGTATGTACGTGAATGAGATTATGAGGTTGCATGGCATGCCAGTATTCATAGTTTCGGACCGTGACCCAAGATTCACTTCAAGATTTTGGGTTAGCTTGCAAAAAGCTATGGGGACGGATTTACGATTTAGTTCGGCATACCATCCTCAAACGGACGGACAATCAGCGAGGGCTATTCAAACTCTTGAAGATCTATTAAGACTTTGTGTCCTAGACTTCAAAGGGAGTTGCGATAAGTATTTACTATTGGTGGAATTCTCCTACAACAACAGTTATCAGGAAAGTATAGGTGTGGCTCCATTTGAAGCATTGTATGGACGAAAGTGTCGCTCTCCAATATGCTAGGATGAGGTGGGAGAAGCAACGTTGTTGGGACCAGAGTTGGTACGAATGACTATAGAAAAGATCCAAATGATTCGACAACGTATACAAACGGCACAGGATCGACAAAAGAGTTATGCGGATCTTCATTGAAAGGACGTGGAATTTAGTATTGGGGATCACTTATTATTGCGTGTTGCTCCATGGAAAGGAGTTACAAGATTTGGGAAGAGATGAAAGCTCAATCCATGATTTATTGGTCCATTTCAGATTCTTGATCGAGTAGGAAATATGGCCTATAGACTCGCGTTACCTCCAAGTATGTCTCGTGTTCATAATGTTTTTCACGTATCCGTGCTTCGTAAATATGTGAAAGACCCGAACCATGTTATTGAGTTAGAACCGAATGAGATAGCCGAAGACTTAACGTATGAAGAGGTACCAGTCAAGATCTTGGATAGGAAGGAGGATGTCCTACGCACGAAGGTCATACCACAAGTTAAAGTTTTGTGGAGAAACCATGCTATTGAGGAAATGACCTGGGAGTTGGAAACGAAAATGAAAGCGAGGTATCCTCATTTTTTCGAAACACCAGGTACGTACGTCAATTTCGAGGACGAAATTTCATAAGGAAGGGAGGTTGTAAGACCCCAAATTATTAATAAATGAAATTTATTTTCCTCTATTTTGAAATAGTAAGGGTTGATTTGATTAATGTGGTTAGGTATGGGTAAAATGCTCAAATATTTTAAATAAGCAGGTGGTTATAAAATATTCATTTTTGTCGGGGAATATTCGTTTAGTCGTGGAATATTCTTTAGCATCGGGAATATTAAATGCAGCCAGTAGCCTTCTTTATGGGCCCCATATACGGAAAGTGATTGGATGAAGAAAACGCAGCAGTATAAGTTGTTTATAAATAACGGCGTAGTTATTACTGAATTAACACTTGTTGGAATACCGGTGGTTAAAACACGATGTCTGGCGTTGTTGCACAAGATGTACACGGTATTGTACCAATTATTGATTCTTACTTAAGAAGGCACTACTCAATAATTGTTACGATGAATTCTTTATTCGATATTTTATTTTATTGATTCAATAATTCTTTGCGTTGATATTTTATATTCTTTGTTGTTTCAATATTTGTCAATACACGGTATTTTCCATTATCGAAGCAATAATTCATATTATCCGAATAATATTATTAGAAAACATTATTGGCAATGTCTAGAAAGTTCACATCTAAGGAGAGGTTTGGTCATCTAATTGCGCTG
This sequence comes from Panax quinquefolius, assembly GCA_020205615.1. Taxonomy (NCBI): domain Eukaryota; kingdom Viridiplantae; phylum Streptophyta; class Magnoliopsida; order Apiales; family Araliaceae; genus Panax; species Panax quinquefolius. The sequence continues at coordinate 128,047,173 of CM035167.1, forward strand.
CAAAGATGGAGAAATTCTTATTGGAAAGCCCCTCTTTCCTCGAGGAGCACTGGTTGCGATCTTTGTGATTCTGTAATATTATTTGTGAATAATTAATTATTGATTTATATGATGAGGAAAATATTAATTTTACGTGGATATAGATGGAGAAAATTTTTAAAGTGACAATTGTTGAAAATCGATATTTTATCTTTTCTGATAAAATAATATTTTATTATATTATTATAATATAATAATGATGATATTTTTACAATGAATGTGGGATATATCAGTATATGAGGAGGAAGAGTATTTTTGTTGCAAAAGTTGTTTAACACATGTTTTGTGTGTCGGTGGACCCCATTTCTTGACTAAAATTTGATTATAGCCTGTAAAATCGTCCGTATGTGGATTTCGGTCAATTTCTGTTTGGAATTTGGAAAAACTTTCTTCTGTAAAGTTGTAGAGAATTAAATTTCCTATATCAAGTCAAGAGATTCGAATTTTCTGATAAAAGGACTATTTATTATAAATTATTGAAGTTCCAAAATTCCTGAATAATTGATTTTTGGAAGTTTTAATTATTTTAAATAATAAAAATGTTTTTTATACTTGGTTGACATCATTAGCATGTGCAAGATGGCTGAGTTCAAATCTTAGAATGTGTGCGTAGGAATTTATATATAATATATTAATATTATATTAAATTTTACTAACCGATGTTCTAAGCATTTTCCTATAAATAGGGTGCTTAGGTTAGAATTGAAAATCACACCAGAAACTAAAGATTTCTCTCTCTTTCTCTCTCTATATATTAAGCGTATTCTTGTGAGTATTTTAATACTTTGAGTGTTGCTCTACGGTGTAAGTTTAAGTCATAGCTTATATCCAGTGTTTTAACTAGAAGTACTGTCTTTACAAGGTAAGAGATGTTATTTTCTTCTCAAATGATATTATTTCTTCAATATCATTATGCTAAAATATTGGTTGGAACTTTTTATCAAATTTGGAACCTTTTCATGTTGGGGTTACTATTTATGAGTTACTATTCACGAGTACTATTCACGAAGTATGATGATGTTTTTGTGAATTTCTATCTTTTGGTGTCGGAGTTACTATTCATGTATACGGCACTATTCACGAATACGGCACTATTCATAGAAAAATTAATTTTCGTTTTTCGTCCAAAATATCTATTATGGATACTAGCTTTGATTGTATCCATGTTTTGATCATTCTTGAATTTTACTCCACTATGATTATTTATGAGGTATTTTTAGACATGAAATAGCTGAAATACGAATCCTTAATATTTATTCTTTTGTTTCACTGGATTCATTTCATTTAAAATATTTTTCATCATCCTCCATCCTAAATGATGATATAATTGAATATCTTTGGCCTGTAGTGCAAAGATTAATGATTTCTGATGAATATCTTTGGCCCGTAGTGCAAAGATGAACAGGTGTTTAGATGAACATGACCAACTGGTGAATATCTTTGGTCTGTAGTGCAAAGATGAATATTTAATTCCTGATATATATTAATTGATGTTACATGGATAAAATATCGACGACGAACTTTTAAATTCATATATAGAAGATAGTAGTTTGCATTCTCTACTTAACTCTTCTAATGAATTATTATTTCATTGCGAGGATTGATTTAAAAGCTGTTGTCTATTGTATTTCTATCGATTTTTCCTGTTGAAGACTAACGATAATTTGTTCTATGTTATCTTAGTCATAATGTTCTTTACTTAAAGAGTTGAGCTCACCCTTTTCCTTGTTGTTCCATTTCTCTCTTTTAGGGGAGGCGAGAATGTAGCGAGTCTTGAGTCGGGTGTGGAATGATGGTTCTAGAAGTTGTTTTAGTAGTCCTCACCATTTTGTAAAATAATGTATCAATAATTGAAATGAGGACTTATTTGAGTGTGGATATTGTCTAGATGACAATATTTGTATTTAAACTCACGCTTTTATGTTGTATTAATAAAGTTGTAGTTGTTTACATACCATGTATTTTTGACGACTCGAAATGGGTGTTGTATACTGTTTTGGGGCGCCACATGCGGGAATCCACCAATGATTGTCTTCAGTAAATGCGGATATTTCCCCGAAACAAAAAGAATATTACCCACCCAATCGAATATTATATAACAACTTGCATACTTTTTAAAATTTATAAATATTACCCACAACTATAACATTATCTCAAATCCACACTATAATATTAAAAAATATTTAGAGAAAATTAAATCTTTATTCATAAAATGCAGGGTCTCATGATAAATATATAAACAAATAAATTATTAATTCAAAGATAAATAATATCATTTATATTATATAAATAAATGAACAATTATTTTAGATTTCAAAATTTATTTATTTTAGGGTTAAATTTTTTTTCTATTGAAGTGAGCCCCAACTTACATTTATATTATTAAAAAAACTAATATTTTTATAATTTGACACATTGAATTATAATTCTTTTACGAATCATTACAAAATTCGTTAAGTTGTTAACTTTTAACAAAATATCAAGCATGTGAGAGACTAATTATGTCATATATTAGCCATTGTGGGAAAATGAGTTTTTTTATGCCGACATAATAATTGAATATGAATATTTTACAATTTTATATATTTGGATTTTTTTCCGTTCATGTTCAATTATCATATTCAAATAGAATTTTTCGGATAAAAAATACTTAAAAATGAAATCAGTAAACTGAATTAAATAATTAAAACAAGTGAAACATTAAACAAAACTAAAAATTAAAAGCTTCATGGGTTCTTCGTCAAAAATCTAAATTGTTGTCATAACTTTCGAATATACTGCAGAACTAATAAAATCTCTCCAAAGAAACCCTAGCAATTGCCTCTGCGTTTTTGTCCAATAGATGACTGTAAGGATTGTGATAGTGTTTTGGGTTTCTATATAAAAGAAATTACAGTTGCCAAAATTAACTAAAGAGGAAGGAAAAAAATAGATAAAATATTTCATTCATTGCTCATCTTCAACCGGACTTCAATTCCCAATTTTATAGTAGGAAAACCTACATCTACTGCATCAAAATTATGGGGAGAGCACGTGGGAGCTATGTAAATGAAAGAAATTAAAGAAAAATAATTGACACTCTTGAGCTGAGCTGGCACATGAAAAATTGACTCCATTTCGTAACAAAGCTTCCCCCTCTAAGAATCCTTGTCCTCAAGGATGAAAATTGAGAAATTTCTGATGAATCATATAGGCATCCTCCCAAGTGGAATCTGTCGGGATATTACTGAACCATTGGATTAAGTATTGAACTACAACAGTGTTGTTCCTATTCACCATCATGCGCTCAAGCATTGAAATAGGTTCAACCAAGAGTTGTCCCCCATCCCCTACTGGTGGCAACATTACCTCATCTATATTTGCAGCACCCAGATTCTTTTTACGGAGTGACATATGGAAAATTGGGTGAATTAGGCTACCTGCATGCAGGTCTAATCTATAAGCCATAGCTCCGACATTTTCCTTAATCTGAAACGGTCCATAAAATCGTGGGGCAAGCTTGAAATCCCGACGCATAGAAATACTTGTTTGCCTATATGGTTGTAATCGAAGGTATACCCAGTCCCCGAGACTGAACTCACGCTCAGTTCTATGTTTATCCGTCTGTAATTTCATTCTTTATTGGGTGTTGGTTAGGTTGTCTTTGAGAATAGACAATCAAACAGAGAGGTTTTTAAGGAAGGTACACACTTCTTCCAGTGTAGGGGTCTCGGCAGCTTGTAGAGTCATCATTGGTGGTGGGTACCCAAACAAGGCTTGAAAAGGGGAGACCTTAATATTACTGTGGTAATTGGTGTTATACCACCATTGTGCTAGGCTGAGTCATTGTCTCCATTTCTTTGGTTTTTGACTAGTAGCACACCTCAAATATGTTTCCAAACATTTGTTCAATCTTTCGGTTTGGGGATGATAAGAAGTGCTAAAATTGAGTTGTGTACCCAATAACTTAAATAACTCCCTCCAAAACTGCCTAAGGAACAGAGGGTCTCGATCACTTACAATAGGTTGGGGAATGCCATGTAATTTGGCAATGTTATCTAGAAACAGTTGGGCTAGGATTTTAGCTTCAATAGGGTGTTGTAGGGGAATGAAATGCCCAAACTTAGTAAACATATCTACGATGACCCAAATGATAGTGTAGCCTTCAGATTTCGAGAGTCCAGTTATGAAGTCCATTGATATGTCTTGCTAGGCTCCGTTTGGAATTGGAAGTGGTTGTAGCAGACTTGGGAGTTCCACATTTTCAGTCTTATGTTTTTGGCAAATGTCACATTGTTGTACGTACGTAGCTTTGGATGTTTGTTCTCATATTTGGTCAGTGAAAGTATAGAGAGACTCTTCTGTAGGTGCCAGTGATTCCAGAGTGTTCGTTGAGCCCGGTTGAATGAAGTTGTTCAATAATTCTTGTTTTTAAGTTTCCATTACTGCCCACATAAATTTGTTGGTTGTTCCGCAAGAGCCTGTTGTCCAGGGAAAAAGGGTGGATTGTTGGACTTGTCAATACTGAGTCGAGTAATTAACTTCTCAGCTTCCTTGTCTCCTTCTAAACTTAATTACTATAACTTCTTTCATCCATTCAGGTTGAATAATTGTGACAGTAGCACAACTGCTTTCCACTTCTTGTCTGTTGCCCTATTTTCGCTTCCTTTCTTATGTATAATTGTATAATCAAAGCCCAACATCTTTGTTATCCATTTTTTTTGGAGGGTATTTGAAATTTTCTGCTCAAGTAAATACTTGAGACTTTGGTGATATGTTTTAATGACAATGGGTATCCCATAAGATAGTGTTTCCATTACTGGACAACAAAGAGTATTGCATACATTTCCTTCTCATAAGTAGATCATCCAAGCTATTTTGGACCAAAAGATTTACTCAGATAAGCAAGTGGATGTCCCTCTTGCATTAGAACGGCCCCAATCCCAGAGTGACAAGCATCTATTTCTAGAGTGAAGGGGATACTGAAATTGAAAGTAGTATGCACACAAGTCAATTATGTTTGTTGGTAAAGCATATACTTTGTAACAATCTTATTCATTTATCAATAAAAATAATAATTTATTAAAGACTTTTAATTATCTACATGATGCTGCTTTATAATACGTGAAAAACCCATAATTTTAAGCAAATGCTTTAAGAATAATGATGATGATCATTCTAATGAGATCTAAATTCTTAGAAAGCTTAAAAACTAAAATAGTTCTCAATCGTTGGATTACTAAATTGGGGATTAGTGAATCCGGATAGATTGGTATATTTGCTCATTGGATGAGGATTGTTGATCTCATGATCATTTGTGTGGAGACACTAAAACAAGTTTGTAGGTGCTTATTGGAGAATAAATACACTGAACGTAGCTCACTAAGGAATACCTAATGGAGATTTACTTGTCTGTCAATAGATATTCATATAGTGATAGTAGTACAAGTGATCCTTGGACTTGAGATCATCATAGTATCTTGTGTATGATGAATTATACTTTGACTTATTCTTTAAGACCCTTAGGGTATATAAAAGGGTATGCTTGGGTATAATAAGTTTTACATGGAGATAATGTATGATCAATAAAGAATCTACCGTTTCTAGTAAAAAAAGAGAAATGTCATATGTGATTCAATAAATGACAACACAATAGTCCTTGGCCAAAGCAGAATGAAATTAGAAAGGAGTTTCTAATTTGCATTATTTGGAGTTGTGCATTTAATATTCGAAATACATATAATTAAATAAAATAAGACTTAACAATAATTCCATGTCTTATATTTAATTGGGATATTGTATGGTGGAATGATTGAATTGTACGGTAACTATTTATTCAAATGTTTTTTATGATTAATGTTAAAATCTATATTATCTAGAAAGTAGATTAATCGCTAAGAGACTTATCTCTATTGTAGAATAAATATTATTTATTTAAATAAATTAATAGTTTAATTTATTTAATTAAATAAGATTAAATTATTCTAATTGATTTATTCACAACCTAGGTTTAATATGGAGATCCTAAAGGGTCACACTATAAAAGGAAGAATAATTATTTAAGAAGTTAATGGCATAATCGTAATAATAAGTTAAGTATATTTAATTTAATCTATGGTGATAGAATAAATTAAATAGCTTAATATTATTATTTAATATTTTGAAAATATTAAATATAAATTAATAAGAGAAGTCTTATTATTATTATTTAATTCCTAAAGGAGTTTGAGAATTAATTAATAAAAGTACTCTCATATATTCCTAATAAGATTAAGAGGTTAAATTAATTAAAAGAGTTTAATTAATTATCCCTAATAAGATTAGGGAATTTAATTAATTAAATGAATTTATTTAATAAAATAATACCTTAATTCTAATTAGATTAGAAGGGTTAAATGATATCTTTATAAGATGAGTCTTATATAAGATATCAAGTAGACGTGATTTCAATTGTTGGAGAGTACACTCTCTTTTTTCTATAGAGATATAAAAACTAGGGTTTTGCCAAACACCCATCTTCTTGAATTTTTCTTCTTCCTTGGTGGATCACCTCTAGAGGCCACACACTTGTGTGGCTAACGTTGATCAAAGGAATAAATCAAACGCGGTAGATTCAAGTTGAACGCGAAAAAGATTTAGAGGTGAACTTATACATGAGGAAGCTCGAATCTTCAAGGGTATAATTCTTGTTCTTCTTCTTTTCGTTTAATTAATAATTGTGCATAAAGGATGATCATGGTATATGATTTGTAAAATTTTAAAACTCTAAATTTCCATGTTTTCGCTTATTTTGTGCAATTTGATTGCGTCCATGAATCTTACAAACCTAACAGTAGCATCAAAGCCAAACTTTTATGCGAATTATTAATTGTTCAGATTCGATATGTATGTTGATATGTGTTTAGAACAATTTTTTTTGGCATAATTATTGGTATAGAATCATATTTTTGGGGGAAAACTGCACAATTCGCAAACTCCGTGTTTTTGATACTGATGACGTGGTGCCGCAGCACCTGATGCTAGTTCACTAGCGACGGCGCAACGCCACTTTTCAAAAACTAAAATATATATTTTTTATTTTAATTTTTATTATGTTTTTTTGTTTTTTATTAAGATAAAAGGTTTGTTTTAATTAAAATTAAATTAAATGTTTATGCAGTAATTCTAAATTAAAAATAAATGAGTTTATTTTGATTTAGAACTGGATTAAAATAAAGTTGTTTATTTTAATTGGAATTGGAATCCACGTTTGTTTGAATAAAAGAGTTTATTCAAAAGTTTTATAATAACTTGGAATTGAATTTCACGTTTGTTTGAATAAAGGAGTTTATTCGAAAGTTTTATTTTAATTGGAATTAGATTCCACGTTTGTTTGAATAAAAGAGTTTATTCAAAAATGTTTTATATTAATTTAGAGTTGGATTCCATGTTTGTTTGAATAAAAGAGTTTATTCACATATGAAATTGAATTCAATATTTCCTAGAATAAAGGAGTTTATTCACATATGGAATATGATTCCAAGTTTCTTAAAATTATAAAGGTGTTTAATTTTAATAAGGAATATGATTCAACTAATTTTATTTTTCCAAAATTTAAAGTTTAAATAAAAAAGTTTTATTTTGTACTTGAAATTGGATTCCTTGATAATTAAAATAAATGAGTTTATTTTGATTGGGAATTTGTTTAAAAATAAAAAGAGTTTATTTTTATTCAAAATTGGATAAAATAAAATAAAGAAATTTATTATGATTTTGATTAAAATAAAGGAGTTTATTTTGTTTCAAAATTAGATTTTATGCTAATTAAATTGCCCATTAAATCGATATCAATGTATAAATTGAATGTTTATTATTCATGAGATGAATGTTATTTATTGATGCATATGATGATGTGTATGATAATAAATGAGATTGATCAGAGAATAAGTTCACTGAACGTGGCTCGCTAAGGAATACCTAATGGAGTTTTACTTGCCTGTTAGTAGAAATTCCTGTAGTAATAGTAGTACAAGTGATCCTTGGACTTGAAATCATCATAGTATCTTGTGTATAATGAATTATACTTTGACTTATTCCTTAAGACCCTTATGCTACTTTTGGATTGGTGGAATAGGAGGGAGAATGGAATGAATTATTTCGTTGGAATGATAAAAATATTGTTTGGTTTGTTTATTTTGTATTCCTCCTAGAATGATAGTTAACTTAAAATTTTAATTTTTATTCCTTGAGGGGTGGCCAGGAATAAATCATTCCATCCATTATTTTTAAATAATTGACAAATATACCCCTAAAGATATAATAGCGCTTTTTACACATTCATTCGATTCGATCGATCTCGGAACGACGAGAGAGAAGGAGCCGAGGAGAGGAGATACAAATCTTCAATTGATTGATCCAGCAGATCTAAAGGCTCTCCAAAACCCTCACCATCATATCGTCTCATAAGTCAGTTTATTCCTTCTTTTTTTGTTATTTTTTTCTTCATTTTGATTATTTGCAACCAAGTTAATAGTGCTTGATCTTCAATTGATTGATCCATGGTTTGTCACTTGGAGAATGATATAATAGTGCTTTTTTCTGTTTGTTGTTTTTTTTCTTCACAAGTCAGATCTGAAGGCTCTCCAAAACCCTCACCATCATATCGTCTCAAATCCAGTCGATTGTTTATTTAAAATCACGTTGCCGGATCTATTACAGTTCTTGTGTTATAAATTTTTGGGATAATTTTGTTCTTCCTTATCCATATTGAAAGTATATATCAAATTATATATTACAGTTCTAGTGTTAGAAATTTTGGGATTGCTTTGAGTATAATTTGTCCAGATATTAGTCCAATTGAATTGTTCAATAGGTGTTTGATGAAATGTCTCATTGAATACAACACTGGCTATTTTTATTTGCATGAAAGAAAGAGAGTACTGACCTTAGATAGCTATATAATTAGCCATTTTGTGGACAATCAGACAACTTTTTTCCTTTTTGTAAACTCAAACTTAAAATACCCAATGTTTTTCAGGGACAATCAGACAATTCTTTTCCTTTTTAAAATCGGTCACATAATTTTACAACTCCCATATTAATGATATAAGCGTATCAACATTTTTGTGGAGAGTTGTGTTGCATTTTGGAGTAAACTAGAGTGCGGGGAGTAATTTATCATGTCGGTGACAATTTTTGGCACTCATCTAAATTTTCTGATTTGGTGAAACATATATGATACAAGGATCTGTGTGTTAGCTGTGCCTTTATTAGAATATTGCATGATGACAAAAGCGAAAGAAAAGACAATACTATAACAATATCGTCTTCCTTAGATGAAAATATATAATACTAATATACTATCATTTGTATCAAAAAGCTCTTACACGGTTGAGTTTTATTGAATAGATAGTTCTCCGGACTACATACTGTTTAATTGGTTCCATATAGTGCTTAAAATTCTGTTTTGCTGTATTTTTGAAACCTTTAAATTTGATTTTGACTTTTCCCTATTTTTTTGCTGATAAACAAATGTGTAAAGAGTTCGATTTGCTCAGCAGTTGTAACATGAAAATATCCATCAAAAAAATAACTCCCAGTTATGCTACTTATTTTAACATCCAAGTTTCTATAACAACATTTATACTCGTATAGAAGCTTTTCCAGTTTCATGGGAATGGATAAATGTTGATTGCTCTTGACAGTTTATAGTGGTTGCATTGATTCTACTTTCTTAACTTGTCTACATGAATCTGAATTTTTTTAAAAACTGAGCTTCAGCTTCAATATAAGATTTAATTTTATCCTAGGATTTTTTAAAGTGATTGTTTATTTTTAGTATTGTATTTGTCATACTTTTAGTAAATTTGAAGCCTTTTTGACCCATTAAAATAGTTTTAGCCTTTTATAGGTGGAAAAATTAAGTACATTGATTCCTTATTCTGAATACACACAGATCTTTGTTTTGAAGCCTAGCGAATGAACTGTTTCATTATTGCTTTCATTATAGTATGTTTCTTGAATTTGTTTTGAAATTGTTTTACAATATGTTTATTGTTTGAGTTTGCTCTTACTTTTTCAATTGAATTGTAGTCATGGCTCGTCGTAGATTAGACAAACGGAAGAGAATGAAGAGATTAATTGCCTTTTTTTATTTTTGGTCCGAAATAGTTGCCATGGTTACCTTATTCATGCAATTTGTTATATCTATGTACGACATGTACATATGAGAGCACTTAATCGACCAAAGTACACCTTTTCTTTCTCGAGCGGTCTAAAATTTATGAGGGAGCTTAGTGTATATGTGTGACATTACATGCCACAATTACCTTAGAATGGATAGGGCAAGTTTTACCAAATTATGTGATATTTTACATACCACGAGGCAAATTTAGTAGTCTGAAAGTACCTTCAAATAGATGAACAAGTTGCCATATTCTTGTATGTGCTAGCCCATCATGTGAAAAATTGTGTCATAGTATTACAATTTAAATCGATCCGATGATCTGATTAGTAGGCATTTCAACAACGTACTCGATCTTTTATAAGATTGGAAGGTCGACTTTTTAAGAAAGCAGGAACCTATCGTGAAAACTCTCTTGACAATAAGTGGAAATGGTTCAAGGTATTTCTTTAACTTAGATATTTGTTATCCTACCGAACAAGCTTTTTAAATTACATATTTATCATTATGTTTTTGAAAAGATAAGTATTTCTTCTTAGGGTTATCTAGGGGCTTTGGATGGAACATACATAAAGGTTCATGTCCACGAAGAAGATAAACCTAGGTATCGAAATCGAAAAAATGAGATTACAACTAACGTGTTAGGTGTTTGCTCCCGAAAGATGCAATTTATCTACGTCTTTACAGGTTGGGAAGGGTCATGGCGGATGGTAGGGTACTTTATTCTACAATGCATCGTAATCATGGTTTGAAAGTAAATCGAGGTAAGAAATAAGAAATATCTTAATATAATTTAATATGTATAGACTTACACTAACAAAAATAAACAAACACAACCCCATTTAACATCCTTTTTTATTTGGTTAAGGTAACTTTACCTTGTAGATCTTTGGATATACCAATGGAGGGGGCTTTCTTGCACCTTTTAGAGGTTAAAGATTTCATTTAAATGATTGGTTAGATGATGGGCATCGACCTACATTTGCCAAAGAATTGTTTAACATGAAGCACTCCTCATTAGAAATGTCGTAGGCGTTGTTTTGGCCTTTTGAAGAAAAAAGATGGGGAATTCTTAGAAGTCCTTCATTTTATCCTATTCGAACACAAAATAAAATAATTGTTGCTTGTTGCCTAATGCACAACTTTATAAGGCAAGAAATGGCTATTAATCCGTTCGAAGATGAGGAGATAGAAGTCAACCATGAGGAAACTAGAGTTGATGAAGACTACATCAATCTGATTGAGACATCCCATGTGTGGACAAACTTTAGAAAAATCTTCTTGATTGAGATGTTTGATGTGTGGAGGGTGACCATAGTTTATAGTTTAAAATTGTGTTATTTATTATTAGTAGTACCTTTCAATGCTTATTGTATTGATTAATAGGATTTTGTATGATACTTATGTTTTAAGATTGAGATGTTTGAAATGTTTTCTTGTTCTCTCTCCCCTCTCAGTTTGATGAAGCCAGTTTGAGATATTAGTGTGAATATCAGTTTGATGAAGCCAGTTTGAGATATTAGTATGATACTAATATCAGTTTGAGATATTAGTTTGAGAATATGATACTAATATCAGTTTGAGATATTAGTATGATATCAGTTTGAGATATTAACTTGATATTGTACATTCCTCTTAATAATTGACCGAGACGAAAAAAGAAAAGAAAAATGATCTTGAAATTGCATTACTGTAGAAAGCAACATCATCATCAACTGTGAATTCTTGTTGATTGTATCACTGCACTAACTTTGTTAATATCTTGATTAGATATCCTTATATCAATATATATGGAACACTGGGTACTTTCATTTCCCAATATCGAATCTGAGCAGTCACATGGATCTTCATAATTGACGATTTTGATATGATATTCTTTTCTTAAATACTTTTGAGGTATAGTTTCTGCTTGGTTGGTCCAACCCATTCACCATGAAGCATTCTCTTTCTTAATTTGTCCTTAGCTTATTAGGCACTCACCATGTAAGTATGTCAATTGATAATGTCTTTATGTGAAATTAAACCAACTAATGTTGCGAAGCTTTGAGATTTACTGCATGCACTGTATTTTTACTATGCATACACTAGTAAAAGAATTAATTTATATTTGGTCAAACTTCAATTTATGATGGATTCTCAAGATTATTATGCGTATAGTAAAAAAAATTATATGAAAAAATTATACGAAAAAGTATAGTAAAAAAGAAGAAGAATATAATTATAAAAAAAATCTAGAGAAATATGTGTTAAATTTTTAATATAAATTGAATTTAAGTTAAATTTAAACATTTGGGGGTATTTAAGTCACTCTCTAATTATTTATTTCATTCTTAGATGTATTCCTAACATCAACCAAACATGTACATGGAATATTAAAAAATCATTCCATTCCCTTCCTTATTCCATTCCCTCATCTATTCCATTCCCTACTCTATTCCATTCCTTCAATCCAAACGTAGCATTAGGGTATATCAAAGGGAATGCTTGAGTATAATAAGTTGTACATGGAGATAATGTATGATCAATAAAGAATCTACCGCTTCTAGTAAAACAAGTGAAATGTCATATGTGATTCGATAAATGACAACCCAGTAGTCCTTGGCCAAGGCAGAATGAAATTAGAAAGGAGTTTCTAATTTGCATTATATGGTGTTGTGCATTTAAGAATCGAAAAACATATAATTAAATAAAATAAGACTTAACAGTAATTCCATGTCTTATATTTAATTGGGACATTGTATGGTGGAAGGATTGAATTATGCGATTCTACTATTTACTCGAAAGGTTCTTTTATGATTAATGTTGAAATTTATATTATCTGAAAAGTCGTTGATCGCTAGAGAGACTTATCCTATTGTAGAATAAATATTTTTATTTGAATAAATTAATAGTTTAAATTATTTATTTAAAAAGATTAGAATTGTTCTAATTAATTTATTCACAATAGGTTTAATATGGAGAACCTAAAGGTTACACCATAAAAGAAGAGAATAATTATTTAAGAAGTTAATGGGATAATAATAATAATAAGTTAAGTATATTTAATTTAATCTATGGGGATAGAATAAATTAAATATCTTAATATTTATTATTTAATATTTTGGAAATGTTAAATATAAATTAATAAGAGGAGTCTTATTATTATTATTATTACTATTATTATTATTATTATTTAATTTCTAAAGGAGTTTGAGAATTAATTAATAAAAGTACTCTCATATACTCTTAACGTGACGCCCCAAAAATCGGTATACATCACCTATTCTGAGTTGCCAAATACATGGTACAAAATTCAAATACAACTTAATTATACAACAGTCGTGTAAAATACGACTAAACATATGCTGTGAGTTTTAATACAAATATTGTTATCTAGACAATATACAAACTCAATGGGGTCCTCATTAAATTTATTATCACACTTTATTTCATAGAATAGTGAGGACTACTAATCTTTATTATCTCGACCATCACTCTGCTCCCCGACTAGTCCCTCGCTACCTTCTCATTTCACGAAGAGAACAATGAAAGCAAAAGGGTGAGCTCAACTAGCCCGATAAGAAATATTATGACTAAGATAATGGAGAATAAATTATCATTAGCCTTGACGAAGTGTTAAAGCGATAAAATATAACAAACATCAAGTTTAACTACAATGAATAAACAATCCACTAGAAGAGTCAGTAGAGAATAAAATCTACTATCTTCTATGATTTAAAAGTTTTTCATGACTTTTATCATTTGAGACTCGACAATAAATAATACACATCATCCACCTTTTCTACTACGATGATACTCATTAGTATCACAACCACAAATTATCCATGCACCACGGCCCGAGGATATTCGTGTATTCATCAATGATCGTGATCATGCCAACAATTGTCCATCAATGCACTACTACGAATTGATGAGGACTTTTTTCACATCATTTGTAACATTACGGTCATGATTACACCGAATAATCCCTGGTCATAATCATACCAATTCCATCTATGCACTACAGGCCACCGATGACTTTCAACATAATATAAACATGAGGATGATGACAATGATATAAGAATTCAATAAAACAAGTTCAAGAATTAATTTATCCAGGAACTAATAATGTCCAAATTGTTAACATGATACTTCTTTGTAGAGTAACACTCATGAATGCTCAGAAGAATATTTTCATGAAAAGATACTGGATGAAGCGCAAATATCAAGAATATTCCACTAATTTCATGTAGTATAGAAGTCAAAACTTTAACCAACTGAGTATAATAAAGAATAGAATAACAAAAGAAATCACTAAGCATGCGATAGACCGCACAGACAGGTTATTATAACAGAATAATAAATAATGGAACCAGGTCATGCGTAAACGCATTGACATGATATTTCAATAGAATAATAAATAATGGAACCAGGTCATGCGTGAACGCACTGATAGGATATTCTAACAGAATAATAAATAATGGAACGAGTCGTGCGTGGCAAACTTGCGAGGCGAGGATGTTCCAGCGAATAATAAACAATCGAACGGTCATGCGTAAGCGCGCGGACATGATGTTCAATGAATAATAAATAATGGAATAACAGAAGAATTTTACCAAGTATAGGGTATCCCGCGTATACAGGTTATTCCAACAGAATAATAAAGAATGGAATAACAAAAGAATTTCACCAAGTATAGGGTATCCCGCGTATACAGGTTATTCCAACAGAATAATAAAGAATGGATTAACAAAAGAATTTCACCAATAAGAAAGAAGAAATACCCGGAACGAGTACAACAAATAATATCCCTTACCATAAAGAAGAGTATTTTTGGTGGTAGAGGCGAGGATATACTCAAAGAAAACTTGTACTACGCTTCAAGCTTTCTTAAACTCTAAAGAAATACGCAAGATTATAGAAGAAGAACTCTCTCTAGTTTCTCTCTCTAGAGTTTTAGTGAATTAAGTAAGAAATAATGAAGGAATGAGCTTATTTATAGAAGAATGGATGATGCGTAGTAACTAATTCATGAGCGGTCCAGTTGATTTATTTTAAGCGGACGGTCAGTTGGTTTACAATAAAATATAATATATTCTATTTATAATCTAATAAAAGCGAATAACTTTATAAAAGTATTACATTTTTTATAAAAAAGATTTACTATGCAAACACTATCTAGAGCCTTTATATGCAAATACTATGCATAATAAAATATAATATATTCTAATTATAGTCTAATAAAAATGTATAACTTTATAAAAGTATTACATTTTTTATAAAAAAGATTTTACTATTAGTTACAATAAAACGAATAACTTTATAAAAGTATTACATTTTATATAAAAAACTTTTTCATTTTATTACATTAATAATACTAATAAAACAAAACTCATCATCATTATTATAATTCACAATATTAATCGACCAAGTCGTTCCCGGAAAGAGGGGCTTTCGATAAGGATTTCTCCCATTGGTAGCCGTTGATTAGGTGACCAAACATCTCACAGCGAACTTCTGAGACATCGTTAATATTGTAAATAATAATATTAATAACTTTGTCATCTCAATTATTGATTATAAAATATTGACAATAATTGAATCAAATAACGTGAGATCTTATCTGGCCAATTCTTGTAAATAATTGAACAAAACTGAGTGACATCTCACGTAAGCATTAATAATCAATCTGGTATTACTCTTTATGCAACTCAGACATTCTTTGTACTTTTAACACCGGTGTTTCAACGATTAACGATAAAACTTTCGTAGTTATTTTCATAAAAGTATTTTTGTCATTTTCTCAATCCGATAATTTTAGTTTGTAGGGTCCACCAATGATTGTCTTGGTTATACGAATATTCCTGTTAAAACGAATATTCCCAGACCAATCGAATATTATATAACAACTTGCGTACTTTGCAAAATTTATAAATATTACCCACAACTATAACATTATATCAAATTCATTCCATAATATTCAAAAATGATATTTATAAAAATTCATCTTTATTCATAAAAGTTGGGGTCTTTATTCATAAAAATTCATCTTTATTCATAAAAGTTAGGAGACAAATTAATTAAAAGATTTTAATTAATTATTCTTAATAAGATTAGGAGCCTAATTAATTAAAAGAATTTAATTAATTAAAATAAAACTCAATTCCTTAATGTTAAGAAGAGTTATCCACATCTATAAATAAAAGTAGTCTTATTATGGGTGGTGTGGTTGATACTTTCACAATATTTCTATGAGAAATAGAAAATTAGGGTTTTGCCAAATACCCATCTTCTTGAATCTTTCTTCTTTCTTGGTGGATCACCTCTAGAGGCCAAACACTTGGGTGGCTAACGTTGATCAAAGGAAGGAACCAAATCCGGTGGATTCAAGTTGAACGCGAAAAAGATTTGGAGGTGAACTTGTACTTGAGGAAACTCGAATCTTCAAAGGTATGATTCTTGTTCTTTATCTTTTCGTTTAATTAATAATTGCGCATAAAGGATGATCCGGGTATATGGTTTGTAAAATTTTAAAACTCTGATTTTTCCACGTTTCCGCTTTTTTGTGCAATTTGATTGCGTTCATGAATACTACAAACCTAACAGTGGCATCAGAGCCAAACCTTTATGTGAATTATTAATTGTTTTGATTTGATATGTATGTTGATATGTGTTTAGAACAATTTAATTGGGCATAATTTATTGTATAAAATTATAATTTTATGAAGAAAAAAAAAACCGTGAATCATGGACGTGACTGAAGTAATCAGGATAGTAATCATATATACGGAGCCGTTCTAAAGCAGACCAAAAAACAGACCAAGGAAAAAAACACGCGGGTCAGGGTATGGGTCGGAAAAACACGCGGGTTGACCCTGACCCGCGTGTTTTTTTGCCTTGGTCCGTTCTTTGGTCCGCTTATTTGGTCCGCTTTAGAACGGCTCCGATCATATATATATATATATATATATATTATGAAACCTTGATCTACATCCTGTTTACTATATATAATAAAGTGATTAGTGATTATTAATATATATATATATATATATATATATATTTTTAATTATTTAATCTTAAAATAAAAATTTTATTTTAATTTTAAAATTGAATTTCATACAAAACTAATTAGAGTTGAAATTGGATTCCATGATAACTAATTGGATTCCATGTTTCCTTAAATAAAGGAGTTTATTTAGATATGAAATAAAATTTCATATTATTCAAAATAAAGGAGTTTATTTGTGAATAGGAGAGTGAATCCATGTTTTCCTAAATAAAGGAGTTTATTTAGATATGAAATAAGATTTCATATTATTTAAAATAAAAGAGTTTATTTGTGAATAGGAAAGAAAATCGTGTTTACGTTATAATAAAAGAGTTTATTTTGACATGGAATTGGATTCCATAATTAATTAAAATAAATGAGTTTATTTTGATTAAAGAATTGATTAAAATAAAATAGTTTATTTTATTCAAAATTGGATAAATTAAAATAAAAAAGTTTATTTTGATTTAAATTGGGATTAAAGTAAAGGAGTTTATTTTGATTCAAAATTAGATTTTATCTTAACTAAATTTGCCCATTAAATGATATCAATATATATATATATATATATATTGAATGTTTATTATTCATGAGATGAATGTTATTTATTGATGCATATGGTGATGTGCATGATAATAAATGGGATTGATTATGGACTATTGACCAATGTGATTGGATTTTATTTTAGTTGGATGCTTGAATGTATGAGTTTTATTAAATGGGGTCTGCGTACCTCGTCTTCTCTAATTTTTTTCTTAATGTAAATTATATCTCCCTCCTATGTATTTTCCCTGACTGCTGATCAAGGTTTCTATTTATTTTAAATAGTTTTGTAATAGGAATAGTTAGAATTAATTATGAAGAATTGGAGATCAAGGAGCAATGAGTGCTTGAAGACCCGTTTGTAATGGAGCCCGAGTTTAAATGTAATAGTTATATTTAAATATTAATTCTTGCACCCCTATGGTTTGACCTTTTGGTTCACTTGGTGGCTTTAGTGAACCAAACTAGAATAAAAGTCCATAATCAATCCGGATAGAATATAGTATTCTATATGTGCATTCTTATACTGTATATATATATATATATATTATATTATGCAAACAAGTTTCACATGTTAATTAATATGACGCGTATTTTATTTATATATGTGCATGCGCGCTAAACAAGATGAAACAAATAATAACAAACCCCTCAAAGATTTTATATTAAGTCCTAAGCGTTCAAAGATATTTGGAATATCGAACGTCACCTTCTAGCATGATAAAAAATAATAGAGTATCAATTAATTATTATAAGTTTGTTGTGTCACCACAAGGCTTATCTTAATTCTTTGAGATGTTAATTTTATCACATTTGATGCTTATAAATAAAATTGAACAATGTTGTTTTGTTGTGTCCCCACAAGGACAATGTTGTTCTTTTTTGAATATATGGAAGTGTTAGGTTGGACTTAACTTAGATGATTTTGATTCGGATGTGCCACCACTTGATCAAAATAATCTAAGAGGCAAAATAAAAAGAGTTACATGATGAGTAATTGACAAGAGTTGTCTCCCTATTTATTTATATATAGTTTGTTGTGTCACCACAAGGCTATATACATTTGAAATGAGATCCTTATTCTCACTAGCAAATCTTTAATTAGATTTTGCCAAACTATGTGACGCCCCCAAAATAGGTATACATCACCCATTCCGAGTCGCCAAATACATGGTACATAAATCAAATACAAACTTCTTTTATATAATACGACAACAGCGTAGCTTAGAGCTTTTACACGAATATTGTCTCATAGACAACATTCAAACTCAAATGAAATCCTCATTACATTTATTATCATACTATTTTATAAAAATAGTGAGGACTACTATAGCCACCATCTCGGACCATCACTCCATTCCCAGACTAGTCCCAACTATATATTCTCATTTCCTGAAGAGAACAGTGAAAGAAAAGGGTGAGCTCAACTAGCCCACTAAGAAATATTATAACTAAGATAATGCAGAATAAATTATCCTTAGCCTTCAACAGTATAACAACTGATAGAATAAAATAGATAACAAGTTTTAGATCAACAACTGCAGCGGAACAAGAAATCCATTAGAAGAGTCAAGTAGAGCATGATATCTACTATCTTCTATGATTTAAAAAGTTTTTCATCAACTTTATCGTTGAGACTCAGCTTAATAAATAACCACATCATCGAATCATCCCTGCACTACGGGCCAAAGATATTCATGTAATCATCAATTGTCATGATTATCTTAGAATAATTCTGATGTCATAATCATACCAACAACTGTCCATCAATGCACTACTACGGGCCGATGAGGACTTTTACCACATCATTTATAACATTACGGTCATGATTATCCGAGATAATCCACAGTCATAATCATACCAATCAATAGTCCATCTATGCACGTAAGCCACAGATGAATTTCATCACAATATAAACATGAGGATGATGACAATGATATAAGATTTCAATTAAAAGAAAGCATATGATAAATTTTAAAGATTTATAGTTTAATTTATCCAGAATTCAATAATGCCCAAATTGTCAACATGATAATACTTTGTGTAGTAAAATTCAAGAATAATATTGTATCAAAAATGATTTGGACTGAAAAAAATTAATTTTTGTCATGAATAGTACCATAGTGAATAATACTTCAGGAATAGTACCCCGTGAATAGTACTCGTGAATAGTGTAAGACCCCAACTTATTATAAATAAAATTAAATTTCTTCTATTCATTATTTTGAAATAGTAAGGGTTGATTTGATTAATGTGGTTAGTTATGGGTAAAATGCGCAAATATTTCAAATAAGCAAGTGGTTATAAAATATTCATTTTTATCGGAGAATATTCGTTTGGTCGTGGAATATTCTTAATGTCGGGAATATTAAATGCAATAAGACACTGACCTTGTGTGGGCCCCATAACGAAAAAATGATTGGATGAAGAAAATGACAAGTATAAGTTGTTTATAAATAACAGGCGTAGTTATTACCAATTAATCTTTGTTAGAATACTAAATTGGTTAAAACACGATGTCTGGCGTTGTTGCAAGATAGCACGCAGATTGCACCAATTATTGATTCTTACGTGAAGGCACTACTCAATAATTATTACGGTAATTCTTGCTTCGATATTATATTTTATTGATTCAATAATTCTTTGCGTTGATATTTTATATTATTGTTGTTTCAATAATTGTCACTACACAAGATTTTCTATTATCGGACAATAATTCATATTATCTGAATAATATTATTAGATAACATTATTGGCAATGTCTAGAAAGTTACATACAGGAGAGGTTTGGTCACTAATTGCGAGCGATGAGGAGAAATCCTTATTGGAAAACTCCTCTTTTTTGGGAACTGCTTGGTTGTCAGTATTGTGATTCTGTAATATTATTTGTGAATAATTAATTATTGATTTATATGATGAGGAAAATATTCATTTTATGTGGATATAGATGGAGAAAATTTTTAAAGTGATAATTGTTGAAAATCGATATTCATTTCGGTCAATTTCTGTTTGAAATTTGGAAAAACTTTAACTTACAAAGTTGTAGAAAATGAAATTTCCTAAGGAAAAGACATGAGGTTTGAATTTTTCTGATAAAAGGGCTATTTATTATGAATTATTGAAGTTCTGAAGTTCCAAAATAATTGATTTTTAGAAGTTTTAATTATTTTTATTATGAAAAACGTTTTTGTCATTAATTGTGGATCCTGCATGTGATGTAGTTGCTGAATTCAGATCTAGGAAAGTGGGCGTAAGGAAAATTTTATAAATATATTAATATTTTATTAAATTTTCTGCTTTGGTGTTCTAAGCATTTTCCTATAAATAGGGTGCTTATGTTAGAATTGAAAATCACACCGAAATAAATCTTCTCTTCTCTATATTATCGAATCGTATTCTTGTGAGTATTTTAAGACTTTGAGTGTTGCTTATACGGTGCAAGTTCCTTGACTCTATATCCGATATTCGGTCGAAATCTTTGTCTTTTCGAGGTAAGGGATGTTATTTTCTTCTTAAATGATATTATTTTCTTCAATATCATTATGCCGAAATATTGGTTTGAACTTTTTATCAAATTTGGAACTTTTTGTGTTGGGGTTACTATTCATGTATACGGCACTATTCACGTATACGACACTATTCACGAATACGGCACTATTCATAGAAAATTTAAATTTTTGTTTTTTGTCCAAAATATCTATTATGGATACTAGCTTTGATTGTATCCATATTTTGATCATTCTTGAAATTTACTCCACTATGATTACTTATGAGGTATTTTTGGACATGGATAAACCGAAACACGAATCCTTAATATTTGTTATTTTGTTTCACTGGATTCGTTTCCTTTAAAATATTTTTCATCATCCTCAGTCCTAAATGATGATATTACTGAATATCTTTGGCTTGTAGTGCAAAGATGAATGATTTCTGATGAATATCTTTGGCCCGTAGTGCAAAGATGAATAGGTATTTAGATGAACATGACCAACTGGTGAATATCTTTGGCCTGTAGTGCAAAGTTGAAGATTTGATTTGTGATGTATATTGATTGATGTTACAGGGATAAAATATTGATGATGGACTTTTAAATTCATAGATAATAGTAGATTTCATTCTCTACGTAACTCTTCTATGAATTATTGTTTTCGCTGCGAATATTGATCTGAAACTTGTTGTCTATTGTATTCTATTAGGTTTTTCCTTGTTGAAGACTAATGATAATTTGTTCTATATTATCTTAGTCATAATATTCTTACTGGGCTAGTTGAGCTCACCCTTTTCCTTTTTGTTCTATTTTTCTTCTCAGGAGGCGAGAATGTAGCGAGTACTAGTCGGGGTATGAAATGATGGTTCTAGAAGTTATTTTAGTAGTCCTCACCATTTTTGTAAAATAATGTATCAATAATTGTAATGAAGACTTATTTGAGTGTGGATATTGTCTAGATGACAATATTTGTATTTAAACTCACGAGTTTTATGTTGTTTGTTAATAAAGTTGTAGTTGTTTACATACCATGTATTTTGGCGACTCGGAATGGATGTTGTATACCTATTTTGGGGGCGTCACGGTTGGTATCGAGCTTAGGATATGATCTCGGCGGAGATCGGGGAATAGAACTAGGAGGGAGAGCGAGTAAATCCTTCGCTAGTGTGTCCTACCTAAGCTTATTTGTTGGTCGGTCATAATATAGGGGTATTATGTGATTTGTTAATTTATTTAATTAACCTTGTTTTAAGGCATTATTTAAGAATGGCAACTGAGAATGTTAACAGTGGAGTAAATGAGACCGTGGAGACGCTTTATGTACTCACCAACGAGGAAAAATATGCAACAGTGGCAATGTTCCTCCCCGTGAACAACACCACCGAAGGCGGATGATGAGCGATGGGATGTTTAGAAGCTTTTTGCGGTTCATACAAAATCGGATGAGGGAGACTCGTGTTCAAAATCTGAGGAGGAAATGATAGCAATTCACGGTTTATCACAATGGCGATTCGAGGAGTTGGGACCACGAGTGCAGGGAAAAGCCGGATCCGATTAAGGCGGAGATGTGAGTCAAACAAATTACCAAGATATTCGATGTCTTGGGATACGGAGGAATGGTAGGTTCCATTCGCCACCTTTATGTTTCGTAATGAGGTAGATTCTTTGGTGGGAATCATGAAGCGTACTCCATCCGGTACGCACTTAGCATGTCTTGGGAAACATTTCAGAAACTGTTCAATAACAAGTACTTTCCTGAAAGTATTCGTCATATGAATGAGGTAGAGTTTATTAGACTGGAGCATAATAACATGACGGTGTCCCAGTACGAGGTGAATTTTGCAGAGTTGTCCAGGTTTGCACCTCATTTGGTGGGGAATGAGGAACGTATGACGCGAATGTTTCTAAGAGGTTTGAAACCCGGCATACGTCAATATCTCATTTCACATAAATTTTCTCTCTATTCAGATGTTGTCAACAGGGCTCAATTATTAGAGAGAGATAGCGAGTGCGTTCAACCGAGGACCATAACTTGAGGATCATCTGGGTGACAACGATCGTGAAAACAACGATAACCAGCGGAGAAAGAAAAATACGGACAAGAGCGGCAACCACTCTAGTGGTAATCATGGCCATGAGAATAGAAGAAGCGAGTCGAGAAGAGATTTTAAAAAGAGGAGATTCAACAATGACAATACGAAGACGTCAGTACCAGCAGCAACTGGTTCTAAGGGAGGAGAACGACCACCGGTCATATGCTATAAGTGCAGAAAAGAAGGACATATCAACCCAAACTGCCCACAACAGTTTAAGGTATGTTATAATTATGGAAAGGAAGGACATATCACTCGAGATTGTACGGTAGCGAAACCAAGTCCAGCGGGGATGGTGACTCAAAAGGCTGTCCCTGGAAAGTCAAAGTCAACGGTTCCTGGAAGAGCGTTTGTCGTGACTGGTCAAAATGCAAGGAACCCAAACGAGGTGATCACGGGTAACCTAATCATAAATTCTTGCGAAGTTTATACTTTACTAGATACCAGTGCTACCCTTTCATTTATCTCTCCTGCTTGTGCTCAACGTTTAAACTTGACTCTGAAGAAATTAGACTTTGACCTATCTGTGGAGACTCCGTTAGGAGAAACTTTCATCACATCTACTGTTTATAAATCTTGTTTGATCCAAGTTGGCACCATCACCTTACCTGTTGACCTTATCTCTTTAAAGATACTTGCATTTGACGTGATTTTAGGGATTGATTGGTTAACTACTCATCATGCCAAAATTGAATGTTTTCGTAAGGTTGTTAGTTTTCATATTCCTAACCAACCTGTTGTGCGAATTCAAGCAACTAAGCCGTTAAAATCAATCACTGTTATATCAAGTCATAAAGCTATTCGTTTATTAAAAAATGGATGTCAAGCTTTCTTAGCCCATGTTATGGATTTGAATAAAGACACGCTTCGATTTGAATAATATTCCCGTTGTTATTGACTTTCTGGCGTATTTCTGAAGAACTTCCGGTCTACCCCGAGCGTGAAGTTGAATTCTTTATTGATCTTGAACACGGTACAAAGCCCATTTCTAAAACCCCATATCGAATGGCTCTATTGAACTTGAGTTAAAGGTCCAACTCTGAGTTGTTGGACATTAGTTTCATTAGATCTAGTACATCTCCTTGTGGTGCTCTGTTTTATTTGTAAAGAAAAAAGGCGGGAGTATGAGACTTTATCTTGACTATCGAGAATTGAACCATGTCACCATCAAGAATAGGTATCCACTACCTCGCATTGATGACTGTCGACCCGATTGCAAGGAGCAAAATTCTTTTCAAAATCGATCTTAGATTCGGATATCATCAATGAAGATTAAAAGCGAGGATATTCAAAGACTACCTTGAAACTCGAATGCGGGCATTATGAATTCTTAGTCATGTCTTTTGGATTGACTAATGCTCCTGCGGCTTTCATGGATATGATGAATCGAGTATTCAAGGAATATTTGGATCAGTTCGTTGTTGTCTTTATTGATGACATCCTCATATATTCCAAAAGCCATGAAGATCATGAGCACTATTTGAAGCTAGTACTGCAAAGGCTTCGTGATAACAAGCTATATGCCAAGCTGAAGAAATGCGAGTTTTGGCTTGAGAAAGTAGCATTCCTTGGGCACGTGGTGTCAAAATATAGAGTATCAGTTGACCCGGCGAAGATTGAAGCAATAAAAAGTTGGGAGCAACCGAAATCGGTGACCGAATTACGTAGCTTTCTGGGCTTAGCTGGTTATTATCGGAGATTCGTGGAAGGGTTTTCTCGAATCACTACCCCGTTAACTCAGCTGACTCATAAAGATACAAAATTCGTATGGAGCGAGGAATGCGAGAAGAGTTTCCAAGATCTCAAGAGGAGACTCATTTCTAAGACTTTTTGACAATACCATCTGGTTCGGATGGATTTGTTATCTACGGCGATGCTTCAGGCAAAGGGTTAGGATGTGTTCTTATGCAACGTGGGAAAGTCATGGCCTATGCCTCGCGATAACTTAAAGAATATGAGAGGAATTATCCTACTCATGATCTAGAGTTGGCAGCAGTCGTTTTCGTGCTAAAGATCTGGAGGAACTATCTATATGGGGAGAAAGTGGAGATATATTCAGACCATAAAAGCCTCAAATATTTCTTCACTCAAAAAGAACTTAACATGTGGCAACGACGTTGGCTTGAGCTGTTGAAAGATTACGACCATACCATTCAATACCATCTTGGAAAAGCGAACGTGGTAGCTGACGCGTTGAGTAGAAGATCATATGCGGGAACGAGTGCGATATTGTTAACACAAAGGTCTATTTTGTGTGATTTACAAAAGATGAAGATAGAATTCAAGACTCCGGGGACCCATGCAATGATGTCAAGTATACGTATAGAACCAACTTTAATCGAAAAAGTTAAAGTTGCTCGAAGCCACGGAACCAAGAAGTGATCGCATATGAAGAAGAAAGTACAAGAAGGTGTTATTCCAAAGGCAAGAATCGATGAAGAAGGAATACTTCAAGTCCACTCCAGACTTTGTGTTCCTAACGATTACGATTTGAAGTCTGAATCATGATGGAGGCACATAATACACCATTTGCAATCCATCCTGGAAGTACCAAAATATATGGTGATCTTCGACATACATTTTGGTGGAACAATATGAAGAGAGAGATTGCAAAGTTTATCTCGAGGTATTTAACTTGTCAACGTGTAAAGGCGGAGCATCAAGTGCCTAAAGGTCCATTGCAACCACTTGAGATTCCGAAATGGAAGTGGGAACACATTACCATGGATTTCGTTACGGGTCTTTCCACGGTTTCTCAAGGCATAAATGCTATTTGGGTTATTGTTGATAGATTAACCAAGTCTGCTCATTTCTTGCCGATACAGGAGACTTATTCCCTTGAACATCTTGCTCATATGTATGTAAATGAGATTGTGAGATTGCATGGCATGCCAGTATCCATAGTTTCGGATCGTGACCCAAGATTCACTTCAAGATTTTGGGTTAGCTTGCAAAAAGCTATGGGGACGGATTCTGATTTAGTTCGACATACCATCCTCAAATGGACGGACAATCGAGAGAGGACTATTCAAACTCTTGAAGATCTATTAAGACTCTACGTGTCCTAGACTTCAAAGGCGATTAGGATAAGTATTTACCATTGGTGGAATTCTCCTACAACAACGCTTATCGAGCAAGTATAGGTGTGGCTCGTTCGAAGCATTGTATGGACGAAAGTGTCACTCTCCAATATGTTGGGATGAGGTGGGTGAAGCAACATTGTTGGGACCCGAGTTGGTACGTATGACTACAGAAAAGATCTAAATGATTCGACAACGTATACAAATGGCACAGGAACGACAAAAGAGTTATGCGGATCTTCATCGAAAGGACATGGAATTTAGTATTGGGGATCATATATTGTTGCGTGTTGCTCTATGGAAGGGAGTTATAAGATTTGGGAAGAGAGGAAAGCTCAATCCATGATTTATTGGTCCATTTCAGATTCTTGACCGAGTAGGAAATGTGGCCTATAGACTCGCGTTACCTCCAAGTATGTCTCGTGTTCATAATGTTTTTTCACGTATCCGTGCTTCGTAAATATGTGAAAGACCCGAACCACGTTATTGAGTTAGAATCGGACGAGATAACCGAAGACTTAACGTATGAAGAGGTACCTGTCAAGATTTTGGATAGGAAGGAGCATGTCCTACGCACAAAAGTCATACCACAAGTCAAAGTTTTACGAAGGAACCATCTTTATTGAGGAAATGACACGGGAGTTGGAAGCGAAAATGAAAGCGGTATCCTCACCTTTTGAAACACCGAGTGCGTCGTCAATTTCAAGGACGAAATTTCATAAGGAGGGAGGTTGTAAGACCCCAACTTATTATAAATAAAATTAAATTTTCTATTTCATTATTTTGAAATAGTAAGGGTTGATTTGATTAATGTGGTTAGTTATGGGTAAAATCATAAATATTTCAAATAAGCAAGTGGTTATAAAATATTCATTTTTATCGGAGAATATTCGTTTGGTCGTGGAATATTAAATGCGACGACGCAGAACTTGTGTGGGCCCATAACGAGAAAGTGATTGGATGAAGAAAACGCAAGTATAAGTTGTTTATAAATAGCAGGCGTAGTTATTCTGAGATTATCTTGTTAGAATACCCGATGGTTAAAACACGATGTCGTGTTTAGGTGACCAAACCTCTCCTCGACGAAACTTTCTAAATATCGTCAAAATTACAAATAATAATATGAATAACTTTATCATCTCAATTATTGATTTAATAATATAAATATTATGCAGATGATATTGTGACAATAATTGAATTAATAATATGAGAGATATTATGCAGCAATTACTGTAGCAATAATTGAGTATAACTAAGTGACTTCTCACGTAAGTATCAATAATCAATATCGTGTGCTATTATGCAATCACGCCAGTATTCTTATTTTTTTACTAAGGGTAGTTCAACAGTTTTAACGGTAAAATTTTTTGCCGTTATTTTTAAAAATATTTCATCATTTTCTAACTACGACAAGTTACCTCCAGTTTATAGGGGTCCACCAATGATTGTCTTTGTAAATACGAATATTCCTCGTTAAAACGAATATTCCCAGAACAATCGAATATTCCCAAACCTGATGAATATTATATATCAACTTGCTTACTTTGCAAAATTTTCAAATGTCACCCTTAACTTTAACCTTTATCAATTTAACAATTTACTAAATAAAATAATCATTAATTGAATACTTTTATTTTATAAAATTCGGGGTCTTACAAACTATATAAGTGAGGGTAATATAGTTTGATGAAAATAGTGGGAGATACCAATTTAAAACAAGACCTAAATTATTTTGGTAATTAATAAAAGAATGTATGCTAAAATATTATTAAGTACAAATTCATTTACAGAATTTTACAATGTCTAAATTACTATCATTGCGAAACATATTAAATGTTAATTTATCGAACCGAATTACTCGGATTGGTTAAGGAATTTGAGAATAGTTTTCATGGCTGAAAAGCTATCTTATGTCCTTAATATGTATATCCCTGCAATTGTTGCAGACAGTGCCTCTGAGGAAGAGATTACTACTTTTAGAAAGTGGCAAGATGATGCACAATTGGCTCAAAGCATCATTCTCGCATCCATGGGTAACGAGCTTCAGCGTCAGCATGAAACTATGGATGCTCTTACTATATTCCTGAACATCAAGTAGTTGATGGTGAAGAAAGTAGGATTGATTGATATCAAATATCTAATGAGCTCTTCCGATCTAGAATGACCCATCAATTTGATTGATCAATTAGAACAACTAGTTTTGTCATAGATGGAGAGTTGAGCCAAGATTTGATCTTGCACTCACTCCCAGACTCTTATCATAATTTTTGTGAATTTTTCATATGAACAAGCTAGATATCAGATTCACTGATTTGCTTAACATGTTGAAAAATATTGAAAGTACTTTCTAACCAAGAAAGACCAAGTTTTACTGGTAGGGGCTTGTTGGGAATTGCATATTCAAATTTGATGTTGAAAGTAAATAAACATGCTCATATGTAAAGTTTTTCTAAGAACATATGTACAAGGACTTAGGTGATAGAAAAAATTATTAGGTTGATCTGTATTTTATGTTTATCATTCTGTAAATGAATATATAGAAGAAAAGAACAAAGCTGCTGGGTTGATCTATTTTGAGATGTAATAGATAGGCATCAACAGAATTGTAGTCTGTCGAGCCAGCCGAGGGATTACAGAAGCCAAGGTAGAATCGTAGAGTATCGAGAAAGTTGCCACAGAATCGTAGTCTGCGGCCTCACTCAGAATCGTAGAGTTGGTCCAAGCGTTTGCCGAACCAAGTCAAAGAATCGTAGTCTGCTCTCGGAAGCGTAGAGTCTGTAAAAGCTAGCGAGTAAAGATCGTAGTCTACCAGTACTTAAGAGAAATCGTAGTGTATCTCCTGTCAGCATCAGAAGCATCGAGCCTTGTCCATTAACTGAAGGATAAAATACTACAAATAAAGAATGGATTATAGACGTTGAGACTTTTGGGAATCCCAATGTTCATCCTTAGTATGTATCGAAGAAACGTATTGAAGAAGCTAAGGAAAAGGATTGCATGTCTGCTAAAAACACCTTTTTAGGTGTTAGGTGAGATAGCAGTCTGCCGTGTCAGTGAGTCAGACGGCTGAACATCAAAGTTCCAGGAAGTCACCATTAGTGCTCAGAAATGTCTAATGCATTTAATTTAATGCTTCAACGGATGCCTTCAAACGGACATATTTTCAAAGGCTCCTTCATATAAATCATCAGACACATATGAAAATACAAGTAAGAATATAACAAAAAAAGTTGAAGAACACTCAACGCTTAACTCTACGATCAAAGAAAAGAAAGCTTGCTCAGCTACTCAGTTCTTCCGAACACATGCTTAACAGCAACTAAGTAGCACCACCCAAGAACTCTACTCTCATTAAGTGTATACCAAGTCTGCTGAACTTGAAGAGTTCTAAATGAACTAAGAAGTTCCAAGACTGCTGGTCTTGAAGGAATCTAAGTGATTCACAGTTTGTAAAGATATCCTTAGTGGATTTCCTACTCGAGGAGTAGAAGAGTGGACTAGGAGCTTTGAGTGCTCTGAACCACTTAAAAACGTTGTGTCTTCTATATTCTTGCTATAACTGCTATATCTGTTATAACTGCTTATCTCCTATTAACTTGGTTTATCTTAAAAGGGAACAATCAAATCTTATATTCTATTGTGATTAATTTATTAACAAATCTGACAAGTAATTTTGAAAAAGAAAATATTTAAAATTTCTATTCAACCCCCCCCCCCCCTCCCTCTAGATAACTATTGTGCCTCTGGGAACTAACCTGGCCAAATGATCTTCAGAAAAGAAGAACGATTCAAAGAAGGTAAATATAAAGGCAAAAATAAAGGATAATAAGAACAAAGCTGATACGGATAGCAAAGGAGTTTGCTTCCACTACAATAAGCCTGGACACTGGAAAAAAATTGCGAGAAGCATCTTGCAGAGCTAACCAGAAGAAGCTTAGTGAAGCTTCGGTTACAAATGCAGTTTTGTTCATGATTAAAATAAATCTTTCAGTAGGTAAAGTTTTTGTTTGGGTATTGGATACCAGTTTTGGTTCTCATAAATATAGATTTATGAAGAAATCAAGCAGAAGTAGAAAGCTAAACAAAGATAAATAATCCAATGTGTGGAAAATGAAGCAAAGGTTGTTGCATTAGCCATATGAACTTATAGTTTAACACAGCTTACGAACAAATCTATTAAGTCAATAAGTTGTTATTGTATTCCAGTTCTCGTTAGAAATATTATTTTCATTTTGTTGTTGGACAATAAAATTTTTGATATTATATTTAAGAACAATAGTTGTTCTATTTATAATAATAATATTTTGTATAGAACTGGAATACTACTTAATGGATTTTGTATTCTTGACTTACATGAAAAATTATTTTGTAAATTGAACAAACAAGTATAAGAAAAGGAGATGATCATTCAAAGAGTTGAATGTTTGTATTTGATGAAATACAAGTCTGAATCATTTGAAAGGTTCAAAGAATTCAAAAGTGAAACAAATTGGCAAAGTATTAGGATTCTTTGATCGGATCAATGAAGGAATACGTGTGCAATGAGTTTCTAGATCATCTTAAACGGTTTTCTCACAATGGACACCTCCTGATATGCAATAATTGATTGATGTGTCTGAAATGAAAAATCGTACCTTGTTAGACATGGTGCGGTCCATAATGATTTTATTGACATTCTAGTGTCCTCCTGGGGTAATACTCTATAAATGACTGCATATATGTAAGACCCCGAATTTTATGAAATGAAAGTATTCAATTTTCTTATAATTATTATTTTATTTAGTAAATGGTTAAATTGATAAAAGGTTAAAGTTAAGGGAGATATTTGAAAATTTTGCAAAGAAAACAAGTTGATATAAAATATTCATTGTGTCGGGGAATATTCGTTTTAGTAGAAAATATTCATACGACGACACAATCATTGGTGGACCCCACAACGGAAGTATTGTCGTATTTAGAAAATGACGAAATTATCTTTTATAAAATATAACAAAGACAAAAGTTTTACTGTTAAAACATTGAACTACCCATTAGTAAAAGTACGATGTCGTGTGGTAGCATAAGAGTACACGGTATTGATTATTGATGCTTACGTCGAAAGTCACTCAATTATACTCAATTATTATTCTGATAATAATTTGCATCATATCTATCATATTATTGATTCAATTATTGTCACAGTATCATCTGCATAATATTTTATATTATTAAATCAATAATTGAGACAACAAAGTTATTCATATTATTATTTGCAATATTGACAATGTCTAGAAGTTACATCGAGGAGAGGTTTGGTCACCGATTGCGGCATGATAAGGAGAAATCCTTATCGGAAACCCCCTCTTTCTTGGGAACGACCTAGTTGTTAAATATTGAGAGTTATAATATTAATGATCAATAAGTTCGTATTGATTAAAGATGAAATTGATGGTTCCATTGTGTTGGGATTATTAGTGTTAGTGGAAATCGACATTTATTTCGATAATAATTGATGTCTGGAAGTTATATTAACCAACCAGGTAATTAATCGGATAAATGAGCAATTAATTGCTATTAATTCACATGCTTATAACTATGTGTTCACATGTGTGTACTATTGATTCACATGCATGTACTATTAAGGGAGGTGGTGCAAGATTGATAATACTTGCATGACTAAATTAAAAATGGAGGTATAGATGAAGGTACTATACTGTAATTATTTTTTTCACATGATTGTACTAATGATTCACATTATTGTACTATTGATTCACAAGATGTACTATTAGGGGAGGTGGTGCAAGTTTGATAATACTTGTAGGACTAAATTAAAAATGAAGGAAAAGATGAAGGTATTATACTGTAATATTTCGAGCCCCAAAACGTGCAATTATCGAAACTATGTTTTCCTATAAATAGAAGCTCATTCTTCTTTCATTCTCACCAATTCACTAAGACTCACAAGAGCAAATTATAGAAAAGAAGCTATAGAGAGAGAAGCTTTAGAGAGAAAGTAGAAGAGAAGTCTTCTACCTCACTATTCCAGTATCCAGTCTTCTTCTGAGGTAAGGGATATTATTTTGTTCTGTATTCATAGGAATAATATTTTCTTCCATACTCTATAGTATGTGAGTAATATTATTTCGTCTCGTATTCCTGATTATACTCTCATTTTGTTAAAGTATTGCTTCTATACTCCGTGAAATTAGTAGAATATCCTTAAAATTTACGATTCATCTAGTATCATTTCACAAGGATATTTTCTGCACATTATTGTTAAATTTTAAGCTTTTAATGTCGGAGTATTGTCCATGAGTAGTATTCATTTTTATGGTACTATTCACAAAGTACTATTCACAGGGTACTATTAACGGGTACTATTCATAAAGTACTATTAATGGGGTACTATTCCTGAAGTACTATTCACGGGGTACTATTCACTCGGGTACTATTTACCCGGGGAATTATTCATGACAAAAATTGATTTCTTTCTTTGTCCAAATCATTTTGATATCTGATATTATTCTTGAATTTTACCCCACAAAGCAGTATCATGTTGACAGTTTGGACATTATTGAATTCTGGATAAATTAAGTTATAATCTTTAAAAATGTATCATTTGCTTTCTTTTAATTGAATTCTTATATTATTGTCATCATCCTCATTTTATATTGTGATAAAAGTCATCTGTGGCTTACGTGCATAGATGTACTACTGATTGGTATGATTATGACCATGGATTATTCGGTATAATCATGAACGTAATGTTACAAATGATGTGGTAAAAATCCTCATTGGCCTGTAGTGCATTGATGGACAGTTGTTGGTATGATTATGACCAGGGATTATTCGGTATAATCATGACCATTGATGATTACATGAATATCATTGGCCCGTAGTGTAGGGATGATTTGATGATGTGGTTTATTTATTAAAATTTGAGTCTCGTGATAAAAGTGATGATAAACTTTTTAAATCATAGAAGATAGTAGATATCATGCTCTACTTGACTCTTCTAATGGATTGCTTGTTAAGATTGCGATTAAACTTGATGTTTATTATATTTTATCAATATAACCTTTTGTTAAAGGCTAACGATAATTTATTACGCATTATCTTAGTCATAATATTTCTTCTTTGGGCTAGTTGAGCTCACCCTTTTGTTTCATTATTCTCTTGAGAAATGAGAACGTAGTCGTGACTAGTCTCAGGAGCAGTGACGATCAGAGATGGTGGCTATAGTAGTCCTCACTATTTTATGAAATAGTGTGATAATAAATGTAATGAGGATTTTGTTTGAGTTTGAATCATGCCATGAGACAATATTAGTATAAAAAACTCTAAGCTACGCTTTTGTCGTATTGTATAAAAGAAGTTTGTATTTGATTTATGTACCATGTATTTGGCGACTCAGAATGGGTGATGTATACCTATTTTGGAGGCGTCACAAAATCTACAGAAAAGGTAACCTAAAAATCCGACCCCAAGACTCCATAAAAGTTATGGACAGGGAGGATTCCTAATCTTAAGTATGTTAAGATAAGAGGTTGTCCAGCTTATGTGAAATGGTTTCAAAAGGATAAGTTTGGGACAAAATTTGACAAGTACAGATTTGTGGGACATCCTAAAGTAAGTTTAGGGTATATATTCTATAATCCTACTTAGCAAAAGGTTTTTGTTGCGAAACACACTACCTTTTAAGATAAAGGTGTTTATCATTGAAGGGGCTAGTGGGAGGATAATAGAATCTTGAAGAGTTCAAAAACCACAAAGCACTATAAATCAAATAAGAGGAACTTGTAGATAGACCAATTGTACCACAACCGAATCGTAAATCTAAAATAATACCAAAGATACCTAGGAGGTATGGATTCATCATGGATGATGATGATGAGGTACAAATCAAAAAGATGATGATCCAGTTACATACAATTAGGTAAGAGTTACAGACACTTGGAGAAAGGGATTGAAGCAAGCTTCTCAAAAATAGAACATTCGATTTGATGAGATAATCAAAAGAGTTTGATTTTACCAAAAACAAGAACGAACCTAGTGTGTATAAAAGGGTCAGTGGGAGCGACGTGACATTCCTAGTATTATATGTTGATATACTACGGATAAGGAATGACATACCAATGCTACAATCAGTAAAGATAAAGTTGTCTAAACATTCCTCCATGAATGATTTGGGAAGAGTATCTTTGTAAGACCCCAACTTTTATAAATAAAGATGAATTTTCTATAAATATTATTTTTGAATATTATGGAGTGAAATTGATATAATGTTATAGTTGTGGGTAATATTTATAAATTTTGCAAAGTACGCAAGTTGTTATATAATATTCGATTGGTGGGGAATATTCATTTTAACGGGAAATATTAAATGCAACTGGCACAATTATTAGTGGACCCCTGGCAATGAATTATTGTTGATTGAGAAAACGACAAAAATATTTTATTGAAAATAACGGTGGAAGTTTTACCATTAATATTGTAGAACTACTCGGTAGTAAAAAATACAGAATGTCTGGCATTAGTTGCATAGTAGCACTGCGGTATTAATTATTGATGCTTATGTGATAAGTCACTCGGTTTTTATTTTATTGGTATTATTAATGTAATAAAAGCGAAAAGATTTTTATATAAAATGAATACTTTTATAAAGTTATTCGTTTTATTAGGCTAATAGTAAAATCTTTTTATATAAAATAGAATACTTTTATAAAGTTATCTGCTTTATTAGACAATAATTAGAATATATTATATTTTATTATGCATAGGGTTTGTATAGTACTGCATAGTGTTTTGCATAGTAAAATCTTTTATAAAGTTATTCGTTTTATTAGATTATAAATAAAATATATTATATTTTATTTAAAAGATTTTGCTTTAAATATGGATCGTCAGATTAAAAGTAAATCAATCTGGACCGCTTCATGAGTTAGTTACTATGCGGTCCATTTTTTATAAATAAAGCTCATTCCTTCATTATTTCTTACTAATTCACCTTGAAACTCTAGAGATAAACTATAGAGAGAAAGAAGAAAAGTATTACTAACTTTCTTTCACTAGTCATATATCCAAAGACTCTTCTTCTTAAGGTAGGGGATATTATTTGTTGTACTCGTAGGGGTATTATTTCTTTTGTATTCATGAAGAGAACTTACATTATTCCATTCTTTATTATTCTCATTGGAATAACTCAGTATCTGTGCCTACCCTATACTTGGTGAAATTCTTACATTATTCCATTCTTTATTATTCATTGGAATATCACATGCATACATTTTATGTCGGACTGGTTTAAATCTTTATTATTACATTGGAACATCACAGCCGGTGCGTATTACGCCTGACACGGTTACATTATTTAGTATTACATTGGAATAACCTATCTATGCTGGCACTGCATGCATGATGATTTTGTTGTTATTCCATTCTTTATTATTCTGTTGGAACATTCAGCTTGGTCTGCGAATTTCACCTGACCTGGTTCCGTTATTATTATTCTGTTGGAATAACCTGTCTATGCGAAGTACCGCATGCATGGTGATTTCTTTTGTTATTCCATTCTTTATTATACCTAGTTGGTTAAAGTTTTAACTTCTATACTCCATGAAATTAGTGTAATATCCTTGATATTTGCATTTCATTCAGTATCTTTTCATGGAAATATTCTTCTGAGCATTCTTGAATTTTACTCTACAAAGAAGTATCATGTTGACAATTTGGATGTTATTAGTTCCTGGACAAAGAAGTATCATGTTGACAATTTGGACGTTTTGATGTCTTGGGATGCTCCGAGGAGCAAAAGGTTCCCTTTGCCACCTTTATGTTGCGAGGAGAGGCAGATTACTGGTGGGAATCGGTAAAGCGTACTCAACCTACCGCACTGAAGATGACTTGGGAGAAGTTCCAAGAATTGTTCAACGACAAGTACTTTCCCGAAAGTATTCGTCACAAGAAAGAAGTAGAATTCATCAAGCTAGAGCAAAACAACATGACCGTATCGCAGTACGAAGCCAAGTTTGCTGAGTTATCTCGGTTTGCGTCCCATTTGGTTGATAATGAGGAGAGTATGACGCGAATGTTTTTAATAGGTTTGAAACCGGAGATACGTCAATATCTTATTTCTCATAAACTATGTTTGTATTCAGATGTTGTAAATATGGCTCAGTTATTGGAGCGCGATAACGAGTCAACACAATTAAAAGAGAGCAACCGGCAAAATGATAATACCAGTGAGAGGCGGTCATCGAGCGGTGACAACAAGCGTGGAGGGAATCAACATGCGAAAATGGTAATCATTTCGGTAATAATCGAAAAAACAATAAGAATGGATATTTCAAGAAGAGGAGATTCAACAATGATGGAAAGACGTCAGCACCAGCACCCATTGTTAAGGAAGGAGAACAACCACCTATCATATGCTTCAAATGCGGAGGGGAGGGACACATTAGTCCAAACTGTGTGATGCCATCCAAAGAATGTTATAATTATGGAAGAGAAGGTCACCTAGCCCAATTTTGTCGTTCACCAAGGACAAGTTCAGCTAGGATGGAGGCACCAAAGGCCGTCCCAGAAAAGTCAAAGCCGGT
Source organism: Panax quinquefolius (assembly GCA_020205615.1). Classification (NCBI taxonomy): domain Eukaryota; kingdom Viridiplantae; phylum Streptophyta; class Magnoliopsida; order Apiales; family Araliaceae; genus Panax; species Panax quinquefolius. The sequence continues at coordinate 128,084,160 of CM035167.1, forward strand.
AGTTCAAGGGAGAGCGTTTGTAGTTACCTCCCAAAGAGCAAGAAACCCGAACGAGGTCATCACGGGTAAGCTTATCATAAACTCTAGCGAAGTCTATACTTTATTTGATACCGGTTCTACCCATTCTTTTATTTCTCCTACTTGCGCTCAACGATTAAATTTGACTCGGAGAAATTAGACTTTAACTTATCTCAGAAACTCAGGTTGGGAGAAACCTTCATTACATCCACTTTGTTTATAAGTCTTGTTTGGTTCAAATCGGTACCCTCATATTACCTGTTGATCTTATTTCATTAAAAATACTTACATTTGATGTGATTCTAGGGATTGATTGGTTAACTACTCATCATGCTAAAATTGATTATTTTTGTAAGGTTGTTAGCTTTCATATTCCTAATCAACCTATTATGCGAATTCAAGCGACCAAACCATTAAAATCAATCACTGTCATCTTAAGCCATAAAGCTATTCGTTTATTAAAAAATGGATGTCAAGCTTTCTTAGCTCATGTCACGGATCTAAACAAAAATACGTCAGTTTTGAATGATATTTCTATTATTAATGAATTTTCTGACGTATTTCCTGAAGAACTTCCTGGCCTACCCCCAAAGCGTGAAATTGAATTTTGTATCGACCTTGAACCCGGTACAAAACCCATTTCCAAAGCCCCATATCAAATGGCTCCTATTGGACTTCAGGAATTAAAGACCCAATTGCAAGAATTATTAGATATTGGTTTCATTTGTCCTAGTACGTCTCCTTGGGGTGCTCCTGTTTTATTCGTGAAGAAGACAGATGGGAGTATCTTGACTTTGTATTGATTATCGGGAGTTGAATCATGTCACCATCAAAAATAGGTACCCATTGCCGCGTATTGATGACTGTTTGACCCGATTGCAAGGAGCCAAATTCTTTTCAAAGATTGATCTTCGTTCGAGATATCACCAATTGAAGATTAGAACAGATGACATTCCAAAGAGGCTTTCAAAACTTCGAAGTGCGGGCATTATGAATTCCTAGTCATGTCCTTTGGATTGACTAATGCTCCTCTTGCCTTCATGGATATGATGAATCCGAGTATTCAAGGAATATTTGGATCACTTTGTGGTCGTCTTTATTGATAACATCCTTATTTATTCCAAAAGCCGTGAAGATCATGAGCAACACTTGAGGCTGATACTCCAAAAGCTTCGTGAATACAAGCTTTATGCCAAGTTAAAGAAATGCGAGTTCTGGCTTGAGGAAGTAGCATTCCTTGGGCACATAGTATCAAGTCATGGAATATCTGTTGACTCGGCAAAGATTGAAGCTATTCAAAGCTGGGAGCAACCCAAATCAGTGACCGAAGTACGTAGCTTTCTTGGCTTAGCTGGTTATTATCGGAGATTCGTGGAAGGATTTTCTCGAATCGCTACTCCATTAACCCAGTTAACTCGGAAAGATACAAAGTTCGGTTGGAGCGAAGAATGTGAGAAGAGTTTTCAAGAACTCAAGAGGAGAATCATTTCAGCACCTGTTTTGACAATACCATCTGGCTCGGAGGGATTTGTCATCTACAGTGATGCTTCGGGAAAAGGGTTGGGATGTGTTCTCATGCAACATGGGAAAGTCATAGCCTATACCTCAAGATAACTCAAAGAATATGAGAGGAATTGTCCTACTTATGATCTAGAGTTAGCAGTTGTTGTCTTCGCACTTAAAATTTGGAGGCATTACTTGTATGGGGAGAAAGTGGAGATCTTTACGGATCATAAAAGCCTCAAATATTTCTTCACTCAAAAGGAACTCAACATAATGACACAATGGCGTTGGCTTGAACTGTTGAAAGATTATGATCATACCATCCAATACCATCCTAGAAAAGCGAACGTGGTAGCTGACGCATTGAGTAGAAGATCATATACGGGTACGAGTGCAATATTATCAATGCAAAGACCCATTTTGTATGACTTACAAAGGATGGAGATAGAGATAAAGACTCCAGGGACCCAAGTGATTATGGTGAATATACGAGTAGAATCGACTATAATTGATAAAATTAAAGCTGCTCAAGTTACAGATCCGGAGCTGATGCGTATGAGGAAGAAAGTGCAAGAAGGTGCTATGCCGGAAGCAAGAATTGATGAAGAAGGAATACTTCGAGTCAACTCCAGACTTTGTGTTCTTAACGACCCTGATTTAAAGTATAAAATCATAATGGAGACACACAACACACCATTTGTAATCCATCCTGGGAGTACTAAAATGTATCGTGATCTTCGTCATACATTTTGGTGGAGCAATATGAAGAGAGAGATAGTGCTGTTTATCTCAAGATGTCTAACTTGTCAACGATTCAAGGCGAGCATCAAGTACCAAAAGGTCCATTGCAGACCAATTAAAATTCCGAATGGAAGTGGGAGCACATTACCATGGATTTCGTTACTAGTCTTCCCAAGGTTTCTCAAGGCATAGATGCGATTTGGGTCATTGTTGATAGATTGACCAAGTTTGCTCATTTCTTACCGATACGAGAAACTTATACACTTGAACGTCTTGCTCGTATATACATAAATGAGATTGTAAGATTGCATGGTATGCCAGTATCCATAGTTTCTGATCGAGACCCAAGATTCACTTCAAGATTTTGGGTTAGTTTGCAAAAAGCTATGGGCACGGATTTACGATTTAGCTCGACATATCATCCTCAAATGGACGGGCAGTCGGAGAGGACGATTCAAACTCTTAAAGATCGATTAAGACTTTGTGTCCTTGACTTTAAGGAAGTTGGGACAAGTTCTTACCATTAGTGGAGTTTTCCTACAACAACAATTATCAAAGCAAAGTATTGGCATGGCTCCATTCGAGCGTTGTATGGAAGAAAGTGTCGTTCTCGATTATGATGGGATGAGGTGGGTGAAGCAAAGTTGTTGGGACCCGGAGTTGATACGTATGACTACGAAAAAAGATTCAAACAATCCGACAACGTATAAAAATCTCACAAGATCGACAAAAGAGTTATGTCGATCTTCATCGAAAGGACGTGGAATTTGATATAGGAGATCATGTGTTATTACGAGTTGCTCCGTGGAAAGGAGTTACGAGATTTGAAAAGAGAAGAAAGCTCAATCCTCGATTCATCGGCCCATTTTAATCCTCGATCGAGTAGGAACCTGTGGCTATGGACTCGCTTTCTGCCAAATATGTCTACCGTGTTCATAACGTTTTTCACATATCCATGTTACGTAAATATGTGGAAGACCCGAACCACATTATTGAGTTAGAACCGGACGAAATAGTAGAAGATTTGACTTATGAAGAGGTTCCTGTTCAAATCCTGGATAAGAAGGAACATATTCTACGCTCCAAGGTTATACCTTAAGTCAAAGTTTTGTGGAGAAACCACAATGTTGAGGAAATGACTTGAGAGTTAGAATCTAAAATGAAATCAAGGTATCCTTACCTCTTCGACATACCAGGTACGTACCCTAATTTCGAGGGCAAAATTTCATAAGAAAGGGAGGTTGTAAGACCCCAACTTTTATAAATAAAAATGAATTTTCTATAAATATTATTTTTGAATATTATGGAGTGAAATTGATATAATGTTATAGTTGTGGGTAATATTTATAAATTTTGCAAAGTACGTAAGTTGTTATATAATATTCGATTGGTCGGGGAATATTCGTTTTAACAGGAAATATTCGTACGACGACACAATCATTGGTGGACCCCACAATAGAATTATTGTCGGATTGAGAAAATGAAAAAAATATTTTATTAAAAATAACGGTGGAAGTTTTACCATTAATACTGTTGAACTACTCGGTAGTAAAAGAAATACGATGTCTGGCGGGGTTGCGTAGTAGCACCGCGGTATTGATTATTGATCTTTATGTGATAAGTCACTCGGTTTTGTTTTATTGGTATTATTAATGTAATAAAAGCGAAGCTTTTTATATAAAAATGAATACTTTTATAAAGTTATTCGTTTTATTAGGCTAATAGTAAAATCTTTTTATATAAAAGCGAGAATACTTTTATAAAGTTATACATTTTATTAGATAATAATTAGAATATATTATATTTTATTATGCATAGTGTTTGCATAGTATTTGCATAGTAAAATCTTTTATAAAGTTATTAGTTTTATTAGATTCTAAATAGAATATATTATATTTTATTTAAAAGATTTTGCTTTAAATATGGACCGTCGATTAAAGTAAATCAATCTGGACCGTTCAATGAGTTAATTACTTATCTTGGTTTATTTTTCTATAAATAGAAGCTCATTCCTTCATTATTTTTTACTGAATTCAATTGAAACTCTAGAGATAAACTATAGAGAGAAAGAAGAAAAGTATTCTACTACTTCACTAGTCATATATCCAAGTACTCTTCTTCTTGCTTAAGGTAGGGGATATTATTTGTTGTACTACTCAGTAGGGGTATTATTTCTTTTGTGTTCATGAAGAAAACTTACATTATTCCATTATTTATTATTACATTGGAATAACTCAGATCTGTGAACTACCCTATACTTGGTGAAATTCTTACATTATTCCATTCTTTATTATTTTTTGGAATATTATGTACATGCATTTTATATGGGACTGGTTCCGCTCTTTATTATTCTTTGGAACATCCCGCTTGGTCGTATTACGCTTTGACTTCGGTTACATTATTTAGTATTACTCGTTGGAATAACTTTGTCTATCTGCAATCCGCATGCATGGTGATTTCATTGTTATTCCATTCTTTATTATTACATTGGAACATCCCGCTTGGTCTGCAATTTCACGACTTCGTTCCGTTATTATTATTCTATTGGAATAACTTTGTCTATCAAAGTACCGCATGCATGGTGATTTCTTTTGTTATTCCATTCTTTATTATACTCAGTTGGTTAAAGTTTTGACTTCTATACTCCATGAAATTAGTGGAATATCCTTAATATTTGCGTTTTATCCAGTATCTTTTTATGGAAATATTCTTCTGAGCATTCTTGAATTTTACTCTACAAAGAAGTATCATGTTGACAATTTGGACGTTATTGGTTCCTAGACAAATTATTTCTTGAACTTGTTTTATTGAATTCTTATATCATTGTCATCATCCTCATGTTTATATTATGTTGAAAGTCATCTGTGGCTTGTAGTGCATAGATGAACTTGGTATGATTATGACCAGGGATTATTCGGTATAATCATGGTAGTAATGTTACAAATGATGTGGTAAAAGTCCTCATTGGCTAGTAGTGCATTGATGGACCGATTGTTGGCATGATCATGACCATTGATGAATACACGAATGTCCTTGACGTAGTAGTGCATGGATAATTTGTGGTCGTGATACTAAAGAATATCCTTGGCCGTAGTGCAGGGGTGATTCGATGATGTGGATTATTTATTAAGCTGAGTCCCAGAGATAAAAGTGATGAAAAACCTTTTAAATCATAAAAGATAGTAGATTTTATTCTCTACTTGACTCTTTTAATGGATTGCTTGTTCCATTAAAAGAGTCAAGTAGAGAATAAATATTATTCTCTAGGGAGGCTTATCCCTATTGTAGAATAAATATTATTTATTTAAATAAATTAATAATTTAATTTATTTATTTAAATAAGATTAGAATTGTTCTAATTGATATTTATTCATAACTGGTTTAATATGGAGAACCTAAAGGGTCACACCATAAAAAGAATAATAATTATTTAAGAAGTTAATGGCATAATCGTAATAATCGTTAAGTATATTTAATTTAATATATGGTGATAGAATAAATTAAATAGCTTAATATTTATTATTTAATATTTTGAAAATATTAAATATAAATTAATAAGAGGAGTCTTATTATTATTATTTAATTCCTAAAGGAGTTTGAGAATTAATTAATAAAAATACTCTAATATATTCCTAATAAGATTAGGAGGTTAAATTAATTAAAAGAGTTTAATTAATTATCCCTAATAAGATTAGGGAGCATAATTAATTAAAGAAATTTAATTAATTAAATAATACCCTATTTTCTAATTAGATTAGAAGGGTTAACTGATATCTTTATAAGAGGAGTCTTATATAAGATATCAAGTAGACGTGATTCCAATTGTTGGAGAGTACGCTCTCTTTTTTCTATAGAGATAGAAAAACTAGGGTTTTGCCAAACACCCATCTTCTTGAATCTTTTTTCTTCCGTGGTGGATCACCTCTAGAGGCCAAACATTTGGGTGACTAACGTTGATCAAAGGAAGGAATCAAACCCGGTAGATTCAAGTTGAACGCGTAAAAAATTTGGTGGTGAACTTGTACCTGAGGAAACTCGAATCTTCAAGTGTATAATTCTTGTTCTTCTTCTTTTCGTTTAATGAATAATTGTGCATAAAGGATGATCCGGGTATATGGTTTGTAAAATTTTAAAACTCTAATTTTTACGCTTCCGCTTACTTTGTGCAATTTGATTGTATCCATGAATCTTACAAACCTAACAGAAATTGGGTAGGGCAAGCACTTGTGTGCAACACATGGCTGCCTTGAGATGGTTAAAAGCTTGCTCCGCTAAGGAGTTCCACTGGAAAGCTCCCTTAAATCAGTGAGTGACTGACAAGTAATCTCATAGTTCTTTACAAAACGTCGCTAATACCCAGTAAGCCCAAGGAAGCCTTTCAATGTCTTTAGGGTAGTGGGCCTGGGCCAATTCTGCATATTTTCTATCTTGGCTTTGTCCGTCGAGATACCTGCTGCAGAGATGATGTGACCCAAGTATTCCAACTTAGTTTGACTAAAGACGCACTTGCTCCATTTTTCCAAGAGTTGGTGTTGCTACAAAATACTTAGAGTAATCCATAAATGTTCAAGGTGTTCTTCTTTACTTGAGTTGTAAATTAGAATGTCATCGAAAAAAACTAGTATAAACTTTTGTAAGTGCAGCTTGAAAATTTCGTTCATTAACCCTTGAAAAGTAGTTGGAGCATTCGAGAGCCTAAAAGGCATAACTAAAAATTCAAATAAGCCTTGGTGGGTTCTAAACACTATTTTATACACATCCTTTGCAGCCACTCGAATCTTGTGATATCGCACTCGCAAGTCTATTTTAGAATAAATTTTGGAGCCAATTAACTCATCGATCAACTCCTCAATGATAGGTATAGGAAATTTATCCTTGACTAATATAACATTAAGACCCCTATAGTTTATACAAAATCTCCAGTTTTCATCCCTTTTTTTTTACTAAAATAACAGGTGCATCAAAAGGGCTATTGTTAGGTTGTATAATTCCCGAGTTTAGCATTTCTTCTACCCATTTTTCAATCTCTTGTTTTTGGATGTGAGGATACCTGTAGCTCCTTAGATTCACAGTCTCACTGCCTTGTTTAAGGGGTATGTGATGATCTTGTGGTCTGGTTGGTGACAGCTCCTTTGGTTCACCAAAAACTATTACAAAATCCTAAATTACCTCGTCAAGCCAAGGAGGGACTTTAGTAGTATCATGTCATGTGTTAAAGGTCACTATAGCAGCAAGCATGGGCTCATTCTTCTTGATTAATTTTTCTAGTGATTTGTGGGACATCATCTTTAATGTGGTAGTGGTGTTGGTCGGGTTACAACCGGTGAGTTTCACTGTTTCTATACCCTTTGAGAATCTGAGATACTGTTTAGAGAAATCAAATATAACTGGGCCCAGTGTTGGTAACCATTGTACGCCTAGCACTGCATCATAACCCCCAAATCAATTATCCTCATTTCAGTTTTGAACTTGTGACCTTGCAGTTCCCAATAAAAGTCCTTACACTTGACATGGCTGTAACTTTAGGTGCCATCAGCTAGAGAAAGGGAAAAGGCATTGGTGGGTTCTAGTTGGCAGTTTGTTCTCTTGGCAGCCGCTACATCAAGGAAATCATGGGTAATACCTGTGTCTATCAATATATTAATTGGGCAACTTCTGCTATACCCTTGTAACACCAATGTTCTCCCATGTACATTTCCAGACAAGGCATGCAGGGGATTCGCATTTCATCCTCCAAATTAGAGTTGTCCTCTTCAACCTCCATGGGTTCCAAGTGAGCATCCACTATTTCTTCCTCACCTCCAATTAATGCATAGACCTGCTTGTTAGGACACTTATGGCCCAAAGTATATTTTTCATCGCAAGTATAACAAAAACATTTCATTCTCCTATCTTGTGCCTCACTTCGGGTATAACTTCTATAACATTGAGGGTTGGATTTGGTAATGCTCGGTGTAGGGATTTGGAATTTACTGGAGGCGGTTTGCAGGTTATGAAAGTTGGAGTTGGAGAAAGAGTGGGGGAATCTAGTGGGCTTAGGTAAGGAAGTAGTTCTGGGGTAAGTTTTGTTTGTTGTGGTTATAACCTTATTTCTTATCTCAACAGTGGACTCATGGAATTTGGACAAGGAATAGGCTAGGGAAAGATCTGTAGGAAATGAGGCTTGCACCATGTTTCTAATTTCCTCCTTTAATCGTCCTACATAATGATCCACATAGTCTTGTTTAGTCTAGTTACCATTTCGCAACTTCATCACTCCCTTTTGTTTCTCAAATTTCTCTTTATATTCTTAGACAGAGCCAGTTTGCCTTAATTCCTTGAATTCCCACAACACATTTTCATGGGGCAATGGACTAAACCGTACTGAGATTTCATTAAGGAATTCATTCCACTGCATAAGGGGTTTACCAGCCTGTTTAGAACAATACCATAAACTAGCAACCCCATCTAAATGGATTAAAGCAATGATTACCTTCTGTATGTCATCTTTAGGACTCATTAAAAAATAAGAGTGACATTTACATATCCAATCCTAGACATCGGTCCCATCAAACCTAGGGAAATCGATTTTTGGTTTATAACCATGATGGTTAAAACCGTAGTATGGAACAGTTAGTGTAAAATGAGGAGCACAGAAGAGTGGATTACTAAGATGAGGGAATTGATGTAACAGAGGCCTGATCTGACTTGACCCACCAAATTGGTAATTGAATCCAGTTCCCTTCATTCTGAATTCTGGCGTTACTAGTATTTTGGGATCCAACCCATTTACAGAGGTCTTTTCATCGTCGACCACCCTGTCTTTGTCCTTAGAAAGCTTAGAGACTTGTAGAGTTAATTGGGCCAAAGTCGATTGCACCTCCGCGAGAGTCCCCTGTATCTATCACACCATTTCATCAACATGCTTCCAAAGGTCCTTGGTAGATTTCATTAATTCCTCATGGGGTCGCATCATAGAGGCAGACTGTCGGTGGCTCTAATAACACTTGTAAGGATTGTGATAGTGTTTTGGGTTTCTATATACAGAACAAAGAAGGAGAAGAAATCACAGTTGCAAAAATTAACTAAAGAGGAAGGGAAAAAATAGATAAAATATTTCATTCATTGCTCATCTTCAATTGGACTTCAATTCCCTATTTTATAGTAGGATAACCTACATGTTCTATAAAATACAGTAGACTAATGAATAATGGCATAATATTTTCATTGATGTTATGAGGTATAAATAAAATAAGATTACAATAGAGAATCAATTTGTTACAACCAAAAGATATTGATAGCAAACCTAATAACTAAAGAATCAGTCAGTCCCTAATTTAAGGGAATGAGATAATTACAATTAAGTAAAGAATCAGTCAATCACTAATTTAAGGGAATGAGATAATTAAATTAAATACATTAATTTAATTCTCTATTATGCCCCCACAAGTTGGAGCTCTTTGAAGTGAGACCAATCTTGTTCAACAAGCCATGGAAACGCGTGCGGGGTAGTGGTTTGGTGAGTGCATCAACTAGTTGATCCATCGAAGAGACATGAGTGACTCGTAAGATGCCATCTTGAACTTGTTCACGAATGAAGTGAAAGTCGAGAGCTACATGTTTCATGCGAGAATGGAAGACTGGATTTGAGCAGAGGTTCGTTGCTCCCACATTATCACAATAGATTACTGGTTTTTGTGAGGATGTGACACCAAGTTCACTAAGAAGAGATGTGATCTATCTCACCTCAACAGCTGTGGAGGCAACAGATCGGTACTCGGCTTCAGTCGAGGAGCGAGTTACTGTTCGTTGCTTCTTCGAACTCCAGGATATCAGGTTTCGTCCGAGGTAGATAATTTAAGTACTGGTGGAGTTGAAGTCGTCTTTATTACTAGCCAGTCGGCGTCCGAGTAGGCGTGTAGAGTGAGAGGCGACTGACGATGTAACAGGATGCCATGATCAATGTTTCCACACAAATATCGAAGAAGTCGCTTGGCAGTATTCCAGTGATCGGTAGTCGGTCGATGCATGTATTGAGATAGTTTGTTGACTACATAGGCAATGTCTGGACTGGTAAGTGAAAGATACTGAAGACTACCAAATACAGCTCGAAATTCGGTTGGGTTAGTAAGTGTTGTCCCCAACTGAAGAGTGAGGATGGGAGAGGTGGCTAGCGGAGTTGCAACATGACGTGCATCAGTCATCTTTGTTCGAGCCAACAAGTCTGCTATGTATCTTTGTTGTGAGAGGAGAAGGCCTTGAGGGCAAGGAACAACTTCAACATCAAGGAAATAATGAAGAGGGCCAAGGTCTTTGAGTAAGAAGCAACGAGCAAGGACCGAGATGAAGGCTTGGATTGATGTTTTATTATTACCTGTGATAATGAAATCGTCAACATAAACAAGTAACAAGATGGTTATACCTTTATCACTGAAAATGAACAAAGAGGTGTCAGCAACTGAGTTGGTGAAATGAGATACAAGTAGAAACTGGCAAAGTTCAGTGTACCAAGCTCTAGGAGCTTGTTTGAGACCATATATTGACTTTTGTATTTTACAGACATGGAGTGGATGATCAGCATCAACAAAGCCTTGAGGCTGGGTCATGAAGACATCTTCAGTGAGGTTGCCATGGAGAAATGCATTGTTGACATCAAGCTGTCGAAGATCCCAACCGCGGCTGACCGCAAGCGAGAGGATGAGACGAATTGTGGTCGGCTTTACAACTAGACTGAACGTCTCATGGTAGTCCACTCCGGGCCGTTGGTGAAACCCCTTTGCCACTAAGCGAGCCTTGTACCTATCAATAGAGCCATCAGATAAACGTTTAAGTCAAAATATCCATTTGCACCCCACAATATTTTGCACACAAGTGGGAGTTACCAGTTCCCATGTGCCATTTCGAACCAAGCCATCAAACTCTTCGGACATCACCGTTCCCCATTTTCCATCTTTGATGCCTTGAGTTACACATGTGGGTTCAATTGCTGAGGCAAGTTGGGTCGAGAGGTTGAGTTTAGTGATTGGTTTGTGGATGTTGTTTCGAGAATGAGTGATAATTGGCGAGGTGCGAAGCAGGGATTGTGAGGATGGGGCTTCGGAGGCTTGAGGAAGTACTGGTGGAGGTAAGGCCAAAGTGACAGGCGTGGACGTGCTAGGAGCAGGTGCATGTATTGGGTTGGGTAGTATGAGGGATACTTGGGGCAAGTCAGTGTGGGCTACCATAACCGTTTGTGTGGTGGAGTCAACTGGCGAAGAGGCGCTAGAACTACCTTCGGATGATGGTTATGAAACCGGGAGAATGACATGTTGTGGGAGTCATGTGTCACATGTTAAGTTATCAGGAAGAGCGAGATGTAGATCAACTTTAGACATGGGAAACTCAGACTCAATAAATCGAACATGACGTGAGATGAAGATCTGTTGAGTACTTGGATCAAGACACAGATAAGCACTCTAAGTGAGAGAGTAACCAAGGAAGACACAAGGTGTGGAGCGACTAGCAAGTTTGTGAGGAGAATATGGACAGAGCCAGGGATAACATAGACAACCAAAGGCTCGAAGCTTGGAATAGTTGGACGGCGACTCAAAGAGTTTATGATAGGGAGAGGTCATATGGAGAGTTGGTGTCGAAAGGCAATTTATGAGATAGACTGCAGTGGAGAAGGCATATGACCAGTAGGTTAGTGGTAAGGTAGCTTTAGAGAGAAGAGTAAGTCATATTTCAACAATATGACGATGTCGACATTCTGAGAAGCCATTGTTTTTTGGAGTGTGAGGTGGTGAAGTGAGATGCGAGATTCCATGTGTGGATAAGTATGTGGCGAGACCAATTGAGACCCATGTATTCCCCCCATTGTCAAAGTAGAAGGTGATTATTTAATTTTGAAGTAGTTTTTAACAAGAACTCGGAAACGAGGAAAAATAGTGGCAACATCAGATTTATAGCTAGGCAAGATGCATTGAACAGCCCGGCTGGCTCGCTTCGGGCTTCAGGGCTGCCAGAACCTTGGGCTTTGACCGAGCCAGCCAGGCCAGTTGACTTTGGCCTCCGTGCCGGGCCTTGTCATTGGGTTGTGGCACAGTTAGGCGGCCAGGCCAGGCCTAAGGCCTTGGCTGGTCTGGTCCCTTTTTTTTTAATGTTACATATTAAAAATATAAATAATAAAATATAAATTAATAAATTTTGTAAAATATTAATATTGTAGATTACTTAAATACTGTAGATTACACTTTTATTTTTTGAATATAAAGTAAGTTTCGATTTTATTTTCTTATAAATGCGTCTTTAGGATCGGTTGGACATATATTTTGTAAAGTTTAAACACACATATCTTTTCATTTATGATCATTAAACTCTTACATGGTTATATCTCAAGTATTAATTCCATTAATTTTTTAATTACTTTATGGAATTTTTATTTAAATTAATACAACAGAATACCTAAAAAATAACTAAAATCATAAATCCCCCAAGAATTTAGCATATCCAAATTAATGAAGAACTTGAGTATTTACAAGAAACTACATTATTATTAATATTTAATATTAAAAATTAGTTTATTGATGTATTAATTAATGTTAATATTTAACATTAACGTAACAAAGAATATTAATAAAATTTTATTATAAAATATTAGTACTTTAGTATTTACAATAAATTAACTTATTATTAATATTTAATCAACTAAGTAACTAACTTATTATTAATATTAAATATACTAACTAGTTATATTCATTGAAGATGTATATTAATTAAATGTATCAACAAGAAATCAAGAATGAATAATTAAAATTTTAAATTTTATTGATGTATTAATTAAAACTAATGTATTATAATTTATAAATTACAATAATGAATAAGTAAAAATTTATACTTTATTGATGAATAATAATAAATTTAAAGTTCAAAAATTACAAATAATTGGATAAAAAATCATGTAAGGTCTCAGGCCAGGCCAAGCCTCATGCCAAGCCAGGCCAGACCCCAGGCCAGGCCAGATTTTTGTCTAAAAAAAGCGGCATTTTCAAGCCTTCCAAGCCAGGCCAGGCCTGACCGGGCCAGGCCTTGATCGGGCCAGACTTTGACCAGGCCAGACCAAGGCCAGGCCGCAGACCTCGGGCCTTTTGTGCATCCATAGGTAAAGCCATATGTAGTGAGTGAAGTGATCCACAAAAATAACATTGTATTTGTAACCATCAACATAATAGATAGGCGAGGTCCACACATTAGAATAAATAATTTGGAGAGGGGAAGTCGACACTATAGATGATTGAGAAAAAGGTAATTTATGACTTTTATTGCAGAAACAATCATTACAATGGAAATGCTTAGAACTAGAGAAATATAAAGGTAAACAAAACTTAGATACTATATGACGTTGGATTGACTCGGATGGGTGACCAATACGATGATGCCAGACACATGAGGATACTTTGGTACTGATGAAGACCGAAGGACGAGAAGCGGGTGCAAAACCGGCAATTCATACACACCATCTTTAGTTTATCCTTCGAGCAGTATTGCCCCTGTCAGTAGATCCTTCACACGAAAAGAAGATGGCAAGAACTCAATCCAAGTGTTATTAGTTTTGCAAAATTGAGATATGGAGACTAAGTTTCTTTTCATGGCAGGAACAAATAAAACATCATGTAATTGAAAAGTGTGAGAGGATGTTTTAAGAGAGGCAAAACCAGTTCTGGAAATGTGTAACCCAGTGCCATCACCGATTTCGATGTCATCAGACCCATCGTATGGAGCATGAAGTGAAAGGTTGACGAGGTCAGCAGTGGCATGATGAGAGGCACCACTGTCGAGAAGCCGGGTCGGGGTCTCAACACCTGATGTTGTGGCTATATATGCTTTTGGGTACCATTGAGGTCCATTGTGCGATGAACGAGGAGCGCCATGTGAGGGAGCGGGAACATGCTGAAAGAGGTGACACTGAGCAACTGTGTGGCCCTGTTGGCGGCATCCTTGACACTTGCCGAGATAAGGCCTCTGCTGGCGAGTCATGGCATGAAGAGGCTGAGATGGCTGGTGTCGCGAAGCAAGATATGGTAGGTGTGTTTGTTTTGACACGGGCCGGTGTAAATTACTAAATTTGGTCGACGCAGCGTTGCCCGTGGTGAGATGCGGGAAGGAAGAAGATTACGACTGTTGAAGTGTCAGTTCCCTGTTGATGAGTTTCTCATAAAACTCATCAAATGAGATGGGGTTGTCCCTACCTGCCACTATATCGGCAATATGGCGATAGTCATCACCTAGACCCTCTAAGATCGTCTCAATGATGTCTTCATGGTCCATCGATTTGCCTAGTGCAGCAAGTTGATCAGTGTGACACTTGATGTATTGCATGTAGTCCGATATAGACAGGGAGCCCTTCGTGGATTTCTTGATCTGGTTCTTGAGTTGCTTTATGTGACCATGAGTCGGGCGAGCATAGGTGTTGGCAAAGGTTTGTCATGCTTCGCAGGAAGTGGCTGATTACTGGATTAGCGGAATAAGAGAGTGAGAGATGGAACCAACAATGGCGCCAAACAGCAGTTTTTCTTGGCGAATCCATGGAAAAAAATCTGGGTTGGAAGCTTCAACACTGTTGGTGGTTATGGTGCGAGGAGGACATGGATGATTGTTGTCAATGTATTTGTAGAGGTCGTACCTATGAGAATGGCCTCAATCTGGAGTTTCCTGGCGAGATAATTTATGGAGGTTAATTTGATGATGGATGGATGAGAGATGTTTATAAGTTGAAGACTTTGGGTTGGATTTCCTGGGTTGGGAATGGCGATACTCTGGTGATCAGTGGCCATGGTGGGTCTTCGGCTAGGATTGGTTGAAGATTGGTTTAGGACCGACTAGAGCTCTAATACCATATAAAATACAGTAGACTAATGAATAATGGCATAATATTTTCATTGATGTTAGGAGGTATAAATACAATAAGATTACATGAGAGAATCAATTTGTTACAACGAAAATATATTAATAGCAAACCTAATAACTAAATAATCAGTCAATCCCTAATTTAAGGGAATGAGATAACTACAATTAACTAAAGAATCAGTCAATCACTAATTTAAGGGAATGAGATGATTAAATTAAATACATTAATTTAATTCTCTATTATCTTCTACATCAAAATTAAGAGTAAAAAAAAATACACGAATTATATATGATATGAGGAGAGCACGTGGGAGCTATATAAATGAAAGAAAATAAAGACAAATAATTGATAATCTTGAATTGAGCTGACACATGAAAAATCGACTCCATTTCGTAACAATGCCTCCGCACTACAAGAGTTTCACCATTGATGCTGTCGCACTACATCAGCAGTTTAATCACTTTTCTGTTTCATATTTTCTCTCTCCTGTTCTTGCCTTAGATTTAATTTGATATATATATATATATATATATATATATATATATATATTTCATGTAGAGTTCTGAATTTGAGATAGCTTTTGAAATTGAATAAGAGAACAAGATTTAAGTTTTATGCAGACATGGGTTCAGCGATGGTGGTGCTGGAAAGAAGTGGTGGCGGTAAATGGTGGTGGTGGGCGAAGATTGTGAGGGTGGTAGGTGTAGATGATGGTGGTGCAATAGAGGAAAGATTTTTTGATTTCTACGTCTTGAATGATGAGAAGAAGAAATGTGTCAAAACAAAATATAATTGTTTTCCACCTAAACATGGTCCAGTTTGCCACAATGGGTTTTTAAACTAAGCTCTTCTCGAAATAAAATTTGGGTGTTATAAAGTGATTCCCTCAACAGGAGGGATCACCGACACTCTCTCCCTCAATTATTTCCCTCATTCTTTTCCTTTTCCTTCCATGACTTGGATTACTCCCCCCTGACTCCTCTCATCTCCTATATAAAGGGAATGAGATTGAAGGAAATAAGTAGAGAACTCCTCTGAAAGAATTTCTCTGTCTATTCTTTTCTCTTGCTTATTCTCTCTAAATTTATGCAGCAATTATAAGAGTATATTTATACACTTCGCTAAAGTTTTATAACACGTTATCAGTACGAAGCTCTAACCAACTAAGACGGTAAAATTAAATTATTGCAATTTATTATTATATTATCGGTTTGGCTATGCCACCAATAATATAATTTTATTCTTATAATTGCCTTTAAATTCTTGCAATTTATTATTATGTTGGAATAACCTGTTTATGCGAAGTACCACATACATGGTGAAATTCTTCTATTACTTCATTAATTATTATTACGTAATAATATCACATACATGCGTTTACAATCAACTCGGTTCCATTAATTATTATTCTGTTAGAATAACCTGTCTGTGCGATCTATCGCATGCATGGTGATTTCTGTTGTTATTTCATTCTTTATTATTACATTTGGAATATCACATAGGTGCGTATTACGCTGACACACCTAATTCGTTCCATTATTTATTATTACATTGGAATAACTCGCATACATGTGGATTACCACATGCATGGTGAATGATCCTTTATATCCATTCCTTATTAAATTGTGGAAATGATCTGTCTACGTGGATTACTGCATGGCGGGTGAAGATCCATTTGCAGTTTTGTATATATATATATTTTTGTAATTTTATATATACATTAACGATTGCATATTCTTTTTACTAAGATAATATGCTAATAATATAAATATAAGATTATAGTTTATTTTTTCTATATCATACATGCAATTATTTATTGTTTTAATAAATAATAAAATTGTGTTTTAACCCAGAATAGATGGCAAACTTGGTAAAAATAGATTTTTCTATTTTGAAAATCTCTAGAGACAACTATTTGGGTTGTGCACTTGATGCAGAAATGCACCTTAGTGCAAATGAGTTAGAAAAGACAATTACGGAATATAGTTCCAATGTTTATAAAATAACCTCTACTTTGGCTTTATGTGGAGATCCAGTTTCTGAAACCCAAATGTTAGAAGAAAAAAAAACGCTCTCAACTTTTCATCCCACCAACATGATTCTGTCACAATTATATAGACAGAGTAAGTTTACAAAATTCAGTGACTCATTGTCTATCCTCCTTGTTGCAAAAAAAAAAGAATAATGAATTGTTGTTGAAAAACTATCAAGTACGGCCAACGGGTGGTACCCCATTCTTAGGATATTAACGAAGACGTCATTCCATGAGATAAGCGTGACTATAGATGGCTATATAATAAGAAGCCTTGGTGGCGAAAGGATAAACGAGGCCATCATAACAACAAATTCTAGAACCGCGACAATTCAGGCCACCAGAAGTGGCAAGTGTCTGAGTCGGGTGAAAATAAAGAAAATGCAACATAGATAAAGAACAAACCAGATGTTTGTTTTAGGTGTGGGATGAATGGGCATTGGTCGCGTACCTGTCGTACGCCGAGGCATCTGGTTAATTTATTCCAGGAGTCTCAAAAGAACAAAGTAATTGAGGTAGAAACAAACTTTGTTAATCATCAATTAGATATTGTTGATGATCCACCAATGACCCACAATGAGAAAAAAGTTGTTGATATTAATGAACCTTCTGAAAGTATCTTTTGGGATAACGTTTATTTTTTGTTTTAATTAAACACCATGTATGTATAATATTATTAGTTTTTGTTCTATACGTGGTATGTGTTTTTCATGAATAATATTTCTTATTTATGTTTTTACATGTGTCAGACCATCTTTAATGAATATCTTCTCATCATTTCTACTATTTCTGAA
The DNA here is from genome assembly GCA_020205615.1 of Panax quinquefolius. Lineage (NCBI taxonomy): Eukaryota > Viridiplantae > Streptophyta > Magnoliopsida > Apiales > Araliaceae > Panax > Panax quinquefolius. The sequence goes on from CM035167.1 coordinate 128,102,113, forward strand.
AAATAGAATATCCTAGAAAAACTTCATTAAATTTCTTCTGAATTATATACTATGAAATTAGAACAAGTGAGTCTCATACTCTTATAATTCCAAAAATCATAGATCCCAAATCCTTTATGCTTTGGCATGAAAGACTCGATCATCCAAGTACTTCTATGATGTGTCGTATTATTGAAAATTCTTTTGGCCATCCTCTCAACCGGTAGTGAATTTCCTTGTGCTGCGTGTTCTCGAGGAAAATTAATTGTTCGACCATCACCAGTAAAAGTTTATAAAGAAGCCCCAAAATTCCTAGAGAGAATTCAAGGAGACATTTGTGGACCTATTCACCTATTGTCTGGCCCATTTCGATATTTCATGGTTTTAATAGATACTTCAACTAATTTCACGCCCATTGATGTTAAGGGCTAACTTACCTACCTCAGTTTGGGGTCATGCAATTCTTCATGCTACGGCCATCATTCGAGTAAGACCAACGACTCTTCATAAATTTTTTCCTCTACAATTAGTTCTTGGACAGACACCCAACATATAACACTTTCGAGTTTTTGGAAGTGCGGTATATGTTCCAATTGCACCTCCACAAAGAACTAAAATGGGAGTCCAACGAAAAATAGGTATTTATGTTGGTTTTGATTCTCCTTCTATTATCAGATATCTTGAGCCTTTTAACTGGAGATATTTTTACTACATGTTATGTAGATTGTCATTTTGATGAATTTGTATTTCCACCATTAGAAGGAGGGAAATTTTTAAATAAAAAACCCTTTGACATATCATGGAATGCATCAAAATTAAATTCATTTGATCCTCGTACAGGACAATGTGAAATTGAAGTTCAAAGAATTATTTGTTTATAAAATATTGCAAATCAAATGCCAGATGCATTTAATAATGCTAGAAAAATGATAAGGCCATATATACCTGCAGTGAATACTCCAGCAGAGATAGAAATACCTATTGAAAAATCAATTCTTGAAGAATTAACAAATAAGGTAATAGAAGAATCTAAACCACACCAAAAGCGTGGAAGACAAGTTGGTGCAAGAGACACTGTACCACAAAAATCAAAAGTAAATAAGGGAACCCCAGAAGAGGTACAAACCGCTCCAGAAGTAGCACTTATTTCAAAAGTGGGAATAACCCCAGAAGAGGTTCAAAATCTCAGTAAAGGGATAAGAGATGAACACCAAGAGATCTCAATAAATTATGTACATGATGAGAAAATATGAGATCGAAGCAAAGTCATGATTGACGATATATTTGCTTTCTTTATAACATAAGATATTACTTTGATTCCTGACACGGATCCTGAACCACAAAACGTGGAAGAATGTCGGAAAAGAAAAGATTGGCCAAAATAGAAAGATGCTACTCAAAATGAGCTACAATCTCTATTGAAAAGAGAAGTATATATTTGAACCAGTAGTTCAAAAACCGCTGGGTGTAATCCCGGGTGAAAATAAAATCTCTATTGAAAAGAGAAGTATTTGGACTAGTAGTCCAAACACCGCTGGGTGTAATCCCGGTTGGAAACAAATGGGTATTTGTACGAAAGCGAAATGAGAAAAATGAAATTGTGAGATATAAAGCCCGACTTGTATCTCAAGGGTTTTAACAAAAACCTAGTATTGATTATCAGGATACATACTCTCCAGTACGTAATGGATGGAGTAACTTTTCGCTTCCTGATAGGTATGACAACCATGGAAGGTTTGGATACACGTCTGATGGATGTTGTAAGAGCATACCTATATGGCTCACTTGAAGTGAGATTTATATGAGAATCCCTGAAGGATTGAAAATGGCTGAATCACAAAGGCCAAGTCAGATATATTCAATCGAGTTTCAACGCTCATTATATGGATTGAAATAGTCTGGTCATATGTGGTATAATCGACTTAGTGATTATTTAATAAAAGATAGATATATAAATAATCATATATGCCCATGTGTTTTTATTAAGAAATCACAAAGGGAATTTTCCACCATTGCTGTATATGTGGATGATTTGAATTTTGTAGGTACTCCTGAAGAACTCACAAGAACTACTACTTATTTAAAAGATGAATTTGAAATGAAAGATCTTGGAAAGACAAAATTCTGTTTGGGAATACAAGTGGAGCATTTAGCATCTGGAATTTTTGCTCATCAATACACATATGCTGAAAAGATTCTCAGTCGTTTTCATATGGATAAATCTCATCTTTTGACTACCCCGATGGTTGTTCGCGATGGTTGTTCGATCTTTAGAAGTTGATAAAGATCCATTTCAGCCTCTAGAAAGCGGGGAAGAAGTTCTTGGACCTAAAGTTCCATGCCTAAGTGCAATGGAAGAAGTTCTTGGACACAAGTTCCATGCCTAAGTCTGATGGAAGAAGTTCTTGGACACAAAGTTCCATGCCTAAGTGAAATGGAAAAGTTCTTGGACCGAAGTTCCATACCTAAGTGCAATAGGTGCTCTTATGTATCTTGCAAACCGTCGTGACTGATTTTCTTTGTCAACTTGTTAGCAAATACAATTCTTCTCCGACTAAGAGACATTGGGATGAGATCAAACACATTTTGAGATACCTCCGTGGAAGTATGGATCTTGGGTTATTTTATCCAAGAGATTCAATGTCGCGATTGGTTAGATATGTCGATGTAGGATATTTATCAGATCCACACAATGGAATATCACAAACATGTTATGTATTTACATATTGTGACACGGCTATATCCAGAAAATCCACAAAGCAAACCATGACAGCTACATCTTCAAATCACTCAGAGATTCTCGCTATACATGAAGCAAGCATAGAGTATGTTTGGTTAAGATCAATTATTCAGCATATTCAAAAGTCATGTGGATTACCATCAATCAACGACATTCCTACAATTCTGTATGAAGATAACGTTGCATGCATTGCTCAACTTAGAGGAGGGTACATCAAGGGAGATAGAGAAAAACACATTTCACCTAAATTCTTCTTCACACATGAGCTACAAAAGAAGGGTGATATAGATGTGCATCAAATTCGATCATGTGATAATCTAGCCGACTTATTCACAAAGTCGCTACCAAATGCAACGTTTGCAAAACTTCGAAAAAGGATTAGAATGTCGACCTGAAAGACTTGTGACAACATTTCATCCAGAAGTAATGAATTCCTTTTGAGGGGAAGACTGTACTCTTTTTCTTTAGTCACGGTTTTTATCCCAATGGGTTTTTCCTAACAAGGTTTTAACGAGGCAGTCAATAAAGATATTTATTGTAAAAGATATGTACTCTTTTTCCCTTAGTTAAGTTTTTCCCACTGGATTTTCTTAACAAGGTTTTTAATGAGACATAATCTTCTATCGTAGGGAATCAGGGGAAGTGTTATAAAGTGATTTCCTCAACAGGAGGGATCAGCGACACTCTCTCCCTCAATTATTTCCCTCCTTCTTTTCATTTTCCTTCCATGACTTGGATTACTCCCCCCTGACTCCTCTCATCTCCTATATAAAGGGAATGAAATTGAAGGAAATAAGTAGAGAACTCCTCTGAAAGAATTTCTCTCCCTATTTTTTTCTCTTGTTTATTCTCTCTAAATTTATGCAGCAATTATAAGAGTATATTTATACACTTCGCTAAAGTTTTATAACAGATATGAATATATTTTATTTTTACTTATTTATATTTTTATTTAATATTGGAAGTCAAAATACAAATAAATAAATTTTAAATATATTCATGTCCAATTTTCATGTTCACATAGAGTTTTTACTGAATAATCTACATTAGTGTCTAACATGGCATCACTTGGATAAACCGTTAATTTTAACACTTTTACACGATTTTTTCAATTTTTATAAAAAAAATTATAATCACTTGGACAAACCATTAATTTTAACACTTTTAAATGACCTTTTCAATTTTTATAAAAAATAATAATTTAGTGAGTTGATTGGAAAAAAAATTGATTCGGTAATGCAAATATAAATTAGAGTTTAGTTTGATGGGAAAAAAGTGTTTAACCCATTTATTTTATCATTACTAATTAGTTATACATTAGTTAAATAATATTTTAGAAAATAATTTTTTTATTATTAACAATAATATTAGTTTATTATTACGATTATTATTATAATTAATGTGACGCCCCCAAAATAGGTATACATCACCCATCTTGAGTCGCCAAATACATGGTACAAAAATCAAATACAACTTCATTATACAACAGTCATGTAAAATACGACAAAACATATTCTAAGAGTTTTAATAAGAATATTGTCATCTAGACAATATCCACACTCAATGGAGTTCTCATTACATTTATTGTAACACTATTTAACAGAATAGTGAGGACTACTAATGATATCATCTGGACCGTCACTCCGCTTCCCACTAACTAGTCACGCTCGTTCTCATTTCACGAAGAGAACAAAGGAAAGAAAGGGTGAGCTCAACTAGCCCAGTAAAAAATATTATGACTAAGATAATGCAGAATAAATTATCATTAGTCTTCAACAGTGTTAAACTGATAAAATATAATAAACATCGAGTTTAACTGCAGTGGAACAAGCGATCCATTAAATGAGTCAAGTAGAGAATAAAATCTACTATCTTCTATGATTTAAAAGTTTTTCATCACTTTTATCGCTGAGACTCAGCTTAATAAATAAACCACATCATCCCTGCACTACGACCAAGGATATTCGTTAGTATCACGACCACAAATTATCCATGCACTACTACGGCCAAGGATATTCGTGTATTCATCAATGGTCATGATCATGCCAACAACTGTCCATCAATGCACTACGGCCAATGAGGACTTTTACCACATCATTTGTAATATTACGGTCATGATTATACCGAATAATCTCTAGTCATAATCATACCAAGTCCATCTATGCACTACAGGCCACATATGATTTTCAACATATTATAAACATGAGGATGATGACAATAATATAAGAATTCAATAAAACAAGTTCAAGGATAAATTTGTAAAGATTTATAATTTAATTTATCCAGAAATCAATAACGTCCAAATTGTCAACATGATACTGCTTTGTGGAGTAAAATTCAAGAATGTTCAGAAGAATATTTTCATGAAAAGATACTGGATGAAGCGCAAATATCAAGGATATTCCACTAATTTCATGGAGTATAGAAACCAAAACTATAATCAACTGAGTATAATAGAATATATGAAATCACAAATGGATTTTTTTCGCCATGCGGTAATCCACGTAAACAGATTATTCCAACAGAATAATAAAGAATGGAACCAAGTCATGTGTAATCCGCACAGACAGGATATTCCAACAAAATAATAAAGAATGGAACCAGGTCATGCGTAATCCGCACAGACATGATGTTCCAGTAGAATAATAAAGACTGGAACCAGGTCATGCGTAATCCGCACAGACAGGATGTTTCAACAGAATAATAAAGAATGGAACCAGGTCATGCGTAATCCGCACAGACAAGATGTTCCAACAGAATAATAAAGAATGGAATAACAACAGAATTCACCAGGCATGCGATAGATCTTGCAGAGACGAAGTTATTCCAATGAGAATAATAAAAATGGAATAACGAAGAATTTAACCATGTATGCGGTATTAGATGATGAGTTCTTCCAACATAATAATAAAGAATGGAATAACAACCCTTATGAGTATTGAAAGAAAATAACTCTCTTCATGAATACGAAAGAATAATACCCCTTACTTTAGAAAAACTGGATACTAGAATAGTGAGGTAGCAGACTTCTCTTCTTCTTTCTCTCTATAATTTCTCTCTATAATAATTGCTCTAAAGCTTTTGTAAATTGGTGATAACTGAAGGAAGAATGAGCTTCTATTTATAGGAAAAAATAGTTTCGATAATTGCACGTTTTGGGGCTCGAAATACTACAGTATAATACCTTCCTCTTTTTCTTCATTTTTAATTTAGTCCTACAAGTATTATCAAACTTGCACCACCTCTCCTAATAGTAAATAATGTGAATTAATAGTTCATTCATGTGACTCAATAGTATAATCATGTGAAAAAACTAATTACAGTATAGTACCTTCAACTATACCTCAATTTTTAATTTAGTCATGCAAGTATTATCAATCTTTTTTCCTCCCCTAATAATAGTACATGAATGTGAATAAATAGTACACATATGTGAACAAATAGTTATAAGGATGTGAAATAATAGCAATTAATTGCTCATTTATTCGATTAATTACCCGATTGGTCAATATAACCTCCAGACATCAATTATTATCGAATAACACTAATAATGTGATTTCAATTTCCACTAACACTAATAATCCCAACACATGGAACTATCAATTTCATCTTTAATCAACATAACTTATTCATCATTAATATTATAACTCACAATATTTAACAACCCGTGTCGTTCCTGTGAAAGAAGGGGCTTTCAGATAAGGATTTCTCCTTATTGGCGCATGATTAGGTGACCAAACCTCTCCTTGATGAAACTTCTAGACATTGTTAATATTGCAAATAATAATATGAATAACTTTGTCGTCTCAATTATTGATTTAATAATAATAAATATTATGCGATGATGATCTTGTGATAATAATTGAATCAATAATATAGAGAGATATGATCACGAAGAATTCTTTGTAGCAATAATTGAGTATAACCGAGTGACTTCTCACGTAAGCATCAATAATCAATACCGTGTGCTACTACTTAACCACCACCAGCGTATTCTTTGTACTTTTACTAATGGGTAGTTCAACAGTTTTAACGGTAACACTTTCGCCGTTATTTTTATAAAAAGATAATTTTGTCGTTTTCTAACTACGACAATACTTCTGTTGTGGGGTCCACCAATGATTGTGTCATCGTACGAATATTCCCTGTTAAAACGAATATTTTCCGACCAATCGAATATTATATAACCACTTATTTACTTTGCAAAATTTATAAATATTACCCACAACTATAACATTATATCAAATCCACACCATAATATTCAAAAATATATTTCGAGAAAATTATTCTTTATTCATAAAAGTTGGTGTCTTCCAACCTCCCCTTCTTATGAAATTTCATCCTCGAAATAAGGGTACGTACCTGGTATATCGAAGAGGTGAGGATACCTTGATTTCATTTCAGATTCTAACTCCCAGGTCATTTCCTCAACATCGTGGTTTCTCCACAAAACTTTGACTTGAGGTATAACTTTAGAGCGTAGAATATGATCCTTCTTATCCAAGATTTTAATAAGTAACTCTTCATACGTTAAATCTTCCTCTATCTCGTCTGGTTCTAATTCAATAATGTGGTACTGGTCTTTCACTTATTTACGTAGCATAGATATGTGAAAAATATTATGAACACGAGACATACTTGGCGGTAAGGCGAGTCTATAGGCCAAAGTTCCTACTCGATCGAGGATTATAAATGGGCCAATGAATCGAGGATTGAGCTTTCCTCTCTTCCCAAATCTTGTAACTCATTTCCATGAAGCAACACATAACAACACATGATCTCCAATATTGAATTTCACGTCCTTTCGATGAAGATCAACATAACTCTTTTTCGATCTTGTGAGGTTTTTATACATTGTCGGATCGTTTGAATCTTTTCCGTAGTCATACGTACCAACTCCGGTCCCAACAATGTTGCTTTACCCACCTCATCCCAACATACTGGAGTATGACACTTTCTTCCATACAACGCCTCAAATGGAGCTATGTCAATACTTGCTTGATAACTGTTGTTGTAGGAAAACTCCACCAATGGTAAGAACTTGTCCCAACTTACTTTGAAGTCAAGGACACAGAGTATTAATAAATCTTCAAGAGTTTGAATAGTCCTCTCTGACTGCCCGTCCGTCTAAGGATGATATGCCGAGCTAAATCGTAAATTCGTGCCCATAACTTTTTGCAAACTAACCCAAAATCTTGAAGTGAATCTTGGGTCTCGATCAAAAACTATGGATACCGGCATACCATGCAGTCTTACAATCTCGTTTATGTACATACGAGTAAAACGTTCAAGTGTATAAGTTTCTCGTATAGGTAGGAAATGAGCAGACTTGGTCAATCTATCAACAATGACCAAAATTGCATCTATGCCTTGAGAAACCTTGGGAAGACCAGTAACGAAATCCATGGTAATGTGCTCCCACTTCCATTCTGGAATTTCAAGTGGTTGCAATGGACCTTTTGGTACTTGATGCTCCGCCTTGACTTATTGACAAGTTAAACACCTTGAGATAAACTCCGCTATCTCTCTCTTCATATTGCTCCACCAAAATGTATGTCGAAAATCACGATACATTTTGGTACTCCTAGGATGGATTGCAAACGGTGTGTTGTGCGCCTCCATCATGATTTTATACTTTAAATCAGGGTCATTAGGAACACAATGTCTGGAGTTGAATCGAAGTATTCCTTCTTCATCGATTCTTGGTTCCTGCATAGCACCTTCTTGCATTTTCTTCCTCATACGCATTAGCTCCAGGTCTGTAGCTTGAGCAGCTTTAACTTTATCGATTAAAGTCGGTTCTACTCGTATATTCGTCATCATCACATAGGTCCTTGGAGTCTTTAACTCTATCTCCATCCTTTGTAAGTCATATAAAATGGGCCTTTGCGTTGACAATAATGCACTCGTACCCGCATATGATCTTCTACTCAATGCATCAACTACTACGTTCGCTTTTTCAGGATGGTATTGAATGGTATGATCATAATCTTTCAATAACTCAAGCCATCGTCATTGGCGCATGTTGAGTTCCTTTTGAGTGAAGAAATATTTGAGACTTTTATGATCCGTATAGATTTCGACCTTCTCTCCATACTGGTAATGCCTCTAAATCTTAAGCGCAAAAACGACTGCTGCCAACTCTAGATCATTCCTCGCTCCAACTGAATTTTGTATCTTTTCAAGTCAGCTGAGTTAATGGAGTAGCGATTCGAGAAAACCCTTCTACGAATATCCGATAATAACCAGCTAAGCCGAGAAAGCTACATACTTCGGTCACTGATTTAGGTTGCTCCTAGCTTTGAATTGCTTCAATCTTTGCCGGGTCAACAGATATCCCATGATTTGATATCACGTGCCCAAGGAATGCAACTTCCTCAAACCATAACTCGCATTTCTTCAACTTGGCATATAACTTATTTTTATGAAGCTTTTGGAGTATCAGCCTCAAGTGTTGCTCATGGTCTTCACGGGTTTTGGATTATATGAGGATGTCATCAATAAAGACGACCACAAAGTGATCCAAATATTCCTTGAATACTCGGTTCATCATATCCATGAAGGCATCAGGAGCATTAGTCAATCCAAAAGATATGACTAAGAATTCATAATGCCCGTCCCGAGTTCTGAAAGCATTCTTTGGAATGTCATCAGTTTTAATCTTCAACTAATAATATCTGTAACGAAGATCAATCTTTGAAAAGAATTTGGCGCCTTGAAACTTGTCAAACAGGTCATCAATGCGAGGCAATGGGTACCTATTTTTGATGGTGACATGATTCAACTCCCAATAATCAATACAAAATCGCATACTTCCATCTTTCTTCTTCACGAATAGAATAGGAGCACCCCAAGGAGACGTACTAGGACGAATGAAATCGATGTCTAACAATTCCTGCAATTGGGTCTTTAACTCCTGAAGTTCAATAGGAGCCATTCGATATAGGGATTTAGAAATGGGTTTTGTACCGGGTTCAAGGTCGATAAAAAATTTAATTTCACGCTCTGGGGGTAGGCCAGGAAGTTCTTCAGGGAATACGTCAGGAAATTTATTAACAATAGAAATATCTTTATAATATGACATATTTTTGTTTAAATTTGTGACATGAGCTAAGAAAGCTTGACATCCGTTTTTCAATAAACGAACAGCTTTATGGCTTGAGATGACCGTGATTGATTTTAATGGTTTGGTCACTTAAATTCGCATAATAGGTTGATTAGGAATATGAAAGCTAACAACCTTACGAAAACAATCAATTTTAGCATGATGAGTAGTTAACCAATCAATCCCTAGAATCACGTCAAATGCAACTATTTTTAAAGAAATAAGATCGACAAGTAACGTGCGGTTACTGATTTGAATCAAACAAGACTTATAAACAATGGATGCAATGAAGGTTTCTCCCAATGGAGTTTCAACCGATAAGTCAAAGTCTAATTTCTCTGGAGTCAAATTTAAACGTTGAGCGCAAGTAGGAGAAATAAAAGAATGGGTAGAACTGGTATCAAATAAGGTATAGACTTCGCTAGAGTTTATGATAAGCTTACCCGTGATGACCTCATTCGGGTTCCTTTCTTTCTGGGAGGTTACGACAAACGCTCTCCCTTGAACTACCGGCTTTGACTTTTCTGGGACGACCTTTGGTGCCTCCATCCTAGCTGGACTTATCTTTGGTGCACGACAAAATCGGGCTAGGTGACCTTCTCTTCCATAATTATAACACGCTTTGGACTGCATCACGCAGTTTGGACTAATATGTCCCTCTCTTCCGCATTTGAAGCATATGATAGGTGGTCGTTCTCCTTCCTTAACAACGAGTGTTGGTGTTGACGTCTTTCCATCATTGTTGAATCTCCTTTTCTTGAAATGTCCATTTTTACTGTCTTGACCATGATTACCATCGAAGTGGTTACCATTTCTGGCATGTTGATTCCCTCCACGTTTGTTGTCACCGCTTCGATGGTACTACCACTTAGTATTATCATTTTGTTTACTTGCTTTCTCTCTTGTTGAGTTGACTCGTTATCGCGCTCCAATAACTAAGCCCTATTAACAACATCTGAATACAAACACAGTTTGTGAGAAATTAAGTATTGACGTATCTTGGGTTTCAAACCTCTTAGAAACATCCGCGTCATTCTCTCCTCATTATCAACCAAGTGAGAAGCAAACCAGGATAACTCGGCAAACTTAGCTTCGTACTGTGACAAGGTCATATTGTTCTGTTCCAACTTGATGAACTCTACCTCTTTCATGTGACGAATACTTTCGGAAAATTACTTGTCGTTGAATAGTTCTTGGAACTTCTCCCAAGACATCTTCAGTGCGGCAGGTCGAGTACGCTTTACCTATTCCCACCAGTAATCTACCTCTTCTCGCAACATAAAGGTGGCAAATAGAACCTTTTGCTCCTCAGAGCATCCCAAAACATCAAATATCTTGGTGATCTGCTTTATCCACGCCTCCGCCTTAAGTGGTTGTGGCTCTCCAATAAACTTCGGTGGTCCCAGCTCTTTGAACTGTTTAGCGGTGACCGTCCGAGAGTTTCCAGTGTTTTCACCTACATTTTGGACATGAGTCATTCTCGCCTAATGTTGCATGAATTGCATAAAGCCTCTGAACATTCCATCGTTCATCATTTGGTCAGTGTTGTTGTTTGCATGAGGATTGTCGCCTTCCTGATGCACATTATCCTGATTATTGATCTGTAGAGACTCAATGGTCTCATGTGTTCCATTGCTATTCTCAACATTCTCGGATGTCATTTTCAAATACTGCCACAAAACAAGGGTTAATTGACTGTCACTAATTATCCCTACACTCTAACCGACCAAATAAATACCAAATAAACTTAGGTAGGTCATACTAGCGAAAGAATTCCCCGTCTCTCCCCTCCTAGTTCTTGTCTCACATCTCAGCCAAGGATCATATCCCTAAGCTTTGATACCAACTGTGATGTCCCCAAAATAGGTATACATCACCCATCTTGAGTCGCCAAATACATGGTACAAAAATCAAATACAACTTTATTATACAACGATGTAAATGTAAAATACGACAAAACATAATCTAAGAGTTTTAATAAGAATATTGTCATCTAGACAATATCCACAATCAATGGAGTCCTCATTACATTTATTGTAACACTATTTAACAGAATAATGAGTACTACTAATGCTATCATCTGGACCGTCACTCCGTTCCCCGACTAGTCCCGGCTACGTTCTCATTTCCTGAAGAGAACAGTGAAAGAAAGGGTGAGCTCAACTAGCCCAGTAAAAAATATTATGACTAAGATAATGCAGAATAAACATCAAGTTTAACTGCAGCGGAACAAGCAATCCATTAAAAGAGTCAAGTAGAGAATAAAATCTACTATCTTCTATGATTTAAAAGGTTTTTCATCACTTTTATCGCTGAGACTCAGCTTAATAAATAAACCACATCATCCCTGCACTACGGCCAAGGATATTCGTTAGTATCACGACCACAAATTATCCATGCACTACGGGCCAAGGATATTCGTGTATTCATCAATGGTCATGATCATGCCAACAACTATCCATCAATGCACTACGGCCAATGAGGACTTTTACCACATCATTTGTAACATTACGATCCACGATTATACCGAATAATCCTCGGTCATAATCATACCAAGTCCATCTATGCACTACGAAAGCCACGAGATGACTTTCAACATATTATAAACATGAGGATGATGACAATGATATAAGAATTCAATAAAACAAGTTCAAGGATAAATTTGTAAAGATTTATAATTTAATTTATCCAAATCAATAACGTCCAAATTGTCAACATGATAATCTTGCTTTGTGGAGTAAAATTTAAGAATGCTCGAATAATATTTCCATGAAAAGATCTTTGGATGAAGCCTTGAATATCAATGATATTCCACTAATTTCATGGAGTATAGAAGCCAAAACTTTAATCAACCGAGTATAATAGAATATATGAAACCACAAATGAATTTTTGCACGCGCATGCGGTAATCCACGTAAACAGATTATTCCAATGAATAATAAAGAATGGAACCGTGTCATGCGTAATCCGCATGCATGTGATATTCCAATAGAATAATAAAGAATGGAACCAGGAGTTATGCGTAATCCGCATGCATAGGATGTTCCAACGTAATAATAAAGAATGGAACCGTGTCAAATGTAATCCGCATGCATGTGATGTTCCAACAGTAATAATAAAGAATGGAACCAGTCATGCGTAACCCGCATGCATGTGATGTTCCAAATGAATAATAAAGAATGGAATAACAACGAATTCACCGTGCATGATGAGATCGCATGCAGAAAAGTTATTCCAATAGAATAATAAAGAATGGAATAGAATTTCACCATGTATGTGGTACTTCGTATAGATAGGTTATTCCAACATAATAATAAAGAATGGAATAACAACCCTTACGAGTATTGAAAGAAAATAACTCTTTTTATGAATACGAAAGAATAATACCCCTTACTTTAGAAAAATTGGATACTAGAATAGTGAGGTAGCAGACTTCTCTTCTTCTTTCTCTCTATAATTTCTCTCTATAATTTCTCTCTATAATAATTGCTCTAAAGCTTTTGGGAATTGGTGAGAAATGAAGGAAAAATGAGTTTCTATTTATAGGAAAAAATAGTTTTGATAATTGCACGTTTTGGGGCTCGAAATATTACAATATAATACCTTCCTCTTTTTCTTCATTTTTAATTTAGTCCTGCAAGTATTATCAAACTTGCACCACCTCCCCTAATAGTAAATAATGTGAATTAATAGTTCATTCATGTGACTCAATAGTATAATCATGTGAAAAAACTAATTACAGTATAGTACCTTCAACTATACCTCCATTTTTAATTTAGTCGTGCAAGTATTATCAATCTTGCACCATCTCCCCTAATAGTACATGAATGTGAATCAATAGTACACAACACACATGTGAATAAATAGTTATAAACATATGAAATAATAGCAATTAATTGCACATTTATCCGATTAATTACCCGATTATTCAATATAACCTCCAGACATCACTTATTATCGAATTGAATGTCGATTTCCACTAACACTAATAATCCCAACACAATGGAAATATCAATTTCATCTTTAATCAACACAACTTATTCATTATTAATATTATAACTCACAATATTTAACAACCAGGTCGTTCCCAGGAAAGAGGGGGCTTTCCGATAAGGATTTCTCCTTATTGGCGCGCAATTAGGTGACCAAACATCTCCTTGACAGAACTTCTAGACATTGTCAATATTGCAAATAATAATATGAATAACTTTGTCGTCTCAATTATTGATTTAATAATAATAAATATTATGCAGATGATACTGTGACAAAAATTGAATCAATAATATGAGATGTGACGCCCCCAAAATAGGTATACATCACCCATCTTGAGTCGTCAGATACATGGTACAGAATTCAAATACAATTGTCGTGTACAATACGACAAAACATAAACTGTGAGTTTGAATACAAATATTGTCTACTAGAGAGTATACAAACTCAAAAGGAGTCCTCGTTACAATTATTATCATACTATTTCACAGAATAGTGAGGACTACTAATGCACCATCTAGGACCATCACTCTCTTTCCGACTAGTCCCAACTACGTTCTCATTTCTCAAGAGAAAAAAGTGAAAGAAAGGGTGAGCTCAACTAGCCTAGTAAGAAATATTATGACTAAGATAATGCGAATAATTTATCGTTAGCCTTCAACAAAGTTAAAAACCGATAAAATATAATAACTATCAAGTTTAATCTGCAATGGATCAAGTAATCCATTAGAAGAGTCAAGTAGAGAATAAAATCTACTATCTTCTATGATTTAAAAGGTTTTCATCACTTTTATCGTGACACTCAAATTTCGATAAAAATCCACATCATCAAATCATCCCCGCACTACTGCCAAGGATATTCTTTAAGATCACGACCACGAATTATCCATGCACTACGGGCCAAAGATAATCGTTTTTCCATCAACGGTCCTGATCATGCCATAAAATAATTCATCTTTGCACCCTTGGCCGAAGAGAATTCATAGCCATAATCATACCAAAAACTGTCCATCAATGCACTACGGGCCAATAAGGACTTTTTCCACATCATTCATCACATTACGGTTATGATTATACCGAATAATCCCTAGTCATAATCACACCAAGTTCATCTATGCACTATGGGCCAAATATGACTTTTACCGCATCATTTGTAACATTACGGTCATGATTATACCGAATAATCCCTGGTCATAATCATACCAAGTCCATTTATGCACTGAATACGAGATGACTTTCAACATAATATAAACATGAGGATGATGACAATGACATAATAATTCAATAAAACAAGTTCAAGAATTAATTTATCCAGGAGCCAATAACGTCCAAATTGTCAACATGATACTTCTTTGTAGAGTAAAATTTAAGAATGCTCAGAAGAATATTTCCATGAAAAGATACTGGATGAAGCGCAAATATCAAGGATATTTCACTAATTTCATGGAGTATAGAAGCTAAAACTTTAACCAACTGAGTATAATAGAAAATATAAAACTGCAAATGGATTTTTGTCCGCCATGCGGTAATCCACGTATGCAGATCATTTCCACAATTTAATAAGGAATAAATACAAAGGATCATTCACCATGCATGTGGTAATCCATATGCATGTGTTATTCCAATGTAATAATAAAGAATGGAATAATGTAAGATTCACCATGTAATGCGATAGATCGCACAGCACGGAAGTTATTCCCAATGTAATAATAAATAATGGAACCGTGTTACGGCGAAACGCATGCATGCGAGATATTCGACGAATAATAAATAATGGAACCGAGTCCCAAGAACGCATTGCGAACGTGATATTCTGACGTAATAATAAAGAACGAATAATAAATAATGAAACCAATGTCAAAATTAAATTGCGGCTGGGATATTCCGACAGAATAATAAAGAACGAAATAATAGAAGAATTTCACCATGTATGCGGTACTTCACATAAACAGGTTATTCCAACATAATAATAAAGAATGGAATAATAGAAGAATTTCACCATATATGTGGTACTTCACATAAACAGGTTATTCCAACATAATAATTAAGAATGAAATAACAGAAGTTCTCTTCATGAATAAGAAAGAAAGAATACCCCTTACGAGTACAACAAATAATATTCCCTACCTTTGAAAAAGAGTATTTCAATTGGTAGACGAGGATATACTCAAGAAAACTCTGCACTACGCCAAAAGCTTTCTTAAACTCTAAAGAAATACGCTCGAGATTATAGAAGAAGAACTCTCTATAGTTTCTCTCTCTAGAGTTTCAAAGAATTGTAAGAAATAATGAAGGAATAAGCTTCTATTTATAGAAAAATGGACCGCATAAGAACTAACTCATTAACGGTCCGTATTGATTTACTTTAATTTGACGTTCATATGTAAAAAGCAAAATCTTTTAAATAAAATATAATATATTCTATTTATAATCTAATAAAACGAATAACTTTATAAAAGATTTTACTATGCAAACACTATGCAGCACTTATCTGAAAACACTATGCATAATAAAATATAATATATTCTAATTATTGTACTAATAAAAAAGCAGATAACTTTATAAAAGTATTCATTTTTTATATAAAAAGATTTTACTATGCAAAATAATATGCGCAGACACTATGCAACACTATGCATAATGAAATATAATATATTCTATTTATAGAATAACTTTATAAAAGTATTATGTTTTATATAAAAAGATTTTCTGTTTTATTACATTAATAATACCAATAAAACAAAACTGAGTGACTTATCACTTAAGCATCAATAATCAATACCGTGTGCTACTATGCAACCACGCATATTACTGTACTTTTACTACCGAGTAGTTCAACTGTATTAATGGTAAAACTTCCGTTGTTATTTTCAATAAAATATTTTTGTCGTTTTCTCAATCCGACAATAATTCCGTTGTGGGGTCCTGATGAGTGAGTTTTATACTCATAATTGAGTGCGTTTGAACTTAATCTTTTGGATGTTTTTAAGTGTTTATGTCTATTCATGCATGTTTTATGTTGTTTTGTAGGAATTAGGACAAAAGTTACTTGGATCGACGTTTGGGGTGGCTAGATGTGCGTTTTCGGCTTGCTATTTACACAGCAGTCACTTCAGAGCCAATTTGAGTATTTCTCGGGACCTAATTTCGAAAATCTTAAAGAAAGAAAGTTGTAGATCTACTTCTCCTCTTTCCGGAAAATCTTGAATCATCAAAATCGAAGTTCGGACGAAGAAGTTATGGCCATTTTTCCAAAGGACGTCAGAGTAAAAAATGTCAGAACATGTGCCAGCGCCGGGGCGCCCAAATCAGGCCTATTTGCAGCGTCAGGGTGCTAGGGGGCAGAATCCCAGCGCCGGGGAGCTGGGAAAGAGTTTGGTCAGGCTTGGACGCATTTTGGGGCGAATTTTGACTCCAAATTGGATTGGGTTTGTTCCTAAGCTAAAAATTGGACTTGTAACCTATAAATACATGATGTAAGGCATAAAATAAAAAGAGAATACATAGATTAGATTAGAGATACACTCCATTCGATTAGAACATAAACCCTAGTTTTTATTAGTTTTGGAGATCGAAGCAACTTGGAGACCATTGAAGATTCAAAGCAGGAGTGAAAGAGGAGTATCAAGACTACTGACAATAGATTCTATTCTCTTCTTTTCTCTTACTTTTATCTTTTAATATCTATTCAATTGTGGATTCTTGGTTTTAATTCATTAGTTATGAACTAATTTCTTTTATTAAGATTTCAATTGAACCTTTTATGTCTATAAATTAGTTATTTGATTTATTCTAATTCTTTATGTTAAAGTGAATTATTTATCTTGTCTTGAGCTTATTGATTAATTATCTGATCAGTAATTACCTTGTTACTCTAGAAGGAATTGAAAGAGGAATTATAGGGTTAGAACTGGGCATGATAACATGTGACTTAGTTATTTGCATGGTGAATAATTAGGTTTGTGAATTGAATGGAAATATCTGTTCACCGCATGTAACACATAAGGAATTAGGATTGAAAAGAGTTTAATTCAATTGTTTTGCATAGGAATATAGCAAGATTAATCTGGACTAAATAGAAGGCAATTGATCACTTGAAAAAGGATTTTTGGCATTTGAGAATTCATGTTAACAATTCAGTAGGCATAATAATTGGGATAATTGGATAATTGATTTATAGTTCATAATTGGGGATATTGAAGTCTTAATTTTTATTTATTTGAATTTATTTATAAAGTAATTCAGTTTAATTAGTTAATTTAGTTTTCTTAATTAGAAAAATCACGATTTGAGACTGTTTAAATAAAATTAGTTTGGTTAAGAATTAGTACTTGGTGATTTTTATTAAATAATTTCTCGAAACGATACTCTACTTTTTTACTTTATTACTTGTTGAATTGTATATACTTGCATTGTATTCATTGATTATGTAAATCGACCAACAAGTTTTTGGCGCCGTTGCCGGGGACTTTATTTAATAATTTTTTACCAATATTAATTTCAATCAAATTAGTCTTAATTTAAATATTTTTTATTTTTATTTTTAATTCTCTTCCTTTATTTCTCTCTTTTTAGGTACCATGGATGACTTTGCGTATCAAAGGCCATACACGAGCATGACTCAACCAAGGGAAACAGGGATTGATGGACTTAATACATTTTCTATAGAGCCAATGCAAATTGAGGCAAATTCGAAGACGTTGGAGGTTATCGCAGCCCAACAGAGTCGAAGGATGACAAAAATGACTCAGTCAAGGGGAGTGGAGATTGACAGACTTGCATCACTTTCTGCATTGTCAGCACAGATTGAGACACTTTCGAGGAGGTTAGATGCTTTTGAAGCTCAAAGTCATCAAAGTGTGGCGGTTACTTGTGATTATTGTGCTAGAAATCATCCGAGTCATCAATGCACCACCAGTTTCGAGCCGGTACCGTATGGTGGTGATTACCCCAACAATTATGTCTATCCCAATAACTATTATTAGGATTGGGGGTATCACCCGGATTTTTCATGGAGCCATACTCATCAAGATCAATTTTATGCTCCAAGTCCAACATACCCACCGGATTTCTCATGTCTACCTCCACTACAACAGGAAGAACATTCAAATTTGGAGGAAATTTTGTCCAAGTACATAGCTTCATGTGAGGAGAAGAGGATTAATCAAGAGATATTGAGTCAAAATTTGACAAATCAAATGGAACAACTAATCAATGCCTCGAACATTTGTCCTCAATACACTTGGCCTTATGACATGGATTCTGAGACTAATGGTGAGCCCGAACCAAGTCTGCAACCGGATGTGCCAAATGATATAGATGGTGAAAGAGAAGAGACACTTAGGGACCAAGAAAAAGAGATAGGAAAAAATCTAACTTTGAGTACCAATGAAGATGACCCAATTTTGATAGTGACCCACGTACCTTCTCCACAAAAGTTCAAGAATCTGGGCAGTTTTGCAAAACCATGCCCAATTGGCAGTCATGTCAAAGCTCTTTGTGACATGAGAGCTAGCTAAACTTTAGAACCATGGTGGGACGAAAAAGGGAAGATAGAAGAGGAACCTGTTGTGTTTGACAAGCATCCATGCCATAATTTGATCACAAACACAATGGAGAAAGCACCTAGTGGTTTGTCGTACTTAATGGGGATCCTATCTAAAAAGATCATGCTAGGTGAATTAAATCCAATAGCCATTTCAAATGGGAACCTCCCAAAAGAGACATTATTACTGATAGATGGAGGGTTTCTCAATTTTCGTAGGGGAATTGGATAGAGAATTGAAGAAGTCAGGCTGAGACTATAAAACAAGCGCTTATTGGGAGGCAACCCAAGTTTAATTTTTATTTTTAGTTTTTATTAGGTTTTATATTAGTAGTTTAGGATTTAATAAAATTGTATCTATTATTGTTTACAGGTTATTCAAGTCAAATTCAAGTGTGGTGCCCAATTTGTTCCATGTGCTTAGCCTATTCTCCAAACTTAGCGGACAAGGAGGAAGATTGCTATATTTTTAGGGAATTCCTCTACTTTAATTTTTTTCTATTTTAGTCATTGAGGACAATGTCTAGTTTAATTTTGGGGCCATTTTAGTGTCGTATTGCATATAGTTAGTTATCTGCATAGTAGTTCATTTTTTTTATGTGTTAGCATTGTGTTTTTTTTAGGTTGCATATAATACATGGTAGTTATTTGCATATTCATATATGTGTTGCATTAGTATGTGTTCATGTAGTATAATTGCATTTTTTTTGCATGAATCTGTGTGATCGGTTGGTGTGGTCTTAGCTCGGCCTATGATAAGATTGATTTTGCATGTGAACTTGAAAAATGTTGATAATTGATGATGAGTTCTAATTTTGATCATGATGATAATCTGAGCCTATCTGAAACTTATGTAACTGGTTAGCACTTAAAGTTTAACTGTTTTAATCCACTTGGTTCAATGGGTGCATAATTTGTTTCTGAGGGAAAATCTTGGTTAAAATTTAAGGAAATTAGTGAATTGGTGGTAAAGGTTGGAATGACGTAAAAGCTTGAGTTTGAGGAAATCTATGGGATATATATATATATACAAAATGAAAATGAAAAAAAAATGAAGAAAAAAAAAGAAAAAAAGGAAAAGAAATGATGAAAAGAAAAAGAAAGAATAGAAAATCCAGAAAAAAGTGAGAAAAAAAAAAGAGAATAAACACTGTGGCATGCTTGTCTAGTTTTGTGGCCTTTGTTACTTGAGTAAGTAAGCCCGAGGGGATTGTCTTTACACCTAGCTCCCTAAGGTCTTAATGGCTTGGGAGTCATTGGGTCGAAAGCTCATTAAGTAAAGACCGAAAAAAGCCTAAGGGAATAAGACATTTACATACGTGAGAAAATAAAAAAATGAATAAAACACGAGAAAGAGCAAAAATGCCCTCGTGGTTGAATACAAGTATAAATAAATCATGTATTTACCCTTAGACTTGGTAATTGCTTAGTTTTAACTGGAGTTGTCATGTTCACAAAAGTAATTGAATTGGAACTGAAATTTTCCTTCTAAGAAATTTGTTATGTGATTATCTTGAACTATGGTTGGTTAGAATGGTTAACAAGCACACACGCACAACATGGGTGATGACAGGTTTGGATTTACTAACTGGTTAGAGTTATGGACTTTGATTTGATCGGATAAATTGTTTGAGTATCAATGGTATCTTTGAGGCCTCTTGTTATATATCATATTGATTTATTACTGGGTTCGTAGGTATATTAGGAAGTAGATCATGCATATGCATTCATGTAGTTAATTTACGTTGTTTATTTTTAGTTCTTTTGTGTTTTTGCTTGAGGACACGCAAAGGTTTAAGTTTGGGAGTATTTGATGAGTGAGTTTTATACTCATAATTGAGTGTGTTTGAACTTAATCTTTTGGATGTTTTTAAGTGTTTATGTCTATTCATGCATGTTTTATGTTGTTTTGTAGGAATTGGGACAAAAGTTACTTGGATCGACGTTTGGGGTGGCTAGATGTGCGTTTTCGACTTGCCATTTATACAGCAGTCACTTCTAAGCCAATTTGAGTATTGCTCGGGACCTAATTTCGAAAACCTTAAAGAATGAAAGTTATAGATCTACTTCTCTTCTTTCCGGAACATCTTGAATCATCAAATCGGAGTTCGGACGAAGAAGTTATGGCCATTTTCCCAAAGGACGTCAGAGAAAAAATGTCAGAATATGTGCCAGCGTCGGGGCACCCAAATCAGACCTATTTGCAGCGCCGGGGCACTAGGGGGAAGAATCCCAGCGTCGAGGAGCTGGGGAAGAGTTTGGTCAGGCTTGGACTCGTTTTGGGGCGAATTTTGACACCTTTTTGACTCCAAATTGGATTGGGTTTGTTCCTAAGCTAAAAATTGAACTTGTAACCTATAAATACATGATGTAAGGCATAAAATAAAGAGAGAATACATAGATTAGATTAGAGATACACTCCATTCGATTAGAACATAAACCCTAGTTTTTATTAGTTTTGGAGATTGAAGCAACTTGGAGACCATTGAAGATTCAAAGCAGGAGCGAAAGAGGAGTATCAAGACTACTGACAATAGATTCTATTCTCTTCTTTTCTCTTACTTTTATCTTTTAATGTCTATTCAATTGTGGATTCTTGGTTTTAATTCATTAGTTATGAACTAATTTCTTTTATTAAGATTTCAATTGAACCTTTTATGTCTATAAATTAGTTATTTGATTTATTCCAATTCTTTATGTTAAAGTGAATTGTTTATCTTGTCTTGAGCTTATTGATTAATTATCTGATCAGTAATTACCTTGTTACTCTAGAAGTAATTGAAAGAGGAATTCTAGGGTTAGAACTGGGCATGATAACATGTGACTTAGTTATTTGCATGGTGAATAATTAGGTTTGTGAATTGAATGAAAATATTTGTTCACCGCATGTAACACATAAGGAATTGGAATTGAAAAGAGTTTAATTCAATTGTTTTGCATAGGAATATAGCAAGATTAATCTGGATTAAATAGAAGGCAATTGATCACTTAGAAAAGGACTTTTGGCATTTGAGAATTCCTGTTAACAATTCAGTAGGCATAATAATTGAGTATAACTGAGTGACTTCTCACGTAATCATCAATAATCAATACCGTATGTACTACGCAACCACGCCAGATTCATCGTACTTTTTTACTACCGTAGTTCAACAGCTTTTAACAGTAACACTTTCGTAGTTATTTTTATAAAAGATAATTTTGTCGCTTTCTAACTACGACAATACTTTTGTTATTAGGTCCACTTAATGATTGTCTTAGTCATCTTAATATTCCCCGTTAAAACGAATATTCTAACCAATCGAATATTATATAACCATTTGCTTACTTTGCAAAATTTATAAATATTACCCACAACTATAACATTATATCAAATCCACACCATAGTATTCAAAAATATATTTCGAGAAAATTATTCTTTATTCATAAAAGTTGGAGTCTTATAATTAATATATTAGTATTATATAATACTCGTTTTGTTCCATATTATTTGATTATTGTTGATTTTTAAAAGTCAATTTAAGAGATTATCAAACACAAAATTGACACAAAATCTTTTAATTTTAATCATGACGAGTATTGTAAATTATCTAAAAAATATTACTCATTTTAAGTTTTATTCTTTTATAATTTTTATTGAATAATTTTAACTTTGAATATAAAAATATTTGAAATTAACTTTTAAAAGATAACCATGATCAAATAATTTGAAATAGATGAAGTATAATAGAGAAAAGCATAAATCATACTAAAACCGCACCGAAGCGATCCCAATAAAAAAAATTGTACAAAAATGACACCGATAAAGCCAACAACTTGAAAAAAAAACTTGACCAATTCTAATTCGACCGGTCTGAGATCAGTTGCGATTTAAATCGTCACTCCCTAATGTAAATTATGTTGAATGGTCGAATTATAAAATTGTCTTTCTCATGATACACTTAATTTTTTATAAAATTATCTCCTCTAATTAATTTTATGTTAAATTGATTTTTTCCCCTCTTTGAAATTTGTAGTTTAGTTATTATATAGGTAAACTATGTTGAATTTGACAACTTTATAATTTGACCATTCAACATAAAATAATATTATTATATAAAATAAATTCATATAATATTCACATACATACGTGTCAAGCGGGGGTATGGACGTTAGGCGGGGGTCTATAGTATGAATGTGTACAATATGTTGAACATAATTTACCTATATAACAAAACCGGAAATTCAAAGAAAAAAAATCAATATAAAAGGACTGATGCGATGAGAGGAGCTGCCGAAAAGGACACGAACACATTATTTTCGGCTTTGATCTTTCGATCTCTGGAAAGCATATTCGTACCAACTCGTCACTTCTTTGTCTTTGAACTTTCTCTCTAAAACCCCCAAAATGTACGCCGAATTCCCTAGGGTTTTATGCTTTTTTTTACAATTTTATTGATTATACACTTGTGGTGTTATTAGTTTTGTACAATTTTGTTTTGAGTATTTATATTTATTTTTTTGTGTTGAAGACTGTTTTTTTAATCTGATGAAGTGAAAATTTACTCAGATACTGTGAGTATGGATGAGCATGGTGATGTTGTTACAGTGGTTTCGGAATCTAGTGCGAGTGATAGTGTTCGTGCAGCTGATGAAACCCTAATTGAAAATTTGGGCTGTGGGGGACAAATTGAGGGGTCTTTTGTTGAGGAAGAAGATGGAGGAGAGATAATGGTGGAGGTGGTGGGTTTTGATGTATTTGTTGATGGTGTTGGTGGAGATCGGATTGGCGAAAATGGCGGTGATCAGAGAGAGATGGGAACTACTGAAGGTGAGGGTGATTTGGGGTGGCGGGAAATTGGGGAATTGGGTGGTCAGGTGTGGGATGCTAGAAAGGACACTGAGGTTGAAGGTTTCCAGGAGATTGCGGGGTCATCAGGTGATACGGTCGTTGATGTTGTCACAGAGAAAGTTGAGACTGTTGTTACCGATGAAGTTGAGATCATGGTGAATGGGGATGTCGTCACGGAGAATGCTGAGGGTTTGGAAAGATGTGAAGAATTTACTGAAGGGGGTGATGTGAGCTGTGTTTTGACTACATCTGCTCATGAAGCTAGTGTTAATGAAGTTGGTGCAGGAGGTTCTTTGGTGGCTATGGGATCGTCAAACGGAGAAACTCGGGTTATTGCAGAGAAAGTTGTGGTCTTTGTTACTGAGGAGGGTGTGGAGAGAACAGTGGAGTCTTTTGATGAAGTGGATGCCAATCATTTGATGTCACAAATTGGTGTTTTGGGTGATGAAGCATGTAATCCTGGAATTGAAGCTGGGGTTGTAAGTTCTTCACTGATTGCACATCCCCCAACTACACAAACTCAGATTGTTCTGGAGCAAGTTTCTATAGTGGTCAAAGAGGAAGGTTTAAATTGCAAAGACGAAGTTCTGCATAGTAATGTTGTGGATGTAATATCACCTTGTTTAGAGAAAGATCAAAGTGCATCTGTTGAGATGGTTTATGTGGAAACTGATACTGGTGCTACGGGTGCAAATGCTGAATTTAGGGACCAACAAGCTGAACCTGTTAAAGGGGAAGATGAGGTGGTGAACAAAGAAGAGAGTCTGCATTTAAAACTTGAAGTTAACAAAAGCGTCGTACTCGATGGAAATTTAGAGTGTTCAGTAGAGGATGGGCAGATGAAGATTAAGATGGTTGGTGAAAGCACTCCAAATCATTACGATGAGGATGTTGATTCCATATCCTTCTCTGAGCAAGCAAAAATTGCCGCTAGTGGTCAATTTGCAAATGTTGAAGATAAGGTTTCTTCAATTATGAGTACTGAGACTTCCAAGGGGGTTGGTTTGCGTGGGACTGAAGATAGTATTACATGTCCAAACCTGGTATCTTCTATCGAGCATACTCAAGTTGTGGCAGGTTATTCTGAAGATATTGATACGGAGGTTGTAGATTCTGACCAACCTGTCCATGTATCTGGAGAAGAGGAAGTTTTGACAACAGAAAGCAGGGGTGTTTTCAATGAGAACACCAATTGTGTAGTAGAGGATGAGCCAAAGGTTGAGACTTTGTGTGAGAGCTCTAAAACTGATGATGCTATCTGTGCTGATCCAGAATCCTTTGGTAAACAAATTCAAGCTGTCAATGATGGTAAATTTATTGCAACTGATGGCATGATAGCAAATCCTCTAGCAGAAGTTTCAACCAATGAAAATGAGAAGTGTAAACCAACCTGTGCAGATGTTGTAAAAGAAGGTGAACAAGTTTGCATTTCAGAAAGGGAAGTTTCAGGGATGAACATTGAGGAGGCAACAGATTTCAAAGATAAAGGGTCAGAGTCAGATTCTTTAGATAATAGTTTAAGTTGTTCTGTCAGAGGTCAGTACTTGAAGGTTGAGAAGGAAATGGTTAATAATAGTTCAAAAAGTGATGTTTCTATATGCGGAGAACCAGAATGTTCTAGTGGGCAAATTCAAAATGATGGTAGCGATGAAGCTAAAGTGACGAAGAGCAATGCCTTGACATCAAAGATGGAAGTTCAATTAACTGTTATAGATGGTATTTCAAATTGTTCAGAAGATCTTCAGAATATGAAGTGTGAACCTGCTTGTGGTAATACTGGAGAAGGTGGTACTGTACCTCCAGATGCTGAAAACTCAAATGAACAAGCTCTTGTTTCTGAAATAGGAGAAGTTGAAGTGATGGACATGGAGGAGGCATTAAAGTCGGAGTTTGATGCTTACAGTAACGATTTAAGTTTTCCCTGGGAGGATCAACACATGAAGGCTGTTGGAAGCTCTGGAAATGATGTTGCACAGGGACAAGAAGATATGGGAACACTGTTAGAAGGCATTGTGGTTTCAAGAACACAGACAATAATGGGGACAGCTACCCTTGAAGAGACGAAATATGTCAAACAAAATTCAGATGTTAATGTGATGTGTGATGACATTTCTTTAATTGCTGAAGAGGAAACCAAGGGGACACATGTCTCTGAGGGGGTGACTTCCAATGAAGTTGACCTAGTGTTTGAGGTTGAAGATGAATCATGCACGATGGATGACAAATGTATTGTGTTTGATGACATCCATGAAGAAAAGGATTCAAAAAAGAGTGACAAAGAGTCTATTATGGGCAGGCTGGTTGAAAGTATTGGTACGTTTCCCGTAGATAAGTCACAAGGTGAGCATTTGGAGGAAAATGTTTCTCTACCAGATGAGTTTAATTGTATAGATGTTGATATTCAAGGAATTGAAGGTGATGTTGACTTGCAATTCTCAGAGTGCTTAGATGAGAGTGCAACAGGTAATTGTGCAGGGGTTAGTTCAGATCTGGACTACAGATTGGGGGTTGAAGTACAATATAATGATGAGGCGCAGGTTGATTTGCATAGAGAGCAAGATGCAGAGGTCCAAGACCAGACTTTGGGGATTGAAAAGTCGACAGTTCTCGATGAGAAAATTCCAAAACAGATGTCACCTGAGCCTGGAAGCGGTGTTACAGAGTGTCACTCTTGTTATTTGCTGCCACCTAAAAATGAAGGTGAGTTCTCTGTGTCTGATTTAGTATGGGGTAAAGTCAGGAGCCACCCCTGGTGGCCTGGACAGATATTCGATCCTGCAGATGCATCAGAGAAGGCTGTGAAATATCATAAGAAGGACTGCTTCTTGGT
Organism: Panax quinquefolius; assembly: GCA_020205615.1. Classification (NCBI taxonomy): domain Eukaryota; kingdom Viridiplantae; phylum Streptophyta; class Magnoliopsida; order Apiales; family Araliaceae; genus Panax; species Panax quinquefolius. Next base: position 128,129,130 of record CM035167.1, read on the forward strand.
AGCATACTTTGGAGATCGAACTTTTGCTTGGAATGATGCATCTCTATTAAGACCATTTAGGGCACATTTCTCTCAGATAGAGAATCAAAGCAATTCAGAAGCATTTCAGCATGCAGTCAACTCTGCTCTAGCTGAAGTTTCCAGGCGGGTAAAGCTGGGCCTGGCCTGCTCCTGCATACCAAAAGTTGCCCTTGTCGAGATTGAATCTCAGATCGTTGAGAATACTGGGATTCATCAAGAAGCAAGTAGAAGATATGGTGTGGATGAATCTACTGGGGTTAGTTGTTTCGAGCCTGAGAAACTTGTGGATAATATAAGATCGTTAGCACTAGTACCATCTGCTGGTGATGATCGATTGGAGCTTGTGATAGCTAAGGCTCAATTATCTTGCTTTTCTAGTTTTAAGGGTCATCGCCCTCTGCCAGAATTCCATATATGTGGGGGGTTGTTGGAAAATCATGCAAATACCTCAGAATTGAGTGAAATGATTGAGAAGCAAATAAAAGGTGTAAACAACTCTTCTAACAAACGTAAACATGATTTGTCAGATTGTCTGCACTCAAGTAAGAAAGAGAGAAGCATGACTGAGTTGATGGGCGATCTGCCACACTCCTCAGATGGTGAAGATGAGCTAGATGGAAACGTTGTGGATAAGTCTGTTACATCTGCTGGCAGAAAAAGAAAGGCTCTTGATTATGTTACTGATGGGTCAGATAAAAGAATAAGTTTCTATACTGCAAAAGTCTCTACTACAGCGGCTCCAATTCCTAAGCCATCCTTCAAGGTTGGTGAGTGCATTCGTAGGGTAGCAAGCCAACTGACTGGGTCCCCGTCACTTTTAAAGTGCAACAGTGAAAAGTTTCTGAAGGTTGATGATGGTGTAGACCAACAGGTTGGATTTGACGTTGCTGTGCAGACTCCTGTTTACTCCCAAAGAGGAAGGATTCTTTCGCCAGAGCACTCGTCTTTAGATGAGTTGCTGTCACAACTTCACTTGGCAGCACGAGATCCCATGAAAGGATACAGCTTCTTGAATACTATTACTTCTTTCTTCTCTGATTTTAGACATTCGATTGCTTTGAGCCAGAACTCTAGAAGGCGGAATCCATCTACAGGTAGAGGCGGTAGAAAGAAAAAAGCATCCAGTGTCATTGCAAACTCTCCTGAAGATTTTGAATTTGATGATGTGAATGATTCTTATTGGACGGACAGGATGGTCCACAACTATGCCGAAGAGCAATTGTTACGTAATGCTCAGAATGGAGAAGGTGAATATCAGCTAGTGAATTATGAGCCAGATATGCCCTTAAAATCAGGTCGGAGATCTCGAAAGCGGGTTTATAGTGGGGATCACGAACTGCAAGCAGAGGAACCAGCAGAGCATGCTGGTGGGAGGAGGCAAGATTGTTCACCAACAGAACTTATATTGAATTTTACAGAGGGAAATTCTGTTCCTTCAGAATTGAATCTTAATAAAATATTTAGGCGGTTTGGGCCTTTGAGGGAATCTGAAACAGAGGTTGATAGGCAGACAAGCCGTGCCAGGGTGGTTTTTAAGAAGTGTTCTGACGCAGAAGTAGCTTTCAGTAGTTCCGGAAAATTCAATATTTTTGGGCCAATGCTTGTTAACTATGAGCTGAGCTATGTGCCATCAGCACCATTTAAAACTTTGGCCCTTGCAACATTACAAGCCCAGGAGGATGCAACTTAATTTCTCCACTCTGGCAGTTATTTGTGTTAGGAGGTTTCAGGTAACTTCTAACATTCCATATCCAAATTTTAACCTTATTAAATGTCCAAACTTTTCAAATGAAATCGGTTTCTGAAGTTACTTGTTTACTATAGAATTCATTGGCGGAGTCTGCTGGAACGAGTCGATCAAAGTTGTGTACAACATTATTTGGCCATCCTTACTTTTGATTTGAGGTGGGAAAGTTGAGACATGAGTGTTACAAAGAAATGACTACCCTGAAGAGGAGTAGAGGACATATAAAAGAGGGGGGGGGTTTACTTAATATATTTATCCTCTACGTCTCCTTTTTTTTCCTTGTCTTGTTTTTAGAGAATTTGCGTCGTTCGCCACCCAGAGGATTGGTCTTAAGGTGAGGATGCCTCAGACTTATTTTTAAAGATTACGCTAGCTTCCCATAAATAGTACATTAAGAGAGAATTTATTACACCATTTTATAGCTTAATGAGGACTCTTCAAGGCCAGATATTGAACTTTACCATTTCCTGTAAATGACCTGAAATTTATTCTAATTCCTGCGTAAAGAATAATTGGTTCACTTAAGAACTTGGTTGTATTTTTTTCCTTGTGAGATCTTATATTCAGCGCTGTAATTGAGTCAAACTTTTGCTATTCAATGGCATTTATTTGCATGCACCTGATAAGCATATCCTCTTTAATGTTTTGTTATATTTTTCTAACTGTATTTCCACTATCATTCTTGTCTAATTATTGGGTTGATTTATAGTTGAGAGAAGCCAGAGGGACTGCTTAATATGAGCTGTGCAACATGCTTGTAATGAATTTCTTAAGTTGGAGGTAATCATTCTCAAGTTCATCTGGTTACGAAAAGATTTGAACGGTTTGTGTTCAGTGCTTAATTGCTTATTGTTTTGTATGTTGGGAAGATGCATGTTATCACCAAAGAGGTCACATATCTCAGTTAGGATGTTGTTTTCACTATTAGCACCCAACCACCTTAATTTGTGTCCTTTGAAGACTATCAGCTTCTTATAATAATGAAACATGATTCTGTTTATTGGTTGTATATGTTAACTAAAGTATACTACTTTCTGTCTTGAACTTTCTATGCCTTCAAAAGTCATATTTGAGACTGTGAGCATGTAACCCATGGAATATCACTGTCACATGTACTTGTGAATTCATTTACATTTTCCTTTGCGTGTGTAGTTTGTTCTTGACTGGGGTCAGAGAGTGGAAGAACCCTATAATGAAATTTGGAAAAGGCTAGCGGAAGTGACCATTTTTTCTGACCGGAAGAAGTGGGTTTGCAATAGACTATGGATTAACAAATATAGAAACAGTGATGGTAGACCTGATGATGAAAGCAATGGTACCCACATTCATATGTTATTGCTTTTGCAGTCAGTTTCATGTTTAGCATTTATGGTTGAAATAAGACTAAATTTTCATGTGGCATAAGTTGCGGTGTGGGTTGAATCTAACTGGTCAGTGGTTACTTAGAATTGAAAGGCATTGTTAGTTTAGTGTTGAAATGGTAGGGTAAAATGTTCCTTGGAGTATGGCATTATATGGTCAAAAGGTAGGATTTTGGAATGAGATTGAATGGTTTTGCGTGGTATGGAGTGGCATTTTACCTTGTAAACGAGCGATGGAATTTTTAGACAGCCAGGAAAGAAGTAGAGTTTAAGTTTTAAAATGGTAGGGTAAACGTAGTTATGATTATGGGATTATATGGTCAAAAGAGTTATTGATTTTGGGATGGGCTTTGTTTTAAATTGGTCGAGTTAAATGTTGTTAAGATTATGGAAAAAGGTGGCATTCACAATAGCTTTATTCCCTACTCAGATGTTATCATTCAGTAGGATGTAATTGAATTTTTTCACTATGTAACATGCTAATGTTCTTGAAGGAAATTTAAAATTTAAAAGTTAAAATTTGAAAGTTCCAACGCGAAATCATGTTTTTGAACGTTGTAACTATTTTATTTAAAAGTAATTGTTGTTTGAATTTAAAAAAATATGACCAATATCGAAAAATAAATATTGCTAGAAATCAAAATGTGCAATTATGTGATGTATTTTAATTATAAAATAATAGACTATAGAAAAGGTTTTATAAAATGATCAAAATTTAGATTAAGATGAGAAAAAAAAAAATGAGTGAATTGTTAGAGAACCTTATCTTTTAACACACATGGTTCCGTCATTTTACATAAATAGAAGTGCACACAAACAAAACACAACTTTAATTATATAAGGATAAGTCAATCCATAATATATTAAATGCACTGTCAAATAATGAAGGACTACAATGTTTGTATAGAAATCAATCCATAAATTTTCAGTTGAGATTAAGTAAAAATCCTAAATCGTTGAATTTAAAAAATTTAAAAAAAAACAACTCTTTAATAATTTTCTACTTCCTCCTAATTAATTCCCTACATAATTATCTCTCTAAAAAACAATATATCATAATATGTAATTAATTTCTTGATCTTCTTTATTTCCTCTGCATCATAGAGGGAGGAGAAACCACTAATTGGCAAATGGCAATGCAGTAAGGCCCTTCTTTACCACCAAAACAGTATTCACGGGTTAACTCGTTAAAGAAGTGTTGATATTTTTGGAGACCATTATGCTACAAATGAAGCATGGTGTCTGTTGATTGCTTCGAGGAGTTGGAAAATTGGTCTTGTAGAAGTAAGGGGGTAAACAAATCTTGGGTCAACTCCATTGGCGGACTTGTGAAACTGAGAGTGCGATGGTCGTTGAGTGATATGCTCATCTACTAACCAGTTGAAGATGAATATTATTTTTGGGGTTTTAAGCTATAAAAATTTAATTTTTACAGCTTGTCCCCCCAAAGTGGCTTAAGTACAAAAGTAAGTCTTCAAAAGAATGAGTTAAGTACACAAGTCAAAAGTATAATATGCTATAGAGACTATTATCCTCAAAGAGGCCCCCATGTTTTATGAAAGAGTAGATTTTGCTAGTATACTTATGTGAGGTTCACTACTATTATATTTAAGCTAAATATAAGGATTAATATGGAATTATTGTATACCCTATCCTCTAATTTGAAATTCTTAGTTAGGTAAAAATTGTACTTCAGCCATTCTTTGGGGGACGGCAGTTGTATCTTATTTTGATTACTAAGTTGGTAAACAATCAATATATGTGAATGAACATGATTTGCTCCATCTAAATTTTCTTGCCCCTCTTGGCCTCTTTACTTTTGGATGTCCCAAAACTTGCCCTCGTAGTTTTGAGATTTTTCCAAGGTACATAGTGTATCACTGTTTTAAAGTAAAAGAATCATAATGCGGGGTTCAAAAAAGGCTTATTTTGAACTTCCTAGTAACCTCTTACCAATCTCATTGTTTTCTAGACTGCATAGAAGTCAAATGGGGACACGAGGGAGTACATATTGAGCTGTTATGTACTTGTAAATTGTTTTTAGCTGTTAAGGAATAATAAATTAAATACACATTCTTTAAGATCATCTATATAACTATATTATTAAGGGAGAGCAAAAGGAGCGGTTATTTTTTTGGACTCTAGGTCTCTGGTAAATTTTTTTTTAAAATTACCCTAATGTTTGTATCCCTATATTTTCTCTCCACCCCAATTATCCACCACCTCCTAATTTCTCTCACCCGCTAAATTTGTACTTTTATTTTTTAATTTGCGAGGTGACTAGTAGTTATGAATGTCCAAGGATTTGCTTAGCATTTCATATTTAGAAGCTGCTTATTCATTTCCTAATTTGTATATCAGCTCTAGACCAAGCTCGTGCAAGTGTTTTTTTTGAAGAATTTCCTGTATACATAGCCAGTATGGTGCTATGGTTCTATTGATGTAAAAAAGAGTGAAGTTAATTCGTGGAAGTTGATCTGTTTTTATTTGATTATTCAGTAAACTCAATTTCATTTGTTTTCACATGACTTTTTATGTGGTTTTGGAATATCATGTAAGTTGGTTTGATGAATGACAGAGAACCATATATAAAATGGACAAATAACTTTCTACAGGACCTTTATATTACGCCTTACATGTCAACAAATACTCATTTCCCTTCCATAGCTTAATATCTTAAATGTTTTCATGAATTTTCCATGTGGCAGTTAAATTGTTTCAGATTATTTCAGGAAATTTACCATAAAATAAAAGGGAAAAAAGAAAAGAAATGATAGAATATTTTGGCAAGGCCAAACATGAACTTTCTTGTTGCTGATGCTTGTGCTAGGGTGGTTTGCCTTGCTTAGGTATTGAGAGGATGCAAATGTTTAACTAAAAAAATGATTTTTTTTTTTTTTTTGGGGGGGGGGGGAGGTTATCTCAGCTTCTTTGGGACTAAGTTTGATAGTCAGAACATTTGGAAAGTGTTTGGTAGGTAAATGCTAGAAGTTTTGTAGAAGAATTGGAAGTTATGCTCGAAAATTTTATCTCAATTGAACGGCTGGTAGAGTAATAATTCATCACATCACTAGAACTAAACTAGGCAGAGTCTGTGTTGGAAAAGAAGAAAATGCGCGCACTATTTGATAATTGTCTCTGTTGTGACCTAAATCTATAAACTATATCTGATATACATTCTTTGCTACTAATGTCAACTTGTAGACTGGCGAATTCTTCATACTTCTTTCTGTTTCTCTCTTAGTTGTTGAAATCTTACTGTTAAAGTATTCATTCTAGACTTGGTTGTATTTCATTTCTCCTGTCTTAAGTGATCGCTTACTAAATGTAGATATTTCTACATTTCTGGATGGATCTTATTCGGTAACACTTCACTTGCTGTTAGTTTTTGTTTAGCAAGTAACATTTTGGAAGGCTTTTTTTATAAGGGAATTGTTAAATCATTTTTTGGTATCAGTAGATGTATAGCTTTATAAGATCTATAACGACACTTTTGTTGTGGAAATAACAATTTTTGTTGTGGATTTAACAATTTCCTTTTTTTATAATCATTTCAATCCGAAAAAGAATATATTATCTAAAGAATGCAGTAATGGGAAAAGGGTGTCCTCGAGTTGTTTGTGCATTGTTCTACTTTCTTCGTAAGATGTTGAACTTTCTCTAGGTTACACCTGGGTTTTATTTCATCGGCTGTTTATTCTGTTATAGAAATTTATTATGGGTTATTTATGATGCAGTTCAATGGCTCCAGGCATCTGAGAATTTTTAAACCATTTAATTAGTTTTATAGTTCTTGAATTCTACTTTTGGCTGTCCTGTTTTAAGCTTTGTGATGTTTGTATTCCCCTAGTTCTGAAGCGAATCTCATTAGATTTTCTAGTTTTGGACTTGTATAAGTTGGACATGATTCTTTTCAATAATTAATTACAAAGAAGCAGCTAAACTGTGTTTGTAAGTTTTTTTTAAGGGGAGGGGAATGGAAAATAAATAAAATCGGCAAAATTAATGATTTTGCCACTATAGTTTGTAGCTTTTATTTATTACGCCACTGAATTTTTAATTTTTTAAATTACATCAGTAAACTAATTAAAAAAAACAATTGGGTCATTCTGTTAAACTATTTCATATTTTTTTCCTACGTGGCTGGTAAAAAAAAGGGAAATAAAAATAAAATGACATCTGTACTTACGTGGATTAATATATTCATACTTTCTCTTCCTCTTTTTTATCACGTCATAAAAACCAATTAACCTTTCCTCCATATTCGGCCCATCCATTCTTCTTTTCCACCCATCGTTATGCTTGATTTATGTTTGGGTATTTTCTGTCATCCTCAAGTGTGACTTAACTTGAAATCTTTGTTTTGTCTATTTTGGCTAAGCACAGTGGCTTATAGGTTGTGTCCTTTCCTGGTTTATGTGAGTAAGGGAGGATTTCGTTGGGGCTATTGGTTTGAGTTGCTTCGGATCTGGTGTGGTGGCCTTTTTGGAAGGTGTCTGGTTGTTTTCGGTGTTTTTCAAATCTTTGGCGGTGTTGGTTCGATCTTGTTCTGGTCGTCGGATTTTGGGTTCAATTGATGGGCTCGGTTCTGGTTCTGGTGCTTTGGATCTGAGGTCTTATCCTGTCGATCCGTGTGCTTGTGCAAACTGGGTTTCATGTTTTAATTTGTTTATCTTTGCCATGATTAGATTTGGGAGTCGTGTGTTGATTTCTTGCAGTTCTATTGCATTTCCTCTTCAATAATCAGTTTGGGTGTTCTTATTTGATCTGTTTGTTTTTCGTTCAAATAGATTTTATCTTTCCAGTGTAATAATCGATGTTTATTATCTGAAATCATTTCTTGATCTGATCTCTGATTGTTTGGGTTGATTGGCTTGATTCAGGTGATTAATTGCTATGTTCTGCTATCTCCTCCTTGTTTATGGGTGTTGTAGCTGTTAATGCTATTTTGGATATGGGCTAATTTTGTCGCCGGCAGCCATGGTGGCTTCTTGTTCTTACATGGATTAGTATATTAATAACACCTCCATAAGTCGACCTTTGTGATGCAGCAAATCTGGACCTAAAAGATCGAAAATGAAGTCCATCTGTTAATTTGAAATTTGAAAGTGTGGGCCCCAATTGTACAGCCCAAGGTCAACCTCACTCTGCCCCATATCGGAATAACAACCACCGGCGAACTGCAGCAGCGACCGGCCAGAGAGACGCCCAAACAGATGGAAACAGATGAACATGTCATTTTCTTTTCTTTTTTCATTTTCTTTTACCAGCCACAGGAAAAAAACATGAAATAGTTTAACTGACGTTAAATCAATTTAACAGAATGACCTAATTGCTTTTTTTTTAATTAGTTTATTGGTGTAATTTAAAAAATTAAAAATTCAGTGATGTAATAAATAAAAGCTGCCAATTATAGTGGCGAAATTATTAGTTTTGCCAATTAAAATCTCTTCAAATCTCATGTTTTTGAGTTGTTTTAGGGAGGAAAGGAGGAGATTTAGCAGTAAAGTTGATTTTATTTTTGGCTTAAAACTTTTTCGGAGGAGAATTTGGAGGAATGAGAAAGGATGAAAAAGTTATTGTACACATTCGAAAATTCATTCTTGTTACTAATTATGCATTAGAGCAAAATAGTCTTTTAGAGACAACCTTGGAAGTCAAAATCGTTAAACTAGACTCCCGGAGACCAATGTTTTAAAAGGCGCTAGGCAGGACGCGAGCGGGCGGCCAGGGGGGCCTAGCGCCTAGGGGCTTAGGCAATATTTTTTTTTTTAGCCAATTTTAATATTCTATCTTACATTTATCCAAACAAAATAATAATATAACGCAAAATAATCTATAATAATGATAATAAAGGTTTTTGCTTAAAGTTCAAACACATATTCATATTGCTAATATCAAAGTTCAAACATAAACATGCAATTGTTCAAAGTTTAAACATATTTTTAACGTATTAATTTTATTCATAAACAAATTTTTTGAAATAATAAAATTTAAAATTTCAAGAATTTAATTCAATATTAAAACTTAAGAAACTAAACATAAATTTAAGAATTATATTGAATTAAACTAAATATTACAAATGTATCATCATTTATATAATTTGAAGTTGGTACAAGTTCAAAAAATTATAACTGTAGTAGAATTATCCATTTGACTTGATATTGTTCACTTCTTGTTGTGATTTGATATGCTACAACATGTATTATGAATATTGTAAATAATTAGAAAAATAAATATATTAAGATTTTATTTGGGTAGTTATTAAAATAAAAAAACACTCCGCCTAGACCTCACCTAATCACCACCTAATTTTTTGGAGGAATTTTTTTGCCGCATTGGGCCTAAGTGAGGTGCTTAGGGGGTCTCATGCTTAAGCGCTTAGTGCGGTGGAGGAACTGGAGAGCCTGCTGAGGCGTCGAGGGGCTGGCGCTGGCGAACTTAGGCGGAGATTTTTAGAACACTGCCGGAGATAACCATAGAAGTCAAAATCATCAAAACAAACTCCCGGAGACAACCCCGAGAAATCATTAAACCAGCCTCGGAGACGATCCCGGGAAATCATCAAATCAAACCATTAGAGACAACCCCGGGAAATTATCAAACCAACTCCCCGGAGACGACCTCGGGAAATCATCAAACCAGCCCCCAAAGACAACACCGGGAAATCATCAAACCAGCCCCGAAGACGGCATCGGGAAGTCATCAAACTAAACCCCAGAAGACAGCTCCGTGGGACATCAAATCAACTTCAGAGACGACCTTGAAGACAGACAAGAGTCGACAACAGTCAAACCCCGGAGATAACCTTGAGAAAAGACAGCTGCAACACATCAAAAATAATTTATGTTTATATCTTCCGCAATAGTTATAGAATTGGTGTACCAGGTTCGTGGTGATTAGTACCCGGATTTGGGGGTGTCAAAGTCAGTGATAGAATCCTGTTGGAAATAATTCCAACCAAAACATCCAGCATCCATAACATCACATCATGCTGCATTGCATGACATCATTTAAATCTTGTCGTATTTCAAGTGTCTAGTAATCTTTATCGTGTACATGCCATTACATTGCATAAACATGATAAAGAGGGGCATCTGTAGACACTCAAAATTTTGCATTCCAGTTACTAACCATGCATGAGGGCAAAATCATCTTTTATCACCTAGAGATAACCTTGGGAGTCAAAATCATCAAATCAAACCCCAGTGGCAACCCCGGGAGATTAAGTCAAACCCCGGAAGATCAAATCAAGCCCCGGTGACAACCCCGAGAGATCAAGTCAAGCCCCGGAGACAACCCCAGGAGATCAAGTCCAACCTCGGAGACAACCCCGAGAGATCAAACCATCCTCACAGACAACCCTAAGGACTATCAAAAGTCAAATGGCAGTCCAATCTCGGAGACAACCCTGAGAAAATACGGCTACAACTGCATCAAGCCTGGAACCAACCCGAGAGGGGCAAAATAGTAATTTTTCCAACTCAATGTCAATTCACCCCAAATCACTGCAAAAGAAGTCATGCAGAACCATAACATCAATCCCGAGTGAAAACAACATAAGACAACTCAACGGATGAACTGCGAATACTTGAAGATCTGGTCATGGATCCATCTTCCCGGATTCAAAAAATGTCAAATCCTATGTCATTGTGTAGCTCTCGTCAAAGGCTTTCCAAAAAGGTATATCACGCCTCCATCGGATTCTCGGATTGAAAGTTATGTAGGTTCGTGGGGACAATGCATTGGCCCAAGTGCACGAACTTTGAGACAACGGAACCCACGGGCCCGGGCCCACCCGGACATTCGCAAGTAGACCCGTGACTACTTTGGTCTATAAATAGACCCCCCATCACCAAAAAAAAAAGAAAAAAAGAGAGAAAACTCTGTCCATTTCAGCTCATAACCCCACCTATAGTGTTCCAAACTTCAATATTTTTCTTTCTAAACACTTGTATACATATATTCTATGACATATCAAATTTTAACCGGTGGAAACTGAGTTTTCAAGCTCCAAAAGCTCATATATGTATAATGTGGGGCCCATATACACACATATATATACTGCGGGCCCCATATACATGTGTGTGTATATAAGTATTATGTGACCCTTTTTTATGTGATAGTAGCATTGTTGCTCATAAAACATAATAGTACTAAGGGGTGTTTGATAAAAACTAAATGAATCTGAATCTGAATGTGAGCTGAATCTAAATGAAAAAAGTTGTTTGATAATTGACATGTCTGAAACATCTGAATAACATATTTTTATTATTTTTCCCCTTTATAAAAATTCAAAAAAATGTTGTAAATTTATTTAATATTACTTATATAATAGTTAATATTGTAAAAAAAAAAAAAGTTCATTCAGCCGCTCATTCAGCCATTTAGCCAAAAAAATGGACTAAACTATTCAAATTCAAAATCTTACGAATGGTCAATTTGGTTCGATCATCTAGACAATTTTTTAAAATAAACGTACTTTCGATAGTATCGATTGACCGTTCAAATTTGAAATCAAACAACCCCTAAATAAATATAAAAAAAACTTTGTTTTTATCTGTTAGTATTGGAATCCCCATTGTCATTCTCTCTCCACACATAGGGGTGATAGCCGAGCCAAGTAGTTCAGTACTCGACTCGAGATCGGCTCGAAAATAAGAACCAAAGCTCGAATTCAAAGTTGAATCTGATCCATACTCGTTTTCTGTTTAATGATACACGAGTCGAACTCGAGCATACCAGTGTTCGCTCATATTAATGTTTGAGTATTTCATTTTATGTCAAACCATACTCGATACCTGCTCGATGGATCATATTCGAATATTGGTCTGATCCATGCTAGTAAGCTAAATATGTGATATTTGTATCAATCTTTATAATTTATAAAGTGTAGTATGAAATTGTGTAAACTTGTACTTGAATAAATCAATGAATTGAATGTCAGTTTATATTTCATTCTTTATAATTTCAATACATAAATAAAAGTGAAAAAGTTATATATATATAAATATTAGTTAAGTAACCAATTTAGTATGTAGTGGTTCAGTTTTAAGTGAAATGGTTCATATTCGAAACTAGATTTGAAGGCTCATTAGTAACTCGCTTTGTAAACGAGTCGTGTACTTACGAGCCGAGTAGGTCCGAGTAATGATCCGAGTTGAATTCGAGCTCAATTTTTTCGAGTCGAGCCAAATCTGAGCATGAAGGTGTTCGCTGAGATTCGACTCGTTTGCACCCCTACTTACACACACTAAAGCACTTCCTCTCCCCCCCTTCTCTCTCTCCCCAAAGAACAAACACCACATTGTTGACGCTTCTTCTTCATCCAATGGTTTCCTCGCAAAAGCGTATCGCTCCTCCTCCAAAATGGCCTCCCACCTAAACCACCAAAACGGCTTCAAAAACCTAGACTTTCCCTCATCACTCACGGGAGATCCGCTGAGTTCTCCCATCACGACCCCAATCGCGCCGAATCAATAACGACGACTTTGGCTCTTGCGAGTCTTCTATAATCGCAGCCAACAAAGACCAACAACTCCAGGTTCCTGCAAATGCCCGACCACTACTACTTTAACACTCTCCAAAGCTCAATTCTCCAATCCCGCCAATTCATTAAAACCCTAATCAACGTCGACATTTTGTGTTGGACTCTTTTCAAACTCGCCCTTTCAAATAAAATTCAACACATAGAAAATATAAAGGGTAAAAAAGAGGAATTCCAAAGAAAGAAAATGTTTCCCGTCGTCGACACTAGATTTTTTTATGAAATTGATAGAAGCGACCACTTTAAATATGTTACTAAATTTTTAGTCAGTGATACTATGTGTAACTATAATTGAGAGTATAAATATATAATACTTAATATAAGTAGTCTATATATTTTATATTTTTTAAAATTATAAATCGTTGTGGTCCAACGATTTATTGACCAAACTCGACCTGAATTACATTTCGAGTTTGAATTTTTGTTCGAACTCAACTCGACTAACTTTCAAATTAAATTTTAACAATTGAACATGGGACTAGACCGACTCACCCAATCGACAATTCTATTATTTAAGATTTCCTTTTAGGGTTCTTTACAGAAATATACAACAATTAGAAAGTAATTACACCATTAGTGCATCAACAAAATAATTATAAAAAAAGTGTAATTAGGATCCATATTACAAAAATAGTACAATTCACATTAATAAGGAAACCTAAAATAAAGGAGAAATAATTGCCATAATTAATAATTCAAATTCAAATATTTGGGATCTAACAACAAAAATAAATTCAAATATTCAAATTCAAATATTCATCTCCCTTACATACACTTTGAAATAATAGTTAACAAATAAGTAAATAAATAAATAAATAAACTATCTGTACATGTAAATTGGGCTCTGTTTCAGTTTTTACTTTTTTAGTTCTCTCTTCCATGGGCTTTTCTTCCGCCTACTCAAATCATTACTGCCATGCGAATCTCCGTTGTCCAAAACGCCAATGAGAAGAAGAAGAAGATTCACCCCTACAAAAAGTTTAAAAATAAATAGATGTAACTTTTATTGTTCTGAAATTTTTTTATGACTATTTTGTTACTCATAAATACTAAAATGGTTACCTTTGTATGAATGGTTGGCTACCAACTGCATCACATTCAAACTAAATTGGTAACTTAATAAAACTGAATTGGTTACCTTAGTCTGAAGGTTTGAACTACAGGTGTGGATGTGAAATGGTTACCTTGGTATGAAGGTTTGCTTACCTTGATCTGAAGTTTTGGTTACCAACTGCACTAAGAAAAAATTGAAAGTGTGGAGGTTGATTGGTTACTTTGATATGACAGTTTGGTTACCTTGGTATGAAGGTTTGGTTACCATTAGAAGGAACACATTGAACACGTCAGAATGAGCTTTCTCAATCTCATCAAACAAAATAACTGTATATGGCCTCCTGCGGACAGTTTTTGTCAACTGACCTCCTTCGTCATACCCAACAATACCAACATATTATCACCCTGATGACCCAGTAACACCAAACCATTACATGAACCAAAAACACAAGCATCTCGATATTTCTTTATTGGAAAACACAACCTCTCAATTTCACAAGACTATCCACTTCCCATCTCCTAGACTATCCACTCATGACTGAATTTCAACTTCGTACTCTAAGCGACTAATAACTCGCGCTTGTGGAAAGTTCTACCAGAGAGAAGAAGAAGCGAGGGCTATTGTTGGAGAATTTGAGAAAGCTACCAATAGGATAGTCTGTTGGCTCTCGCCTTGCAAAGTTTGGATGAGTGATGGCTTCCCATTCATAGAAACGATATTTTCATAATACTTAACCTTTTGTCCAAGAGGAGAAAGAAAATGATGGTCAAACAAGAGGATGAGTGACGGCTTGTTAGGTGTGTGTGTGTGTGTGTGTATATATATATATATATATATATATATATATATATATATATATAGAGTTCCATCCACGACAACTGTTCTCTTGTGGAGCAACCCCCTTTTTCAGCTGTGAAATTTCTACCGAGCAAAAAAATAAATAAAAATTTCACATGCCAAAAAAGGGGTTGCTCCACAACAATCGGTTGCTGTGGATGGAACCCCTATATATATACGCGTTGAATGAAGAAGAAGGGTGATGACTAACTAATGCAATTGTTCTAGATAAGGAGAGAGAGAAGAAGTCATGGGGATAACTAATCCCTAAATTAAACAATTCTAATTGCATACTAATTCTCTAAATTAAGGAATCCTAATTACACTAATATTGTAAATAAATATGAAATTGTATTAATTGTGTAAATATTTTATGAGTACACTATTGTTGTAATTATTTTCAAAAATGTAATTCATCCATCCTTTTATAGTCCAAAATGTGAGACCCCAGATTTTATCAATAAAGATTTAAATTTTGTCGAAATAATTTTTAAATATTATGGTGTGAATTTGAGATAATATTATAGTTGTGGGTAGTATTTATAAATTTTGCAAAGTATGCAAGTGGTTATATTATATCGATTGGTTGGGAATATTAGGTTTAGCGAGGAATATTCGTACAACTACTCAATCATTGGTGGACCCTACAATGTAATTATTATTCGGATTGAGAAAACGCATAAAAAATATTTTATTGAAATAACGACGGAAGTTTTACTGGTGATATCTTTGTTGAACTACTCGGTAGTAAAAGAAAAAGAATATGTCGTGTGGTTGCGTAGTAACACTGCGGTATTGATTATTGATGCTTATGTGAGAAGTCACCAGCTTTTGATTCCATTATTGTCGATTAATAATATGAATTATTATAGCGATAATGACGTTTTGTTTTATTCAGATTATTAACGTAATAAAAAATGAAACATCTTTTATATAAAATGTAATACTTTATTAAAGTTATTCTATAAATAGAATATATTATATTTTATTATGCATAGTGTTGCATAGTGTTTTGCATAGTGTTTTGCATAGTGTTGCATAGTGTTTGCATAGTAAAATGTTTTTTATATAAATAGAATATATTATATTTTATTTAAAAGATTTTGCTTTAAATATGGACCGTCAGTTAAAAGTAAATCAATCTGGACCGCTCATGGATTAATTACTATGCATTCTATTTTCCTATAAATAGAAGCTCATTCCTTCATTATTTTCTTACGAATTCACCAAACTCTGAGAGAAATTATAGAGAGAAGCTATAGAGAAAAAATCTATAGAGAGAAAGAAGAAGAGTATTACGTACTTCACTACTTTGATATCCGATGTCTTTTTACGGTGAGGGGTATTATTTGTTGTATTCTGTAAGGGATATTATTCGCTTGTATTCATGAAGAGAACCTCTGTTATTCCATTCATTATTATTACATTGGAATAACTTTTAAAAGTGGTATACCCTATACATAACTTTGTATATGCGCAGATACCCTATACTTGGTGAAATCCTTATGTTATTCCATCCTTATTTATTCATTGGAATAACTTTGTATCTGCTGAATCCCCTATACTTGGTGATCTTCTTCATTA
The DNA here is from genome assembly GCA_020205615.1 of Panax quinquefolius. Lineage (NCBI taxonomy): Eukaryota > Viridiplantae > Streptophyta > Magnoliopsida > Apiales > Araliaceae > Panax > Panax quinquefolius. Next base: position 128,145,281 of record CM035167.1, read on the forward strand.
TTTCATTCTTTATTATTACATTGGAATATCCTCATGCATGTGTTTTACACCGGACTGGTTCCATTGTTTATTATTCCGCATTTATTATTACATTTAGAATATCACTGCATGTTTTTTACACCGGACACAGTTCCATTGTTTATTATTCAAAGATTTATTATTACATTGGATCATCCTCGTCTTGGTGTGAATTTCACGACCGGTTCCGTTATTATTATTCTGTTGAATAACTTTTGTCATGCTGAAATCTGCATGCATGGTGATTTCTTTTGTTATTTCATTCTTTATTATACCCAATTAGTTAAAACTTTGACTTATACTACTCCATGAAATTAGTAGAATATCCTTGATATTTACGTTTCATCCATATCTTTTCATGGAAATATTCTTCCGATCATTCTTGAATTTTACTCTACAAAACAAAGATCTTGTTGACAATTTGGGCGTTACTTAATTCCTCGGATAAAATAATTCTTGAACTTGTTTTATTGAATTATTATGTCATTGTCATCATCCTCGTGATATATTATGTTATCTTTGGCTTACGTGCATAGATGAACTTAGTATGATTATGACCGGGATCATTCGGTATAATCATGGCTTGTTATAAATGATGTGATAAAAGTCCTCGGAAAGCACATGTAATGCGTGATGGATAGTTTTGGTATGATTATGACCAGGGTGATTCGCTATAGTCATGACCATTGATAATTTGATGAAAATCCTTGACCAGGTAGTACGAGGATGATTAGATGTGGTGGTTTATTTATTAAGTTGAGTCTCGTGATAAAAAAATTGATGAAAACCTTTTAAACCTAAAAGATAGTAGATTTTATTCTCTACTTGACTCTTTTAATGGATTGCATATTCCGCTGCAGATTAAACCGGTTTGTCTATTGTATTTTATCGGTTTAACATCATTGAAGGCTAATGATAATTTATTCGCATTATCTTAGTCGTAATATTTCTTCTTGGGCTAGTTGAGCTCACCCTTTTCTTTCTTTCACCGTTCTCTTGAAATGAGAACATAGTTGGAGACGAGTCGGGAAACCGGAGTAATGGTCCGGAAGGATAGCATTAGTTGCCTCTCACTATTATGTGAAATAGTGTGATAATAGTTGTAATGAGGACTCCTTTTGAGTTTGTATAATATCTAGTAGACAATATTTGTATTCAAACTCACGATTTATGTCGTATTGTACACGCAGCTTAGGTTAGTAAGTTGTATTTGAATTTATGTACCATGTAAGTGGCGACCCAAGACGGGTGACGATACCTAATTTTGGGGGCGTCACAGTTGGTATCAGAGCTTAGGGATATGATCCCTGGCTAAGATGCGAGATAAGAACTAGGAGGGGAGAGACGGAAAATTCCTTCGCTAGTATGACCTACCTAAGTTTATTTGTTATTTAATTGGTCGGTCAGTATAGGGATAATATTTGATATATTAATTAACCCTTTTGCTTCACAATTCCTTTCAGGTAATAAGAGTGTAGCTAGGTCGAGCGGGGGTAACAGTGGAATAGAACGGTGGTCATCATTTAGTAGTTATATTTGGTGAATCAACTAGGGTGAAGCGAACCCAACGTTGAAAGAGTGTTTTGCCACTATCATACAAGATGTCTAATGACATACAACCTCGTGTCATCATAAGACAGGGTTGTGCTCATCCACTTGCTGAGTATATTTACGAGCACTACCTATATGATCTTGGTGTTTGTTTGAAGTATAATTCTCAATTTGAGACAGTGGAGATAATGATAAATCAAGAGAAGACTCACCATTGGGAAGAATATGATAGTAATCTTCTCATTTTTCTTTGGGGTCTATTGGGTAAACCAAGAATAATTCTGTGGCCATATGATATCTATCATAACCTAGAAGCATGGCCTCCCATGTAACGAAGGTTTCCTTGAGCACTTCCAAAGATTCTAATTTCTAAAACAGTTTTGACTATATATTTATATAAGGTGTCATTGTGACGTCTTTATCCAAAGTTGGGATGAAAGTCACAATTGGTATTAATGTGACGTCTTATCCAAATCTTGGGCGAGAGTAATGATTTTGAATGATATTTATATCATTAATAAATTTCTTGACGTATTCTTGAAGATTTCTAGCCTACCCTAGAGCGTGAAATCGAATTTTGTATCAACCCAAAGATCTGAAAACCCATTTCTTAAACCCTCAAATATTTCTTCAACTAAAAGGATGCATTTACGTGGATTATGATGAAAGTCATAATAAAAGTATAGAACTAATAAAAATCATGGGTATATGAAGTATTAGTAAGTTTTATGATGAGTTATGTTGGTTAGTATGTGAAAACATGAAAGTTTCTTAGAAATCACAAAGAGTTGAAAATCAGATTTTAGTGAAAAACATAACATGAAATTCAATTGACCATATCTCCTATTATATTTTGAATTTTTGAGTGTGGTCAATTCCTAGAGTTAGATCTATGAGTTACCTAACTAATCCAAGTGAAATTGCTAGAAAAGGTGTTGTAGATTTTTGTGTGGACTAATTTTAGCAAAGGAGACCAAAGCTGTAAATTTCAAAATGCTACTGCCCTTGAAACTTTAAGGGACTGTTTCGGCCACTTAAATTATGAGAAAAATTCTGGCCTTTTGGGACATGAAAGTATACGGTATAAAGTACCTCCTGTCCAAAAATGAGCTCATTCTGACTTAAAATGAGCAAGTTATGACTATTTCAATATTTAGGTTTTTCCGACGAAAAACGCTATAACCAGAGTTCTATAACTCCGATGACCATGAAATTTAAACTAGAAGCTCACGTTAACATGTGTAAGGTCCTGCCAAGATTTGGGAATTTTGGAGTTAAACTTGAGGTAGCTAATTTCTTAAGGAATTAATTAGAAATTGATTTTAAAAAAATAGTAAATGAATTTTAAAATTCCGAGAAAAAATATTTTTCATTATGGGACTATATTATGCTAAATCCCAGAAAAGAAATATTTTGGGACTGATTTGGTATTTTTATGAAAATAGTTTAGTTACGAACATATGAGTTAAATATGTTATGTGAAGTAACAAAGTTGAAAATAGGATTTTATGGCTAGAGAATCCTATATAGAGTATATGCATATTTTTTTGATGAGGATTTGATAATTGGTGATGATATTTTATGAGTATGGCATTTTGAATGATTAAATGCATTATATGGTAAAGCGTAAACAATTGAGAAAAATTGTTTATAAATTTAAGAAGTGATTAAAATATTGTTATAATATTAATGTTATTAGATTATGAGATTATTAAGTGATTGATAACATGGGGATATTCTTGAATCCTGGATAAATTATATTATAAATGTTTAATATTTATCCTTTATCTCATTTGATTGATTCGTTATATCATTATCCTCATGTTTATATTATGTTGAAAGTCATCTGTGGCCTGTAGTGCATTGATAGACTTGGTATGATTATGACCAAGGATTATTCGGTATAATCATGACCGTAATTGACAACACAAATATCCTTGGCCAGTAGTGCATGGATAATTCGTGGTCGTGATACTATTAAGCTGAGTCTCAGCATTATTGGTTTTACAGTTGTATATCTTTGGCTTGTAGTGCAAAGATGAATTGTTAATGAATATCTTTGGCCGGATTACAAAGATGAATTAAATGTTTTCAACGATAAAGGTATTCAAGGTATCCTCACCTCTTTATCATACCAGGTACGTACCCTAATTTCGAGGGCGAAATTCCATAAGGAGGGGAGATTGTGAGACCCCAGATTTTATCAATAAAGATTTAAATTTTATCGAAATAATTTTTAAATATTATGGTGTGAATTTGAGATAATATTATAGTTGTGGGTAGTATTTATAAATTTTGCAAAGTATGCAAGTGGTTATATTATATCGATTGGTTTGGGAATATTAGGTTTAGCGAGGAATATTCGCATACAACTACTCAATCATTGGTGGACCCCACAATGTAATTATTGTCGGATTGAGAAAACGACAAAAATATTTTATTGAAATAACGACGGAAGTTTCTACCGTTTGATCTTGTTGAACTACTCATTAGTAAAAGAAATGCGATGTCGTGTGGTTGCGTAGTAAGACACCGGTATTGATTATTGATGCTTATGTGAGAAGTCACTGTTTGATTCCATTATTATTCGATTAATAATATGAATTATTATAGCGATAATGACGTTTTTTTTTTTTTCAGATTATTAACGTAATAAAAGCGAAACATCTTTTATATAAAATGAAATACTTTATTAAAGTTATTCTATAAATAGAATATATTATATTTTATTATTATTATTGCATAGTGTTTTGCATAGTGTTTTGCATAGTGTTGCATAGTGTTTGCATAGTAAAATGTTTTTATATAAATAGAATATATTATATTTTATTTAAAAGATTTTGCTTTAAATATGGATAGTCGATTAAAGTAAATCAATCTGACCGCTTCATGGATTAATTACTATGCATTCTATTTTCCTATAAATAGAAGCTCATTCCTTCATTATTTTCTTACGAATTCACCGAAACTCTAGAGAGAGAAATTATAGAGAGAAGCTATAGAGAAAAATCTATAGAGAGAAAAGAAGAAGAGTATTCTGGTACTTCACTACTTTGATATCCAAATCTTTTTACTAGTAAGGGTATTATTTGTTGTACCTGTAAGGGATATTATTCGTTTGTATTCATGAAGAGAACCTCTGTTATTCCATTCATTATTATTACATTGGAATAACTTTTAAAAAGTGGTATACCCTATACATAACTTTGTATATGCGGCGATACCCTATACTTGGTGAAATCCTTATGTTATTCCATCCTTATTTATTCATTGGAATAACTCGTTGTATCTGCTGAATCCCCTATACTTGGTGATCTTCTTCTCATTATTTCATTCTTTATTATTCATTTTGAATATCCCATCGTGTGTTTTACACGGACACTGGTTCCATTGTTTATTATTCCGCATTTATTATTCTCGTTGGAATATCCATGCATGTGTTTTACACATCGACTGGTTCCATTGTTAATTATTCAAAGATTTATTATTACATTGGATCATCCTGCTTGTGTGAATTTCACCGACTGTTCCGTTATTATTATTCTCATTGGAATAACTTTACATCATCTGCAATCTGCGCATGCATGGTGATTTCTTTTGTTATTTCATTCTTTATTATACCCAATTGGTTAAAACTTTGACTTCTATACTCCATGAAATTAGTAGAATATCCTTGATATTTACGTTTCATCCAAAGATCTTTTCATGGAAATATTCTTCCGATCATTCTTGAATTTTACTCTACAAAACAAAGATCTTGTTGACAATTTGGGCGTTACTTAATTCTGGATAAAATAATTCTTGAACTTGTTTTATTGAATTATTATGTCATTGTCATCATCCTCATGATATATTATGTTATCTTTGGCTTACGTGCATAGATGAACTTAGTATGATTATGACCGAGGGGATCATTCTTAAGATAATCGTGGCTTGTTATAAATGATGTGATAAAAGTCCTCGATGAGCTTTGTAATGCAAATGATGGATAGTTTTGGTATGATTATGACCAGGGGTGATTCTAAGTATAGTCATGACCATTGATAATTTGATGAAAATCCTTGACCGTGGTACGTGGATGATTAGATGTGGTGGTTTATTTATTAAAATTTGAGTCTCGTGATAAAAAAATTGATGAAAACCTTTTAAAACCTAAAAGATAGTAGATTTTATTCTCTACTTGACTCTTTTAATGGATTGCATATTCCATTGCAGCTTAAACCGGTTGTCTATTGTATTTTATCGCTTAACACTATTGAAGGCTAATGATAATTTATTCTCGATTATCTTAGTCGTAATATTTCTTCTTGGGCTAGTTGAGCTCACCTTTTCTTTCACCGTTTTTCTCTTGAAAATGAGAACATAAATTTGGGACGAGTCGGGAACGGAGTAATGGTCCGAGGATAGCATTAGTTGCCTCACTATTACGTGAAATAGTGTGATAATAGTTGTAATGAGGACTCCTTTTGAGTTTGTATAATATCTAGTAGACAATATTTGTATTCAAACTCACGCTTATGTCATATTATTGTACACGACAGTTAGGTTAGTAAGTTGTATTTGAATTTATGTACCATGTAAGTGGCGACCCAAGACGGGTGACGATACCTAATTTTGGGGGCGTCACGGTTTGTATATCGAGCTTAGGATATGATCCTGGCTAAGATGCTGAGATAAGAACTAGGAGGGAGAGCGGGAAATTCCTTCGCTAGTATGACCTACCTAAGTTTATTTGTTATTTAATTGGTCACGTAGTATAGGATAATATTTGATATATTAATTAACCCTTTTGCTTCACAATTCCTTTCAGGTAATAAGAGTGTAGCTAGGTCGAGCGGGGGTAACAGTGGAATAGAACGGTGGTCATCATTTAGTAGTTATATTTGGTGAATCAACTAGGGTGAGGCGAACCCAACGTTGAAAGAGTGTTTTGCCACTATCATACAAGATGTCTAATGACACATACAACCTCGTGTCATCATAAGACGGTGGTTGTGCTCATCCACTTGCTGAGTATATTTACGAGCACTACCTATATGATCTTGGTGTTTGTTTGAAGTATAATTCTCAATTTGAGACAGTGGAGATAATGATAAATCAAGAGAAGACTCACCATTGGGAAGAATATGATAGTAATCTTCTCATTTTTCTTTAGGGTCTATTGGGTAAACCAAGAATAATTCTGTGGCCATATGATATCTATCATAACCTAGAAGCATGGCCTCCCATGTACGAAGGTTTCCTTGAGCACTTCCCAAAGATTCTAATTTCTAAAACAGCTTTTTGACTATATATTTATGTAAGGTGTCATTGTGACGTCTTTATCCAAAGTTGGGATGAAAGTCACGATTGGTATTAATGTGACGTCTATCCAAATCTTGGGCGAGAGTATGAGCTTTGAATGATATTTATATCATTAATAAATTTCTTGACGTATTCTTGAAGATTTCCTAGCCTACCCTAGGCGTGAAATCGAATTTTGTATCACCCCAAGATCTGAAAACCCATTTCTTAAACCCTCAAATATTTCTTCAACTAAAAGGATCTGTTTACGTGGATTATGATGAAAGTCATAATAAAAGTATAGAACTAATAAAAATCATGGGTATATGAAGTATTAGTAAGTTTTATGATGAGTTATGTTGGTTAGTATGTGAAAACATGAAAGTTTCTTAGAAATCACAAAGAGTTGAAAATCAGATTTTAGTGAAAAACATAACATGAAATTCAATTGACCATATCTCCTATTATATTTTGAATTTTTGAGTGTGGTCAATTCCTAGAGTTAGATCTATGAGTTACCTAACTAATCCAAGTGAAATTGCTGGAAAAGGTGTTGTAGATTTTTGTGTGGACTAATTTTAGCAAAGGAGACCAAAGCTGTAAATTTCGAAAATGCTACTGCCCAGAAACTTTAAGGGACTGTTTCGGCCACTTAAATTATGAGAAAAATTCTGGCCTTTTGGGACATGAAAGTATACGGTATAAAGTACCTCCTGTCCAAAAATGAGCTCATTCTGACTTAAAATGAGCAAGTTATGACTATTTCAATATTTAGGTTTTTCCGATTTAAAAACGCTATAACCAGAGTTCTATAACTCCAATGACCATGAAATTTAAACTAGAAGCTCACGTTAACATGTGTAAGGTCCTGCCAAGATTTGGGAATTTTTGGAGTTAAACTTGAGGTAGCTAATTTCTTAAGGAATTAATTAGAAATTGATTTTAAAAAATAGTAAATGAATTTTAAAATTCCGAGAAAAATATATTTTCATTATGGGACTATATTATGCTAAATCCCAGAAAAGAAATATTTTTGGGACTGATTTGGTATTTTTATGAAAATAGTTTAATTACGAACATATGAGTTAAATATGTTATGTGAAATAACAAAGTTGAAAATAGGATTTTATGGCTAGAGAATCCTATATAGAGTATATACATATTTTTGATGAGGGATTTGATAATTGGTGATGATATTTTATGAGTATGGCATTTTGAATGATTAAATGCATTATATGGTAAAGCGTAAACAATTGAGAAAAATTGTTTATAAATTTAAGAAGTGATTAAAATATTGTTATAATATTAATGTTATTAGATTATGAGATTATTAAGTGATTGATAACATGGGGATATTCTTGAATCTGGATAAATTATATTATAAATGTTTAATATTTATCCTTTATCTCATTTGATTGATTCGTTATATCATTATCCTCGTGTTTTATATTATGTTGAAAGTCATCTCGTGGCACAGAAGTGCATTGATAGACTTGGTATGATTATGACCAAGGATATTCGGTATAATCATGGCCAGTAATTGACAACACAAATATCCTTGGCGGAAGGTGCATGGATAATTCATGGTCGTGATACTATATATTAGTCGAGTCTCGGCATTATTGGTTTTCTGATTTGTATATCTTTTTGCTTGTAGTGCAAGATGAATTGTTAATGAATATCTTTGGTAGGATTACAAAGATGAATTAAATGTTTTCAACGATAAAGGTATTCAAGGTATCCTCACCTCTTTATCATACCAGTCGTCGCACCACTAATTTCGAGGGCGTAAATTCCATAAGGAGGGAGATTGTGAGACCCCGATTTTATCAATAAAGATTTAAATTTTGTCGAAATAATTTTTAAATATTATGGTGTGAATTTGAGATAATATTATAGTTGTGGGTAGTATTTATAAATTTTGCAAAGTATGCAAGTGGTTATATTATATCGATTGGTCGGGGAATATTAGGTTTAGCAGGGAATATTCGTACAACGGCTCAATCATTGGTGGACCCCATAAATGTAAAATTATTTCGGATTGAGAAAACGACAAAAATATTTTATTGAAATAACGACGGAAGTTTTACTGGTTGATCTTGTTGAACTACTCGGTAGTAAAAGTACGATGTCGTGTGGTTGCATAGTAGCACACCGCGGTATTGATTATTGATGCTTATGTGAAAGTCACTCGGTTTGATTCCATTATTGTCGATTAATAATATGAATTATTATAGCGATAATGACGTTTTTTTTTATTCAGTATTATTAACGTAATAAAATGCGAAACATCTTTTATATAAAATGTAATACTTTATTAAAGTTATTCTATAAATAGAATATATTATATTTTATTATGCATAGTGTTGCATAGTGTTTTGCATAGTGTTTTTGCATAGTGTTGCATAGTGTTTGCATAGTAAAATGTTTTTATATAAATAGAATATATTATATTTTATTTAAAAGATTTTGCTTTAAATATGGATGAATCAGTTAAAGTAAATCAATCTGGACCGCTTCATGGATTAATTACTATATGCATTCTATTTTTCTATAAATAGAAGCTCATTCCTTCATTATTTTCTTACGAATTCATTGAAACTCTAGAGAGAAATTATAGAGAGAAGCTATAGAGAGAAAATCTATAGAGAGAAAGAAGAAGAGTATTACGTACTTCACTACTTTGATATCCGTGTCTTTTTACTGTAAGGGGTATTATTTGTTGTACTGTAAGGGATATTATTATTCGTTTGTATTCATGAAGAGAACCTCTGTTATTCCATTCATTATTATTACATTGGAATAACTTTGTAAAAAGTGGTATACCCTATACATAACTTTGTATATGCGGCATACCCTATACTTGGTGAAATCCTTATGTTATTCCATCCTTATTTATTCATTGGAATAACTCAGATATCTGTGAATCCCCTATACTTGGTGATCTTCTTCCATTATTCCATTCTTTATTATTACATTTGGAATATCACATGCGTGTGTTTTACACCGACACTGGTTCCATTGTTTATTATTCCGCATTTATTATTACATTGGAATATCACATGCGTGTGTTTTACACCGGACCTGGTTCCATTGTTTATTATTCAAAGATTTATTATTCTCATTGGATCATCCCGCTTGATGTGAATTTCACCGACTGGTTCCGTTATTATTATTACGTTGGAATAACTTTATCTACATCGAAATCTGCGTGCGTGGTGATTTCTTTTGTTATTTCATTCTTTATTATACCCAAATTGGTTAAAACTTTGACTTATACTCCATGAAATTAGTAGAATATCCTTGATATTTACGTTTCATCCATAGATCTTTTTCATGGAAATATTCTTCCGATCATTCTTGAATTTTACTCTACAAAAAACAAAGATCTTGTTGACAATTTGGGCGTTACTAATTCTCGGATAAAATAATTCTTGAACTTGTTTTATTGAATTATTATGTCATTGTCATCATCCTCATGATATATTATGTTATCTTTGGCTTACGTGCATAGATGAACTTAGTATGATTATGACCGAGGATCATTCGGTATAATCATGGCTTGTTATAAATGATGTGATAAAAGTCCTCGATGAGCTTTGTAATGCGATGATGGATAGTTTTTGGTATGATTATGACCGGGGTGATTCGGTATAGTCATGACCATTGATAATTTGATGAAAATCCTTGACAGTAGATACGGGGATGATTAGATGTGGTGGTTTATTTATTAAAATCGAGTCTCGTGATAAAAAATTGATGAAAACCTTTTAAAACCTAAAAGATAGTAGATTTTATTCTCTACTTGACTCTTTTAATGGATTGCATATTCACGCAGCTTAAACCGGTTATCTATTGTATTTTATCGGTTTAACACTTTGTTGAAGGCTAATGATAATTTATTACGCATTATCTTAGTCGTAATATTTCTTCTTGGGCTAGTTGAGCTCACCCTTTCTTTCACCGTTCTCTTGAAATGAGAACATAAATTTGAGACGAGTCGGGAGCGGAGTAATGGTCCGAGAGGATAGCATTAGTTGCCCTCACTATTCGTGAAATAGTGTGATAATAGTTGTAATGAGGACTCCTTTTGAGTTTGTATAATATCTAGTAGACAATATTTGTATTCAAACTCACAGTTTATGTCGTATTGTACACGACAGTTAGGTTAGTAAGTTGTATTTGAATTTATGTACCATGTAAGTGGCGACCCAAGATGGGTGACGTATACCTAATTTTAGTGCGTCACACAAAACTTCCCCTTCAATGGTTCAACTTGTCACATCAAGAACAAGGCCACTCGAGTTGATGGGAGATGTCCTATCAACTAGTGTTTTCTGTGGGCCGTTATTCAAAAGACGTACTCTTGTCTTTCTAGCTTCGAGCGGATCAAGGCCCAACGGCCCCTGGGCGTGGACCTAGTTAGGCATGGCTGGGCCTTTTGGGCCTATACACGAACAAATACATATAGGATCAATTACATATTCAATTACATTTTTTAAAATAATTACAACAATAGTGCACTCATAAAATATTTACACAATTAATACACTTTCCATATTTATTTATAATATTAGTGCAATTAGGATTCCTTAATTTAGGGAATTAGTATGCAATTAGGATTTCTAAATTTAGGGAATTAGTATTAATTTACTTATTAAATTAAGTAATTAATAAGTAAACCATATAACACCTCCGTCACCTAAGCCTCCATGCATTCCCACCTACACCTACTCCAGCATCTCCACCAAATCCTCCACCTTTCACACCTCCAAGTCCGCCGCCACCCCCTAAGCCTCCACCGCCTCCTGTTCAACCACCTAAGCCTCCACCCCCACCTACACCTCCTCCAGCACCTCCACCAAATCCTCCACCTCTCCCACCTCCAAGTCCGTCGCCACCCCCACCACCAAGACCTCCACCACGCCCACCTCCACGACCAAGACCTCCACCATGCCCACCTCCAAATACACCACGACCACCGCAGCCTCTGCGGCCACCAATACGACAATCATCACCACGCCCACCTCCACCACCAAGACCTCCACCATGCCCACATCCAAATCTACCACGACCACTGTAGCCTCTGCGGCTACCAACACGACAATCATCATCACGCCGTGGAGAATATATTGATCCACCTCCACACCTTCAGTTTTTTTATATTGCAGTGAGTTTCCAAGGTAACTAATTCAGTTTTATTAAGTTACCAATTATTTTGAATGTGATGCAGTTGGTAGCCAAACCTTCATGTAGTTGGTTGCCAAACTTTCAGACCAAGGTAACCAATTCATACTACAAGTGTGGAGATAAATTGGATACCTTGGTATAAAGGTTTAGTTACCTTTATACCAAGGTTTGGTTACCTTTTTAAGAAGGTTTGGTTATCAACATTACATTACACATCACTCTCTTATCTCTCTATTTCTTATGCAGTGTTCTTATTTTCTTTTGGACATGAAATTGGGTCTCACCGGCAGAAGGGAGGAGGAAGATGACGTTGCCAAACTTTGATTATTTGAATTTGAATTATTATTTTTGAATTTGTTTTTGTTGTTAGATCCAAGATATTTGAATTTGAATTATTAATTATGACAGTTATTTCTCCTTGATTTTAGGTTTCCTTATTATTATGAATTGAATCCTATACTAATTCCCTAAATTAAGGAATTCTAATTGCACTAATATTATAAATAAATATGGAAAAGTGTATTATTTTTATAATTATTTTTTGATACACTAATAGTGTAATTACTTTTTAATTATTGTATATTTTTGTAAAGAATCCATCATACATATATACCCCTTCTCAAATCGCAAGAGATTGTTATGACCCGGCCCGTTCATAATTGCCAACAGCTCATTGACTTGATGAATCATATGACCGGACCGGACCGGACTCTTTCACAGCTGCTGTATGCAGTCCCAAATTACGAACATGAATAAGCAATCACTTTTCTGCGAATTCATCCAAAACAAGTTTTATTTAGTTTAGCAATTAGCAGATTCATTTTCGTTTTGATCTTGATTTTGATTTTGATTTTGATTTCTTCCCCCATCCCAGAATTGAATAAAAAGGAAAAGAGAGTAATGGGGAAATGGACACCATCATCGTCGTCCTCATGCTGCTGCGATTATCGGTACCTACTCGTCGTCGCGGCACTAGCATTCTTCTACATCCAGGTAAACTCCATTATTTCACTAGTTCTTTTCTGTCATTTCATTGCTTCAAGCCCTAATCTCCTTGTGCGTTATTATTCCTATGCAATATCCCCTCGGTTACTCCCTAAAAGGAGTCTTTCAGTTAAGGTTTGCGTTTGGGATATGCTATTTATTTATTATAATTATATTATCATTAAAAGATTCAACTGTTAAATATTCTTCATGCTTCTAATTTTTTTTCTTCTTCTTTTCTTTCTAAATGAGAGATGTGATGAACGTCCTACATTCTCTGTAATGCTTAGTTTCATTTCAACTCCAAATCTTCAATCTAGATGATACAAAATATTGCTAGACATTGGTATTCCATTGCATGAAAACTAAAAATGTTGCAATTTCGTGCATTTGTGTCGTATAGTCCAAAAACTCTCCCCAAACTTCATAGCTGATAGGTACAGTGGTGCGAGATTCTTGCGGTGACTGATGCAGGAATTTTTTATAAGAGGGGCAAGGTTTAATATATTAAAATATACATTAAAATTATTAAGAAAGATTATTTTAAAATAAAAATAATAAAATCAAACAAAATCTTGAAGGAGCGCAATCAAACTATCAAATACAAATCCGCAAGAAAAGCTCTCAGCCAAATAAATGAATATAAACAATTAAACACTTGTCCCCAATCAACCATGTGATAAAAACAATTAAGCAGAAGTCCTCAAGTATCTCTACTAACCAATTGATTTAAACAATTAAAATCAAAATAACACAACATATAACTGTTAAAAAAATTAAACAAAGAAAAATAAATTAACACAACATATAATTATAAAAAGTAAACTGAAAGAGTAACAAAGTGGCTCTTAAAAGTAATGGATTCACATTCAATAACATAAAGTAAATTAAACACAACATATAAATTTAAAAAGAAAAAGTAGTTAAGAGTTTATTTACGTTTAAGGATTTGGCCTTTCAATGAGATTCGAGAGAATTAGAAATGAAGAGGTGTTATTTGTTTAAAGACTAGAGAAGGACTTGAGATTAATATTTAGGAGAAAAAATTGAGTGATAACTTAGGTTAAGTTGTCAATGTCAGTCTTATGTTACAATTTCAGTTAGTAGCGGTCATATTTATTTATTTTTGTAAAAAACTGCCTTTATTACCCTATACCAACTAAAGTATTTGAAATTAAAGCGGGGTTCACTTGCACCCCCGCCCCTATTTGGGTCTGCCCATGGATTCTTGGTTTCATAATTAACATTGTTTTTCTCAATAGAACTGGTTTTTGACAAAGGCATAGCATGAAAGCAGGCTATGTCCGCGTATTGCCATTAAGGACCTTAAATAATACACAATTGGCAATGACAATGCAGAAACTCATAGTTTTATATTATTATCCACAATCATGCATATATTGTATGAGTTACATGTAATTAATGTGGATGAGATTATCTTTAATCTTCCTGCTACTTATTCTCCCACAGATGCGGCTTTTTGCCACACAATCTGAATATGCTGATCGAATTACTGCTGCGGTAAGTCTTGCTTTTTTCATTTGTTTTGTTCATGTCAACATTTATGTATAGTAAATTTTTGATCTGCCATCTTGCTACAATTATTGATAACAAACTATGTAAATATATTACGATTTCGGAATGGGTTAAGTAACCAATGGATTTATTGTGGTCTAAAATATGTCACTTTTTCTTGAGATGGATAATAAGAGAAGTTTATTGCCTTTTGTTTTTCCTTTTACCCCCACCTATTTTCCTTTTGTTTTCATTTCAATTTTTTCCTCTTACTGTACTTTTGTTGTTTTATTCGTTTTCTTATGTCTTTCAGTTTTATCATTTTGTTTATTATTGTTATTATTTTTCTTCTTTTCTCTTTATTTATTTATTGCCTTATGGTCTTTCCAACTTTTTCATGCGTTTCATTTGCAGTGTACCCCAACTAGGGTGGGATAAAAGGCATTGTTGAGTTGATTAAGTTGATGTGCTGTCTTTTAATGGATTTTTTAGTAGATTGAAGTTAAGGGGGAAGGGGGGTTTATAATTATCTGCAAAACATAAACTTAATTTTTGTGTGTAAGAGCTTGTAAGTTTCATGGGTTTTATTTGTCTTCAAACTTTTACCATTAGTAGATGTACCTTTTTCTGCAGTACTTAGCATATAGTCGCACATTGGATTAAACAGGTGGAAGCAGAAAATCATTGTACAAGTCAGATGCGGTTACTAATTGATCAAATAAGCGTGCAACAAGGACAAATTGTGGCCCTACAAGGTTCGTGTATTTCTCAATCAAGTCTGTTTTGAGCAATGTTCTAAAAAGTGCTGGCTAGAGTAGGTGATACGTATTCATAAGTATCCGCAGAGTGTCGGTGCTTGACATGTATAAAATACGGATACGTCGATAACCGAGAAGTATTTGCTTCATAGATGACAGGGTTAGGCGGTGAGATTTAGTGCCTCACAATGTTTAGTGGACAATGTGGAAGGAACAAAATAGGCGCTGTTGTGAAGGGAGAGTGAGGCCGATGTCCCACATCCATTTTCTTTTCCCAAACCTCCTTTGCTTTGGCGTAATTAGGCGTTTCCTGGTTTCTATTGTGCATTTTGTAAAGTTTTTGGGAGAGTTTGCATAGGAACTTAGTGTTGGTATCTTTTGGAGGTTTTTTGCAAAGATGTGGTTTTGTCTGAGGCGTAGTTGTTAGGTTTGTAAGATTCATGGACGCAATCAAATTGCACAAATTAAGCGGAAGCATGAAAAATCAGAGTTTTAAAATTTTACAAACCATATACCCGGATCATCCTTTATGCACAATTATTAATTAAACGAAAAAATGAAGAACAAGAATTATACCTTTGAAGATTCGAGCTTCCTCAGGTACAAGTTTACCTCCAATCCTTTTCGCGTTCAACTTGAATCTACCGGGTTTGATATCCTTCCTTTGATCAACGTTAGCCACCCAAGTGTTTGGCCTCTAGAGGTGATCCATCAAGGTAAAAGAAAGATTCAAGAAGGAGGGTGGTTGGCTAAATCCTAGTTTTCTATCTCTGTAGACAATTAGAATCACGTCTCTTGATATCTGATATAAGACCCCTCTTATAAAGATATCAATTAACCCTTTTAATATTATTAAAATAGGGTATTATTTAATTAATTAAACTACTTTAATTAATTAGGTTCCTAATCTTATTAGGGATAATTAATTAAATTCTTTTAATTAATTTGCCTCCTAATTTTATTAGGAATAAATGAGAGTACTTATATTAAATTAATTCCCAAACTCTTTTAGAAATTAAAATAATAATAATTGTAATAATATTAATAAGACTCTTATTAATTTATATTTAATATTTCAAAATATTAGATAATAAATATTAAGATATTTAATTTACCCTATCACTATAGATTAAATTAAATACACTTAACATATTATTACGATTATGCGATTAACTTCTTAAATAATTATTCTTCTTTTTATGGTGTGACCCTTTAGGTTCTTCATATTAAACCTAGGTTGTGAATAAATCAATTAGAACAATTCTAATCTTATTTAAATAAATAAATTAAACTATTAATTTATTTAAATAAATAATATTTATTCTACAATAAAGATAAGCGTCCTTAGTGATCAACGACTTTCCAGATAATATAGATTTCAACATTAATCATAAAAGAACCTTTAAATAAATAGTTACCGTACAATTCAATAATATAAGACATGGAATTACTGTCAAGTCTTATTTTATTTAATTATATGTATTTAAACTCTTAAATGCACAACTCCAAATAATGCAAATTAGAAACTCCTTTCTAATTTCATTCTGTCTTAGCCAAGGACTACTGGGTTGTCATTTATCAAATCACATATGACATTTCTCTTCTTTTACTAGAAGCGGTAGATTCTTTATTGATTATACATTATCTCCATGTACAACTTATTATACCCAAGCATACCCTTTGATATACCCTAAGGGTCTTAAGGAATAAGTCAAAGTATAACTCATCATACACAAGATACTATGATGATCTCAAGTCCAAGGATCACTTGTACTACTATCACTACAGGAATTCCTATTGACAGACAAGTAAAACTCCATTAGGTATTCCTTAGCGAGCCACGTTCAGTGTACTTATTCTCCAATAAGCATCTACATACTTGCTTTAGTGTCTCCACACAAATGATCATGAGATCAATCATCCTCATCTAATGAGCAAGCAATGTATGTACAAATCTATCCGGATTCACTAATCCCCGATTTAGTAATCCAACGATTGGAAACTATTTTAGTTTTAAGCTTTTTAAGAATTTAGATCTCATTAGAATGATCATCATCATTATTCTAAAAGCATTGCTTAAAACTATGAGTTTATTACATATTATAAAACAGCATCATGTAGATAATTAAAAGCCTTTAATAAATTAATACTTTTTATTAATAAATGAATAAGATTATTACAAAGTATATGCTTTATCATCAAACATGATTGGCTTGGCTTGTGTGCATATTACTTTCAGTAGTTTGCCTTCTATTTCTCTTATGCTTTGTTACTGCATGTGTGCTTGGGTTCGCCACCTTCTTGAGCCTCTAATAGAATTATTTTCTTAATTAAAAATTAGAGAAAACTAAAACGGCATCTTTTAAGCTCTTTTCGCTGAATTTGGAGAAAAATTGCATTTCTTTTTTACAAATTTGCTTCCCCTAGTCTTTTTCTCCTAATATTGACATCTGTTGCTGACCCAAAACACATTAACATTCAGTTATTTTTATTTTATTATTAAATGTTGCTTTCATTTCTTAGTGAAATTAAGTAGTTATCTGCCATTCACAACTAAGGCCTTGTTATTTCAGAAGAAAAGAAACGTCAGGACGAAAAGTGCAGACAATTGAGGGTTCTTGTTCAGGATCTTGAAAGTAAGTCCCAGCTGTAATGCAACTTTTCCCTAGGTTTATCCTTGAACCATATGTTTTTTTGAGATTTTTAAACAAGTCAGTCTATCTATGATTGTGTATTTGGTAAGGATGTCATATAGTGGAATACCTTCAGAAACTGTACTTTCTATAGTTGTAAAAAGCTTTCATGTGCTTCAGCTGCATTTACTTGTACATCTTCCAAATGTTGTTATCTTTTCAGATTAAAGCTCCACACAAGTAACTGCTGCCAAGAATGTTTTGGGCTATTTAATAAAAATTGTAGGAGAGAAAGGGAATTTTAGATTGAAATGTTTTCTCGGACCTTTAAAACTTCTAAAAGATCAATCATATATTAGGGGATATTATCCTTGTCGCCTTCTTGATGAATGTGTGTAAGCCAGAAGAACTTTGGTTGAAAAGGAGCCAACCCACCTTGTTTGTGTACTGGAACAGCTACCACTTATATCAAAAGATTGTAGTACATGATCATTCTTACTTCTTTTCTATTTCCTTTTAATCTATAGTACATGATCATTCTTACCTCTTTTCTATTTCCTTTTACTTTTATTTGTAATCTATTTTCAGTTGTCCAAAAAACTATAGAGTGGAAGGTTACATTTTCGTAATTTAGTTTCCTTGTGGAAGGTTGAACATAGGTTTGGATGGATTGATATGGATTAGTAATCCATGGGTACATTTTAAGTTCTTAATTCCAAAGAAGTCATATGAAATGAAATATTAAGGGTCCTGGAGACCAAGTGATATTGCAGCATTCTCTTGAGTTCAAATTGTCGTTCGGCTGTTTGATATTCCTATTAACTACAATTATTGAACTTCTATTGTTTGTGCTTTTCTATGATTGACTTTGTACAATCTGCATCCCCTGCCTGTTTAGTGGGTATAGGAACATGTAATTCTATATAAGATCAGTGAACTTTAATATTTATGGTTGATAAAACAGCTCCTGCCCAAGTATTACTGGTTCTCTATATTATTTTCTTTGATCCAAAAGTTTGAGAGAGCAAGACTTCTTAAAATGGGGGACCCTCAACAATCCTGGAATTAACATAAATTTAAATTAGGCAATGTTTTTTTTGGAAAAGTAGGTTTATTATTTTTGACTATTTTATAAGTTATGCTATTTCTTTTGACTAAATTATGACCAAGAGGTGTCAAAATTTTAAAATTGGGGGTATCATTTTGAAAATTTACTATGAAAAGTGAAGGTTTGAAAAAATGTTGGAGGGACAATGGTCCTACACAGTCCACTCTATAGTGTAGTTCCTCCCCTGAACTTGTTGCCTTATATAAAATTACTTGCTAGTTGAAGGAAAGGTAAATGGGTCTTCTACAAGGAGTCTTGACATCATCAAGTTGCTACAGGAGGTAAATTCAAAATGAGAAGACTAGGAATCTATTTTTATCCTTCAGATTTCTAAATGTCTGTGCTGGTCTTTTTGTTTGATACCTGCATGCTCCAATCAGTGCTCCTCCTGTGGATCAGATGTATTTGTCTTTTAGAAGATAAAAATAAATAGATGGTTGTTAGACAAATCTCAAAAATCTATGGCAAAAATCCTACCAGATGATTTTCCTGACTTTTAAATTAATATTGTTACGATTCAGTGTTCTAAAGTGGTGGCCCCTACGCGCCCCCAGTGTCTAGGCCGCCTAGGCACTGCTAAGTGTTTTCCTAAGTGGTCTTAATTAATTAATTATTATATATTTGTATATACTTTTTTGGTTGATAAGTAAGCATATACTTTATATAAATATTCTTAATTATACATGAAAAATTACCAGAAAAACAATCTTATAAGTTGTAACAAATTCATTTCAAGCATTATAGAGCTTAAAAAATCCTTCACTATGCCATTCTTAGCCATTATTGTAGATTCATATTTGTAGTCTTTTCTTAGGAATTCTTTTGACTGATTTCGCCTAGGAGGAAGCAGAAACATTGATTGCATTTCTATGATAGCTCCATCATCTGTTAGAATTGCTGCAGTCTTTTTTATGTCGGACTTCTAGGACTTCTGTGCTTGACATCTCTTGACTTGCTCTCTTCAAACACACACATATCTCCTACTCCCAACATACAGAGAAGTGTTTATACTTTATATAAATGCATAAATGACCCATGCATGTGAAGTTTGATGGTTATTTTTTTGTGTTGCAGGGAAAGGGCTTAGAAAGATGATTGGGGAAGTGCAGGTTGAGATGGTTTAGAGAGATTTTGATATTTGTATATACGTTATTATCCCATATTTCGTGCTTCTGTGCTGTCATTTTAATCATTCCATGGGTCAACTTTATTTATTAGGTGCCAGTGGCAGCAGTTGTGGTTATGGCTTGTAATCGTGCTGATTATTTAGAAAGGACTATTAAATCTATCCTAAAGTATGTCTTTTGCAGTTCCTAATATTACGCTTTTTGTTAAGTTTATAAATTCAGCTGACTCAGCCTTCATGATACTTCAACTTTTCCAGATACCAAAAATCTGTTGCATCAAAGTATCCGCTTTTTGTATCCCAGGTACTCATCTAAATTAGGTTGTCTCCTCTATCTAGGCGATATTTATACATTGAGACCGAGGTTGATGGCAACTAAATTTTGTACCTTCCTTTTCTTCTCGAAAGGATGGATCCAATCTTGATGTTAGAAGGAAGGCTATGAGTTATGATCAGCTAACGTACATGCAGGTATGTAACCTGCTGATAATTAGAATTGTGGTTTGGCCTTTCCGTGTCAGCTCAGCCATTCATTACTTGGATTTTCAAGTGCTGCTGTACTCGTTGTTCTTGCAATAATTTACTCATCAAATCCTGTTTAAGAGGAGATGGACTAGTTGTATCAGAGGTGCCACTTCCTTTAGCATAGATAAACTAGTTCTCTCATTAGCTGCTAGTTCTATGGAATTCCTGTACCTTCCTACAAATATTTTTGATTGAAAGATAAAAATTAGAATATTAAAAATACCTTAACAGGGTGATTATCGGGGTAGTTGAAATGTGTAAAATCATCTTAACTGTACCCAACCCAAAGCTTTCCTAAAATACTGAAGGAAGAAAAGAGCCTGACAAAGATTCTTCAGTCAAGAACTACAAAAGTTTACAGAAAAGAACCCTAGACCTCATTTAGACAATTTCTTGTCTCCAGAGCCCTACTATTTCTTCCTTGCTATATGCTTCAAGGAGACCTCTGAAACAAAAACTTGACATGTATATATTGATAAGAAAGAAAAACTTTATATATAATCATTGTACTTCAAATTTAGTAAATATAACTTGCGTATACATTTGGGCAAAACAATGATTTCTGATATTTGGACCTTGTATATACGTGTTTGTTAAAAGGTACTTGATTGCAAAGAACATGGCACAAGGTTTGAAGTTTCAATATGCTTTTGGTTGGTAGAGATTGAGAAATTTCTTTCTCTGTTTAGCTCAACTGATGTGCTTTTCAATTTTAGATATTTAGAATATCAATATATGCATATTCATTGCAGCACTTGGATTATGAACCTGTGCATACTGAACATCCAGGAGAGATTATTGCATACTACAAGATTGCACGTAAGGATTGGTTCCCCCTGCGCTCTCAACTCCTTGTTCTCTTCCTTCTTTTACTTCTTTTTTCCTTGAATATAGTTTCTTTGCAAACTGACACCAGTAAACCACTATTCTTTCTTTTCTAGGTCATTACAAGTGGGCATTGGGTCAACTGTTTAACGAGCACAACTTTAGCCGGGTTATCATACTTGAAGGCACAACTTTTTGAATGATTTCACTCTCATCTCTCCTCTTTTCACTCTAACAATTTGCTGAAAAATGTTGTGCATGGAATGCAGATGATATGGAAATTGCTCCTGATTTTTTTGACTATTTTGAAGCTGGAGCTGCACTCCTTGATAGTGATAAGTAAGCCTTGTTTGTGAATTTCAATTATTCAAGCACATTTTAGCAACATTTCATTCTTTGGAAGTTTAATACCAACAGTTGACAAACTCTGAATGTGGTTATGCACTTTGTTGGGTCGAAAATGTGACAGATCCATTTTAGCTATTTCCTCGTGGAACGACAATGGACAAAAGCAGTTCGTGCATGACCCTTGTAAGTTTCTTCAATCTTGTTTCCGTGCATATTGACAATCATTTAAAATTTAACTGTTTCCAATTACTATTAAGCTCTATTGTGACTATTCCCTCCGGTGCTCCTTCAAAGCACATAATTACTTATTTGGATGAAATGTAGGATAAATTCATTTTTGGATTATGATTTTACCATATTCAAGTTGCAAAAGAGTTTCCCAGATTTGTCTGTTCATTAACCAAAGACTCTAGTAGGGGATGGTTATAAGATCCAATTTATAATTGGTTTCGAAATACTAATTTGCAATTTTTTCACTTTACTCAACAAGTGGTCCTTCTCGATTTTGGTCAAACCGGTCAACATTGTATATGGGCCACCTTCTCAATAGTCCATCTGCTCCCTATTTCACCCTTGTAGCATTTTTTACATGATCCATATCACCTTTTGTTATTTGGTACCTTGTATAGGCATGGTTTCACTTATTTGCCTGCTTTTGTTGGAGCCACCTCTAACCTCTCACAAGCGTACTTTTTATGGTATTGAGCTTTCTTGTCAATTTCTTTTTTTTTTCTTGAACATGTAAGCGCATTTAATTGACTTAATCCTTTCTTCCTGCTGACTCCCTGTGCCACTTTCAATTGATGCTATATCGACCCTCACTAGCTGCCATAAAATAGACAGCCATTTTAGACTCCTCATATTCTCAAATATTGATCCTGTCTCTGTTCCCTTGAGGAGATCATAACTGAATCTCCTCTAGCCTTGCCCCTGACATAATATGCCTGTCCCATCCAGTTACATTTATGGGATGCTTAAGTCTGGTCTGAGTCTATACACCTTTGTCTTTGAATATTAATAAAATCTATGTCTATATAATCCTGGTGGAAAGGTTATCAATAGTTTGATTCCTCAAAACTTCGAAAACTGTTATCTGATATGCTAAATAAATACTATGCAGATGCACTTTACCGCTCAGATTTTTTTCCTGGCCTTGGATGGATGCTCTCTAAATCTACGTGGAATGAACTATCTCCAAAGTGGCCGAAGGCATATCCTTGTTAACTATTGTATTTAATTTCTAATTCATACCTACAGATATTTCTATTCATTTATCTGATCCATCATAAGCAAATTCTTTAACAATATATGTACTTATTGGGATGATTGGTTGAGATTGAAAGAGAATCATAGAGGACGACAATTTATTCGCCCAGAAGTGTGCAGAACATATAATTTTGGTGAGCATGTATGTATATCCGAACCTTTTTCAGGGTATTACTTGTTCAACTACACCCCAGCTTTGATTTTTTATGCTGCTCATCTCCTCATGAATTGTTCCTTATTCCTTGAAATAACAAATGTACTTGGTTTACATATGTAGAAATTTCTGCTTTTCATACTTCATAATACAAAGTCTCTCTCTCTCTCTCACACACACATACACACACACACACACATGCAGATGTGCTTGTACAAGTTTGCTCACTCAAATGTAGACACTCTACCCTATTTTTTGTGTACACTCAGTCTAACTAAAGTTTGGGAATCTACTCATTTAGGTTGTTATTTAGCACTCAACAAAGAGGTATATATTTTCTCTCATTCATGTGCAGTTAGAGAAAATTATTTGGAAATTGCACAAGTCTTCATCAGGAATAATAACACTCTAACTTATCCTTGTGGCTATAGTTTCCTTTTGGATGCTGCTGTAGTAATGGTCTTGGTTAAGATCCCTGTTTATATATAAATCCTTTTTCTCCACAAAAAAATTGTTTCCTTTAAAAAAATTCTTTTTGGACCCTTATTCAGTTTCTTGCAGGGTTCTAGTTTGGGTCAGTTTTTCCAAAAATATCTGGAGCCTATTAAGCTGAATGATGTCCAGGTATGCAAAAATTTCACTTTAACCATTATCCTTTTGGTTCTGCATTTCTCTTGCAATGTAAATAAGTTTTGTTTCTGTTTTGAAAGGTTGATTGGAAGTCAATGAATTTGAGCTACCTAATGAAGGTATAATATACATTTCGGAAGTAAAAGTTCACCTTACAATAAAAGAAATTTTTAAAGAGAGTACCACTCAGCATTCCAGACATTTGTTGTCAACTAACGGTATTTACATATTATAGGACAAGTATGTTAAGCACTTTGCTGACATGGTAAAAAATGCAAGACCTGTCAGTGGAATTGATGCTGTTCTTAAGGCATATAATATAGACGGTGATGTGCGTATTCAGTACAGAGACCAGGCAGAATTTGAAAACGTAGCAGCTCAGTTTGGCATTTTTGAAGAATGGAAGGTAATATCCATTTGTCCGAGAATATTTTCTTATGAATCAACACAGGATGATTATATTTAATTGTTTTTGGTTGAAGCTAGGAGCCTAGGATTTGTCCTCTTGCATTGTCAAAATATGGTCTTTTAATTGGAATACCCCGAACTATTTGTTTCTCTAGTTTGTAAACACAGGTCTCCATTTTCTCATCATTTTCCTAAAAAATGCTAGTATGAAAATTATTCCTGTATTTATAGGCAGTCTCTCTTTCTCACAAATCTGACCTAGATTCACTTGCACACTCTTTGCAAGACGCAGAAAATTATGCATTTTGAATAATTTCGATTTACTAACCAAAGTTTTCCACTGCTTATGCTTTTTGTACACATGCATGTAGGTCTGTTCCCTGAAGTAGATATTGTTTAATATTATATTTATGCATTTCTTTCCCCAAAATAACACTCCTTCAGGATGGCATACCAAGGGCAGCATATAAAGGGGTTGTAGTTTTCCGATACCAAACGCCAAGACGTGTATTCCTAGTTGGTCCAAAATCTCTCCAGCAGCTTGGGATTGAACATGCTTAATAGAAAACGTGGTTAGTGAATACATACTGTTTACTTATGCTGCAACTTTTTCATCATTATTATATAGCTTCTTTGTTGCACTCCTTTTTCATATATAAAATTTCAAAGCTAAAGGTAATCTGATACCGGTGAATGTATCTTCTTCTATCTTGTTTGTAGACACAGTTTCAAGCAACAATAGTTCTCATTTCAGGTCCAACAGTGAA
Organism: Panax quinquefolius; assembly: GCA_020205615.1. Classification (NCBI taxonomy): domain Eukaryota; kingdom Viridiplantae; phylum Streptophyta; class Magnoliopsida; order Apiales; family Araliaceae; genus Panax; species Panax quinquefolius. The sequence continues at coordinate 128,170,370 of CM035167.1, forward strand.
GCATATGCAGAAATATAATTGCTTGGAAGCATGCAGACAAATCATATATTGATTATATTATCATGATTGCCTCAAAATAAATATACCGTGTTTGTTATTGCCCGAGTTATTTTAACTATTCATAGAGAGTCATGTTATCACGTGAAACACAACAATATGTATGTGGCAGGTGCGACATCTTTGTGGTCTTCAGATTGTCTTTCCGCGAAGATTAGTAGACTCGGGCAGAATCGCAATTATAGGCAAAAAGAGTAATTATCTTTTTGCTCATGCTTTAACTCTCTTCTATCAGCACCTTTGAGGTAAGCATGTAATTGTGAGCTAACTTATAGCATTTTGCATCCATCCGGCATTGTATCACATGAGAGAATATAACATTTTCAAATTTCTGATAGTAATTGAATACATGGGGCTTTGATTCCCAGAGATCTTGTAAAAATTTTACTGTGTCCCTGTACCTTAACCATCATATATTTTTGGCATGGAATAGATGGGTTTTATACTACTAAGGAAAGTGATCTTATGTATTGGAACTGAGGGAGAGTTGTGTGGCTTTAGGTCCTATACGTGAATGTTTATAGTCCTCTGCATCTTTTGGTCTTGTACATCATTGTTTGTGAGACTCCTGTGTTGGAACAAATTGGTTCTTCAGGAAAAGAGATGGGATTTACGGTAATTAGTGAAAAATAGTAGTCCAAGTGCACCTAAACCTAATGGTGCATTTTCGGTTTGATGGCCTAGTATTCATTTATTCTGGTCTTGGATTACCAATCTAGACACTGAAACGGAATTTAAAGACAATCTGAACAGTTATATAATTTTCTTTAATGTTACGTTTCCATGCGAAATAAAATAAAAATAGCTACAGCTTGAGATTCAAGATTCTTGTTTGGGCATAATATATAAGGAAGGTTTAATAGGTGGATACAAAATAGTAGGGATATTAGGAGGTTGGTGATAACTAATTAAGCTAGTTTATAGATGTCCTTGCTCCATCAAAGATGTAACACAGTCATCAAACATCTCTTGAATAGACTTGAACTTCAATCCTAAATTCTTTAACTTGCTGGTGTCCAGCTCATAATGTGGTCGATCAACTCTGTCGAACCTGAAATATATACATACATGTATAGTAGGTATAGACACGTTACGTCAATCCTAATTAAATATTTTATGGGGAGAGGAGGTGTTATACTTGTACTTGCCTCTTTGGAATTGGTAGGGTTGGATATCGTGGTGATAGAATTGATGTGAGCTCATGATTGTCCAAAACAGTAGAGCTACAGAGGTATCGTCCGTGGGCCTCTTCCCGCTCATAAACCAGGATGTGGCAGAGCGCCACATCGTCTATATGTATATATCCCATCCTTCCATGCCATTGGAATTTTATGGTCTCCCCTGTTTATTTTATATTTACAACATCATATTGTCAAATTAAATGACCGTTATATATGTTATGTGGGTGTATGTAACTGTACTTTCGGACTTCTTTTTTTGTTAATTAGAGCACAAATATATAGCTAGCTATATATACGTTACCTTTAAGCAAGCCAAGAACATCTGCTGCAGTAGAACATAAATCAGGAGGTAAACTAGGTCCGATGACGAACGAGGGGAGAACTGTGACTAGATCGATGTTGTTCTCTTTGCAGAACTCCCATGCAGCCCTCTCAGCTAAGGTTTTTGATAATACATACCAAATCTTGTTGCACCAATATATTAAATTAATTAAGAATATAGAAAGAAAAAAGTTTAAAGAGGAGAGAAGAAGATAGTTTTTATGAAGGAAGAAGAGTTGAATAATTATTATTAGATATGAATGATACCTCGAGTCTCTCACAGAGTTCCACCGAACTCCAAGAAGACTCGTCCAAAGGCACATTTGGGTTGAAATCATCTCTTGCTCTTACGGTTGAAGAAGAAGAGGTGAGAACCACACGGCTTAATGATGGATTCCTTTTGCAGGAGCGTAGGACGTTCAGAGTTCCATCAATGGCTGGTTTTAAGATTTCTGCCTATATATATATATACATACATAAAAATAAGTATGTTAATTGCAACATTGTGGAAAGAGCTATCTAATTTCTTTCTTTCTGCCTGCCTGCCTGCCTATATATATATATATATATATATATATATATATATATATGCTTGCCTTGGGATCATGGGCAGGGCGTCCAAGTACCGGAGAAGCAGTGTGGAAGACTTCAGCACAGCCAATGATGGCGTTATCGAAGCTGCCTTCCACAGTTAGTTCTGCCTTCACCAGTTGGAGTCTCTCTTTGGCCCCTTCCAGCTTCCATAGATGAGCTAATTTCTTCTCATTTCCTGCAATATAACATAACATTCATGTATGAGCAATGTTTTAAAAGGCACTAGGCGAGAGTTGGGTGGCCGGGAGGCGCCTAGGCGGGGCATGAGCGGGGGGCCTAGGCGGAATTTTTTATTTTAAGTCAATTTTAATATTTTATCTTACATTTATCCAAATAAATTAATAAATAAAGCAAAACAATCTATAATAAAGATAATAAAGACATTTGCTTACAGTTCAAACACATTCATATTGTTAATGTCAAAGTTCAAATACAAACATGCAATTGTTCAAAATTCAAAATATTTTTAACGTATTAGTTTTATTTATAAACAAGATTGCTATTAAATAATTAGATTTAAAAATTTTAAGAATTTAATTCAATATTAAAACTTAAGAAACTAAACATAAATTTAAGAATTAAACTAAATATTACTAATATATTATCACTTATATAATTTGAAGTTGGTATAAGTTCAAAAAATTACAGCTATAATAAAATTATTCATTTTGACTTGATATTGTTCACTTTATGTTGTGATTTGATATGCTACCACTTGTATTATGAATATTGAAAATTATTAGAAAAATAAATATATCAAGATCTGATTTGAGTAGTTATTAAAAAAAACCTTTTCGTCTAGACTCCTAGTTTTCGCTTAATTTGCTGGAGGGATTTTTTTGCCACTTTGGGCTTAGGTGAGGCGCTAAGGGGGTCTAGTGCCTCGGCGAGGTGTCAAGGAGGGTCTAGCACCTAGGCGGGGCGCCAATGGGGGGCTTAGCGCTTAGGCGGGGATTTTTAAAACATTGTATATAAGCCAATTAGCTTAATAAGCTAGGTAGAGAGAATTAATTAATTAAAGTTACCTAACCTAACCTGGATCTCTCACTGTCCCAATTACATGATAACCAGACAGGAGTAATCTCTTGATGAGCCATGAAGCCAGAAAGCCAGATGCACCAGTCACACACACTTTACCTTTCCTCATCGCTGCTGCTATTTCATCACCCCTTTCCAATTCATTCACTACCATGCATGTATATATATATATATATATATATATATATATATATATATATATATTTGTCATTGGATTTTATTAAAATTGCAGGAACTATCTAGCTAGGAGTTAGGATGCAAGGAAGGTGAGTCATGCATGTAAATTGCAGGAACTATCTAGCTAGGAATTAGGATGCAAGGAAGGTTAGTCATGCATGTTACCCCCCCCCTCCCTCCCTCCCTCCTCACATAAAGGGAAACAAGGAAAAACAACACAAAGAGAGACATTCTTGGGAAATGTTTAGTTTAATATTTGGTGGCATGATAATTGAATAATTAATGATAGTAATTTGACTTCATTTTATCCTTTGTATTATGAACAATAAGAAAAAGAATATATATATATATATATATATATATATATATATATATATATATATATATATATATACACACACACACACACATTATTGATCTGTCCGGACTCCCGGACAGGACTAAAATGCGGATCCCAAATTTTTTTTTTTGCTTTTTTTTTTTAAATAACTAAAAAAAATATTTAATATTTTATGGAACTGAAATTTTTTCATAATACAATGTTTTGGGGTGATTTGAATACCTATACCAAAAAATGGTGGTACAGCTTGCAGACAGATCGTACATATATATTTTTTATATAATGTCCAAATCACGCTCAAAAACATCAGACATGATAAAATTTTAATTTCATAAAATATTAAATATTTTTTTAGTTGTATTAAAAAAAAAAGCAAAAATAAATAAATTTTTGGGGTTCAGATTCTAGTCCTGTCGTCGGAGTCCTGACAGATCGACTCTCTCTCTCTCTCTCTCTCTCTATATATATATATATATATATATATATATATATATATATATATATTTGAAACAAAAAATTACAAATAAAAAGTGTTTTGTAATGTTTGTCGGTATGGATTTTGGATGGAACGGAAAAGAAAAGAATACGAGTCACAAGTCATTGTTACGTATGTATATACATGAAATGGAAAGAAATTAAGTCCCGATTTAATTTAATTTATTTTATTGTATATACTTGCACGTAATTTAATCTGTTTTATAAGATCGATCAACGGTTAATCCACTCACCCACTTCCCCCCTAAAATTGAATGATTAAACAAACAAAACACGAGTTTTAAATTGAACATGACTGCCGCTGCTCTTCGGATCCAAACTCAAGTCTTTTTCTTTATTTCTTTTCATTTTTTAGGTTTAGAATGATGTATACCACTAATTTTATGTTTTAGATTAATAAAAATAATAATAATATGTGGATCTAATTTTTGCTCTCTTATTTTTTACATGTAGCATTCCCATTTATATTAAAAGGACGTTTAAAGTTTAATTTTTTTACATAAATTAAATAAAATATTTTTAAAAAGTTTATTCTTTGTGATTCTACATAATAAATACATAAAGTGATATATCTTTCTCCTTTTATATACGGGTAAAAAGCATCTTAGATCGACACTTATTTGATCGTTAACTTAATAATATAATCATATAGATGTAATGACCATGTAAAAATATGGAATTATATACAATTTTGTTTAATTTGAGGCATAATATCATTTTTTTAATAGTGTAAATAATTTGTATATAAGTATATATTCTTACATCTCAGATTTTAATAACTTCTATCATTATAAAGTTACAGATGCATAACTTCAAATTAAATGAAATTTTATAAATTCAATGCTTATTATATCCGTACGGTTAAATTATTATATTGATAACCTCAAATCATATGAAATTTTTGGTTCTCTTATCAAGTGCATCCGTTATTTTTTATAAATAAATGGATTTTATATCTATGTAAAAAAGATTTTGTGAAAATATCAATTTAACGGAACTTGTTCTAAATCCAAAAAGAGACATTTTAGCCAATTTAACAAAACAACTAATGGGCCCAAATGAGTTTCGACAACTTATAAATGAAGCTCTGTACTATAATGTCATTGTAGTACATTCATGTGAATCAATAGTTCTATACATGTGAAAAAAATAATTACAGTATAGTACTTTCATTTATACATCTATTTTAAATTTAGTCATGCAAGTATTATCAATCTTGCACCACTTCTTCTAATAGTATATGCATGTGAATCAATAGTACACACATGTGAACAAATAGTTATAAGCATTTGAATTAATAACAATTAATTGCTTATTTATCCGATTAATTACCCGATTGGTCAATATAACCTCCAGACATCAGTTTTTATCAAAATAGATGTCGATTTCTACCAACACTAATAATCCCCACACAATGGAAATATCAATTTCATCTTTAATCAACACGAATTTATTCATCATTAATATTATAACTCACAATATTTAACAACCAGATCATTTCCAAGAAAGAGGAGGCTTTTCGATAAGGATTTTTTTTTATTGGCGCGCAATTAGGTGACCTATAGACATCAGTTTTTATCAAAATAGATGTCGATTTCTACTAACACTAATAATCCCCACACAATGGAAATATCAATTTCATCTTTAATCAAGACGAATTTATTCATCATTAATATTATAACTCACAATATTTAACAACCAGATCATTCCCAAGAAAGAGGAGGCTTTCCGATAAGGATTTTTTCCTATTGGCGCGCAATTAGGTGACCAAACCTCTCATTGACATAACTTTCTAGACATTGTCAATATTACAAATAATAATATGAATAACTTTGTCGTCTCAATTATTGATTTAATAATAAATATTATGCAGATGATATTGTGACAATAATTGAATCAATAATATGAGAGATATTATGCAACAATTACTGGAGCAATAATTGAGTATAACTGAATGACTTCTCACATAAACATCAATAATTAATACTGTGTGCTATTATGCAACCACGCGTATTACTATACTTTTACCACCGGGTAGTTCAACAGTTTAACGGTAAAACTTTCGCTGTTATTTTCATAAAAAGATATTTCTGTAGTTTTCTAACTACGACAAAACTTCTGTTGTGGGGTCCACCAATGATTGTGCTGTCGTACGAATATTCCTTGTTAAAACGAATATTCCCCGATCAATCGAATATTTCCCGACACAACGAATATTTTATATCAACTTGCTTACTTTGTAAAATTTTTAAATGTCATCCTTAACTTTAACCTTTATCAATTTAACCATTTACTAAATAAAATAATAATTATCAGAAAATTGAATACTTTCATTTCGTAAAATTCGGGGTTTTACAAGTATACTAAAACTACAGAAAAATGCAAGTCACCACACCTGGCTTGACTTAAAACAATTTTATACCAAAAACTAGAATATATCATCATGCAAACCAGATAGGCAATACTTATTAAATAAACCACTACGAGTAACAAAAATACTAAAATCTAAGACAACAAACAATATAGAAGAGATGCATTATAAAACTAGACAAAAGCAAAGAAAAGCAGAGAGATTGATACTGAGATGGGGTTGCCTCCCCACCAAGCGCTTGTTTATAGTCGTCATTACCAACTCACATCACCGCTATTCAATCCAAGCATATATGCGAAAAACCGAAGACCTCAATTTTATAAATAAAAATGAATTTTCTATAAATATCATTTTTGAATATTATGGAGTAAATTTGATATAATGTTATAGTTGTTGGTAATATTTATAAATTTTGCAAAAGTACGCAAGTTGTTATATAATATTCGATTGGGAAAATATTCGCTTTTAACAGGAATATTCGTATAACCAAGACAATCATTGGTGGACCCCACAACGGAATTATTGTTTGATTAAGAAAATGACAAAAATACTTTATGAAAATAATAAATGAAAGTTTTACCGTTAACTGTTGAAACACCCGGTGTTAAAAGTACAAGAATATGCCAGAGTCGTTAAAAGAAAGACATGGTATTGATTATTGATGCTTACGTGAGAAGTCACCGCGGTTTGTTTCAATTATTGCTACGAATTGTCGATATAATATCTCACGTTATTTGATTCAATTATTGTCAATATTTTATATATTATTAAATCAAGAATTGAGATGACAAAGTTATAAATATTATTATTTGAAATATTAACGATGTCTGAAGTTACACAAGGAGAGGTTTGGTCACCTAATTATACTACCAATAGGAGAAATCCTTATTGGAAAGCCCCTCTTTCCGAACGACGACGGGTCGATTAATATTGTGAATTATAATAATGATGATATATGTTGTTAAAATTGTTAAGGTGATTTTTATGAAGTTTTGCTTATTTTATTGACCTCCATTTATCCATTTTTTAAAATAATCGGTAGAAGATTATTTAGTATATATATTATATGGGATCCACCTTATGATGGTGATATGTTGGTGGAGGAAATATGCGGGCCATGTTGGAAGAAAAGAAAATGTGTGGGGATGGGGGAAGAAAATGAGATGGGGGAGAAAGAAAGAAATGGATTTGAGGGTGTATTAATATTATATATATATATATATATATATATACATGTGTATATATATATATATATATATATATATATATATATATATATATATATATATATATATATGCCATGCCGTATAAGGCATGGTAGATTATATATATATATATTATTTTATATTATATTATATTATATTTTATTTAAAAGATTTAGCTTTAAATATGGACCGTCCGATTAAAAGTAAATCAATCTGAACCGTTCATGATTTAGTTACTATGCAGTCCATTCTTCTATAAATAGAAGCTCATTCCTTCATTATTTCTCATGAATTCACTGAAACTACAGAGAGAGAAATTATAGAGAAACTATAAAAAAGTATTCTGCTACTTCCTTACTCTTATATCCAGTGTCTTTTACGGTAAGGGGTATTATTTCTTTTGTATTCATAAAGAGAACTTCAGTTATTCCATTATTTATTATTCGTTGAAATAACTCAGATACGCTGCTACCCTATACTTGGTAAAATTCTTACATTATTCCATTCGTTATTATTCGCTGAATATCCTCGCTTGCGCTTTTACGCTTTACTTCGATTTCGCCTTTATTATTTTGTTAGAATATCCTCGTATGCAAGCTTTTTTACGTGGGACCGGTTCCCTCTTTATTATTATTCATTGGAATATCTTGTTCAATGCGTTTTTACCGGACCGGTTCCATCTTTATTATTCTCATTGGAACATCCCGCTTGGTGAGAATTTTGCTCGACTTTGTTTCGTTATTTATTATTCTGTTGGAATAACCTGTCTATGCGAAGTACCGTATGCATGGTGATTTCTTTTGTTATTCCATTCTTTATTATACTCAGTTGGTTAAAGTTTTGACTTCTATATTCCATGAAATTAGTGAAATATCCTTTATATTTCGCTTCATCCAAAGATCTTTTCATGGAAATATTCTTCCGATCATTCTTGAATTTTACTCTCTACAAAGAAGTATCATGTCGACAATTTGGACGTTATTAGTTCCTCGGATAAATTAATTCTTGAACTTGTTTTATTGAATTCTTATATCATTGTCATCATCCTCATGTTTATATTTTTTTTTTGAAAGTCAATCGTATTCGTAGTGGTATAGATGGACTTGGTATGATTATTACTGTGGATTATTCTATTAATAATCATGACCGTAATATTACAAATGATGTGGTAAAAGTCCTCATTGGCCCGTGAGTGCATTGATGGACAGCTTGTTGGCATGATCATGACCATTGATGAATACACAAATATTCCCGCCCGTAGTGCATGGATAATTGTGGTCGTGATACTAAAGAATATCCTCGGCCGTAGTGCGGGGTGATTCGATGATGTGGATTATTTATTAAGCCGAGTCCCAGCGATAAAAGTGATGAAAAACCTTTTAAATCATAAAATATAGTAGATTTTATTCTCTACTTGACTCTTTTAATGAATTGCTTGTTCCGTTGCAGTTAAACTTGATGTCTATTGTATTTTATCAGTTTAACATTGTTGAAGACTAATGATAATTTATTCTGCATTATCTTAGTCATAATATTTCTTACTGGGCTAGTTGAGCTCACCCTTTCTTTCACTGTTCTCTTCAGGAAATGAGAATATAGCTGGGACGAGTCGGGAAACGGAGTGATGAATCAGATGATAGTATTAGTAGTCCTCACTATTCTATTAAATAGTGTGACAATAAATGTAATGAGGACTTTTTCTGAGAGTGGATATTGTTTAGAAGACAGTATTTGTATTGAAACTCACAGCTCTCTTGTTGTATATTAAAGATTGTATTTGTATTCTGTACCATGTATTTGGCGACTCAGAATAGGTGATGTATACCTATTTTGGGGCGTCACAGTTGGTATCAAAGCTGAGGGATATGATCCCTGGCTAAGATGTGAGATTAGAACTAGGAGGGGAGAGACGGGGAATTCCTTCGCTAGTATGACCTACTTAAATTTATTTAGTATTTAATTGGTTGGTCAGAGTTTAGAGATAATATGTTACATGTCAACTAACCCTTGTTTTGTGGCAGTATCTGAAAATGACATCCGATAATGTTGAGAATTGCAATGGAGCACAGGAGACCGTTGAGTCTCCACATATTAATAATCAGGAGAATGTGCATCAGGAAGGCGACAATCCTCATGCAAATAAACACTCTGACCAAATGATGAATGATGAAATGTTCAGAGGCTTTATGCAATTCATGCAACATTAGGAGAGAGCGGCTCCTGTCCAAAATGTAGGTTGAAACACTGGAAACTCTCGGACGGCCACCGCTAAACAGTTCAAGGAGCTAGGACCACTGGAGTTTATTGGAGAGCCAAAACCACTTAAGGCGGAAGCATGGATAAAATAGATCACAAGGATATTTGATGTCTTGGGATGCTCCGAGGAGTAAAAGGTTCCCTATGCCACCTTTATGTTGCGAGGAGAGACAGATTACTGGTGGAAATCGGTAAAGCGTACTCAACCTGCCGCACCGAAGATGACTGGGGAGAAGTTCCAAGAATTGTTCAACGACAAGTACTTTCCTGAAAGTATTCGTCACAAGAAAGAAGTAAAATTCATCAAGTTAGAGTAAAACAACATGACCGTATCGCAAAGACGAAGCCAAGTTTGTTTGAAGTTGTCCCGGTTTATTCCCATTTGGTTGATAATGAGGAGAGAATGACGCAAATGTTTTAAGAGGTTTGAAACCTAGAGATACGCTCAATATCTTATTTCTTATAAACTGTGTTTGTATTCAGATGTTGTAAATAGGGCTCAGTTATTGGAGCGCGATAACGAGTCAACGCAATTAAAAGAGAGCAGCCAGCAAAATGATAATACCAGTGAGAGCAGTCATCGAAGCGGTGACAACAAGCGTGGAGGGAATCAACATGCCAAAAATGGTAATCACTTTGGTGGTAATCAGGGCCAAAACAATAAGAATGGACATTTCAAGAAGAGGAGATTCAACAATGATGGAAAGACGTCAGCACCAACACCCATTGTTAAGGAAGGAAAACGACCACCTATCGTATGCTTCAAATGTGGAGGGGAGGGACACATCAGTCCAAACTGCGCGAGCCGTCCAAAGCATGTTATAATTGTGGAAGAGAAGGTCACCTAGCCCAATTTTGTCATTCACCGAAGACAAGTTCAGCTAGAATGGAGGCACCAAAGGCCATTCCTAAAAAGTCAAAGCCAGAAGTCTGCAAGGAGAGCGTTTGTTGTGACCTCCCAGAAAGCAAGGAACCCGAACGAGGTCATCACGGGTAAGCTTATCATAAACTCTAGCAAAGTCTATACCTTATTTGATATCGGTTCTACCCATTCTTTTATTTCTCCTACTTGCGCTCAACTTTTAAATTTGACTCCGGAGAAATTAGACTTTAACTTATCTGTTGAAACTCCTTTGGGAGAAACCTTCATTACATCCACTGTGTATAAGTCTTGTTTAGTTCAAATCGGCATCCGCACGTTACCTGTCGATCTTATTTCTTTGAAAATACTTGCATTTGATGTGATTCTAGGGATTGATTGGTTAACTACTCATCATGCAAAAATTGATTGTTTTCGTAAGGTTGTTAGCTTTCATATTCCTAACCAACCTATTATGCGAGTTCAAGCAACCAAACCATTAAAATCAATCACTGTCATCTCAAGCCATAAAGCTATTCGTTTATTGAAAAATGGATGTCAAGCTTTCTTAGATCATGTCACGGATCTAAACAAAAATACGTCAGTTTTGAATGATATTTCTATTGTTAATGAATTTCCTGACGTATTCCCTGAAGAACTTCCTGGCCTACCCCCAGAGCGTGAAATTGAATTTTGTATTGACCTTGAACCCGGTACAAAACCCATTTCCAAAGCTCAATATCGAATGGCTCCTATTGAACTTCAGGAATTAAAGACCCAACTGCAGGAATTATTCGACATTGGCTTTATTCGTCCTAATACTTCTCCTTGGGGTGCTCCTGTTCTATTCGTGAAGAAGAAAGATGGGAGTATGCAACTTTGTATTGATTATCGGAGTCAATCATGTCACCATCAAAAATAGGTACCCATTGCCACGTATTGATGACCTGTTTGACCAACAGCAAGGCGCCAAATTCTTTTCAAAGATGGATCTTCGTTAGGATATCACCAATTGAAGATTAGAACCGGATGACATTCCAAAGACGGCTTTAACTCCTTCAGTGCGGGTATTATGAATTCCTAGTCATGTCCTTTGGATTGATTAATGCTCCTAACGCCTTCATGGATATGATGAACCGAGTATTCAAGGAATATTTGGATCACTTTGTGGTCGTCTTTATTGATGACATCCTTATTTATTCCAAAAGCCATGAAGATCATGAAGCAACACTTGAGGTCGATACTCCAAAAGCTTCGTGAATACAAGCTTTATGCCAAGTTGAAGAAATGCGAGTTCTGGCTTGAGGAAGTAGCATTCCTTAGGCACGTAGTATCAAGTAATGGAATATCTGTTGACCCGACAAAGATTGAAGCTATTCAAAGCTGGGAGTAACCCAAATCGCTGGACCGGAAATGAGTAGCTTTCTCGGCTTAGCTGGTTATTATCGGAGATTCGTGGAATGATTTTCTCGAATCGCTACTCCATTAACTCAGCTAACTCGGAAAGATATAAAATTCGGGTGGAGCGAAGAATGTGAGAAGAGTTTTCAAGAACTCAAGAGAGAGACTCATTTCAAACTCTGCTCGACAATACCATCCGCTCGGAGGATTTGTCATCTACAGTGATGCTTCGGAAAAATGGTTGGGATGTGTTCTCATGCAACATGGGAAAGTCATAGCCTATGCCTCAAGATAACTCAAAGAATATGAGAGGAATTGTCCTACTTATGATCTAGAGTTAGCAGCTGTTGTCTTCGCACTTAAAATTTGGAGGCATTACTTGTATGGGGAGAAAGTGGAGATCTTTACGGATCATAAAAGCCTCAAATATTTCTTCACTTAAAAGGAACTCAACATGCGACAACGACTTTGGCTTGAACTGTTAAAAGATTATGATCATACCATCCAATACCATCCTGGAAAAGCGAACGTGGTAGCTGACGCATTAAGTAGAAGATCATATGCAAGTGCGAATGAGATATTATCAACGCAAAGGCCCATTTTGTGTGACTTGCAAAGGATGGAGATAGAGTTAAAGACTCTAGGGACCCATGTGATGATGGCGAATATACGAGTATGTCAGGAATAAGCATGTGAATGCTATTCCTATTTATATATGATTTGATTATGATATATATATATATATATATATATATATATATATATATATGAATGAATAATATGCAAGTATGCTTGCATTAAGAAAAGCTGTAAAGTCCTTTGATAGATAATAGAAATATATGTACAAGGACTTAGAATGAATTGATCAAATATGTTAGGTTGATCCTACATAAGAAAGACAGCTTTGTAAAGTCCTTAAAAAGAAAAGATGTACAAGGACTATAAAGATAGAAAGATCAAGCATGTTAGGTTTATCTTATGATGTAATAGATAGGCTAGTCTGATCGTCGAGCAATGCACCAGAAGTCGTAGTCTGCCAAGTGAGTCAAGGTTAACTCGGGAGCTATCGAGGCAGAATAGGAGTATGCAAGATAGTAGATCTTGGAGTTCGTAGACTGCCAGGGGAAACGAAGAAGGATCGTAGTGTATCGAGAAGAGCTTCCTCGGGATCGTAATGTGCTGAGGAAGTTATGTTCGAAATCGTGAAGACACACCGCCTTTCTGAACCGACCGTGTCTGCCAAAGCCAAGACAGAACGTAGACTACACTCGAGTCGTAGAGAGTCTCATCGATCACGAAACCAAGTCGAGGATCGTAGATCACACTCGAGTTCGTAGAGTCTATTGATTATATCGCAGATCGTGAGTCGAAAGCAAGATCGGATGGAGACAACAGACAAAGCGTAAATCGTAAAGTGTCAATATCTCGATCTCGAGATCGTGAGTCTCTGCACACCCAAAGTCAAATCGTAGAGTGCGAACTATGACTCCAAATGTATGCTCACAATGCTAAGTCGTAATCGTAGAAGCGAGATAGGTTCTCAACGAATGAGCACTCCCGAATATCCAAAGATCTGAAGCCTCCGGTTGGCACTCGCAAAGATGCATTACACAATGAAGGAAATCGAGAGCACTCAACGAATGGCATGCAGGCTAACGAAGATCTCAAAGACAATCCCAATCAAGATTAAGATTGAGGTGTAAGGCCATTCGTGATGAAGTCTTCCACAAGGAGATCCAAAGAAGACTTGTGGTCGACTAAGGAAAGTCGACCCCATCGAGAGCTATCAAGTGTCTGAAGACAACGATCTTGGAAGCAACCAAGATCGTAGTGTTTTCTGCCAAACAAAGAAGGAACTGATGGAAGGTGAACCGAGATCTTGGTCACCTCTCAAGAAAGCAAGGCTAAAGTGATTAAGTCAGTGGTCGGTCATTGATGATAAGTGAACGGGAGATCACAAGGAGAAAGCAAGTCGACGCCGCCACAAATCAAGTGTCTTGATGTTCGAAGGGGACCAGAGCAAGGAATTAGGCCATCGATGTCGAGAACAATCGAAGCAAGCGAAAGTATTGAAGCAATTTGCATAATACAAGGAAAAGGTGTTCTACATTGAAGATCCAATCAATACTCTTCCGGATCGTAGTGTTAACTCTACTAGTCAACGAGCAACAATCAACAAGACACTACGATCAGGTCCTTGAAGACATGCATCAGAATCATAGAGTTCGAATACCTGAAGACTGAAGCATTGGCAATGGTTCAATCTGAAGGGTGATATTCGGACAAGTGCTTATTGAGAGCATCGATGCAAAAGGACAACCTCTGATCTAGAAATCAGAAGAAATAAAGTCTTCAACCTGCCCAAGACAATAAAATGATACATCTGACAGGGTAGGTGAAATAGTAGATATGAAATACGTAAAAAAGTATGACAAGTCACATCAAGCAGTCTACATCAAGCAACTTGAGATCTGTGAAGATATTTGAATAGCCTTCAACGGTTACTTTCCAACGGAAGAATTGGGAAGAAGTATAAATGAGAAAGAGCTTCAAAGGTCAAAGGTTGCTGGAGTTGTCGAGTTTGGAGAGAAGGTGGACTGATCTAAACCATGTGATAGTGAGTTCCAAAGCTCACTCTACGATCCACCAAGAACACTCAGAAGTCAGATCAAGAAAGAAGTAGAAGTGTGAGTTCTACGATGTAGAAGTGAGAGTTCTACTACATGAAGAGTGTTCTGAACTGCCGAGAGAAAGAAGAGCATCATGCCAACTGGATGTCCATCATGGGAAGACTCTAAGTACAATAGAGAATAGCCTATAGTCATCTTAGCAAGTCCATCATGAGAAGGCATCGAGTAGTAATAAGGGAGATCACAAAAGCCATCTTGGTGTCAAGCATGAGAAAGCTTTTAAGTACCTTACAGAAGAGCTTACAGTCATCTTAGAAGCCTCTCATGTGCAGCCATCAAGTACCAAGGAGAATGATCTTCAAGGCAGATCATCAAGGGGTCATCCGGAGTAGTTGAACAACCTAAGAAGCTGAGCATCATGCAACACTCAAATGCTCTTCAAGGATGATCTAGCCAAGCTGCTAAGGATAGAAGATGTTCAGAGCATGAAGACATCTTAGCAGCTCAGCACTGAATCCAACAACAACAAACAAACAACTCAACAAAGCTAGGGCCTGAGGGGTCCTTGTCCAGAGGGACTAAACAAAGCAGGGTCAAAGGGTCCTTGTCCGGAGGGACTAAACAAAGCAGGGCCAAAGGGTCCTTGTCCAAAGGGACTAAATGAAGTTCCAAGCCTGCTGGGCTTGAAGAGTTCCTAGGGAATTAGAGGAGTCCCAAGGCTGCTGGCCTTGAAAAGTTCTTAGTGAACTGAAGTCCCAAGGCTACTGGCCTTGAAGGAATCGTAGAGATTCAAGGTGCTGCCCTTCCTTAGTGGAAATCCTGCTAGTTGAAAGCAGAAGAGTGGATTAGGAGCTTGAGTCTCTGAACCACTTAAAACCCCTTGTGTCATTTACATTATGTCATTTACATTATGTCTATAACTGCTATAACTGCTATGTATGTTCTAACTACTTACTACTAAACTAATCCAACGAACAATGTATGTATGATTATGAATATATTAATGAAGGGGAATCTTTTACTTATTCCGTTGTGCTTGAAAAGATTCTTATGTTTGTCATACTTAAATATGAACAATACACATTAACCAGAAAACTATTTGAAATAAAAATGATCTATTCAACCCCCCCTCTAGATCTATTGTGCCCTCTGGGAACTAACAATTGGTATCAGAGCAGGTTCTCATGCTATATTCAAAAGCTATTCGCTTTGAGTTTGATCCCAGGCACTAACATTGTTCTAAACTTAGTTTAGTAGTAAGTAACTTGTTATATGCAGAAGAGCTCACACGTTGGAAATATTGTGTATAGGTAAAAATGTGTATACACCAGGTATCGCCAGATTGGTCCATATCCTCGATTGCTATATCAACAAGACCAATCCTAGCCCGCAATCGATCTTGTAGTCCGAAGACCGATTTGAGAAAGAGAGTAAGAGACATCGGTGACAAAGAGTAAAGCATTCATCACCGAAAGATGAAGAGGTCACGCAGCGTCTAAGAAATCTTGATCGAGAGGAGAAGAAGATCTTCTCAAACTTATGAGTGACTAACCAACAATGCTGGGTGCTATCTTCAGTAAACTCAAAGATGTCAAAGATCTTAATGCTACGACTCTCTTGATCTACATCTTCAAGACCACGATCGATTGATGAAAGGCCAACAAGAGCATTAAAATTTGAAATGAGCAAAAGTAAAAGCTATGCACATCAATACACGAACTCAGTATATCTAAGGTAAATGATCATTAAGAAACCCGACAAAGAAAAAGGTACAGTTCATCACAATTACTAATGTATACATCATATTTGCATCATCTTATGAACTATGATGATGATACATCAAGAAGTCATAATCTACCTAAAAAGGTGAAGAGAGAAGTAGTCGAAGATGAAAAATTCAAATGTCTACAAACTTTTCTTTAACCAAGTTTTAGTCAAGATGACATCTTGAAGAAAATCTGAAATAGATCATAAGAGTATTACAGACCAAATGAATTTTATGTTAAGTAATCATTGCTGATGTGCTAGTATGTATGTACAAGCCTATGTTCTAAGTGTTTGACAACACACAGAGAATGATCAGTTCTACAAGAGGATCTTGCTAATTTGTAGAAACTGATCACATCCATAAATCAACTAGATACTCATAAATCGTAGAGTTTATTCACACTCTGTGAACATTTAAACATTGTGAACATAACCCAGTAAATGATGAAACCATCATAGATAAAGAGTGTGTCATTAATTGTCAAATCCTACACACACCCACCATCATGCATTTCAAAAATGTATTATCTCAAGATAGTTGTATGCATGAATATGTCTATTGGTGATAAACATGATGATTATCCAGTTAAGAGGAATAAGGGTTTAGAAAACTAACTTAGCAGGACCCATTTAACAATGGGGACCAAAAGTAGAAATATACTTAAACCTGCAGGTACTTGGTCAGTCTGACCACACTAAGGAATGCTGAAGTAGAAGACTTCATTCAATAGGACTCAACCAAAGGAGGCTAAGGACATCGCTCGAGATGAGTCTATAAGGTTCCTATATGTCCAAGCTCGTCCTTGAAGACCCTCTGAGCTAACCGAATGGAGCTCACATGGTGCAAAATCCGGATATAGGAGCATGCCATGAAAACAGAAGATAAAGAGGATTCTATGTGCCCATATCAAGAAAGACATGCTTTATGGAAAGGATCCTCGAGGAAGCTCTGTGAGAATATCATTGAGCTTAAGACAAAAGGAGTTCTTTATGAAGCAGAACTTCTCAAAACAAAGGACTATCAAAGAAGACTACGTTCGTAGTGCTGTCGAATGATCGTAGAGTGATCAATCCTGAAAATACTCATCTCTACGATACAAGGAAAACTAAGCAACGATGATGATTCCAGTCAGAAGGAGAAATGTTGGGTAGCCTTCAAATAAACATGAAGAAGGAATCACATCTATCTGAGAAGACAACATCAACAATGGGGGAGCAGTGATCTGTTAAGGAATAACTGCACTATTAAACTTGGAAGAGATGTACTAGCTACAGAGTCCCAAAACTTTGTGGCTGATGAACCAAATGAAGATCCATTGTCAGTAGGAACGTCTCAAAACGTACTACTGATAACCCATCAGCCACCCAATCCATAATCGTGAAGTTCCTACGATCAAACACATGATCGTAGTGTAAGAGCAGAAGGACACCACGATTTCAGCAATGCAGATATCCAGAGTTGGTAGAAAGACCTCCCCATCAGAAAAGGTCTAATGAGATATCATTGAAAATCACTACCTTAGTATTTCATCTGGAAAGCGCCTCAGGGAAAAACCTGACCCTTAGCTAACTCTAAGAGGTTGGCCCTTCCTGAGCTACCTTATCCCAGAAGGAATGCTTGATCTAGTTCATCTCAAAAGAACCAAGTCAGTCAACGATCGTAGAGTTGAACTTGAAGAGGACTAAACAATTGTGGTACAAACTCAACGTTTGTAATGCTATCTAAACGATCGTAGTGCAACCTCGGCGACAGAAGAAGACAACTCAACGATCGTAGTCCTATCAAAGGGTACACCAGTTCACAAGGAACCGGAAGAATGAGACATCTGCTAAGCCATTAAAGTTGAGGAGATAAGTTCGAATACATCGATTGATTGAGCTATCTTTGCATCGGGAAGTAAGGAGGAAAGACAAAGCCATCCACTCGCAAAGATTTCTTAGAAGTTGATCGTTGAGTCAACAAAGGAAATCGTAGAGTCTATAGCTGCCTCATCATGTCACTCTACGAATCAAAAGGTCAACGGTCAAAGCCACGTTAATTAAATGTCCACTCTTCAAATAACTGAAAAGTTGTGGGGAGTTACAGCTCATTACTGGGCAACGTGCAACCAATGGACAGTTGATACATCATTGAGTATGCAGAGTTAGAAGGAACTGCCATAAAGACGATTTTAAATATGCAGACAGTTACCAAAAGATATTGAACCTTTTTCCCTCCCATTTTCAAAACCCTAGAAAGTTTCAAGAGCAAAATCAGTTAACCCTCCAGAGCCTTACCAAATCTCTTTCAGCCATCTCGCATAAATCTCTCTAAATCAAACACCCATAGTCTTTGAACGATTCAAATGGAAAACTGGCAAGTTATCACCAGCATTCAGCTTGGAACCAAATCGTTTGAGAAATCTGAGAAAAATTCAGGGACATATTTAGACTCGTAAAGGAAGCTGGGTTTTCAGAATGTCTCGAGGCGAGTACTCGTGTATACATTGACCTGGTTAAGGAGTTCTACTCAAACGCCTCCATAAACTCTGGAACTCTATCTACCAAGGTTAAAGGTCAGATTCTGAAGCTAAAATCTTCTGACCTTAATCAATGCCTAGGTTTCCCTAGCCAAGGGCTGAAGAACCTTGAAGATGTCAACATTGAGCAAACGAAGGAGTTGATGGGATACCAAAGAAATCCTAGCTTCAAAGGCATGAAGTAGAAGGAGTTCCCTGAAGAATATGAGTTCCTTGCTGAAATTGTAGGAAAGTGTATACTGTGTAAAAACACTGCACATGATACGGTGATTGATCAACAACTGAAGATAATGTCAGCTATAGTTCTGAAGAAACAAATTAACTTTGGAGCCATTTTGTTTGATCAAATCTCTAAGTGGGTAGAGAAGGCTGAGAAGAAGCCACTGACCAAGGTATTTCACGGGAGGTTGCTGAGTATCATTCTGAAGAAGAAATTAGGAGGGAAAATCCAGGATGATGAGGGAGAAGCCTTGAATGTGCACAAGGTGATGTCTCCACAGTTATTTGAGAACCGGAAGAAGAACCCCAATGAAAACAAAAGATCGACAATTTGGGAGCAGTGAGAGCCTCTGCAAGAAGAAGAAGACGATAAAAAGACAGAGAGCTCGAGTCCAAAGTGACTCAAGCAGCTAAAATCACGCCAGCTATGAAGAAATCAAAAGTGGTGAAGAAAGCTGGTAATGCTAAGAAAGCCCAGGCCTTACCAAGGAGAGTTTCCTCCATGAACAAGGATCAAGAAGAAAAGGCCCAAACTGCTGAAACCACAAAAAGAAGAAGCAGCAGGTTGCTTCAAGGGCCAGTCAGCAAGAAAGCTAAGGTGGAAGACAAACCAGCCTTGGCTTCTCAAATGAATACATCTGCTGAAGAAAGGGACGTAGAGTCAGCAGAAGAGGAAGAAATGCGAAAGATGTGGTCCAAATTCCCACACACAAGATTCAGCAATGAGAATGAAGGCGATGTAATGAAAGAAAGTGCGAAAATATTTGACAAAGAAGAATGCTCAAGCCCCATGGCCAATTCTCAGAGAAGCCACTCTGATGATGAAAAAGAAAGTCAAAGTGACCAAAGCGCATCCCCAAATGTCACTGCCCCAATGAGCCCAGAGAATGGGTCAGAAAATGCTGTTCAAGAAGAAGAAGAGAATGTCCCCTCAAATCCAGAAAGCTCTCATGATGGCTCAGAAAGTGATGAGTCCAAGAAAAAGAAGAATCTACCCTTGCAAGTGAAAGTAGTATGCACACAAGCCAATCATGTTTGATGATAAAGCATATACTTTGTAACAATCTTATTCATTTATTAATAAAAAGTATTAATTTATTAAAGGCTTTTAATTATCTACATGATGCTGTTTTATAATATGTGATAAACCCATAGTTTTAAGCAATGCTTTTAGAATAATGATGATGATCATTCTAATGAGATCTAAATTCTTAGAAAGCTTAAAACTAAAATAGTTCCCAATCATTGGATTACTAAATTGGGGATTAGTGAATCCGGATAGATTGGTACATACGTTAACTTGCTCATTGAATGAGGATGATTGATCTCATGATCATTTGTGTGGAGACACTAAAGCAAGTATGTAGAGTGCTTATTAGAGAATAAGTTCAATTGAATATGGCTCGCTAAGGAATACCTAATGGAGTTTTACTTGCTCGTCAATATGAATTCCGTAGTGATAGTAGTACAAGTGATCCTTGGACTTGAGATCATCATAGTATCTTGTGTATGATGAGTTATACTTTGACTTATTCCTTAAGACCCTTAGGGTATATCAAAGGGTATGCTTGGGTATAATAAGTTGTATATGGAGATAATGTATGATCAATAAAGAATCTACCACTTATATTAAAAGAAGAGAAATGTCCTATGTGATTCGATAAATGACAACCCAAAGAGTCCTTGGCCAAAGCGCAGAATGAAATTAGAAAGGAGTTTCTAATTTGCATTATTTGAGTCAGTGCATTTAAGAGTCGAAATACATATAATTAAATAAAATAAGACTTGACAAAGAATTCCATGTCTTATATTTAATCGGGACATCAGATGGTGGAAGGATTGAATTGACGATAACTATTTACTAAAAGGTTCTTTTATGATTAATGTTGAAATCTATATTATCCGGAAAGTCGTTGATCACTAGGGAGGCTTATCCTATTGTAGAATAAATATTATTTATTTAAATAAATTAATTATTTAATTTATTTATTTAAATAAGATTAGAATTGTTCTAATTGATTTATTCACAACCCGTTTAATATGGAGAACCTAAAGGGTCACACCATAAAAGGAAGAATAATTATTTAAGAAGTTAATGGCATAATCGTAATAATATAGTTATGTATATTTAATTTAATCTATGGTGATAGAATAAATTAAATAGCTTAATATTTATTATTTAATATTTTAGAAATATTAAATATAAATTAATAAGAGGAGTCTTATTAATATTATTACAATTATTATTATTATTTTAATTTCTAAAGAGTTTTAGGATTAATTTAATTTAAGTACTCTCATTTATTTCTAATTGGATTAGGAAGGAAAATTAGTTAAAGGAATTTAATTAATTATCCCTAATAAGATTAGGGAGCTTAATTAATTAAAAGAATTTAATTAATTAAATAAAACCCAATTCCTTAATTGTTAAGGTGGGTTGCCCACATCTATAAATAAGAGGAGTCTTATTATGGGTGATGGGGTTTTTGATGACTTTTACAACATACGTAATATTTCCAATGGTTGGAGAGTACGCCTTTTCTATAGAGATAGAAAACTAGGGTTTAGCCAAACACCCATCTTCTTGAATTCTTATTCTTCCTTGGTGGATCACCTCTAGAGGCCAAACACTTGGGTGGCTAACGTTAATCAAAGGAAGGAACCAAACCCGGTGGATTCAAGTTGAACGCGAAAAGGATTGGAGGTGAACTTGTACGTGAGGAAGCTCGATCTTCAAGGGTATGATGTTTCTTATTCATCTTTTTCGTTTAATTAATAATTGTGCATAAAGGGTGATCCGGGTATATGATTTGTAAAATTTTTAAACTCTGATTTTTACACGTTTCCGCTTTTTTATGCAATTTGATTGCGTTCTTGAAAATTACAAACCTAACAGCAAGTGCTGAACTCCAAAGAAGTATGTCTGTTGAGCAAGAGGAGTCAGAGCCTGAAGAAGAAGAAGAATATGTGTCTCTAATAGTTGAACCTCCACGAAGAAGGAAGAGCTACAGGCTGCAAGCCCAGTTTGCCTCCAAAAGGAACAGTGGCCATTCAAATGCCATCATTGAGTTGAGTGATGATGAGTCTCATCCCGTGGAGAAAGTGTCAAGATGAAGCCGGTAGTGAAGAAGAAAATACGAGGAAATACTTGTCAAGAAGGTTCGATAACGACGCTGGCTTGAATCTGCTGAAAGATTATGATCATACCATCCAATACCATCCTCGAAAAGCGAACGTAGTAATGACGATTAAGTAGAAGATCATATGCAAGTGCGAATGCGATATTGTCAACGCATGAAGCCCATTTTGTGTGACTTGCAAAGGATGGAGATAGAGTTAAAGACTCTGTGGACCCATGGATGATGACGAATATATTTAGTATCGTGAATAAGCATGTGAATGCTATTCCTATTTATATATGATTTGATTTGATTATATATATATATATATATATATATATATATATATATATATATATATATATATATGAATGAATAATATGCAAGTATGCTTGCATTAAGAAAAAGTCAGAAAGTCCCTCGATAGATAATAGAAATATATGTACAAGGACTTAGAATGAATTGATCAAATATGTTAGGTTGATCCTACATAAGAAAGACAGCTTTGTAAAGTCTTTAAAAAGAAAAGATGTACAAAGACTATAAAGATAGAAAGACCAAGCATGTGAGGTTGATCTTATGATATAATAGATAGGCTAGTCTGATCGTCGAGCACTGAACCAGAAGTCGTAGTCTGCCAGGTGAGTCAAGGTTAACTCGGGAGCTATCGAGGCAGAATAGGAGTATGCAAGATAGTAGATCTCGGAGTTCGTAGAGTGCCAGGGGAAACGAAGAAGGATCGTAGTGTATCGAGAAGAGCTTCCTCGGGATCGTAATATGCTGAGGAAGTCATGTTCAGAATCGTAGAGACAGCCTGCCTACGAGCCGACCGGTAATCTGCCAAAGCCAAGACAGAAACGTAGACTACACTCGTCGTAGAAGTCTCATCATCGCCGAAGCCAAGTTAAGGATCGAGATCACACTCGAAGTTCGTAGAGTCTATTGATTATATGCAGAGATCGTGAGTCGAGCAAGATCGGGATGGAGATAACAGCATAAAGCGTAAATCGTAAAGTGTCAATATCCGATCTCGAGATCGTGAGTGTTCTGCACAAAACAAAGCTAAATCGTGAAGTGCGTGTAACTATGACTCCAATGAAGTGCTCACAATGCTAAGTCGTAATCAGTAGAAGCGATACGGTTCTCAACGAATGAGCACTCCTAGAATATCTAAAGATACGAAGCCTTTGGTCAGCAATCGCAAAGATGCATTCCACAGTAAGGAAATCAGAGAGCACTCAACGAATGGCATGTAGGCTAACAGAAGATCTCAGCACAAACCCAATCAGCATTAAGATTGAGGTGTAAGGCCATTCGTGATGAAGTCTTCCACAAGGAGATCCAAAGAAGACTTGGTCGACTAAGGAAAGTCACCATGCAGTAGCTATCAAGTGTACAGAAGACAACGATCTTGGAAGCAACCAAGATCGTAGTGTTTGTTAAACAAAGAAAGAACTGATGGAAGGTGAACCAAGATACTGGTCAGCCTCTGAAGAGCAAGGCTAAAGTGATTAAGTGCAGGGTCAATTCATTAATGATAAGTGAACGGAGATCACAAGGAGAAAGCAAGTCGGACGCGCCACAAAATCAAGTGTCTTGAGGTTCGTAGGGGACCGTAGAAAGGAATTAGGCCATCGATGATCTCGAGAACAATCGAAGCAAATGTAAGTATCAAGCACCGCACAATACAAGGAAGAGGTGTTCTACATCAAGATCCAATCAACACTCTTCCGGATCGTAGTGTTTAACTCTACTAGTCAACGAAAGCAACAATCAATAAGACACTACGATCAGTCCTCAAGACATGCATCGAATCGTGAAGTCGAATACCAAGACCAAAGCATTGCAACGGTTCAATCAAGGATAATATTCGGACAAGTGCTTATTGAGTGCATCGATGCAAAAGGACAACCTCTGATCTAGAAATCAGAAGAAATAAAGTCTTCAACTTGCCCAAGACAGTAAAGTGATACATCTGATAGGGTAGGTGAAACAGTAGACTGCAGCGTCAGAAAAAGTATTACAAGTCACATCAAGCAGTCTACATCAAGCAACTTGAGATCTGTGAAGATATTTGAATAGCCTTCAACGGTTACTTTCCAACGAAAGGATTTGGAATAAGTATAAATGAGAAAGAGTTTCAAAGATCAAAGGTTGCTAGAGTTGTCGAGTTTGGAGAGAAGGTGGACTGATCTAAACCATGTGATAGTGAGTCCGAAGGCTCACTCTATAATCCACCAAGAACACTCATAAGTCAGATCAAGAAAGAAGTAGAAGTGTGAGTTCTACGATGTAGAAGTGAAAGTTCTACTACATGAAGAGTGTTCTGAACTGCCGAGAGAAAGAAGAGTATCATGCCAACTGGATGTCCATCATGGGAAGACTCTAAGTACAATAGAGAAGTGCCTACAGTCATCTTAGCAAGTCCATCATGAGAAGGCATCGAGTAGCAAGAAGGGAGATCACAAAAGCCATCTTGGTGTCAAGCATGAGAAAGCTTCTAAGTACCTTACAGAAGAGCTTAAAGTCATCTTAGAAGCCTCTCATGTACAGCCATCAAGTACCAAGGAGAATGATCTTCAAGGCAGTTCACCAAGGGGTTATTCGGAGTAGTTAAGCAACCTAAGAAGCTGAGCATCATGCAACACTCAACTGCTCTTCAAGGATGATCTAGCCAAGCTGCTAAGGATAGAAGATGTTCAGAGCATGAAGACATCTTAGCAGCTCAGCACCGACTCCAACAACAACAAACAAACAACTCAACAAAGCCAGGGGCTGAGGGGTCCTTGTCCAGAGGGACTAAACAAAGCAGGGCCAAAGGGTCCTTGTCCGGAGGGACTAAACAAAGAAGGGCCAAAGGGTCCTTGTCCAAAGGGACTAAATGAAGCTCTAAGCCTGCTGGGCTTGAAGAGTTCTTAGGGAACTAGAGGAGTCCCAAGGCTTCTGGCCTTGAAGAGTTCTTAGTGAACTGAAGTCCCAAGGCTACTGGCCTTGAAGGAATCGTAGAGATTCAAGGTGCTGCCCTTCCTTAATGGAAATCCTGCTAGTTGAAAGCAGAAGAGTGGATTAGGAGCTTGAGTCTCTGAACCACTTAAAACCCCTTGTGTCATTTACATTATGTCATGTACATTATATCTATAACTGCTATGTATGTTCTAACTACTTACAACTAAACTAACCCAACGAACAATGTATGTATGATTATGAATATATCAATGAAGGAGAATCTTTTACTTATTCCACTGTGCTTGAAAAGATTCTTATGTTTGCCATACTTAAATATGAACAATACACATTAACCAGAAAAGTATTTGAAATAAAAAGGATCTATTCAACCCCCCTTCTAGATCTATTGTTCCCTCTGGGAACTAACAGAGTAGAACCGACTTTAATTGATAAAGTTAAAACTGCTCAAGCTACAGACCCGGAGCTGATGCATATGAGGAAGAAAGTGCAAGAAAGTGCTATGCCGGAAGCAAGAATCGATGAAGAAGGAATACTTCGAGTCAACTCCAGACTTTGTGTTCCTAACGACCCTGATTTAAAGTATATAATCATGATGGAGGCGCACAACACACCGTTTGCAATCCATCTTGGGAGTACCAAAATGTATCGTGATCTTCGTCATACATTTTAGTGGAGCAATATGAAGAGAGAGATAGCGACTGTTTATCTCGAGGTGTTAAACTTGTCAACGAGTTAAGGCGGAGCATCAAGTACCAAAAGGTCCATTAAAACCACTCTAAATTCTAGAATGGAAGTGGGAGCACATTACCATGGATTTCGTTACTGGTCTTCCCAAGGTTTCTCAAGGCATAGATGCAATTTGGGTCATTATTGATAGATTGACCAAGTCTGCTCATTTCTTACCAGTACGAGAAACTTATACACTTGAACGCCTTGCTCGTATGTACATATAAACGAGATTGTAAGATCGCATGGTATGCCAAGATTCATAGTTTCGATCGAGACCCAAGATTCATTTCACGATTTTGGGTTAGTTTGCAAAAAGCTATGGGCACGGATTTACGATTTAGTTCAAAGATATCATCCTCGATTTTGACGGACAATCAGAGAGGACTATTCAAACTCTTGAAGATTTATTAAGACTCCGTGTCCTTGATTTCAAGGGAAGTTGGGACAAGTTATTACCGTTGGTGGAGTTTTCATACAACAATAGTTATCAAGCAAGTATTGGCATGGCTCCATTCGAGGCGTTGTATGGAAGAAATTGTTGTTCTCTAGTATGCTGGGATGAGGTGGGTGAAACAACGTTGTTGGGACCGCAGTTATTACGTATAACTACGAAAAAGATTCAAACGATCCAGCAACGTATAAAAACCTCACAAGATCGACAAAAGAGTTATGTTGATCTTCATCGAAAGGATGTAGAATTCGATATTGGAGATCATGTGTTGTTACGTGTTGCTCCATGGAAAGGAATTACAAGATTTGGAAAGAGAGGGAAGCTAAATCCTCGATTCATTGGCCCATTTTTAATCCTCGATCGAGTAGAAACTGTAGCCTATAGACTTGCCTTACCGCCAAGTATGTCTCGTGTTCATAACATTTTTCACATATCCATGTTACATAAATATGTGGAAGACCCGAACCACATTATTGAGTTAGAACCGGACGAAATAGCGGAAGATTTGACGTATGAAGAGGTTCCTGTTCAAATCTTGGATAAAAAGGAACATATTCTACGCTCCAAGGTTATACCTCAAGTCAAAGTTTTGTGGAGAAAGCACGATGTTGAGGAAATAACTTGGGAGTTAGAATCAGAAATGAAATCAAGGTATCCTTACCTCTTCGACATACCATGTACGTATCCTAATTTCGAGGGAAAAATTTCATAAGAAGGGGAGGTTGTAAGACCCAACTTTTATAAATAAAGATGAATTTTCTATAAATATCATTTTAAATATTATTGTGACAACCCCAAAATAGGTCCATTCCATCCAACCTATTATGAGTCGCCAAATACATGGTACAGAAAACAACTACAACTTTATTACAACAATTATCGTGCAAAATATAACAACACATATGCTGTGAGTTTGGATATAAATATATACCAAATGTGACTCATGTTCCAACCGTGGACAGCACCTCACAATGACACCTTACATAAAGGTATAGTCAAAAACTATTTTAGAAATTAGAATCTTTGGGAAGTGCTCAAGGAAACCTTCGTACATGGGAGGCCATGCTTCTAGATTATGATAGATATCATATGGCCACAAAATTATCCTTGGTTGACCCAATAGACCCTAAAGAAAAATGAGAAGATTACTATCATATTCTTCCCAACGGTGAGTCTTCTCTTGACTTATCATTATCTCCACTGTCTCTAATTGAGAATTATACTTCAAATAAACACCAAGATTATATAGGTAGTGCTCGTAAATATACTTAGCAAGTGGATGAGCACAACCCTGTCTTATGATGACACGAGGTTGTATGTCATTGTAGACATCTTGTATGATAGTGGCAAAACACCCTTTCAACGTTGGGTTCGCTTTCACCCTATATGATTCACCAAATATAACTACTAAAAGATGTATACAACACGCTTGTCTATACTGCTTGGGAGAACTCCACGACCAGAGACCACCGCTCTATTTCCTTGTTACCCCTCGCCAAATTCAAACACACTTTTATTACACGAAAGGAATTGTGAAGCGAAAGGTGAGCATAACTAGCTTCAATAAAGAATATCATAACTAAAGATAATTACATTATCAATAGCCTTCATCAATAATAAATCGTAGATTTAGAACATATGGTAGATGATAAAATTTCAACCATAGTTGCGGTGAACGAAGCAATCCATTAGAAGAGTCAAATGACTATAAAGTCTATTATCTTCTCCGTGTTAAAAATCCACCAACAATGTTTTATCCCTGTAACATCATTCAATAATTTTGGTCCACAATCATATGAATAACTCATAATCATAATTATAGTTCTAAATTCCTCTTCTCATCCAAGACGAAGATAATTTTCATAACCTATCTTTACCTGAAACATCAAAGATCATGGTTACACCAAATAACATTTCCTGTTCATAATCATACTAATAACTTCATCTTTGCACTACGGCCGAAGATATTCATTTGTATCACCAAATTGGTCATGTTCATCTCAACACTGCTCATCTTTGCACCACTTGGCCAAAGATATTCAACAACATGTCATCTTTGCACTACTACCAAAAGATATTCATCAACAATTCATCTTTGCACTGCAGGCCAAAGATATTCCTCAATAGTTCATATTTGCACTGCAGGCCAAATATATTCATCAACAGTTTATATTTGCACTACAGGCCAAATATATTATTATCTCAAAGAAATATATAATCATTTCAGAATTTATATAAACAATAATTATAACTATGTTGATCATTTCACCTTTGTACCTAAGCTAAAGATATTCAATTATAAATTCAATGGACATAATCATACCAGTCAACAATTCAACTTTGCACTACTGGCCAAAGGGAACCCATAGTCATGATCATACCAAAAATTTACCCATCTTTACACTCAAGTCAAAGAGAAATATCATCATTAGGGTTATAAAAATGTTATATATAATTGTAAAATCAATATAATCAAAACAACTAGATTTAATCTCAAGAGTAATATTCATAAATCAACTATAATTTGGTTAAAAAAAGAAATCAATTTTGTCATGAATAGTAACTCGTGAATAGTAACCCATGGATAGTAACTTCGTGAATAGTAATTCATGAATAGTAACTCGTGAATAGTAAACCCAACATAAAAAGGTAGAAATTCCACAATAAAATTCATACCAATATTTTGGTATAATGATATTGAAATAACATTTCTTAAACTTATAAACAATTTATTTTAATTGTTTACACTTTACTAAATAATGCATTTAATCATCCTAAAATTCCAAACTCATTAGATTTCATCACCAATAACCAAAACCCTCATCAAAAATCTACATATACCTCATATAGGATTCTCAAGTCATAAAATCCTATTTTGTAATTTTTTTACTTTACATAACATATTTAATTCATTTACTCATAACTAGTCTATTTTCATGAAAAATACGAAATCAGTTCCAAAAATATTTCTTTTCTGGGATTTAGTAGAATATAGTCCCATATTGAACATATATTTTTCTCAGAATTTTTGAAATTTATTTACTATTTTTCATATGGCCAAAACTGCCGAATATTTAGACATTTATCACAATTTGTACTTTTATCTAAAAATTCCAAAATTCATAGAGTACACTGATATTATATAGATGTACTCCCAATAAAAATTTCATCAATTTTGGAGTTAACCACAAGGAGTTATAAGCGGTTACTTTTAAAATAGTCGTTTCCCGTAAAATTCATAACTCTTAATCTATACATCCAAAAATCTCCATTTTTGGACACAATCAATAAAAATCATCAAAATATCCTTTTAAATTTTTCTAGAATTTTCTGAAGGTCGAAAGAAGTACGAACTGAAAAACACAATAACCCTTAAAATCCCTTACCTCAAAAGAGCAGTACTTCTGACTGGAATATCAGATGAAAAATCGAAGGAATCTTCTACTAAATAGAAACTCTAAAAGTATCTAAATACTCTAAAAAATATTCTTGATAATATAGAGAGAATGAAAACTTGTTTCTGGTGTAATTTTCAATTCTAACTTAGCCCTCTATTTATAGAAAAATGTTAAGACGCAGCAAGCATTTTAACTCCAACTTTGATGGCTTTACTCACTACTATTCTCACCCACCACATTTGAATAAAAATCTCAGCACATTTTTACTAACCAAAAATGGGGCCCACCAATTCTAGAATTTTCCACCAAAATCATTTATAACCTAATTTCCGAATCAGTCATCTCTTAAAATTCATAACAAATAATACGTTCATTTTTAACGGTTCAAAATTTGTGGACATATACTCAACTTATATATGTATAACATATCCAAAAATGATAACGATCCAACGATCGGATTAAAAATTATAACTCCTGAAATATATCTCAAAAACCACTGGTTTGATTTTTAATACCTCCAATCCGACAAAATACTGATAAAACACCTCAACATTAATTCCTTCATTTATAACCACATAAATAAATCCATCATTTATATCCACATAAAATAAATATTTCCTTATCATATGAATCAATAATTAATTATTCACAAATAATATTACAGAATCACATTTATGACAACCAGTAGTTCCTCGTGAAAGAGGGGCTTTCCAATAAGAATTTCTCCTTCATGGCGCGAATTAGGTGACCAAACCTCTCCTTGATAGAACTTTCTAGACATTTCCAATAATGCTATCTAATAATATTATTCAAATAATATGAATTATTGATCTGATAATGGAGATATTGTGCAGTTGACAATTATTGAAACAACAATAATATAAAATATCAACGCAGCAATTATTGAATCAATAAAATAAAATATTGAATGAAGAATTCTCAGAACAATTATTGAGTAGTGTCTTCTTACGTAAGAATCAATAATTCAAAAATCACATGCAATCCGTGTATTATTCTTTGCAATAACGCCAGACATCGTGATTTTAACCATCGGGTATTCCAATAGTGTTAATTAAGAATAACTACTGCCAATTATTTATAAAAACTCAATTTTTGTCGTTTTCTTCATCCGCGCTTATTCATTATGGGGCCCACAAATGGTCGCTGTCAAATCGTATGAATATTCCCCGACAAAAAGAATATTCCACGACCAAACGAATATTCCCCGACAATTGAATATTTTATAACCACTTACGTATTTTGAAAAATTCATATCTCACCCTTAACTTTAAACTTTTATCAATTTAACCATTTACTGAATAGTTATTATAAGAAAAATTGAATACTTTTATTTCATAAAATTCGGGGTCTTACAATCTCCCCTCCTTATGAAATTTTGTCCCCGAAATTTACGTACCTGGTATTTCGAAAAGTTGAGAATACCTTGCTTTCATTTCAGATTTTATTTCCGGGTCATCATGATTTCTCCGTTGCTCATCTCCCGTGATGACTTCATTTGGGTTCCTCATTTGTTGGGAAGTCATGACAACCGCCATCCCTCGAACTACCCGGCTTTGACTTGTCTGGGGCAGCATTTGGCGTCATCACTACCGTTGGAATATACTTTTCTATAGGGCATATTCCTCCCTTATTAGGTTTGTAATATTCGTGAACGCAATCAAATTGCAAAAATAAGCGAAAACGTGAAAAATCAGAGTTTTAAATTTTACAAACCATAAACCCGGATCACCCTTTAAGCATAATTATTAATTAAATGAAAAGGATGAATAAGAAACATACCCTTGAAGATCCGAGCTTCCTCAGGTACAAGTTCACCTCCAATCCCTTTCGCGTTCAACTTGAATCCACCGGGTTTGGTTCCTTCTTTTGATCAACGTTAGCCACCCATGTGTTTGGCCTCTAGAGGTGATCCACCAAGGAATAATAAAGATTCAAGAAAATGGGTGGTTGGCTAAACCCTAGTTTTTCTATCTCTATAGAAAAAGAGTGTACTCTCTAACTCTTGGAATAACGTATATTTAATATCTGATATAAGACTCCTCTTATAAAGATATCAAGTAACCCTATTAAAATAAGGTATTTTTAATTAAACTCTTTTAATTAAATGGGCTCCTAATCTTATTAGGGATAATTAATTAAACTCCTTTAATTAATTTTCCTCCTAATCCTATTAGGAATAAATGAGAGTACTTATATTAAATTAATTCCTAAACTCTTTTAGAAATTAAAATAATAATAATTTTAATAATATTAATAAGACTCCTCTTATTAATTTATATTTAATATTTCTAAAATATTAAATAATAAATATTAATCTATTTAATTTATTCTATCACCATAGATTAAATTAAATATACATAATATATTATTACGATTATGCCATTAACTTCTTAAATAATTATTCTTCCTTTTATGGTGTGACCCTTTAGGTTCTCCATATTAAACCTTGTGAATAAATCAATTAGAACAATTCTAATCTTATTTAAATAAATAAATTAAATAATTAATTTATTTAAATAAATAATATTTATTCTACAATAGGGATAAGCCTCCTAATGATCAACGACTTTCCGGATAATATAGATTTCAACATTAATCATTAAAGAACCTTTGAGTAAATAGTTACTGATAATTCAATCCTTCCACCATACTGATGTCCCAATTAAATATAA
The DNA here is from genome assembly GCA_020205615.1 of Panax quinquefolius. NCBI lineage: Eukaryota > Viridiplantae > Streptophyta > Magnoliopsida > Apiales > Araliaceae > Panax > Panax quinquefolius. The sequence continues at coordinate 128,203,157 of CM035167.1, forward strand.
GATATGAAATTCTTTGTCAAAGTCTTATTTTATTTAATTATATGTATTTCGATCCTTAAATGCACAACTCCAAATAATGCAAATTAGAAACTCCTTTCTAATTTCATTCTCGCTTGCCAAGGACTCACTGGGTTGTCATTTATCGAATCACATAGACATTTCTCTTCTTTTAATAAGTGGTAGATTCTTTATTGATCATACATTATCTCCATGTACAACTTATTATACCCAAGCATACCCTTTGATATACCCTAAGGGTCTTAAGGAATAAGTCAAAGTATAACTCATCATACACAAGATACTATGATGATCTCAAGTCCAAGGATCACTTGGACTACTATCACTACGAATTCATATTGACGAAAAGTAAAACTCCATTAGGTATTCCTTAATGAGCCATGTTCGAAAGAACTTATTCTCTAATAAGCACCTACATACTTGCTTTAGTGTCTCCACACAAATGATCATGAGATCAATCATCCTCATCCAATGAAAAAGCAACGTATGTACCAATCTATCCGGATTCACTAATCCCCAATTTAGTAATCCAATGATTGGGAACTATTTTAGTTTTAAGCTTTCTAAGAATTTAGATCTCATTAAAATGATTATCATCATTATTCTAAAAGCATTGCTTAAAACTATGGGTTTATCACATATTATAAAACAAAGATCATGTAGATAATTAAAAGCCTTTAATAAATTAATACTTTTTATTAATAAATGAATAAGATTGTTACAAAGTATATGCTTTATCATCAAACATGATTGGCTTGTGTGCATATTACTTTCATCCCTCAACTGCCTCGTCGTACTCCTGATTCATGATCTGAATCATCAATCTTCGATCCATATCGTATTCAAAGTTGACCACTCACTGTATGCAGGTAATTCAAAACTTCGATGTTGGGTTCTCCCAATTGCTTTCCAAAAAGAAAATTCATATTATCTATTTTAGCCTTCTTAGATCTGGACATCTCTTTCCACAATATCCACGTCGTCGTCGGCTTTTTCCCATACATCACTTATTCTCACTGCTTCGGTTTTTTCTCCTTTCAACTCGAGATTCCATCTTTATCATCTCATACTCGCTAAAGAATGCTTCGTTCAAGCATCACATATCGGGTAACCTGAAGCTTGAATTGTTGCATCCTTTTGTTCCACGACCTTTAATCGTTCTTCAAATTTCTTTCTAACTCATGAATACGATTTTGAAATTCTACATTTTGATCATATAATACCTCTAATAAATTCTCCTCAGGTACCTCTCCTTCCTCTTCTTCCTCAATCTCAGCTGTTACCTCTGCAACTATCTCGGGTGCAACTATCAATTCTTCACTCACCACATGGATTTCTCTAATTCCTTCTTCGCCTGATATCACATTATCCTGGTTGGTGATTAGAGGTATCCCCACGGTCTCATTCACTCAATTGTTAACATTCTCGTGACCATTCTCAAATCGCCATAAAACAAGGGTTAATTTAAACAAATTAACATATCACATAATATCCCGATATTATGACTAACCAACAAATAAGCTTAGGTAGGACACACTAGCGAAGGATTTACTCATCTCTCCCCTCCTAGTTATATTCCCCGATCTCCGTCAGAGACCATATCCCTAAGCTCTGATACCAAATGTAACTCATGTCCCATCAGTGGACAGCACCTCACATTGGTACCTATCAGTTTGCCACCACAGAACGGCGTCCCCTACGGAGAGTCTGGCTTCGGTGCATCCCCCATCAACAGGAAGTCACCAACGAGAGGCTCGGGGCTCTTTACTTATAGCTCTGATACCAAATGTGACTCTGGACACCAACTTGTGTCAGCACCTTACATTGATACCTATTAGTTTGCCACACAGCAGAGCAGGCGTCCCCTACTTGAGAGTCCGGCTTTGTGCATCCCCATCAACAGGAAGTCACCAGCGAGAGGCTCGGGGCTCTTTACTTATAGCTCTAATACCAAATGTGACTCATGTTCCAACCGTGGACAGCACCTCACAATGACACCTTACATAAAGGTATAATCAACTGCTTTTAGAAATTAGAATCTTTGGGAAGTGCTCAAGAAACCTTCGTATACATGGGAGGCCATGCTTCTAGGTTATGATAGATATCATATGGCCACGTAATTATCCTTGTTGATCTAATAGACCCCAAATAAAAAGCGAGAAGATTACTATCATATTCTTCCCAATGGTGAGTCTTCTCTTGACTTATCATTATCTCCACTGTCTCTAATTGAGAATTATACTTCAAACAAACACCAAGATTATATAGGTAGTGCTCGTAAATATACTTAGTAAGTGGATGAGCACAACCCTGTCTTATGATGTCATGAGGTTATATGTCATTAGACATCTTGTATGATAGTGGCAAAACACCCTTCCAACATTGGGTTCACCTCACCCTATATGATTCACCAAATATAACTACTAAAAGATGTATACAACACACTTGTCTATACTATTTAGGGAGAACTCCACAGCTAGAGACCACCGCTCTATTCCTTTGTTACCCCTGGCTAGGCCAAATTTACACTTTTATTACACGAAAGGAATAGTGAAGCAAAAGGGTGAGCACAACTAGCTCAGTAAACAATATCATGACTAAAGATAATTACATTATCAATAGCGTTCATCAATAATAAATTAGAGATTTAGAACATATGGTAGGTGATAAAAATTTCAACCATAGTTGCAGCGGAACGAGCAATCCATTAGAAGAGTCAAATAGACTATAAAGTCTATTATCTTCTCAATGTTAAAAATCCACCAACAATGTTTTATCCCTGTAACATCATTCAATAATTCTGGTCCACAATCATATGAATAACTCATAATCATAATTGTAGTTCTAAATTCCTCTTCTCATCCAAGACGAAGATAATTTTCATAACCTATCTTTACCTGAAACATCAAAGATCATGGTTACACCAAATAACATTTCCTGTTCATAATCATACTAATAACTTCATCTTTGCACTACGGCCAAAGATATTCATTTGTATCACCAGTTGGTCATGTTCATCTCAACACCTGTTCATCTTTGCACCACTGGCCAAAGATATTCAACAACATGTCATCTTTGCACTACGACCAAAGATATTTATCAACAATTCATCTTTGCACTACAGGCCAAAGATATTCCTCAACAGTTCATATTTGCACTACAGGCCAAATATATATTCATCAACAGTTCATATTTGCACTACAGGCCAAATATATTATTATCTCAAAGAAATATATAATCATTTCAAAATTTATATAAACAATAATTATAACCATGTTGATCATTTCACCTTTGCACCTAAGCTAAAGATATTCAATTATAAATTCAATAATCATGATCATACCACCAACAATTCAACTTTGCACTTCGCCAAAAAAACCTATAATAAGATCATACCAAAATCTACCCATCTTTACACTCAAGTCAAAGAGAAATATCATCATTAGGGTTATAAAAATGTTATATATAATTGTAAAATCAATATAATCAAAACATCTAGATTTAATCTCAAGAGTAATATTCATAAATCAACTATAATTTGGTTAGAAAAAAAACCAATTTTGTCATGAATAGTAACTCGTGAATAGTAACCCATGAATAGTAACTTCGTGAACAGTAGCTCATGAACAGTAACTCGTGAATAGTAAACTCGACACAAAAAGGTAGAAATTCCACAATAAAATCCATACCAATATTTCGGTATAATGATATTGAAATAACATTTCTTAAACTTATAAACAATTTATTTTAATTGTTTACACTTTACTAAATAATGCATTTAATCATCCTAAAATTCCAAACTCATTAGATTTCATCACCAATAACCAAAACCCTCATTAAAAATCTACATATACCTCATATAGGATTCTCAAGCCATAAAATCCTATTTTCCAATTTTCTTACTTTATATAACATATTTAATTCATTTATTCATAACTAGTCTATTTTCATGAAAAATACCAAATCAGTTCCAAAAATATTTCTTTTCTGGAATGTAGCAGAATATAGTCCCATATTGAACATATATTTTTCTCAGAATTTTTAAAATTCATTTACTATTTTTCATATGGCCAAAATCGCCGAATATTTAGACATTTATCACAAATTGTACTTTTTTCTAAATATTCCGAAATTCACAGAGTACACTGATATTATATAGATGTACTTCCAATAAAAATTTCATCAATTTTAGAGTTAACCACAAGGAGTTATAAGCAGTTACTTTTAAAATAGTCTTTTCCCGTAAAATTCATAACTCTTAATCTATACATCCAAAAATCGCCATTTTTGGACACAATCAATAAAACTCATCAAAATATCATTTCAAATTTTTCCAGAATTTTCTGAAGGTCGGAAGAAGTACGAACTGAAAAACACAATAACCCTTAAAATTCCTTACCTCAAAAGAGCAGTACTTCTGACTGGAATATCGGATGAAAAACCGAAGGAAACTTCTACTAAATAGCAACTCTCAAAGTATCTACATAGTCTCAAAAATATGCTTGATAATATAGAGAGAAAGAAAACTTGTTTTTGATGTGATTTTTAATTCTAATTTAGCCCTCTATTTATAGGAAAATGTTAGCACGCCGAAGCAGACTTAACCTGCAAGCTGATGGCTTTACCTGCTACTATTCTCACCCACCACATTTGACTAAAAATCTCAGCACATTTTCACCAACCAAAAGTGGGGCCCACCAATTCTAGAATTTTCCACCAAAATCATTTATAACCTAATTTCCGAATCAGTCACCTCTTAAAATGCATAAAAAATCATACGTTCATTTTTAACGGTTCAAAATTTGTGGACATATACTCAACTTATATATATATAACATATCCAAAAATGATAACGATCTAACGGTCGGATTAAAAATTATAACTCCTGAAATATATCTCAAAAACCACTGGTTTGATTTTTAATACCTCCAATCCGACAAAATACTGATAAAACACCTCAACATTAATTCCTTCATTTATAACCACATAAATAAATCCATCATTTATATCCACATAAAATAAATATTTCCTTATCATATGAATCAATAATTAATTATTCACAAATAATATTACAGTTTTGTTCAATTATTACTACGGTAATTGCTGCATAATATCTCACGTTATTTGATTCAATTATTTTCAATATTTTATATATTATTAAATCAATAATTGAGACGACAAAGTTATAAATATTATTATTTACAATATTAACGATGTCTAGAAGTTCTGTCAAGGAGAGGTTTGGTCACCTAATTGCGCGCCAATAGGGAGAAATCCTTATTAAAAAGCCCTCTCTTTCCTGGAAACGACTTGGTCGATTAATATTGTGAATTATAATAATGATGATATATGTTGTTAAAATTGTTAAGGTGATTTTTATGAAGTTTTGCTTATTTTATGGACCTCCATTTATCCATTTTTCAAAATAATCGGTAGAAGATTATTTAGTATATATATTATATGGGATCCACCTATGATGGTGATATGTTGGTGGAGGAAATATGCGGGGCCATGTTGGAAGAAAAGAAAAATGTGTGGGGATGGGGGGAAGAAAAATGAGATGGGGGAGAAAGAAAGAAATGGACGGGAGGGTGTATTAATATTATATATATATATATATATAAATATATATATATATATATATATATATATATATATATATATATATATATGCCACGTATATATATATATATATTATATTATATTATATTATATTATATTATATTATATTATATTTAAAAGATTTTACTTTAAATATGGACCGTCCGATTAAAAGTAAATCAATCTAGACCATTCACGCTTTAGTTACTATGCAGTCCATTCTTCTATAAATAGAAGCTCATTCCTTCATTATTTCTTACGAATTCACTGAAACTCCAGAGAGAGAAATTATAGAGAAACTATAGAAAAGTATTCTGCTACTTCTCTACTCTTATATCCAGTTTCTTTTACGGTAGGGGGTATTATTTCTTTTGTATTCATAAAGAGAACTTCTGTTATTCCATTATTTATTATTCTGTTGGAATAACCTGTATACGCGGGATACCCTCTACTTGGTAAAATTCTTCTGTTATTCCATTCGTTATTATTCTGTTGGAATATCCTGTCTGCATGCGTTTTTTCGCTTGACCCGATTCCGCTCTTTATTATTTTGTTGGAATATCCTCGTCTGCATGCGTTTCTTACGGGACTGGTTCCATCTTTATTATTATTCTGCTGGAATATCCTCAGTATATGCGTTTTTGGCGGACTCGGGTTCCGCCTTTATTATTCATTTGGAACATCCTCGCTTGGTGCGAATTTATGCTTTGACACAGTTTCGTGTTATTTATTATTCTGTTGAATAACTTTTATCTGTCATGCAACCGCATGCATGGTGATTTCTTTTGTTATTCCATTCTTTATTATACTCAGTTGGTTAAAGTTTTGACTTCTATACTCCATGAAATTAGTGAAATATCCTTTATATTTGTGCTTCATTCAGTATCTTTTCATGGAAATATTCTTCTAAACATTCTTGAATTTTACTCTACAAAGAAGTATCATGTTGACAATTTGGACGTTATTAGTTCCTGAATAAATTAATTCTTGAACTTGTTTTATTGAATTCTTATATCATTGTCATCATCCTCAAGTTTATATTTTTATTTTTAAAGTCATTTGTGGCCTGTAATGCATAGATGGACTTGGTATGATTATGACCAGGGATTATTCGGTGTAATCATGACCGTAATGTTACAAATGATGTGGTAAAAGTCCTCATTGGCCGTAGTGCATTGATGGATGATTGTTGGCATGATCATGACCATTGATGAATACACAAATATTCCCTACCAGTAGTGCATGGATAATTGTGGTCGTGATACTAAAGAATATCCTCGGCCAGTAGTGCGAGGTGATTCGATGATGTGGATTATTTATTAAGTCGAGTCCCAAATGATAAAAGTGATGAAAACCTTTTAAATCATAAAAGATAGTAGATTTTATTCTCTACTTGACTCTTTTAATGGATTGCTTGTTCTGCTGCAGTTAAACTTGATGTCTATTATATTTTATCACTTTAACATTGTTGAAGACTAATGATAATTTATTCTGCATTATCTTAGTCATAATATTTCTTACTGGGCTAGTTGAGCTCACCCTTTCTTTCACTGTTTTCTTCAGGAAATGAGAATATAGTTGGGACGAGTCGGGGAACGGAGTGATGGATCAGATGATAGTATTAGTAGTCCTCACTATTCTGTTAAATAGTGTGACAATAAATGTAATGAGGACTTATTCTGAGAGTGAATATTATCTAGAAGACAGTATTTGTATTGAAACTCACAGTTCTCTTGTTGTATATTAAAGATTGTATTTGTATTCTATACCATGTATTTGGCGACACAGAATATGTGATGTATACCTATTTTGGGGGCGTCACAAAAATGACCATTTCATGCCGCCTATTTGTCAATTCCTTTACGTTCAATGCAGATATAGATGATTGGCCATCCCCAAACTTCACTTCACCCATCGACATGAAGAATCGTTCACCACTAGAATTATCCACGAATTCGCCTTTCTCATCAATTTGAAATCGTTCTTTGTGCACTAGTGGGACCTCTAGGGTTTCAATAACCTTGACCGTGGTTTCCAACTTTTCATTAGTCTTGACAATACAACCACTCGTGATCCTCTCTTCTCCTTCTTCAGACTCCACAGGTTGGTCAATAGGTACTTTGACATCTCCTTCAACAACTTGGTGAGACTCATCGCCTTTTCCTTGCGTATCCACCGTGCAATGCTCTTCAATTTCCTCGTTGTGAATAGTTATGACTGGTAAATTGCCTTACGTTGGATTTGTGATAACATTGACGAGTTGTCCCAATTGACTCTCGAGGCTCTGCAATGAGGCGTCTTGGTTCGTCATTCGAACTTTTTTTCTCTCTATAAAGTTGGTAAGGAGCTCTTCAAGTCTTCTCTCTTCTTCTCATTTTAAGTATATAGAAAGGCTCTTATTGGTTTGAGATGTCGCCTTATATTACGACAGAGATTGATATTCAAAATTTGTCGGATAAGACAAATTTGGATCATGATACTGCTCTTGATTGTAGTCCCAAGAGTTTGGATAACACTGACAGTCTGGATGATAGTAAGTCGGTTTATTGTCAGCTCATTCCTGACAGTAGGCATTCTGAGTGGACTGACACTCTAGATTGTCAGAAAACCTTAAGAGATTTGCAATTTGATCTTGCAATCGCTCAAGTCCTTCTTCCGATCTTGGTTGTGTCGTCCTCTCAAAAGGCCATTGATAACAATGATCGTCTATAACTAGTAAGCTTAAAAACAAAAAGGAAGATCAAACAAATAAAAGATAAATATATACGTTTAAATTAAGACTAAATTGATTGAAATCGATATTGGACAATATTAGAATAATAAGTTCCCCGACAACAGCGCCAAAAACTTGTTGGTCGGATTAACGATCACCAAACACGCGCAAGTATACACGGTCTAACAAGTAATACAGTGATAAGAAGAGTGTCGAACCCGCGAGGAATTATCATTAATATTTACCAAATACCGACTTTATATCACTTTAAGTCTTATTTGAACAGCAGAATAACAGATGTGTAATTAATCTAGTTATATCTAATTATCAAAGCAGGTAAATGGATAACAAATGGTATCGAAGGTGCTAAAACTAAGGTCATAACTTCACCCCACACTAGCATTTTGTCAAACACTTGGTGTGCTATGTTTCATCAAACTTCCTAACCTTCTCTCTTTGGTCTTAGTGGTCACGACAATTTTTCGACCGAGAACACAAAAGTGCTCATACACCTCTTCCGAGGTATGTACAAACCTATCCTCTCTAGGTCCACTCGATAGGGAATAGAACAGAAAAGAACATCCAAGCTAGGAAATAATCCTACACATGTCTATGCGAATTAGCTATAATAAGGATTTAAAGCATAAGTTCTCAATTAGGTCACACATGGTGCACATATATATGCCTATTCTATACACAAATTAGGCAGTCGAATCAAGTAGACAACTCATAATCACATGCTAATATATCAAGGTGAAAATCTACAATCCTTATTTCAAATTTCATATAGATTATCAAAATCATCACTAATTTTTTAGCAAGAATCATTAAGAATAAATATATTGATCCAAACCATATGGTGCCAACGAAAGAGATATGATATTCAATTCAAATTAACAAAGGGTTTCATTATAACCTTAGAGCCAATGATTAGTTCATAGCTCTTAAACTAATCATAAGTAGCAATATAAACAATATTTATGGATTACAAAATCAAAGGAAACAAATAGAGAAGAATAAACTCTGTCAAAGCTTCTTCTTAAGTCTTTAAGAATTCCAATCCTTTCAAGCTTTCCAATCCATGTTGCTAAGTGATCTTGAGCTCCATGAAATCCCAAACATCTCCCTAATCTATCTAAACTATATTACAAACATTACCTACTAGAAAATGGAGAGGAAATTACAAAAGGAAGAGAGAGATTGAAGTCCCAAGGGGGGATAATCTGATATATCTCAAGGAGGTTGCCCTCTCTGTATATATATGTGTCTTTTTCTTTAGCTAGATCAGAACCAGCTCTTGTCTGCCTGGGAACCGGAGGTGGCGCTGCAACACCAAGATTTAGCCTTGTAATGGCATTATGAATTGAGTCAATATCCTAAAGTCGATAAGCGGCTATTTACGCCAAATTTGTAAAAAACTAAGGCAATTTACAGTATTTGAGATGATGTCACAGTTGGCCAGGCAAGGGCATTGTAGTGCCAAATTTAAGTCTGGCATAGGCGCTGCAACGTCGGTGTAGGAAATTTGACCTTTTTGCCCTTGCAAGCTGGAAATGACCCAATAAGCCCTGCAACACATAGATTAATTAAAATAAGAACAAAATAATATAAAAGCGATATAAATTACGACGATCAAGCAACTTCTTAAGTAGTAGAGGATCCGATTCGCTGGTATAAATCCCACTCATCAGTCGGTCACTGCCTGATCCTCCACTATTATAGTTCTTCTTCCCCGATTGTCCAATCTACCTTGATTATTGTCCGACCGTGGATAAGCTTGCTTGTCTCGATCCTTAGAAGTTTCAAACGACTATGAGTGTGGCTTGAAGTTTCCCATAGCTTCCTCTATGGCGATGAACCCCTCAGTCCGGTGGAAAGCTTCTGTTAGGTTGTTTAAAGGGTTGATAACTGTAACAACCCGATATTTTCTATACAAATACATTAGAAATTTTGCGTATAATTTTTTTTTATTAAAATAAATATGGGGAATATGTGCCAAGATAATGTGTATATGTATTTATGTGATAAATAAAAATATGAATAATTACAAATAATTTTATTTTAGAATTATTGATTATTATAAATTATATTCTTATCATAATTAATTTTATAGTAGAAATATTTTATTAATTATTTTCCATGAAAATATAATCATATATTATTTATATAATATATGAAATGATTTTTAAATTATTATAATAATTATTTTATTATATGAATCTTTATGCAGTTATTAAGTTAATTATTTTAACTTAATTAAATAATGTTAGGTATGATGAGATAAATCAAATATGGAATCCAAACCCTAATTTTGGATTTTGATCAAGGAATGAGAACAATAACATAATATCATTTATACTTTGATTTTTCAAAGGTATAATTATATACTCTGTATGTATATGGATTGACAATGATTGATCGGGTTATGGTGTATTATGTCAAACCCTAGTTTACCGTGGGAAACCCTTATTTAAAACTCACCATGAGTTTAAGTCTATTATATAAGCATGTTTGTATGATTTTGCGATTAACTAGGTTGATTCCTAATTAGCATTTATATATTAAGTTCTTGAAATCCTAATTATTAAGTATAAACCCTAATTGTGATTTGGTAACCCTAATTACCAAAATTATAAATCCTAATTACTAAATTAGCAAGGATAATTATAATTATTATATAATAAACCCTAATGTTCATGTATGATTAGAACCCTAATCAAATTAAGAAAACCCTAATTATAAGTTTTGCAAACTAATTGTATTTTATTTTAAACCCTAAATAAACAATTTGGGTAATATATATTAAAATTGTTAGACTATGATTATTATATGGCCCAAAAACAATTATGGGAGAAGTCCAAAAGAAATCAAATTCAAGCTCAAACTTAGCCCACATAATTAAAATATTTTAGACCTTTGATTTATCTAATTTATGTATTAAAATAAAAGCTAAATAAAGGAATTAGTGGTATATATATAGTCACCCACAAATGGCCTTTTAAGGCAACAAATTAAATTAATCAAGTTTTCTTAAATAGCTAAATGACCTTACCTTCTTACACAAAGTACAATGTCGTCTACACCTCATTGGTGGAAAATCTCACTAAGCATACTTAAGATCAAGATAAGGAGTTTTGTCTAATGGACAACATAAATATGGGGGATAATAGCTAAATCCCACATTTGCACATAAGTTCTATAAATAGACTTAAGAGAGAGAAATAATCATTTGTTAGGCTATTTTATGCACAACACCCATCTTAACTCTCTCAAGCTCTCACCTCCGAAAATATCAAGATACATCAGTCATAAATCAAGCCCCACTAACACCACAATCAAATCAGAAAGCTAGAAACAAGAATTGATCAAAGAAGGTATAAAACCCTAACTTGAAATCTGACCATAAATCTGTTGTTAGATGTTATGATTCTGTGTTTTAATATGTTGTTAGTAGTGTATAATGATGATCTAGGTTGCTAGATGTTGGATCCATAACATCTAGAGGCTCGGATTTGAGTTTTGCAAAATCTGGAAAAAAATCAAATTGTGGTCTGACAACAAATGTCAGTGGCCATAGATCTTTGGTCGTTTATAATTTTTGTTGTTTTTAAGTTATTATGTGTAGTCTGGTATGTGGTCTTTGCTCTTAAACAAGAATCAAGTTCATATCGTAAACATGTTGCAAGATAATCAAGGTCAAAGTTATTGATCGCCGTATTTCGGGCGTTTCGGGTAACCCAAAACCGCCTGTGACTTACTTGACAACGTTTTAAATCGACTAGATCATGCTTCTGTTTGTTGTATTGTTGTCGTTGTTGTATCTATATGGTAGCTGGATATGTGTAGTATATGTTCATACCATAATAACACTTAAATGATATACAGATTGGACATAGCAGCCGGTCAAATAAGCCAAGACAAACACATTCTCTGTTTTCTGGGTAACCTAGAAAACATATGAATGTGTTGTCTGACATGGTTTGACCGGACCTTTTCTGCTCATAGTATTGTTGTTAGATCGATGTTATGTAATAGAGTTGTAGCCTTACATGTTGTCTACAACCTGGAAGTCTTAGATCCCAAAAATATTACACTATTAGCATGTAGTGGAAGTCCAAAGTGAGCCCCACGATCTGTTCTACATTTCTGGGCAACCCAAAAATGAAGAACAGCCTCTGACAGCTATTTTAGGCCCATAGATCTCCTTTGTTATGCATGATATGATTTTGTTTGTTGTTGGATCTTGTAGTCCTGTATTAGTTGTGACGCCCCCAAAATTAGGTATACGTCACCCATCTTGGGTCGCCACTTACATGGTACATAAATTCAAATACAACTTACTAACCTAACTGTCGTGTACAATACGACATAAACTGTGAGTTTGAATACAAATATTGTCTACTAGATATTATACAAACTCAAAAGGAGTCCTCATTACAACTATTATCACACTATTTCACGAAATAGTGAGGACTACTAATGCTATCCTCCGGACCATTACTCTCGTTCCCGACTCGTCCCGGCTATGTTCTCATTTCAAGAAGAAACAAAGTTGAAAGAAAGGGTGAGCTCAACTAGCCCAAAGAAGAAATATTATGACTAAGATAATTGTAATAAATTATCATTAGCCTTCAACAAAGTGTTAAACCGATAAAATACAATAGACAACCAGGTTTAATCGCAACGGAATATCTGCAATCCATTAAAAGAGTCAAGTAGAGAATAAAATCTACTATCTTTTAGGTTTTAAAAGGTTTTCATCAATTTTTTTATCGGCGAGACTCAAATTTTAATAAATAAACCACCACATCTAATCATCCTCGCATTACACGATCAAGGATTTTCATCAAATTATCAATGGTCACGACTATACCGAATCACCCCCTTCTCATAATCATACCAAAAACTATCCATCAACGCATTACAAAGCACTGAGGACTTTTATCACATCATTTATATCAAGCCATGATTATACCGAATGATCCTCGGTCATAATCATATTAAGTTCATCTATGCACGTAAGCCATAGATAACATAATATAACATGAGGATGATGATAATGACATAATAATTCAATAAAACAAGTTCACGAATTATTTAATCCATGAATTATTAACGTCAAATTGTCAACATGATATCTTTTTTTGTAGAGTAAAATTCAAGAATGATCGTAAGAATATTTCCATGAAAAGATATTTGGATGAAACGCAAATATCAAGGATATTCTACTAATTTCATAGAGTATAGAAAGTCAAAGTTTTAACCAACCGGGTATAATAAAGAATGGAATAACAAAAGAAATCACCATGCGCATGCGGTGATTACATGTATGCGAGTTATTCCAACAGAATAATAATAATGGAACCGTGTCGGTGAAATTCACACGGTGACAGATGATCCAACAGTAACAATAAATGCTGAATAATAAACAATGGAACCAGTCCGTTATAACACACGACGCATGGATATTCCAATGTAATAATAAATGCGAATAATAAACAATGGAACCAGTCCTGTAAAACACACGCATGTGATATTCCAAATGTAATAATAAAGAATGGAATAACAAAAAAGATCACCAAGTATAGGGGATTCGTATCTGAGTTATTCCAATGTAATAAATAAGAATGGAATAATATAAGGATTTCACCAAGTAGGATTTCACCAAGTATAGGTATGCCATGTATCACAGGTTATGTATAGGGTATGCCACTTTTACAAAGTTATTCCAACGTAATAATAATGAATGGAATAACGTAAGTTCTCTTCATGAATAAGAAAGAATAACACCCTTTACGAATACAAACAAATAATACCCCTTACCGTAAAAAGACACTTGGATATCAAAGTAGTGAAGTACCGAATACTCTTCTTCTTTCTCTCTATAGATTTTCTCTCTATAGTTTCTCTCTATAATTTCTCTCTAGAGTTTCAAAGTGAATTCGTAAGAAAATAATGAAGGAATGAGCTTCTATTTATAGGAAAATAGAATGCATAGTAATTAATCCATGAACTATCTGTATTGATTTACTTTAATCTGACGGGATTCATATTTAAAGCAAAATCTTTTAAATAAAATATAATATATTCTATTTATATAAAAATATTTTACTATGCAAACACTATGCAAAATACTATGCAAAACCACTATGCAACACTATGCATAATAAAATATAATATATTCTATTTATAGAATAACTTTAATAAAGTATTACGCTTTTATATAAAAAGATGTTTCGCTTTTATTACGTTAATAATACGAATAAAATAAAACGTCATTATCGCTATAATAATTCATATTATTAATCAACAATAATGGAATCAAACCGAGTGACTTCTCACATAAAGCATCAATAATCAATACCGGTAATGCTACTATGCAACCACACGTATTCATCGCATACTTTTACTACCGAGTAGTTCAACAAGATCCACTAGAAACTTCCGTCGTTATTTCAATAAAATATTTTTGTCGTTTTCTCAATCCGACAATAATTACGTTGTGGGTCCAACAATGATTGAGCGGTTATACGAATATTCCTCGCTAAACCGAATATTCCCCGACCAATCGAATATAATATAACCACTGCGTACTTTGCAAAATTTATAAATACTACCCACAACTATAATATTATCTCAAATTCACACCATAATATTAAAAATTATTTCGACAAAATTTAAATCTTTATTGATAAAATCTGGGGTCTCACATTAGTACTACACGATCTGACCAAAAACAAGTCCAGAAACACAACACACATTGATTGGCACTTGGTCAAACCCACCCACTCGGTAACTGGCTTGAAGATCTGGGTTTGTATGAAGAACACGAAGAACACTTACAGCGACGGTTCTGTAGCTATAGGTGGTCTTTAGCGACAGTTTAATTATAAAAATTATATTTTCATTAAATAATTACAGAAAATTAGTTTTTAATTATTAAAAATACATATTAAATTACTAAAAATTATTTTAAAATCTGAAAATTATATTTTAATTATTTTTGATATATTTCACAAATATTTAATATTTTTAGAATATCAAAGGTATTTAATTTATTTAATTATATATTAAATAAATTATTTCAAAATGGTTTTAATAAAAATCATTTAAAAATTATATTATGGAATGAGAAAATATTTTAAGTTATTCTTAATGACTTTTAATATTTTGTGATGAATTTCATTAATTAATTATTATTAATGATATTTTAGTTATTTAATAAATGAATTAAATAAATAGATTAAAAATTATTTTATTATATTAAAAATCATTTTAAATAATAATAAGGTATTTAAAAATATTTTAAGTTATAAAATATAACTTTTAATATTTAAGGATAATTTCATTAATAATTTAATATTAATGATATTTATTTTAACATTAATGATATTAAATTTATTTAATAAATATATTAAATAAATAGTTTAAAATGGTTTTATTGATTTAAAAATCATTTAAAAAGGATATAAATGAATTAAAAATATTTTAAGTTATAATTAATGATGGATAAATAACACATTAATATTTTAATATTAATGGTAATTGATTATGAATGATTTTAAATGTTTTAAAAAATTATTTAAGGGTAATATTAATACTTTAAAAATATTCTAAGTTATTATAACTAACTTTAATATTTTGGCAATGGTTTCATTAATAGTTTAATATTAATTAAATATTAATGGTAATAGAATTGTTTGATATTTAAATCATGTAATAATGATTCCGATGTTTGAAAATTCATGATAAATTGTGATAAATGTTTAAAATTATTATAAGTTATTTAAAAGAAATATAACCGGTATTTACTGGATATTGAGTTACGTATAGAGTCTTAGACTCGATAATTACTCGATAAAGTTGTCGATAATCAACATATTTCGTAAAATTGATCTGACTTAGATATTTTGATCAGATTAATGTTTGTTTGTGATGCAACGATCATTAAACATGTGTGATAATGTGATTAGGTTATGTCTTTGTTGCGAAATACGATCTATATGTTATAGTATGTTGTTCTAATCGAACGAATGATCTGATTAATGATAGGTCGTGATATAAGAGATAAACCTAAGTTGCGTATTGTAAGTAGTGCATCAGGCAAGTATCCTACCTTTGCATTTTCTTTATGCAATGGACATGAGTAAGAATGTTTCAGAATTATATTATTACTGTATAGATTATTAACCTTATATTATATACGCTCATTGATTATCAACATGTTAGTATATGGTAATTCAGATATATATATTATGTTCATTAATTTCTATAAATGGTTATACAAGTGTCCCCACTTAGATAATCATTTCATTTAATCACATGTTGATACACCTTTGTCAATTACCCGTATATATATGTATGTTGAAGTATAGATTATTGTTGAACAAGATAAAACGTTATTATTATCCAACCGAATTGCTTTAGTTTGGAACCCCGAAAAGTATGAACATCCCTTACACGGGAAAACTTTTATGCGCCCAAGGCGGACAGAGTGAACGATCCTATCGTTCTTGTAATGTAGTGTTGATCAATACAGGTTCCATGGGATGTAAACCCTCGTGCCCGTAAGTTATGACGGTTTACAGATGAAGTTCTGTTTAACCTTTTCGAAAATAAAAACAATGTTCATAGTATGTCCCCTTAATCCTATTTATAGTCAGTACGTAGTTTCAAAATTTTGAAAGAGGGTTGTTATGTTATTATTATCGGTTCAGATTACTTCACAACTATTGATTTGTTGTAGAAGGGTAGTATAAAGAAAACATTTAAATTCTTTTAGCTTATATATATAATTGTTATTACTTGCTGGGCACTCAAATGCTCATCCTTGCTTAATTTAAATGTTTTCAGCTAAGTGCGAGCAATCTGAAGGCTCTGCTAGAAACAAGGGAAAGGGAAAGGTTGCTGAATGATTTCAATGTTATCTTATGGGATAATTTAATATTATTAAGACAATGTTATATATTTATTATCATGTATTGTAAGGAATGATTAAAGGTTACGTACTTCGGAGCTAGGCTTTGATAGATATGTAAATTGAGTTTAATATATATACTATTGTTATTTTTGTAAGTATTATTCCGCTCATAGAAATGGTATCGCGAAGCACTGAATTCGGGTTTCAAGTACCTGGATTTGGGGGCTTTACAATAACCAGGTCTTTCATCAGCTTTTTTGATTTCCCTATGTCCAGACCCGTTATAAAAAATCCTAGGGCTTGTGGTGAGTTCAATTCTGCCACCGACCCCACTGCCTCTTAAAACCTCTTAACATACTGGCCGAGGCTTTCATCCGAACGCTGCCTTACCTGCATGAGAGAAGCAGTTATCTTTCCTTGTATCCTGTTGCTCCCAAATCGAGCATAAAACTTTTCCCGAAGGTCGCTCCATGAGCCGATCGATCCCAACGCCAAAGTTCCCATCCATTATCGAGGACTTTTTTTCAAAGTCGTAGCGAACATGTGACACTTTGCACCATCTGAATGTACGTAATAACTCATAAGTCTACCGTACCCGTCGGAATGGTTGTACGGATCTCCCAATCCATCATAAGTCTCTAGCGAGGGCATCTTTTTGTTTGGATCAGCTGTGACCTGATTAATTTCGGACGTGAATGGTGAACTGGGACAGCTCGATGATGTTCCTATCTGATTTTTGGCTACCATCAACTTTTCCAACTCTGCAACCCTTGTAGCAAAGGGATCAGACTCCTCTCTGTGAGGGGATGACCTGGGTCTGTCCCTCTCGTATTTTGGAGATGCGACCCTCCTCCTTTGTCCTACTTTGCCTGGGTATTCATGTGACGCCCCCAAAATAGGTATACATCACCCATCTTGAGTCGCCAAATACATGGTACAGAATTTAAATACAAACTTCTTTTATACAGTACGACAAAACGTAGCTGAGAGTTTCAACACGGATAATGTCTAGTAGAGAGTATCCAAACTCAAATAAAGTATTCATTACAATTATTATCACACTATTTCACTGAATAGTGAGGACTACTAATGCAAACATCTGGACCGTCACTCCGTTCCTCGACTAGTCCTAGCAATATTCTCATTTCCTGAAGAGAACAATAAAAACAAAGGGTGAGCGCTGACCGTCGCTATAGATACCCTATACCGATGGTTCCATGTTGACCGTCGTTATAGATACCCTATAGCGACGGTTCTGTGCCGACCATCGCTATAGCTCGTCGCTATATGTCAAATTTCTAGTAGTGAGCTCAACTAGCCCAGTAAGAAATATTATGACTAGGATAATGCAGAATAAATTATCGTTAGCCTTCAACAGTGTTAAACTGATAAAATATAATAAACATCAAGTTTAACTGCAGCGAAACAAGCAATCCATTAGAAGAGTCAAGTAGAGAATGATATCTACTATCTTCTATGATTTAAAAGGTTTATCAACAGTTTTATCGCTGAGACTCAGCTTATTAAATAAACCACATCATCGAATCATCCCTACACTACGGGCCAAGGATATTCATGTAATCATCAATGGTCATGATTATACCGAATAATCTCTGGTCATAATCATACCAACAACTGTCCATCAATGCACTACAGGCCAATGAAGATTTTTACCACATCATTTGTAACATTACTACATTATGATTATCTTAAGAATAATCCTTGGTCATAATCATACCAATCAATAGTACATCTATGCATCGTAAGCCATGTATGACTTTTATCACAATATAAGTATGAGGATGATGACAATGATATAAGAATTCAATTAAAAGAAAGCAAATGATAAATTTTTAAAGATTTATAACTTAATTTATCCATAATTCAATAATGTCCAAATTGTCAACATGATACTGCTTTGTGGAGTAAAATTCAAGAATAATATTGTATCAAAAATAATTTGGACAGCAAAGAAATTAATTTTTGTCATGAATAATTCCCCGGGTGAATAGTACCCAAGTGAATAGTACTTCGGGAATAGTATCCTGTGAATAGTACTCGTGAATAGTACTTTGTGAATAGTATCCCATGAATAGTACTTTGTGAATAGTACTCTGTGAATAGTACTTTGTGAAATGTACCGTAAAAATAAATACTACTCATGGACAATACTCCGGCATGAAAAGCTTAAAATTTAACAAGAATATGTAGAAAATATCCATGTAAAACGATACTAGATGAAGTGAAAATTTCAAGGATATTCTACTAATTTCACAGAGTATAGAAGCAATACTTTAACAAAACGAGGGTATAATCAGGAATACGAGACGAAAGAATATTACTCACATACTACCGAGTATGAAAGAAAATATTATTCTTATGAATATCGAACAAAATAATATCCCTTACGAAGATTGGATACTGAAATAGTGAGGTAGCAGACTTCTCTTCTTCTTTCTCTCTATAGCTTCTCTCTCTATAATTGCTCTTGTGAGTCTTAGTGAATTTGTGAGAATGAAAGAAGAATGAGCTTCTATTTATAGAAAAATATAGTTTCGATAATTATACGTTTTGGGGCTCGAAATATTACAGTATAATACATTCATCTTTTCCTTTATTTTTAATTTAGTCCTGCAAGTATTATCAAACTTGCACCACCTCCCCTAATAGTACATCATGTGAATCAATAGTACATTCATGTGAATCAATAGTACACACATGTGAAAAAATAGTTACGGTATAGTACCTTCATCTATACCTCCATTTTTAATTTAGTCATGCAAGTATTATCAATTTTGCACCACCTCCCCTAATAGTATATCATGTGAATCAATAGTACATTCATGTGAATCAATAGTACACATGTGAAAAAAATAGTTACGGTATAGTACCCTCATCTATACCTCTATTTTTAATTTAGTCATGCAAATATTATCAATTTTGCACCACCTCCCATAATAGTACATGCATGTGAATAAATAATACATACATGTGAACAAATAGTTATAAGCATGTGAATTAATAGCAATTAATTGTTTATTTATCCGATTAATTACCCGATTGGTCAATATAACCTCCAGAAATCAATTATTATCGAAATAGATGTCCATTTTCATTAACACTAATAATCCCAACACAATGAAAATATCAATTTAATCTTTAATCAATACGAACTTATTCATCTTTAATATTATAACTCACAATATTTAACAACCAGATCATTCTCAGGAAAGAGGGGGATTTCCGATAAGGATTTTTCCCTATTGGCGCGCAATTAGGTTACCAAACCTCTCCTCGACAGAACTTTCTAGACATTGTCAATATTGCAAATAATAATATGAATAACTTTGTCGTCTCAATTATTGATTTAATAATAATAAATATTATGCGAGATGATCTTGTGACAATAATTGAATCAATAATATGAGAGATATTATGCAAAGAATTCTTCATGTAGCAATAATTGAGTATAACCGAGTGACTTCACACGTAAGCATCAATAATCAATACCGTGTCCTACTATGCAATCACGCCATTCATCGTACTTTTACTACCGGGTAGTTCAATGGTTTAACGGTAAAACTTTCGCCATTATTTTTATAAAAGATAATTTTGTCGCTTTTCTAACTACGACAATATTTTCGCTGTGGGTTCCAATTAATGATTGTCTTGCCGTCATTTAATATTCCCTGTTAAAACGAATATTCCCCGACCAATCGAATATTATATAACCACTTGCTTACTTTGCAAGATTTATAAATAATACCCACAACTATAACATTATATCAAATTCACACCATAATATTCAAAAATATATTTCGAGAAAAATTAATCTTTATTCATAAAAGTTGGGGTCTTACAATTCAGTTTTTCTTTCTTGGGAGCGACTTCTTCGTCTGCTCTTGCCTTCCCGAGAGCAACTCCTAGGTCTGCTCATGTTTTGACCAGAACTGTCTAGATGAGGTGTCCTGGATCGACTCCGATGTCTGGGCTTCTTCGATGAAACCTCCTACTCTCCGGCCATTTTGGCCATCTGTTCTTCCAATTAAATTTGCTGAAGTTGTAGAGCCTCCATGGCGTCTTTGTTATGCTGCATCTTCTTTAATAAGATTAACTGACATTGGTCCTAACTGTCCTCTACCCGATCCTTTCTTCGCCTTCCATGCGCTCGGGACTGATTGTCCTCGGCGCGATTGAGGGGATCTGGTGTATGTTGACTAGCCGAAAATAGTCGCTGTGGTGACGGAACATGTTCAGAATTACCTTCCTGGTTTTTCGGCCCCAACCTATCTTTGACAGACCCTCTCACTTGGGTTGTATGATGAGTTTTTTGACTTTTCCTGGTTTGTAGCCTCACTGTCCCTGTTCGCCATAGCTTTCAACCGAAAAAATTCAGAGTGATTGTAAAAGCACTAAAAAGCCTTCCTTCTAGCGCCAATGTTAACGCCAACTTTCGTCTGCGCGTCTAATCACCAAATTCACGTGCTTAAACCTGCACAGTTACGAAATCACACATGAAGCTTGACGGCTTAGGCCGCAGGGTGATAGCTCCGATGTGAGAATGAGTACAGGCTGAACAAGGTTTAACAATGGAGGTTTTAGTATTTAGTGCTCAAAAATACGTATTACTTGATAATTGAAGTTTAGCCTTGTATTTATAGTTGATCTCATCACCTTAGAGCTGATTCCTGAATTGTATTAGGACTCATAAACATGGTAGTTACCTATATTTGGATCACACTCAATCTCCTTAAAAGGAGGAAGTTGAATATAATCCTAACACCTTCCTTTGGAGTTGGTATTTAAAATATGATTAGGACTAGAATCCTTAACCATTCAAACTCCCTATCACACCAGACTCCATACGAGGCATAACTGTATGGACCCAAGTCTCCCGAACACCTCCAACCAGATCCGAACCCCGACCCAGAAGGGCTCGATCGCCCGACCCCGAACACCATCAAACCCTTTACTGGCTTTGGCCCATTGGGCTCGACAGATCCTTCATAGATACGACCTTCGACACATATGGGGGTCGGCAAATCACACCCGAATATTATATATATTATATTAATAAGATAGAATTCATTTTGAATTTAAGCGAGATAACACAAAGACAGTTCAGATTCATTCTAATTGATTTGAATGAAAAATGATGGTGGTAGAAGGAGGAGAAAGAGAAAATAAAAATGAGATTGTTAAAACAAAAAGAGAGAAATACATCATTTGGTTTCACCCCTAACAAAATACATCACAAATACTTCATCCAAAAATATTCATAATCTTAAACACAAGCCAAAGAATAAACTAATAAAAAAGGAAATACCCTTTCCCACCAAACAGGAATTTTTCTTTTCCATCTATGTCCTTCTCCAACCTTTCTCAGCTTTTGTTCAAGGGCACATGACTCTTCTGCCATAGCCGGTCTTTCCACAACCATAAATATCGACAACACAATCACTAGATTAATATCTAATTCTTCTGAATAGCCAGCAAACTTACTAAGCATAAATGCTTCACAGATTTGATCTTCTCTCCCATGCAAATATTTATATCAAGTAAAAAAAGCCAAATATACATAACATACAAATTCTCACATGTTTAACTAATGGGAGCCCAGCTGCATAGCATCAAACATATCCCATCCTCAAAAAAACTAGGGATTCAATGAAAAAGGGAAAAAATTACATTACTTTTTGGTATCAGATAATTAAAATCTACATAAGGTGCGCCAATTATGTTAAATAATATCTACTGGCAACTGAATTGCAAATAATGAAATCCGCAAGAGAAACTGGCGCCCGCTCTATGTGGTTTTCTTGCATGTCTAAATAGATGTTGTCCCATGACTGCAAATATTGAAAGGAAATTTAGAATCCAAATATAGCATAACAGCTCCACCCTTCAAGAATTCAGAACACAAGGAATAAAGTTGATCTACTCAAGTTCGAATCGAAACAAATTCATCCAAACAAGGCTTCAAACCACTAGCACAATAGTACAGGCTCACCCAAAAGGTCATGACCAAAGGTTAATAACTTAATTCTTTATATGCAGACAATTTTTTCTCATATCTTTCGATATGGGACTGGGGTGTAACAGTATTTAACTATTTAACTTAAAAGGTTATTTGTCAATATTCATCATATAAAAATTATTATTCCAAGTCTCATAAATGTTTGAGCTGCTGGACTAGGGGGGTAGTGATGGTGGAGTGGCAACAAATATTGAAATGGCATCGCAATGAGTATTGCTTGACTTGGCGGTGTGGTGAGGACTGTAAGGCTGACTTGAGAACTAATCCCCCAAGCTTGTTTCAATAGATAGAGAGACAAGGAAGCATTGGTAGTAGAGCTTCTCAAATTTTCAGATGATAGATATGTTTCAATGCCCATTTTCAGGAGAGACGTCCAAGATTTGGAGTTATTACTTGTTCAAATTACTTTAAAGGCAGTATACTATGGATGCAGGATGCTAGGTTCAGTAATAAGATTCGATGAGATATAAGATAGAAAACATGAAAAGTTTACATTAATGTGTCCTATTATTTTCTTCTTACAAGGGCGGGGGCAAGGCCTCACTTTTTCTTGGAAGATTGTTCAGAAATCTGCAACTCCTAGGAGAGTAGGTTTCTTTGTTTGAAAGGCAGATAAGAAGAGTGATCTGACAGGTGATACTTTGATCGAGGAGTAGAAAAAAAATGTACATCAGCTGGTATTGATGTGCTATATATTACATGGAAGTACCCATGTCTGCTAATTGACACTCGGAAAAGGGTTCGAGTGCCGGACACTTCATTTTAGTGTAAAAATTGGCAAAATTGAGGAGTACCAACGTCTGACTCTTCAAATTACCCGTGTCCGAAAGGAAACTTCATGTCCATGTAACTTAGTTGATGTCTAAGAAATGATTTTATACGCCATAGTGCGGGAACTTGGGAGTTTGCTCTTGGATCTTTTTGGACTAGTCCGGATTATGCAGCGCTCAATCAAAGAACTCTTCAAAAGATGGACTCTGTGCAAAAGGAAAATTATTTGGGAATCAGCTTCATTTTTTTGTCCCCCCACCCCCCACCCCCCTTTTTCTCTTTTAATCCCCCTATGAGATAATGGGGAATCCTCCTATATAAGCCACCTCCAACCCCGCAAAAAATAAAACAAAACAAAAACATGACAGGCTTACATCTAAGTTCAAAGTCTTGTATTCAAAATTTTTGGCAATACTATGCATTAGATCAGAATAACACAGCATTTCAGTTCCAAACAAAATTAATTGGTATATAAGGTACAACAACATTTTATTCTATAAAAATATATATTCCATAGAAATATATATTTTCATACTAAATTGCATAACACAAGTTACGTAAGATTTAATAATCTATATTAAGGTGAATTAAAGGTTATGGAACCACGAAAATATAAAATTCACTGACTACCAAATATCCACGGACGCAGCATGAATTGATACTACATGGTAGAAAGAAGTTCTAACATGTTAATAACTAATTACCGAGACAGCTAAGTCGGGGAAAGGGACCTCATGTTGATAAAATTGCCTAATGTTGTTTGGCATATTTATTAGCATTCTTAGTTATGAATTCATAAGAACCCCAGAGGCACAATATTAAGATCATTCGGTCCAAATAAACATGACCAACTACGCATTTACAACAAATTATGGTTACTAAACACGCAAAAAAGGATGTCTAAAACAAATTTATAAGATTAATGCGAATATAAGAAAACTGTAATCTCCACATACTGATATTGCACACTTTCAGAATAAAGAGTTGCTATGTGAAAGCTCTGTTCTTTTATATTGGACCAAGATACAAATCCATGTGTGGTGCTTCCGCCTTCATGAGCTACCCCCAATAGTAATATCTCCATTTGATGCTATAGGCTTGATGTGTACATAGTTAAAAAAAATGAATTACGACGTCTCAAAAAATCAAGTTGCAGCATCCGATATATGCTGATATTTTGGTGAAATAAAAAATCATGTGCATATCGGCCGCTACAGTGCTGTGACTGTCCGTTGTGGCTGTTATAGTGTACAATTACAATCTATTTTGTTTTCCTTTTGGGGCATTTTTTTATCACTTGATTTTCAGCCGACATTTTGATCCTTTTTTGCATATTTCCTCTCCACAAAGTGTTTTGCCCTCTAAAGTTTAGATCTAGTTCAACACAAGAATCATTCAACATATTATGTACATAAAGATGGAGAAGATGTCTGTGGTTATGTTCTATATAAATATTATGTAATTGTAGTATTTGTCGTTGATTTCGTTTTGTAGTTCAAAATGTTCTCAGAAGTTTAATTAGTGACTTAATACATGATAATAATATATATAAATTATGCTAAAATTATGTTTTTGATTGAATTAAAGTGACTAAAATTCAACTTAAGGTGAGGTGTTCACACCTCATGTCACCGCGGCCACATCCTACAGCAGCAACAACTGCTGTTTAAAACTATAGATGTGTCTGCTTCCTAAGACATGATGATACCAAGAAATAACTACCGTCTAATGAGGCATATCATCAAAATTTCCCTCTTGGATGGGCAAGCTCTTCAGTTCTAGTTCATGGAGTCTTTATGCGTGGTGGTTCATCTGGGGAGATATTGGGCTTCAAGAAATAGTAAATGGTCAAAGATATTCCTCCTGTTCCAAACGCAAAACTCAATTTATAGTTGTCCATATATATTATTTGTCTCAAAAGAAGATTACTCTCTTCACCATATGACCTAAACAGATGTGCAGATCTAAGTACAATCATTCATGAGAACACAAGACCAGAAGCTGTGTACGCCGGCTCACGAAAACAAATCATTATCCAATCTTAGGAAGTAAATGAGAATGCAACTACAAAGGACTGAACGGTCAACGGAGTAAAGTTCCAATTTCTAATCAATATGAAGTTATTTTTTAACATAAATTTGTACAAGTAAACATACCACAAATATATGACATGGAAAGTTCACAATGTCTTTTAAATGTATGTTAAAAGACCTTCAAAAGTTAAATAGCAATTCATGAATGGAAAAAATCAATATCCAAGGTTGTTTGATCTTTCAAAAGATGGATATGAAAAACACTAGATAAACCTATATCCCAAGCAAAATAATATGCCAGACATTTGAACCCCAATTAATTTTATTTTGATAACGAAAAATAAAACCTTTTAAAAACACACACACACACACATATATATATAGAGAGAGGGATAGAGATTTACTTGGAAGTTCAAATGTGAGAATTCACATAGTTAATGCCTTGTGTGAAAGAACCCTGATGGGCATACTGCGATATTTATACACCACCAAACAAAATAACATTAAAGAGTTAACTATTTGTAGTTAGTTCATTCCAACATATCAAATATGCTAAATATAGCTATTACAACCCAAAGAAACATTCAAAGATTAACTCTTTGCTACCATACCTGTGGATTCGTAAGCTGAGCTCCAACTAGCTCTTTCTTGGCAGACACATCTCCAATCCTAGCAGATCCCTTAGTATCACCCTGATACAGGTATATCAACATGTCAGAGGTGATCTCTAGCCACTACAAAAATCACCCAGAATAAATAAATGAAACAGAAACAGAAAATAATAATAATAAAAAACACTAAGAATGTTATTACATACCTCTAACTGCACCATCATATGGGTTTCCACAATATCAATGAAACATAGGATGGGAAAAAATTGGTGTTAGTTTGATCCACAACAAAACATGCATACAAAGATAGAATTCACACTAACGCTGTCATTTGAAAAAAATATAGACAAAAGAAAAGTAATCCTCTATGACTGTACCCAAAACCGGAAATTAGAAAATCAATTTCTATAGATATTGTACATTAGGAGAATAACAATCCTATGAGAGGCGGCGGAAACCTGCAAAAATATCAAATTAACCCACCCCAAACTCTGAAAGAAGAACACAAAAAACCCAACCAGCCAACCAACCTCCCAACCCTACAACGAGCCACAAATACACCTGGAAAACAGACCCTATAACGAGCCATCAATTAATACGCAAAATACTAACCAAGTGGAAAGTCCTCTATAAAACTCATTAGGGAATAACAAAAAACATTTCATTCTTATCTTGTTTGAAAACAAAGATGTACAGGAAGGATGCACTCAGAGAACTGTAATTTTTATCTTCTTGTTTTTGTTAAGTAAAGTAATTTACAAATAAATGCTTCAAAAGGGCTTGTCACCAGAATACATTTGGAGTATAACAAAAAAAATATGGAAACACAGCCAAAGCCCAACCCAAAGAGTAAAAGAAAAATGAGCCAAGCTATTAAGCTAAATTCCGTGACAAATTGAACAAAAAAGTTCATAGAATCCAGATATGATTCATGTTTCCAAAAGAACAAAAGACTCGAGAATAAGATCAAATATGAACTATAGACTGCTTTTATTCAAAGTATCTACGCTTTCTCTGCCTAAAAAGAACTCAAAGAAACAATTCAGTACCATTTCCATCTTTTACCTCATCTCTTAAAAATTCTCGCTCCATTCCAAGCCACCAACAAATCACGCACCGATCTCGGCATCAATCACGCAATCCCAAAAAACATAAAAAATAATCCCCAAAAGTCTCTAGTGAACTCGTAGTGGAGCAACAAATGATCCACATACTCCAAACCCTTTTTACACATGTAGCATCGGTTAACCACACATTTGCTACGCCTCTAGAGTCGAGATAGCCCTTAAAGAAGCCGCCAAGAAAAGAAGGCCAAATACTCTTCCAAGTAAAGCCCCTCTCCCCTAATCCCTAAAAGTCTGATAGTCCAGTCTAACCGAGAACTTTCCACTCATAGAAGTCCACAGTAGTGTTCTAAGAATCAGTTGGCGGTCCTAGGCAGCGAAGGGGTGCCTAGGCCTTTTCCGAAGAGGCCTTATTTATTATTGTATATACTATATAAAACTTATATTAGGTGCTTGATTGTTTACCAGCTTATGGAGCGTTTGGAGGTTCAAATGCACTTGAGAATCTTATTTGTCTTCTAGTAGCTTATTTCAAATGCAACTTATTTAATTCACAAACGTAATGTTTGAGGCTCAGATGCAATACATCAAAATTGGCTTGGCGAGGTCCAAGCGCACGAAATGCTACCAATGTAAACACTGGTAACCATACATACCTAGATGTAAGTATTCTAAATTGTATTTGACAAACATAACAAATTCATTTCAAGCATTTTAAGCTTGCCGTCACTAAATACTGTTATATTGAATACATATTTGTAATCATCTCTTAGACAATTCTTTTAACTTCAGTTACAATCTATCATTTGTGGTAAAGTTCATTTAGCACTTACAAAAAGTAATGAAGTGGTCTAGAATCTAATATTAGAGTTGTAGATTGAAAAAAATGTGATTTATTACAAAAATTATGAAAATTTATAACTTCTGACATATAACTTGAAAATTTTGGGTCATGTCCTAATAAAAGTAATCAAATTTAAGAGTTAGCTACAAGGTCCAAATCGAGATTGAAGAGGACTGATACTGCTTAGGCACCCACCAGCCGAATCAAGAAATAAAAAACTGATTCTATCTAGGAGGAGCCCTAGAAGGATTTTCAGAACACAGGTCCCGCACCAAATCCTCACCCCGTGAAAGGTACCAACCTTGGCCAGAGGCCCAGAAATGTCAAAAGATTACTCACCTCCTCTTAGCTCCCAATCTTGAAAATGTCAATGAAATACCGTTTGCCAAGAAAAGCTATCTTAAGCAATAAAGGTGGCATTTTTATTCTAGAGATATGTCTTTCTACCCATAAAAACAGAGGCTTTTAGTGCAAACAAAGAACTAGTATATCTAGCATATACAGATAACAAATGAAAAGGAACAAGACAACTCATATATGCAAATAATACTAAACAAAGATAAAAATAAAAATAGTAGTACTTGGGAAAAAAAGAGGGAAAAATACCTCTCTGTACCTAGCTAGGTAGGCCTTAAGGGGATCAATGTAATCTTCAAAACCTAAAGTGGCCATTGCCCATAGCAAATCATCGCCGTTGATTGTCTTCCTCTTCTCTTTCTGACACTTATCACTCGCCCTACACACCAAAACCCCCAAATCAAAGAAGGCTTTTTTTTGAAGCATAACCACCAAAGTTTCTTATTTTGTAACGCATCCATTTAAGATCTTACACAAGTAAATAAAAATGTGTACATGTGTGTGTGTGTTTATGTAGAGAGAGAGAGGAAGAGAGTGTACTCGCTAGTGATGAAACTAATGAACTCAGAGACGCATTCCTGAACGGTATCCTTGGCGTCCTTTTGCAATCTTCCCATTGGCCGGCAACGCCTTCTTCATTATCCGACTAATGTTCGCGATGGGAAGATACCTGTCCTGCACGCGAACATTGGAGCGGGGACTCTGATCGCCGCCGCTCTCGTGGCTCCCTCTACATCTTTGTAGAACACGGATGAATGCCGGCAGGACTCGCCGGAGCATCAGCCATTCCAGCCGGAATCCTAACTTCACACGGAAATGTTCACAAAACAAAGAATCTCAGCTTTGGTTAGCTTAGGCTACGGCTGGTAAAACTCACATGGTTATACCTTATCTGCAACCAAATAGAAATATCGCCACAACTCAGCGTACATAATACCAAACAAAAGGGTACCACGAAGAATTATCAATACAAGTCTCCAAAACATACTAATAATAGCAACATTTAAATAAAACCTATCATACGGATTCGAGAAAACTAACTGAAGAAGATTACCACAGAGAAAACGCTTATACCCAAAGTATATCGACAAATTCGACTCCTTCTAAACTCGTAGAACATTTAGAGAGAGAAAGCTCATTTTCAAGAAGATGATCTAAATTAATATACATAATTTCACCTATTACCAATGCATCGATGAGAAGTTCATGTCCAGCAGAAGAATATAGAAAGTTATATATATGGGATATATACTGACCTGAAAGAATGAAGATGAATAACGGATTTGTATTTGATTAGCGCACGCTTATTTTATCTTTATCAGATTTAATGATCGTTTTAATACATTAGTGTTTATATTTTAATCAATAAATACATTTTATTAACTCTCCAAATTTTAATAAATTTAAAATTACACAATTATAATTTAAACCCACTTTAGTTTTAAGCCCAATTTTACCAATTAATATATCCACACTTATTAATATTTATAAGCTGATCACACTACTTACCCAAACAAAATACAAAGTCCAAGATAATTACGCTTTAAAATAAAACAACAAAGGCCATCCAGTAATTTATTTATTTTTTCTCGCATTACATCACCTACCCTTCCAAAGGATTCCGGATTTATCCTAATCAAAAGAATAGAACGTGAATTCACCACGTTGAATTATCAAAAGATGCGATATTCCACTCATGTGATAATTCAAGCTGACCCAAGTCACCTGTGCCGTCCCGATGATTTCTCCATAAAACTTTTGCCGAACACAAATTACTAATACCATCTGATCATCCTCAACACCGCTTCTCGACGATCCAAAACGACTTGCTCTTTACTCTCACACCTCCAGAAGATCCTCCCGAATCTTATCGAAGATATCAGACGACACGGCCTCGGATGATAATGATCTGAACAATCGGCACACACGGAATACATTACGCACGTGAGCTAGCCATGAGGCAAAGCTAACCGATACGCAACTTCACCAACTCTTTCCAAAATCTCAAATTCGACTCGCTTAACGCGGCGACTAAGCTTCCTTTAGCCCAAATCGACGAATCCCCTCTCAAGGAGAATCTTTTAGAAACACGCGGCTCACTGTGTTCAAATTTAAAGTCCTCCCGAGGTTGAAGATAACACTTCCGCTGCGACGAATACCCAGTCGGATTTCAATTTTCTCTTTAGCCAAATACTACCTCGATTAAATAAAGTGACTCGACCAATCAGCTCTTCACGATCCCTTTCAGCCAACCTCTATCCCAACAAGTTTGCTTAACTTCACACGGAAATGTTCACAAAACAAAAGAATCTCAGCTTTGGCTGCAAAACAAGCAAAATTACCACAGAGAATCGCGCAACATTTAGAGAGAGAAAGCTGAAGAAGATGAGAAAATTAGAAGGTCACCTGTAGAGAGAGAAAGTTGAAGAAGATGAATAACGGATTTGTATTTGGCGCGCTTGGGGAGATTTGATTGTTGTTTTTATGCAGAGAGAGAGAGAAGAAAAAAAAAAGAGATCGGACGCTGGAGAAGAGATGAGAGGGAGGCGAGACTAGAGAGAAGAAGATTTTATTTAATCAGAGATTTTTGGGGATATTTTACTTTTTCTTATTTCATTTCTTTTTTTTTATTTATTTTAATAGTATTAAACCCTTTTATTTATGCACGCTTCCACGATCGACACGTGTGAAGGGCATCTGGTGCTGGACTATAAAAAGATGCTTTCTTTATTTTCTTTTTCTCTTGCACAATATTCTTTCAAGATGTTTTTATTATTAAGCTTTAAGGAACTAAAAAGTACTTAAAATGCTCCATAACATTAATTTTTCTTTTTTATTAATTGTATGAAATAGAATTTAAACATTTTGTAACATTTCCAACATTAATAATCACCTTACTCTTATTAATAATAATTATATGGTCAGAGTAATAAATTTAAAAAAATAATAATTAAAATATAGCTAACAAGTGTAAGAATATTACAAAACATATATTGTTTCTACCATCATAAATATTACTCTTTATCCATGTTTTTAGTAATATTGTTGTATTTATTTTAATTATTTGAGACGAATTTTAAGATTTTTTCCCTAATCTTTTGAGGTATTTATAAATATAATATAAAAATATAAAAGTATAAATATATATTTTTAGCATGATTCCCAAAAACTAGAAAGAGTGAATAGGGAAAAAGTGCTTATATTAACTAAGATAGTAAAATAATTATTAGGATTGTATGCATGAACAGTTTAAAAACTTTATTAAGGCCAGTGTTAACTATAACAATTTAGGATGTGCATGTATCACTCACTACTCAAAACAAATTCACCACCAAAATTCTCCAGGCACATTACTGGTAATTTAGTTTCAAACCAAAGCATATTAAAGCAGCAGTGTTATTAAACTCGATCCGGCCAGTCTGTCCAATCTTTATAAAAATCAGAACCGATCAACACTCCGATCCAGTTCAACTTGATTTTTTTGATTTAATCAAAAACCGGTTGACTACCGGTCTAACCGGTGATTCAACTGGTAAAATTAGTTAATAATCGGCTTTTAATTTATTTATTTTTTGTACCAATAAAGTTTTAATATTAAAATTAACCACTTTTAGTAATATTATAACTCAACTTTATTATGTTTTAGTTCATAAAAAACGAGATTTTTAATTTTTTTTATTAATTATTAACAATATATATTTTTATATATTAATGACGTCACTGAGTCAATAACACCGGTACCTTTTCCGGTTCGATAACCGGTCCGGTCCGAGAAAAATAAGGTAAAAAATAAAGGT
Organism: Panax quinquefolius; assembly: GCA_020205615.1. Lineage (NCBI taxonomy): Eukaryota > Viridiplantae > Streptophyta > Magnoliopsida > Apiales > Araliaceae > Panax > Panax quinquefolius. The sequence continues at coordinate 128,235,923 of CM035167.1, forward strand.
AAGGACTTAGAAAATGAGAACATTTATGTTGCTCAAAGAATACATTGCTTTGTCGAGGTATACAATAGAGTATAGGCATGATTTATGTTACACATACAATAGATTGTTTTGTCAAGGTACAATATACATACACAGGCTGACAGGCAGGGCTTTCATATACTTGCCAAGTTGCCATGAATTGTGAACAAACACACTCACAAGGACACAAGGATCTGAGTGTTTTGCTGAGCAGGAATTTAACTTTTATATGTGTGTCTACCCCACAATCCTTGGTTTTGATTCACGTTGGCCACATAAATAATTAAGGATCCAGGATTATATCAGAGGTGCCGAGGTACAAGCCCTCCAGAACAGCTTTCTCCATGATCCCCTTCTGCTCATACACAATAAAGTTAAATTAAATAAAATAGGGTGCATACGACTAGGGTGAAAATGTCGGCGTAAGTTTATATATTCTGGAAAAGAATACATTGTGCAGATGTTTTTAAAAGAAAAAAAAATGAAGAATGATCTCTGTTCTGTGGAAGCACTTACAGAAACCAGTAATGTGCATACATACCTATTGGAGTACTCCCTCTTGACTTCCTCAGAAGTTCTATATGAACTGACAATTGGCAATCTTTATGGCTAATAATGGTCATATGCAGGCTAAACATAGCCAAGTGCAAGGCCAATGAAACCAAAATTAAGAGCCTGTTTAGTTCATGTTCGTTAATGCATCTCATATTTCTGAAGAAATTAGGTTGTTTTATCTTTGGTTTCTTTATAAGTTGTAAATTTTTTAAGTACACACAATTCATATAAATACAAGAGGAAAATGCTGGACCACTTGGACGAATAAATTTTATGCAGCATTTTCATTTTTATGAATTTTATAATTACTCGATTTAACATCCCTATTACAAAATGAAAGCCACAAATTTGACATGAAGATCCTAACCAGCCAACCCACAAGTTTGTATCATCTAAAACTGCTGCGGATTTTTCACTGCTAAGTGGTAGAATCCAATTGTTTAATTGTATGGTTCAAACATTCAAGACCTGCAGACATAGTATTCACTCCTGACCAGAAAGCAAATGCTGGAGTGCTTCAAGTTTTTAGAAGGAGCAAAAAAGGAAATAACTTTTGCTAAATGCAATAACCAATTCCTAGAATGGTGTTAGAACAAGAAACTTACTGGTAATAAATGCTTCTTGCCATCGATCACGGTTTGACCATGTGATGCGAACTCCATTCTAGACCGTAAGTATCGGTTACAAATGCAACTTGATGTGGGTTGATATAGGCCTTAGCCTCTCCCCTTAGATAGCTAGCTTTTCAAGGTGGGTCAAAATGGCTAATATTTTTGGTAAAAGTTATGCTTCCAAGAGTAGAGGGGGAAACTATGATCATGTGAACTCTTTTCTTTAGCCTTATTAGACAAATTAAAGTGCATTTGCACTATTAAATAATTATAAAGGCAACGTTTGGGAAGATTTGAACCTACCCAAAGCTCTGAAATCATGTTAAGTAACCAACTCATATAAAAGCTTAAGCTGGTAAATTAATGGATGGCCTAACAATGTATATAATGATAATACATCAAGATTCAAATTTGCATTGAATAATATAGGATCCATAAGCCAACTCATTTACCAACGACAAAAATAAACTATATTATAAGCAAAAGCCAAGTTACTGCAATTGAAGATAATGTGAATACATGGTCATAAAGCAAAGAATTAAAAACCAACACTCTAGTGTCCATAAACCATGACTCGCTTTAAGACTGATAAAAAGAGGAAACCATATCAACAAAGAAATGTAGGGTTTCAAATATAAGCAGGTTTGTACAAGTCATGGTATTAGAAGGTTCAAACTGCCACAATAAACAGCACGTCTAATCTAGACATCAAGAGCACAGACACATCTCAGAATAAAGTTCAGAAGTTTCAAACATATTGTTTCCTAAACGCCACTGCATACTTGCACATATAGTTAACTGATAAAAGAAGCTCAAGCAGGCACAGTCATGGTCCAAATCAATAGATCGCAGAAAGTTATGATCATGAGAAATTTGAAGTCAAAGTTAGGTAATCTCAATATTTCCAGCGATTTTTGCACAAGGGTCGGTATTAATTTGGTTTTATTGTACATAACCGAGTACATAAAGCAACAACACTAGGCTGTTCTTACCTCTGGATAATAATGGAGAGCTACCATTTACATGAAACTTTTCTCACCACTATAGTTTTGTAATTAACTTTCTAAAAACGGAAATAAAGTGAACAAAAGGGTTCCAAGTAATCTTGATATCTCACCTTACTACAAACAACAAAAAAGTTCATTGTACAACCTTCAAGTATTTGATCCCCATCATTCGACAATAAGCTCAGTAGCAGAAGAGGGTCTCAACTCTTCCAAAGTCTTTCTCAACCTAGGTAGACAACAACCACATTCCAAAAATTACATGTAGCTAAAACCATGCATAAAAACCATTATATATATATATATATGGAAAATGATCCATAACATGTATTTGTTATGGATCAAAAATGAACCAATAACATCTCTACCTTTCATGTATATTTTAGCGGACAGAATGAAATTTTTTGTAGTCGCTTCTGCCCCCAATTCAACGCAAATATAGAGATGACTATCAGACAGAAAACTCAAGTTTGAAACAATAGCTAGGGTTTTGATCCGGTATCTGTTTCTCATTTTCCTCTTTCAGTCGAATCAGCAATGTTTTTGAAAAAACCAGACAAAAAGGCAGCACTGAAGCAGTTTCGGACCCAAGCAACCATGTTCGAGGCATGGGTCGAGGTGGTCTGGGTCACCCCTTACATTCTTCAATACTTTTCTGATCAGAAACAAGAATTCAAGCTTTATTTTTGATTACATGGTCCGTATCTTCTCTTTACAAGATTTCTATTGCTATAATTCTGAACTAATTGGATCGTTTGCTGCAAAAATTTGGGTGCCATTTTACACTATGCTTATATCATGCTATTTTTTGTTTTTTATTCGTGTTTTTATCAAAAATTGTGAATTATGAGTTGTTGTTGTTGTTTTTTAGTTATGAGTAATGTGTCAATTTGTTACGAGTAATATGTGAGCCTGAACACACTACTCGTATGTTATTGGTTAGGTTCATCAGAAAGCTAAAATAAGTTTGTATATATATATTATTAAATGTGGGAATTGGTATTAAATTTGAGTGATCTGAAAATTATGTTGTTGGTCGTAATTACTTATGTAACTTTATATATCTAGACCATCACCTTGATTTTGTGCCTTTCATATATAGATTACTTATCAAGAATATTTTGTTGTAATACTGAATCCAACTAGGGGGAATGTGAACTAACATGAATAATCCCCTGGATTGAGATTCAAGGATGATAACTGTTTAGTTCTGGAGAAATTTTCATTTATGAGGCTAGTTGATTGAAATAGTGCAAAATGAGGGTGAAGAAGGATGGTATATGGGGACCCTTTTGAAACAATGGTTTCAAACTAAACTTAGCAACTTGAAATCTGCCTTGGGAATTTATTGATATTGCAATGCAATGAGAGATTACTCTAGTAGTAGTGAATTCCTTCCCTCATCATAGTGTGGTGATATGTAAAGGCATAGTCCAACAAGTACTGGATGTACTCTAGATATAACTGATCGAAATAAGGCTGTTGGACTTCACTTAATTTTTATTGGTCATATTCAATTGAGATGAACTTTGATGATTAATTTGAGTGACAACCTTTAGTTTTATTAGCTTTAAATTAGTCTATTTGAAGATGTTCTTTCTCTGTCTGTGTGTATATTTGAACTTTGAACAATTGCATGTTTGTGTTTGAATTTTAATATTAGCAATATGGATATGTGTTTGAACTCTAAGCAAAAGCCTTTATTATCTTTATTATAGATTATTTTGCTTTATATTATTGTTTTGTTTGGATAAATGTATAATAAAATATTAAAATTGACTTAAAATAATAAATCCCGTCTAAGCCCCCCTCCCGCCTAACACCTTTTAAAACATTGCATGGGCTATCTATCTCTGTCTATAATCGCGCATGTTTGTAATCTCACGGTCTATCTATATTTGTCTATATATGAGTGTGTATGTTAGTAATCCCATCCCCATGCATGCATGAGAGATGTGTGCGTGTATGTTTGCATTTTACAATCTATAATTAAGAACTTGTCTCCTGTTGATGAAACTTAGGATGCCAACGACCTTTAGAAATAGATCCATATTCCTACATCATAGTGATTGGTATTCTTTAAGAAAAAAATATTGGCTTTTCTCTAATATGTACTTTACATTATGCTGAAAAGCTGATATTAATTAGGGTGATTTCCGATGGTCCTCTAGAATTTGATTGATGATGAGAAATAGGAGTGATTAACGACACTCAGTTTTTGGATGGATGTACTTTTTTAATGAATCTAGTGGCACCCCTTCCTAAAGTCCCCAATCCCACCCCATTCATGTATATATGAAGATAATTAAATTATATGTAAATAGGATTATACTATTGGCAGGACATCTACTGTAACTGGTTAGTTTTGTATTATTGTCAATATTATTGATTCATGTGTTGTTTTTTTCTTGTGGTGCAGCTGTTCTGAAAGGGAAGAAATGCCTGGATTAAGTGAAGAAATGCCTGGGGAAGTAACCAAAGATTGACAAGAGAATGAAACCAAAGATAGACAGAGATATCTACTACAAACCTTTGGACGGCAATAAGGCACCTCTGCTTTCAGTAGAAGATCGACAGCGCTGGCTGTTGAGCATGCTCCGGCTAGTACTGTGAGAATCGATAGCACCTGCCCATTTACAGATTTCGAATTTGCCGCATATATGTTAAAAGTTATGTTACACAGACTCTTCACTTTGCCATAAAATACCTGAGTCCGACATTCGACACTCGGACAAGAGTATGCATGGATACTAGACACTTTATTTTAGTTTAAAAGTTGCCAAGATTAATTAATGAACGTACATTTAAAAGCTACAGTTGTTTTTCTTGCAATTATTAAAGCTTGTATGATAAACTACACCATACAACTCAATCTCATAATGATTATGATTAGAATCTATACTCCAACAATAAAGGGTAGATTTGTGTGTGGTGGTGGCTTTACCTTTATGTATGGCAACATTTTTTACTGCTCAAGGCAAGTACCATAAATTGGACACCAAATGAAGCAGAAAGAAGTAGAAAATCAATGTTTTAAAAACCATGGCCGTAAACTCCCCTTCTTTATCAACTTCATGGTAGATGAAAATATTTTTCAAAAAAAAAGGTGATACACTGAAAGTTAACTTTGTCAGGCTGCAAGTCATTTATAACAACACTAAATAAACTTCCCATTCTTTTAATTAGACCCCAGTTAATAGTAAATACTAGTAGTGACCATATAGTAACCATTTCCACCATTGCTTATGCTTGTAAGAGGACGACAAGCTCATGATAAGAGCTTAACAATTAGGGAAGAGCAATTACATAAAAACAACCACTGAAATTCAGTGTAATATAATATTATCGCTTCCGAAGTACCAAATACATGCTATTCAATAAGTAAAAAAGTTGGTTTGGGAAAGGGAAAGGGAAAGGGATAGAAAAAGGTAAAAAGGACAAGCTATGGAACTGAGAACTCCACTTAATCCAAGCATTTCTCTCCTTTCAGAACAGTTGCACCACAAGAAAACAACAACACATTAATCAATAATATTGACAATAATACAAAACAAACCAGTTACAGTAGATGTCCTGCCAATAGTATAATCCTATTTACATATACTGTAATTAATTATCTTCATATATACATGAATGGGGTGGGATTGGGGACTTTAGGAAGGGATGCCGCTAGATTCATTCAAAAAGGACCAAAGTTGGCGCGTTTTACTGAATACCCGATTGAATTTTTAATTTTTCAAATTAAGTTGCTCAACTAATTTTTATTTTCAAATTGGGTCATTCCGTTAAAAAAAGTTGACAGACGTTAGATTTTTATCTACATGGCGCTGACGTGGCAATAAAAACTAAAAAATATTGCTTATGTGGCAAAAAAATCAAAAACAGATTTTAAAAATAAAAAAATTAACATTTTAAAAATAACAAAAACATAATAAAATAAAACGAAAAATACAGATTTTTAAAAAAAACTGTTTTTTAAAAAAATCTGTGTTTTAAAAAAAACCGTTTTTTTAAACAAACTTTTTTTTAAAAATGTGTTTTTAAAAATTTCTGTTTTTTAAAAATGCTTTTTTTAAAACATCTGTTTTTAAAAAGTTTTTTAAAAAAAATCTGTTTTTTTAAAAATCTATTTTTTTAAAAAATCTGCTTTTAAAAAAACTGTTTTTTAAAAATCTATTTTTTAAAAAATCTGTTTTAAAAACTGTTTTTAAATCTGCTTTTTTAAAAAAATTGTTTTTTTAAATTTTTTTTTTTAAAAAAAACTGTTTTTTTTAAAATCTGTTTTTTAAAAAATTTGCATTTTTTTTTAAAAATCTGTATTTTTTTGTTTTATTTTATTATGTTTTTGTTATTTTTAAAACTTTAAAATGTTAATTTTTTTATTTTTAAAATCTGTTTTTGATTTTTTTTTGCCACATAAGCAATATTTTTTATTTTTTTTTGCCACGTCAGCGCCACGTAGATAAAAAATTAACGCCTGTCAACTTTTTTTAACGGAATGACCCAATTTGAAAATAAAAATTAGTTCAGTGACTTAATTTGAAAAATTAAAAGTTCAATCGGGTATTCAATAAAACGTGCCAACTTTGGTGGCCAAATCATTAGTTTTACCCATTAAAAAAGTACATCCATAGAGATAAATGACATCTTCAAATAGACTAATTTAAAGCTAATAAAATTAAAGGCGTGTGTGGTTTTTAAATCTCAACCGTTGATATTTGTTATGAAAGATAGACATATTTATTTGGGTTAAGTTCAGATGACCACCTGGGGTTTGGGCGGTTTTTCACTTAACCACCTATAGTCAGTAAAGCTACATTTAGACTCCCGACCTTTTGAGTTGAAGTGAAAACGTCACCTTTTCCGTCCAACTTAACCGTGCGTGTAAGTCAAATGCCAAAAACGCGTGAGAAAGGACTATAACAGTCAAAAAGACAGTCAAATGTCCAAAATACCCTTCATCCTCCTCAAACCACAATCCTCTCTCTCATTTCTCAACCCCGCCGCCATCCGATCTTAAGCACCGGGTGATCATGTGCCTCAACAAGCTTTTCGACCGAGACACCCTAGCCGTCGCCACAACCGAGCTGGATTCCATCGCCAAAACCTACCTCTTCCAGTGTTGCTTGAATCTCGTCGTCGGTAGTGACTTCTTGCTGAGGCTCAGATTTCATCTGTACTCACCTTGGCACCAGTGCTCCAAATTTCGCAGACTAAGCGAAAAAGGCCGATGGGACCAAGAGGAGAGACGGAGAGTTCTTGCACTACGGAAGAGAGTTCTTTAATTTCAATGACATTCAGAAAGAAATTCGTGTACTAGTTAAAGACTTTTGCCTTTTCTTGGTGAAGTTTTGAGTCACCCACCAAAGAAATGATTAAATTGATTAAGAATTGGTTTGCTTGGCAAGGCTTAAACCTGTGCCCCCTCTTTGTTTATTCAATTGAGTTCTTGAGCAGATATTGCCGAAAGTGGTTAAATTGATTCAATGTTAAATTGATTCAATGCTTGATTTCAGTCACTCTGACATTTACCCATACTAAACACTTTCTCTCCTGCAAGCCCTTCAATTGTAAGTTTTGATTTATGTCAATTTAGTGTAAATGCAGATTTGAACACCCATGTGCTTCATTTATTATGGGTTTTGTGACGCCCCCAAAATTATGTATACATCACCCATCTTGGGTCGCCAGATACATGGTACAGAATTCAAATACAACTTACTAATACAACTGTCGTGTACAATACGACAAAACATAAACTCTGAGTTTGAATACAAATATTATCTACTAGAGATTATACAAACTCAAAAGGAGTTCTCATTACAATTATTATCACACTATTTCACAGAATAGTGATGACTACTAATTCTATCCTCTGGACCATCACTCCGTTCCCCGACTCGTCCCAAATATATTCTCATTTCAAGAGAGAATAAAGGAAAGAAAGGGTGAGCTCAACTAGCCCAAGAAGAAATATTATGACTAAGATAATGCGTAATAAATTATCATTAGTCTCCAACAATGTTAAAACGATAAAATATAATAGACATCAAGTTTAATCAGCAATGAAACAAGCAATCCATTAAAAGAGTCAAGTAGAAAATAAAATCTACTATCTTTTATGATTAAAAAGGTTTTTCATCATCATTATCACCGAGACTCAAATTTTAATATATATTCCACATCATCGAATCACCCCGCACTACTACCAAGGATATTCTTTAGTATCACGACCACAATTATCCATGCATTACGCCAAGAATATTTGTGTATTCATTAATGGTCATGATCATGCCAACAACTCGTCCATCAATGCACTACGGGCCAATGAGGACTTTTACCACATCATTTGTAACATTACTACCATGATTACAATCGAATAATCCTCGGTCATAATCATACCAAGTCCATCTATGCACTACAGTGCCACGTATGACTTTCAACATAATATAAACATGAGGATGATGACAATGATATAAGAATTCAATAAAACAAGTTCAAGAATTTATTTATCCAAGAACTACTAATGTCCAAATTGTCAACATGATACTGCTTTGTAGAGTAAAATTCAAGAATGATCGTAAGAATATTTCCATGAAAAGATATCGACGAAGCGCAAATATCAAGGATATTCTACTAATTTCATGGAGTATAGAAGTCAAAACTTTAACCAACCGAGTATAATAAAGAATGGAATAACAAAAGAAATCACCATTCATGCGGTATTGCATGATGGCAAGTTATTCCAATGTAATACTAAATAATCTAAACTGTGTCAAAGTAAATTAAGACCGACATGATATTCCAATGTAATAATAAAGAATGGAATAACAATGTAAATCACCATGCATGCATGCAGATTTCACATGTATGTTTATTCCAATGTAATACTAATAAGGATTTAATCAGTCCCACAGAAAACGCATGCATGTGATATTCCAATGTATAATAATAAAGATAAAGATTTTAATCAGTCCAATGTAATAAAGATTTTAATCGCATGCATGATGATATTCCATTCCAATGTAATAAAAAGACTTTAATAATAGAAGAATGTCACCAAGTATAGGTAGATCATGATACAAAAGTTATTCCAATGTAATAATAAGCAATGGAATAACAAAGCTTTCTCTTCATGAATAAAAAAAGAATAACACCCCTTACGAGTACAACAAATAATATTCCCTACCTTAAGAAGAAGAGTACTCGGATATATAAGTAGTGAAGTAAGCAATACTTTTCTTCTTTCTCTCTATAGTTTATCTCTGTAGTTTTCAAAGAATTCAAGAAAATAATGAAGGAATGAGCTTCTATTTATAGAAAAAATGGATCGCATAAGAATTAACTCATGAACGGTCCAGATTGATTTACTTTAATCTGACTATCCATATTTAAAGCAAAATCTTTTAAATAAAATATAATATATTCTATTTATAATCTAATAAAACGAATAACTTTATTAAAGATTTTACTATGCAAATACTATGCAACACTATGCAAAACACTATGCATAATAAAATATAATATATTCTAATTATTGTCTAATAAAATGTATAGCTTTATAAAAGTATTCTATTTTATATAAAAAAATTTACTATACAAAAATACTATGCACATACTATGCAACACTATGCATAATAGAATATAATATATTCTATTTATAGAATAACTTTATAAAAGTATTCTGCTTTATATAAAAAATTTTCAGTATTATTACATTAATAATACCAACACAAAACGAAAGTGACTTATCACGTAAGATCAATAATCAATACCGTGCTACTACTATGCAACCACGCCAGACATCGCATTTTTTTTAACCACCGTGTTTTCAATAGTTAACAGTAAAACTTCCGCCGTTATTTTCATAAAAGTATTTTTGCTGCTTTCAATCCAACAATAATTCCGCTTGTAGGGTCCACCAAATGATTGTGCCGCAGTATTTAATATTCCCCGTTAAAACGAATATTCCCCACCAATCGAATATTATATAATAACTTGCATGCATTTTGCAAAATTTATAAATATTACCCACAACTATAACATTATATCAATTTCACTCCATAATATTCAAAAATAATATTTATAAAAAATTCATCTTTATTCAAAAAGTTGGGGTTTTACAATCTCCCTTCTTATGAAATTTCACCGAAATTAGGGTACGACTGGTATGTCAAAGAGGTAAGGATACCTTGATTTCATTTCAGATTCTAACTCCCAAGTCATTTCCTCAACATCGTGGTTTCTCCACAAAACTTCGACTTGAGGTATAACCTCGGTGCGTAGAATATGTTCCTTCTTATCCAAGATTTGAACAGAACCTCTTCATACGCCAAATCTTCCGCTATTTCGTCCGGCTCCAACTCAATAATGTTGTTCGGGTCTTCCACATATTTACGTAATATAGATATGTGAAAAATGTTATGAACACGAGACATACTTCACAGAAAAGCGAGTCTATAGCCACGCCCCTACTCGATCAAGGATTAAAATGGGCCGATGAATCGAGGATCGAGCTTTCCTCTCTTTCCAAATCTCAGAACTCCTTTCCATGGAGCAACACGTAATAACACACGATCTCCTATATCGAATTCCACGCCCTTTCGATGAAGATCAAGATAACTCTTTTGTCGATCTTGTGAGGTTTTTATACGTTCACGGATCGTTTGAATCTTTTCGTAGTCATACGCACTCAACTCGTCCCAACAACGCTGCTTCACCCACCTCATCCCAAAGATACCGGAGAACGACACTTTCTTCCATACAACACTCGAATGGAGCCATGCCAATACTTGCTTGCGATAACTGTTGTTGTAGGAAAACTCCACCAATGGTAAGAACTTGTCCCAACTTCCTTTGAAATCAAGGACACAGTAGTCTTAATAGATCTTCAAGAGTTTAAATAGTCCTCTCCGATCGTCTCGTCTGTCTCGAGGATGATATGCCGAGCTAAATCGTAAATCTGCGCTCATAGCTTTTTGCAACTAACCCAAAATCGCTGAAGTGAATCTTGGGTCTCGATCGTAAACTATGGATACCGCATACCATGCAATCTTACAACCTCGCTTATGTACATACGCAAGAAGACGTTCAAGTGTATAAGTTTCTCAGATTCCAGAAGAAATGAGCAGACTTGGTCAATCTATCAACAATGACCCAAATCGCATCTATGCCTTGAGAAACTTTGGGAAGACCAAGAATTTAAATCCATGGTAATGTGCTCCCACTTCCATTCCGGAATTTCAAGTGGTTGCAATGGACATTTTGGTACTTGATGTCTCCGCCTTGACTTGTTGACACGTTAGACACCTCGAGATAAACAATGCTATATCTCTCTTCATATCGCCCCACCAAAATGTATGTCAAGATCATGATACATTTTGGTACTCCTGTGATGGATTACAAACGGTGTATTGTGCCCATCATGATTTTATACTTTAAATTAGGGTCGTTAGAAAACAAAGTCCGGAGTCGACTCAAGTATTCCTTCTTCATCGATTCTTGCTTCCTAAGATCGCACCTTCTTGCACTTTCTTCCTCATACGATCACACCCCGGATCTCAGAATTCGAGCAAATTTTAATTTTATCAATTAAAGTCGATTCTACTCAGATATTTGCCATCATCACGTGGGTCCCCGGAGTCTTTATCTCTATCTCCATCCTTTGCAAGTCATACAAAATGGGCCTCATATATAACAATATTGCACTCGTGACGCATATACGATCTTCTACTCAACGCGCCGCCTACCACGCTCCCTTTTCCGTGATGGTATTTGATAGTATGATCATAATCTTTCAATAGTTCAAGCCAACGCTCTTTCGCATGTTGAGTTCCTTTTGAGTGAAGAAATATTTGAGGCTTTTATGATCCGTAAAGATCTCCACTTTCTCCCCATACAAGTAATGCCTCCAAATCTTTAATGCGAAGACAACAGCTGCCAACTCTAGATCATGAGTAGGATAATTCCTCTCATATTCTTTGAGTTATCATGAGGCATAGGCTATGACTTTCCCATGTTACATGAGAACACATCCTAACCTTTTGCCTCAAGCATCACCGTAGATGACAAATCCTCCGAACCGTATGGTATTGTCGTAACAGTGTCTAAATGAGTCTCCTCGAGTTCTTGAAAACTCTTCTCACATTCCTCGCCTCAATCAGAACTTTGTATCTTTCGAAGTCACCGAAAGTTATTGGAGTAGCGATTCGAGAAAACCTTCTACAAATCTCCGATAATAACCAAATGTTCGAGAAAGCTACGATTTCTTCATTATCGATTTAGGTTGCTCCTACTTTTGAATAGCTTCAATCTTTGTCAATCAATGATATTCCATGACTTGATACCACGCGCCCAAGGAATGCTACTTCCTTGCCGTAACTCGATTTCTTTAACTCGCATAAAGCTTATATTCACGGCTTTTTGGAGTATCACCTCAAGTGTTGCTTTCATGATCTTCACGGGTTTTGGAATATATGAGGATGTCATCAATAAAGATGACCACAAAGTGATCCAAATATTCCTTGAATACTTTGGTTCATCATATCCATGAAGGCAAAGAGGAGCATTAGTCAATCCAAAGGACACGACTAGAATTCATAATGCCCGCATCGAGTTCTCGAAAGACGCCTTTTGGAATATCATCTGCTCTAATCTTCAATTGGTGATATCCTAAACGAAGATCAATCTTTGAAAAGAATTTGGTTCCTTGCAAATCGGTCAAATAGTCATCAATACGTGGCAATGGGTACCTATTTTTTGATGGTGACATGATTCAACTCCCGATAATCAATACAAAGTCGATACTCCCATCTTTCTTCTCCACGAATAGAACAGAGCACCCCAAGGAGAAGTACTAGGATTTAATAAAGCCAATGTCTAACAATTCCTCGCAGCTTGAGTTTTTAACTCCTCAAGTTCAATAGAGCCATTCGATATGGGATTTAGAAATGGGTTTTGTACCGTTCAAGGTCGATACAAAATTCAATTTCACGCCTAGGGGTAGGCCAGAAGTTCTTCAGTGAATACGCCAGAAATTCATTAACAATAGAAATATTATTCAAAACCGACGATTTTTGTTTAGATCTCGTGATATGAGCTAAGAAAGCTTGACATCCGCTTTTTCAATAAACGAATAAATTTTATGGCTTGAGATGACAAAGATTGATTTTAATGGTTTGGTTGTTTGAATTCGCATAATAGGTCGATTAGGAATATGAAAGCTAACAACCTTACTTAAAATAATCAATTTTTGTATGATGAGTAGTTAACCAATCAATCCTTAGAATTACATCAAATGCAAGTATTTTTAATGCAATAAGATCGACAGTAATGTGTGGGTACCAACTTGAACCAAACAAGACTTATAAACCGTGGATGTAATGAAGGTTTCTCCCAACGGAGTTTCCACAGATAAGTCAAAGTCTAATTTCTCCTGAGTCAAATTTAATCGCTGAGCGCAAGTAGAGAAATAAAAGAATGGGTAGAACCCAGATCAAATAAAGTGTAGACTTCGCTAGAGTTTATGATAAGCTTACCCGTGATGACCTCATTCGGTTCCTTGCTTTCGAGGTCACAACAAACGCCTCCCCTTGCACTACACGGCTTTGACTTTTCTCGGGACAACCTTTGGTGCCTCCATCCTAGCTTGAATTTGTCTTCTGTGAACGATAAAAATCGGCTAAGTGACCTTCTTCCACAATTATAACATGCTTTCGACGACATCGCGCAATTTGACCGATGTGTCCTCCCTCCGCATTTGAAGCATATGATAGTGGTCTTTCTTCTTCCTTAACAACGTAACGGTCTTTGGTCGACGCCTTTCCATCATCATTGAAACTCCTCTTCTTGAAATGTCCATTCTTATTGTTTTTGCCCCGATTACCACCGGCGTGGTTACCATTTCGCCCTATTGATTCCTCCACGCTTGTTGTCACCGCTCATGACCGCTTCTCACTAGTATTATCATTTCACGTACCGCTTCCTTTTTTGGTTATTGACTCGTTATCGCGCTCCACCAATCGAGCCCTATTTTTAACATCCGAATACAAACACGCTTTATGAGAAATAAGATGTCGACGATTCCGCTTCTTCAAACCTCTTAAAAATATTCGCGCCATTCTCTCTTCATTATCCACCAAGTGGGACGAAACCGGATTACTCCGCAAATTTTGCCTCGTATCATGACACTGGCCATATTATTTTGCTCCAATTTGATAAACTCCACCTCCTTCATGTGACGAATACTTTTGGGAAAGTATTTGTCGTTGAATGTACTCTTGAACTTCTCCCAAGACATCTTCAAGACGGCAGTCGAGTACGCTTTTATCGATTCCCACCAAAGAATCAGCCTCTCCGCGCAACATAAAGGCGGCAAAGGAACCTTTGCTTCCTCGAGCATCCCAAGACATCAAATATCTTGGTGATCTGCTTTATCCATGCTTCCGCCATAAGTGGTTTTGCTCTCCCTTAAACTCCGGTGGTCCCAGCTCTCGAATCATTTTAGCGGTGATCACCGAGAGTTTCTAGTGTTTCCACCTATATTTTGGACAGAGCTACTCTCCGCATTGTTGCATGAATTAAATAAAGCCTCCGAACAATCCATCATTCATCATTTGGTCAAGTGTTGTTGTTTGCATGAGGATTGTCGCCTTCCCTCGATGCACATTCTCCGATTATTGATATGTGGAGACTCAACGGTCTTTTGTGCTCCATTGCTATTCTCAACATTTTCTTGATGTCATTTTCAGACATCGCCACAAAACAAAGGTTAATTAACATGTAACATAATATCTCTAAACTCCCACCAACCAATTTAAATACAAAATAAATTTAAGTAGGTCCTACTAGCGAAAGGAATTCCCCGCCTCCCTCCTAGTTCTAGTCTCACATCTTAGCCAGGATCATATCCCTATGCTTTGATACCAACCGTGACGCCCCCAAAATTATGTATACATCACCCATCTTGGGTCGCCAGATACATGGTACGTAATTCAAATACAACTTACTAATACAACTGTCGCGTATACAATACGACAAAAAACATAAACTCGAGAGTTTGAATACAAATATTATCTACTAGAGATTATACAAACTCAAAAGGAGTTCTCATTACAATTATTATCACACTATTTCACGTAATAGTGATGACTACTAATGCTATCCTCTCCTGACCATCACTCCGCTCCCCGACTCGTCCCAAATATATTCTCATTTCAAGAGAATAAAGGAAAGAAAGGGTGAGCTCAACTAGCCCAAGAAGAAATATTATGACTAAGATAATGCGTAATAAATTATCATTAGTCTCCAACAATGTTAAACCGTTAAAATATAATAGACATCAAGTTTAATCTGCGGTGAACAAGCAATCCATTAAAAGAGTCAAGTAGAAAATAAAATCTACTATCTTTTATGATTAAAAAGGTTTTTCATCATCATATCACCGAGACTCACTTAATAAATATTCCACATCATCGAATCACCCCGCACTACTACCAAGGATATTCTTTAGTATCACGACCACAATTATCCATGCACTACGGGCCAAGAATATTTGTTTATTCATTAATGGTCATGATCATGCCAACAATTGTCCATCAATGCACTACGGGCCAATGAGGACTTTTACCACATCATTTGTAACATTACTACCATGATTACACCGAATAATCCTCGGTCATAATCATACCAAGTCCATCTATGCACTACAGTGCCACGTATGACTTTCAACATAATATAAACATGAGGATGATGACAATGATATAAGAATTCAATAAAACAAGTTCAAGAATTTATTTATCCAAGAACTACTAATGTCCAAATTGTCAACATGATATCGCTTTCAGTAGAGTAAAATTCAAGAATGATCGTAAGAATATTTCCATGAAAAGATATCGATGAAACGCAAATATCAAGGATATTCTACTAATTTCATGGAGTATAGAAGTCAAAACTTTAACCAACCGAGTATAATAAAGAATGGAATAACAAAAGAAATCACCATTCATGCGGTTGATGATGACAAAGTTATTCCAATGTAATACTAAATAATCGGAACCAGTCAAAGTAAATTAAGACCGAAGCGTGATGTTCCAATGTAATAATAAAGAATGGAATAACAATGTAAATCACCATGCATGCGGTACTTCACATGATGGGCTTTATTCCAATGTATACTAATAAGATTTAAATCAGTCCCATGTAAACGCATGCATGTGATATTCCAATGTAATAATAATAAAGATTTTAACCAGTCCCACAGAAAAAGCATGTATGTGATATTCCAATGTAATAATAAAGACTTTAATAATAGAAGAATGTCACCAAGTATAGGGTAGATCATGATACAAAGTTATTCCAATGTAATAATAAGCAATGGAATAACAATGCCTCTCTTCATGAATAAGAAAGAATAACACCCCTTACGAGTACAACAAATAATATTCCCTACCTTAAGAAGAAGAGTACTGGATATATAAGTAGTGAAGTAAAGTAATACTTTCTTCTTTCTCTCTATAGTTTATCTCAGAGACCCATTTTATCAATAAAGATTTAAATTTTGTCAAAATAATTTTTAATATTATAGTGTGAATTTGAGATAATATTATAGTTGTGGGTAGTATTTATAAATTTTGCAAAGTATGCAAGTGGTTATATTATATTCGATTGGTCGGGGAATATTCGGTTTAGCAGGGAATATTCGTATAACGGCTCAATCATTGGTGGACCCCACAACAGAATTATTGTCGGATTGAGAAAACGACAAAAATATTTTATTGAAATAACGACGGAAGTTTTATTGTGGTTACTTGCTGAACTACTTAGAGTAAAAGTACAATGAATACGTGTGGTTGCATAGTAGTACACCAGATTGATTATTGATGCTTATGTGAGAAGTCACTCAGTTTGATTCCATTATCACGATTAATAATATGAATTATTATAATGATAATGACGCTTTTGTTTTATTCAGATTATTAACGTAATAAAAATGAAATATCTTTTTATATAAAATAGAATACTTTATTAAAGTTATTCTATAAATAGAATATATTATATTTTATTATGCATAGTGTTGCATAGTGTTTTTGCATAGTTTTGTTTAAGATTGTAGTATTGCATAGTTTTGCATAGTAAAATGTTTTTATATAAATAGAATATATTATATTTTATTTAAAAGATTTTTCTTTAAATATGGACCGTCACGATTAAAAGTAAATCAATCTGACCGCTTCATGGATTAGTTACTATGCATTCCATTTTCCTATAAATAAAGCTCATTCCTTCATTATTTTCTTACTAATTCATTGAAACTCTGAGAGAGAAATTATAGAGAGGTTTATAGAGAAAATTTATAGAAAGAAGAGTAGATTCGCTACTTCACTACTTCTATATTCAGTTCTTTTTACTAGAAGGGTGTTATTCTTTCTTCTTGAAGAGAACTTCATTATTCCATTCATTATTATTCATTGGAATAACTCAGTAAAAGTGGCATACCCTATATACATAACCTCAGATATGCCAGATACCCTATACTTGGTGAAATCCTTATGTTATTCCGCTGCTTATTATTCTCATTGGAATAACCTCAGATAATGCAGCTTTACCCTATACTTGGTGACATTCTTCTATTATTCTCATTGGAACATCCTGCTCAGGTGTTTTACACCCGGACCGGTTCCGCTTTTTATTATTCTGCTGGAACATCCTCGTCTCAAGGTTTTTACACCGACTCCGGGTTCCGCTTTTATCATTCTCGCTGAATATCCTATCTCGTGTGTTTTACACCGGATCTGTTTCCATCTTTATTATTCTCATTGGAACATCCTCGCTTGCGTGTAATTTCACCGACTTCGTTCCGTTATTATTATTCTGTTGAATAACCTGCCTATGCTAAGCACCGCATGCACGGTGATTTCTTTTGTTATTCCATTCTTTATTATACCCAAATAAGTTAAAACTTTGACTTCTATACTCCATGAAATTAGTAGAATATCCTCGATATTTGCGTTTCATCCAAAGATCTTTTCATGGAAATATTCTTCCCGATCATTCTTGAATTTTACTCTACTAAATGTCGATTATGTCGACAATTTGGACGTTAATAATTCATGGATTAAATAATTCTTGAACTTGTTTTATTGAATTATTATGTCATTGTCATCATCCTCATGTTATATTATGTTATCTTTGGCTTACGTGCATAGATGAACTTAGTATGATTATGACCGTGGATCATTCTGTATAATCACGACTTGATATAAATGATGTGACAAAAGTCCTCGGTGGCATGTAAATGCAATTGATGGATAGTTTTTGGTATGATTATGACCGTGGGTGATTCGGTATATAGTCATGACCATTGATAATTTGATGAAAATCCTCGACCGCGGTACATGCGGGATGATTAGATGTGGTGGTTTATTTATTAAAAGCTAGTCTCAAATGATAAAAATTGATGAAAACCTTTTAAAACCTAAAAGATAGTAGATTTTATTCTCTACTTGACTCTTTTAATAGATTGTTTATTCCACCGCAGCTTAAACCGTTGTTGTTTATTGTATTTTATCGCTTTAACATCATTGAAGGCTAATGATAATTTATTCTCGCATTATCTTAGTCATAATATTTCTTCTCGGGCTAGTTGAGCTCACCTTTTTTCAATCCGTTTTCTCTTGTGAAATGAGAACATAGTTTGGGACGAGTCGGGAACGAAGTAATGGTCCGTGAGGATAGCATTAGTAGTCCTCACTATTCGTGAAATAGTGTGATAATAGTTGTAATGAGGACTCTTTTGAGTTTGTATAATATCTAGTAGACAATATTTGTATTCAAACTCACGCTTTATGTCGATTGCATACTACGGCGCTTATATTAGTAAGTTGATTTGAATTTATGTACCATGTAAGTGGCACCCAAGATGGGTGACGATACCTAATTTTGGGGGCGCCACATTATCTCTGTAGTTCAAAGTGAATTCGTAAGAAAATAATGAAGGAATGAGCTTCTATTTTTAGAAAAATGGACCGTAGATAAGAATTAACTCATAAACGGTCCAGATTGATTTACTTTAATCGACGATCCATATTTAAAGCAAAATCTTTTAAATAAAATATAATATATTCTATTTATAATCTAATAAAACGAATAACTTTATAAAAGATTTTACTATGCAAATACTATGTAAGTACTTATGCAAACACTATCATAATAAAATATAATATATTCTAATTATTGTCTAATAAAATAGATAGCTTTATAAAAGTATTCTGCTTTATATAAAAAGATTTTACTATGCAAAATACTATGCAGATATTTATGCAACACTATGCATAATAGAATATAATATATTCTATTTATAGAATAATTTTATAAAAGTATTCATTTTATATAAAAGATTTTCTCAGATTATTACATTAATAATAATAATAAAACCGAGTGACTTATCACGCAAGCATCAATAATCAATACCATGTGCTATTATGCAACCACGCCAGACATCGCATTTTTTTAACAATCGAGTGTTTCAACAGCTTAATCTGTGAAACTTCCGTAGTTGTTTTCATAAAGTATTTTTGTCGCTTTCTCAATCCGACAATAATTCCGACCAATGATTGTGCCGTTGTACGAATATTCTCTGTTAAAACGAATATTCCCCGACCAATCGAATATTATATAACAACTTGCGTACTTTGCAAAATTTATAAATATTACCCACAACTATAACATTATATCAATTTCACTCCATAATATTCAAAAATAATATTTATAGAAAATTCATCTTTATTCAAAAAGTTGAGGTTTTACAGGTTTGTTCTACTTGAATGTTCTGAGGCTCAATTTGAAGAAAATTAAAACTTCTTGATATGAGTAATTTACATTGAGAGTCTTTTTAAGTTTGATTTGGTCGATGTGTTGGTGATTTTCTTGGAATATTGAAAATTGGTGTGGGTTTGGGGGTTTTACTTGGTGATATTCTTAAATTTAAGCATTGTTGTTTCAATATTTAGAAAAGTTGTTGAATTGGAAGAAATTCACAGTTCTTGGTACATATGGGAAAATCTTTGAACAAAGTATATTACATGGAGATTCTTGCGATTAATCTTTCAAATTGGATATTCTGCTTGTGTTGGTGAATTATTGGAGGATTGTATTTGGGTGTTAGGGTATATTACATTTACTCTGTTTTTGGACAAGGAATTGAGAGAAAAAAAATGGAGGATTTGCTCTGTTCTTCAAAGTACTACTTTTAACTATTCTTTCTTATATGTGGTGTAGATTCAATTGAAAGGATGTCATTGCATTACTACTACATAATTTTTACGGGTTCTGACAAAGAAAGAGAAAATATCGTAAATGCATAAAGAATACGACTGGGCTACGCCTCCTTCCGATGAAAATCTGGGTTTTCAGTTTTTGGGTTGAATTTTGGGGACTAGCCACCAAGGGTTTAATTAGTTTTTGGGTATTATTTCTCTGTTTCAGGTCTTCTTTCCCTTCTTGTTGTTTTGATTATTGGAAAGTTGAACTTAGGAGGTGCAATTGTGTTTCTTTCTATTTATGTTGTTTATGTTGTTGAACGTATGAGGGTAATTAAGTCTTTATACAATTTAACTAACAGAGTTATGACAAAAAACACTTTTTCACTTCAACTCAAAAAGTTTTTAGTCTAAATGTAATTTTTATCGACTATAAGTGATTAAGTGGTAAACCGCCAAAACTCAAGCCATTATCCTAACTTAACCCTATTTATTTTTGATCCATAACAAGTAACATGTTATATATATATATATATATATTATATATATATATATATATATATATATATATATATATATATATATAATTAATTAATTTGAACACACATCTTATCTTGACATGCCAAGACTCGAATAAGCAATTAAGGAGGGCTCATCCACAATAGTCCCGTTGGCCTATTTGTTCAGCAAAACTTACTTACAAAAGTATAATATTGAGACCTAAGCCTATCTTTGTTTGTATGGATTATAATTCCAGAATTATAATTCATGGGATTATAATTTCAAGACTATTAATTTTAGGATTAAATAGTCTTAGTCACATATTTATTTTTTATGAAATTATTCATGGGATAACTTAAAATAATCCTATGTTTGTTTTTCCAAGATTAATTAAAGGATTGGATAAAAAAAATATCATTTAGACTATTATACCCTTACCAATAATAATAATATATTTTAAACTATAATTTAAACTTGTTTATATATCAAAAATGATGAACAATTAATTAACATAAATTACTCCAATAAATTAGAAAAAAGTTGAGGTAAATTTTGTCTAAAAGTTTGAAAAATATTTTGATACTTCCTCTGTTTTACAAATAGTCTCATTTATAAAATTTGATAACACTATTTTTATTATTAAAATTATAAGTTAATAGTTTTATTAGTGGAGATATGATAATAAAATTTTAAAAAGTTGTATTATTTTATATTATTATTAATAAAAAAAGAACATTCTGTAGAATAAAAGATTTAATAAATAAAATTCTTTTTATAAAACAAAACAAGCATATAATTGATCACAGATAATGTAATCAATTTATTTGAATAAGCTCAACAAAATTTTAGATTACTGTTAACGGTAATGAAGAGACGCAGAAGAGTGTTGCGAGATGAGTTCTGCTTGCTTTCTTTAAACTATTTTATACGTACAATTTGTTTAACTTTATAATTTAATGTGGCCTAATATTTTTTTTTGTTGCTAAATTGAACTAATATTTGACAATAATATTTGTGACAAGCAATTATATTTGTGCTAGTTTTATTTTATTTTTACATATTTTATATTATTTTTTTTTAGCAAAAGGCAAAGATAATTTTATTTCTAAAATTAAATTCCAGAATCCTGAAGATTTGGGATTTGGGTTATTATAAATATAAAAAATAAAGCCACATCCTCAGAATATCTTCTTGAATCAAATCTGAAACTATAAAGACAAATCTTAATTTACCTTTCATAAATTTGCACTTCAAAACTGTACTTCATACACAACTGATCATATGCTGGTGATTGCAATCTAACATTGTAAAATGAGCAAACAGTTTCGATTTGTATTCGTTTAACTAAAAGTTCGATTCGAGCTCGACTCGAAATATGAATGATTCAAATATGAGCAAATTTTAAAATTCGATAAATTATTCGAACGTCTTCAAATTACAATTTTCTATTGATGCTCGGATCATATTCGTTCAAAAAGTTCAAACTGCTCGAGCTCGATTCTAGATCGTGTTCGACTCGGTAGCTAAATGAGCCTCGATCAAACCTTAGTTTACACTCGATAAATTTTGTGAACCAAATATAAGCAACTCAATACTCGGCTCGACTCGGTTCATTTACACCCTTAGCAATCACCTTGTTTATCAAATTATAATTCAACAATACAATAAATTATAATTCAACAATTTTACAAAATATATGTAGCTGCCAAACCAAAATCTAGAAAATGTATGGAATTAGAGCCTTGACATCTTTAGGGAAATCTTCAAATTTGGAGATGTACCATGTTTTGGTGGCATAACTCCTCCCCATCAAGAGCAAAGCTGTTCCCATAGTGAAGAGGAATGCATATAGTGTTTGAGAAATGCAGGCAACTCCTATAAACCCTAGGATTTCAAAAAGATAGTGTGGACATACCACAAGATCAAACAGACCCCCTCGGGGAATTTTGTATTCTTTTTCGCCCTCTTTCCTTACCTTGGAGAGGAGGTAATGGTGGTAAAAATTGCCACTAATTCCTACCAAGAACATTGCAACTCCGGCGTATTTTAGATCCATCGGAGGCTCGGGAAATGTTCCGGTTAGGTATTGAGTGTAGATCATGCTTACAGTGTAAAGGAAATAACTAAGGGAGATGACAATTGCAACATCAACGGGCATGCTGCTGCTATATTTGTGAATGAATATCACCTATATATAGAAAAATTCACAATTTAATTATTAATCTTTTCTCTTTCCTTGGAATAAAGTTTAAATAAATTATTTTGGACAACACAAAAAAAGAAAAATCAACTAAAAGAATATCAAAATCAGCCAAACTAGCTTTATATATATATATATATATATATATATATATATATATATATATATATATATATATATGCTGATAACTTTACAACAACTATTTGGCATTTAATTTTGAAATTAATGAAAAATCAACTTAATTAATTAATGAAAACTTTATCATTATATGAATTTTATTAATGAAAATTTTAATTTGGCATATTTTTATTTTTCTATTTAGTCTTTCAGATTTTACAAAATTCATATTTTACTCCACATAATTTACACTGACAATGTGCCACCGGGTGCTAATGCTATATAAATGCAACTAAATATCCATTAATACTTTAGCATACGCTTAAATTACAGTTAAAAATGGAAAATGATATATCTTGTCATTTTATATATCGAGTTTTTTGTTGTAAGTTACGTAGATAACTGTTAGTAATAAAGTTTATATATATATATATATATATATATATATATATATATATATATATATATATGGTCGATTTAAAATTTCATTTTATTTATCCATTCACTTTAATTTTTTTTAGCGACAGATACGCTGACGGTTTGCCGTATATAACCGTAATCTATACTTTTAAAGAACGATATATGTTGTCTGTCGCTAAAATATGTATAACGGTTGTATGATCGAACTGTCACGGATCCGTCGCTAAAGCTTTATGAATTTCTAATGAGTAAGAGAGAAATTTAAAATCCGGGATCATATATATATATATATATATATATATATATATATATATATATATATATTAAAAGTGGTAGACTAACCTCATAACATATTTAATATCATATATTGATGTACAATTATAAATTGACAAAAAACTTTTACGATAAATAACAACTCTTAAAAAATTGACTATCACTTAATTTGTTCAGGGAGAAGGAGAGTGATTAGTTTGAAGTTAGTTTTGATCAATTGACCAATACAGTGTCGACACGCAGATCAAAATACGATATATTCATTTACGTGTCAGCACTGTATTGATCAATTAACTAATTTACCATAAAGTTGGTAATCGGATCCACGGAAAAAATGTGGATATACCAGTAATGAGAAGAGGTATTACACAATAAGTAAAAAGAGATATTTTCAAGGTAATAAAAAATGTTAATAATAATAAAATTTGCAAACCACTTAATGAGAAAGGTCACCTCAAAGAGCCTCTTGAAAAAATGGATGGCTAGAGCCGAAGAAACCAAAGTAAATCTGGGACCCTCGTCGGGAAAGAAGCCGAAACAGGTAACTCCGACGAGAAAAGCCGGCGTATAAGCTAAAAGCATTCCAGTTCTACCAGAAAGTTTGATCTGAGAAGTCCCAACATTTTTATTATGGTTCCAAAATTTGGAATACGGAATGTTTTTCCCTTTTATTTCATTGAACCCGGAGTTGGCTAGGGATGCAACATTGATAACCGTCATGGCGGTTATGAATAAAGATGGCGGCGGCGGGTATATAAATCTCAGAAATATTGACAGCACCATTTTTTTCTTAATTAATTTTGTGTGTTTGATTGTAGTATGTATGTAGTAGGGAGATTGGAGACTGAAGAAATGAAAAAGAGCTATTACCAATCACATGTTATGGATATGGTCTAGAAAATGCCAGGTATTTTTTTTAATTAATGAATGGGTTTCCTTTTTCTTTCTTTATTTTCCTTAAAAATAAAAATAGAATTATACTTTCTCTGTCTCGAATTATCTGTTGTTTTAGCAAAAAAATTTGTCCCACAATATCTGCTTTTTTAAAATTCCAATGCATTTTTTCCCTTTGTTTTTCAAATTTGCCCCTTTACCCTAATTGTTGATAGTTATTACTCTCATTCATGTCTCTCCTATTTTTTAAACATCCTTTTCATATTCCCACCAATAAGGATTCATGCCTCTTTTTTCTCCAATTCTTTTTCACTCATACTTTCTCTCTCTGCAGACTCTTTTGGGTATTGGAGCCACTGTTTTCTCTCTCTCTCTCTCTCTTCAATTAATCATTGTTTCTCTTCAAGCTAGATCCTTTTTATATTCTCACCGACTGTTTTGTGGGATTTTGGTGGAAAACAAAAAAAGTCAGCACAAAGGGTATTTTAGTATTTTTATCATACATATTAGTATCTGTGTGGAACACTAGAACAATAGATAATTCGAGATGGAGTATCTCTTTATGGACAAGGGAAGGAAAACTTTATGAAATTGATATTTTCACATATATTTTTGATATTTTTATATGATCTTCTCTCACATTAGTATATAGTAAATTTTATTTTTATGTGAGAATGAATCATATAAAAATTTCAAAACACATATAAAAATAGTGCTGCCCAAACTTTATTAACATAATTTCTTCAGTATATCGCAAGGTTTTTGCAATATTGGTGTACTATATATACACCAAAATTAAGTAGTTGAGAATGAAACATATAAATAATAATAATAAAATAAATTAAGTGGTTTTGGACGTCTCTAAAGAAAGCCTGAATGGAATTTCTATCTTTTAAAGTTCTCACTCACTTTTAAACTCGTTCCAAAATTTTATTTTTCGTCAATTAGGTCTTTAAAGCAGTATTTTTTGGGTGTTTCCATTCCTCGCACTCGATTTGACCTAACCCGATCTATTCTGACCGAATTTTGACCCAACATAGCCTAGTTTGACCCAACACCAAATTTTAGTACTTTAAAATAAAATATTATTTATAAAATAATTTAAAAAGAAAATATTACTTTTAAAATATTATTTATATTTAATATTTTAAAATAATTATTATTTTTAATATTTTAAAATAAATATAATTTAAAAAATAATAATAACTTAATTTAATATTTTAAAATAAAATATTTTCTTTAAATAATTAGAAAAATAATAATTTTAATATTTTAAAACAAAATATTCTTTTTAAAATAATTAAAAATTTATATTTAAAATAAAATATTATTTTTAAATTTTTTAAAAATTATTATTATTTTAAGAAAAAATATTAGAAACTTTTATTTTTTTAAAAATGAGTAATTAATGTTTCATAAAATATAGATTCAAAAAAAGTAAAGTTAAAATTTTTAAATCTTAATTATTTTATATAAAATTTACAAATCTTTAAAAAATTTATTTTTATTTTATGAAAATTGTGAGACCCCAAATTTTTTGAATAAAGATTAAATTTTCTCGAAATATATTTTTGAATATTATGGTGTGGATTTGATATAATGTTATAGTTGTGGACAATATTTATAAATTTTGTAAAAGTACGCAGTTGTTATATAATATTCGATTGGTGGAGAATATTCGTTTTAACAGGAATATTCGTATAACCAAGACAATCATCAGTGGACCCCCACAATGTAATTATCATTTTGATCGAGAAAACGACAAAAATACTTTATGAAAATAACTACGGAAGTTTTACTCGTTAATCGTTGAAACACCCGATGTTAAAAGTACAAAGAATACGGCGTGGTCGCGATAGTAGCACACGGTATTGATTATTGATGCTTTACGTGAGAAGTCACCGCTTATACTCAATTATTGCTACTGATAATTCTTGCATCATATCTATCATATTATGGATTCAATTATGGTCAAGATCATCCGCGATAAAATGTTTTTTATTAAATCAATACTTGAAACGACAAAGTTATTTATATTATAAGTCGCAATATTTACAATGTCTAAATTACATCGAGGAGAGGTTTGGTCACCTAATCACGGCGTCGATCGGGAGAAATCTTTATCGAAAGCCCTCTTTCCTCGAGACGACTTGATTGATAAATATCAGAGTTATAATATTAATGATGAATGTTGTTCGGAGTTGAATTTGGAGACGCTGACGTGATATTTGAGTCCTAACGATAAAATTAGTAAAATAGTCTATAAACACAAAATTTTTCGGGATTCACTATTTGGTCAAAAAAATAACAATTGACTTTTTTGAGAAAAGTCAAACTTCAAATTTCAAAATTTATATTTTTGATAAAAATAGTTTCATTATGTTGAATTGTTTGTGTTAGTGAAAATAGTACATTTATTCCGATGATAATTGATGTCTAGGGGTTATATTGATAAATCTGGTAATTTATCTGGATAAATGAGCAATTAATTGCTACTAATTCACATGCTTATATAACTATTTGTTCACATATGTGTACTATTGAATCACATTATTTACTATTAGGGAGTTGGTGCAAGATTGATAATACTTGCATGACTCGATTAAAAATCGAGGTATAGATGGAGGTACTATACTGTAATTCGTATTTTTCACATGATTATACTATTGATTCACATGATTGAACTATTGATTCACATTATTTACTATTAGGGGAGTTGGTGCAAGATTGATAATACTTGTAGGACTAAATTAAAAATGAAAGAAAAGTTGGAGGTATTGTACTATAATTTTCGAGCCCCAAAACGTGCAATTATCGAAACTATATTTTCCTATAAATAGAAGCTCATTCTTCCTTCATTTCTCACCAATTCACAAAAGCTTTAGAAATGATTATTATAGAGAGAAATTATAGAGAGAAAGAAGAAGAAAATCTGCTACTCACTATTCCAAAGATCCAGCTTTTTTCAAGGTAGGGAATATTATTTGTTGTACTTTTAGGGAGTATTATTTCTTTCTTATCTATGAAGAAAACTTCAGTTATTCCATTCTTATTATTCCGCTGGAATAACTCAGATACGCTGAGCTACCCTATACTTGGTGAAATTCTTCATTGTTTCATTCTTTATCATTCTCATTGAACATCCTCATCACAGATTCTACGCCGGACCGGTTCCGCCTTTTTATTATTCTCGTTGGAATATCCTCGTGCATGCGCGCTTTCTACGGGACTGATTCCGCTTTTATTATTCTCGCTGAATATCTTGTTCATGGCGTTCTACCGGACTGATTCCGCTTTTTATTATTCTCCATTGGAATATCCTGCTCATGCGGCTCTCTTGGACTGATTCCGCCTTTATTATTTTGTTGCAATATCCTCGTTTACGCGTTCTACGCCGGACCTGATTCCGCTCTTTATTATTCTCATTGGAAAATCCATGCATGCGCTTTTACGCCGGACCGATTCCGTTATTTATTATTCTGCTTGGAATAACTCGCTTGTCAGGATACCTATCGCGTGCTTGGTGATTTCTTTTGTTATTCCATTCCTTATTATACTCGGTTGGTTAAAGTTTTGACTTCTATACTCCATGAAATTAGTGGAATATCCTCGATATTTGCGCTTCATCCAAAGATCTTTTCATGAAAATATTCTTCCGAGCATTCTTGAATTTTACTCTATAAAGCAGATGATTATGTTTACAATTTGGGCGTTATTAGTTCCTGGATAAAATAATTCTTGAACTTGTTTTATCAATTCTTATATCATTGTCATCATCCTCATGTTTATATTTTGTTGAAAGTCATCTGTGGCCTCAGAGTATGTAGATGGACTTGGTATGATTACTGACTTGTGGTTTATTCTTGGTAATCATTTAATCGTAATGTTACAAATAATGTGGTAAAAGTCCTCATTGGCCCATAGTGCATTGATGGACGCTTGTTGGCATGATCATGACCATTATTGAATACACAAATATTCTTGGCCCGTGAGTGCATGGATAATTGTGGTCGTGATACTAAATAATATCCTCGCCGAAGTGCAGGGTGATTCGATGATGTGGATTATTTATTGTCGAGTCCCAAATATAAAAGTGATGAAAACCTTTTAAATCATAAAAGATAGTAGATTTTATTCTCTACTTGACTCTTTTAATGGATTGCTTGTTCATTGCAGCTTAAACATGATGGTTGTTATATTGATCGCTTTAACATCGTGAAGGCTAACGATAATATATTCTCGCATTATCTTGGTCATAATATTTCCTCTTCGGGCTAGTTGAGCTCACCCTTTACTTTTATTGTTCTCTTCAGAAATGAGAACGTAGCAGGACTAGTCGGGAACTGAGTTGACGGACAAATGATAAATTAGTAGTCCTCACTATTCGTGAAATAGTGTAATAATAATTGTAATAAGGACTCCTTTTGAGTTTGTATAATCTCTAGTAGACAATATTTGTATTCAAACTCACAGCTTTATGTTTTGTCGTATTGTACACGGCTGATAAATGTATTATTAAGTTGTATTTGAATTTATGTACGTATAAGTGGCGACCCAAGATGGGTGACGACGATACCTAATTTTGGGGGCGTCACAAAAATAAAGTTTTATTTTTTGAATATATATTTTATAAAACTTAACTTATTTTTGTAAAAATTAATTTTGTAAAAAATGAAAAAATTTCCAATTTTTTTCTAAAATTAATAATTATTTTTAAAACTTTTTAATTTATTTTTTTAAAAAATTTGAATCCATTTTTTTATTTATCTTTTACTGCTTTTTGGTTTTGTATTGTAATTTCTATTTTGGGTTTTTGTTTTTAAAATTTTAATATGAAGAATACATATAATAATAGTAAATATATTAACTTTTATTTTTCCGAAAATAAAATTTTACATAAAAAATGAAAAAAATCTACTTTTTTTTAACAAATAATGGTTTATTTTCTTTTTAATTTTTTTGAATCTATATTTTATGAAACTTTACTCATTTTTGAAAAAAATATAAAATTTCTAATATTTTTTCCTTAAAATAATAATTATTTTATTATTTTAAAAAAATAATATTTTATTTTAAATATAACAAATAATTATCATTTTTAAAAAATAATTTTGAGTATGTGTGCAAGTTTAACTGTTTGTATCATATATATTTCAGTCCTAAATTGAAACCCACAAGGTCCACTCAAATTGAGATGAATTTTAACCCTAAATTAAAGCTTTTTAACTTGTCTTTATCCGGATCCGGTTAGCATGAACTTTATTTTTTGGTAAGTTGGTCAATTGACCAATAGAATGCTGACACACATAGAGTTTCGTCTACGTGTCAGCACTCTATTGGCCAATTGACCAACTTACCCAAAAATGAACTTCATACTAACCACTTTCTCTTTACCCGTTTTTGGGTCATGAATGTAAATATTGTTGTTCTCAAATACATTTTAAATAGGTTTAACTACTAAAATGACTATAATAATCATACATTAACATATGAGTAATATGATAACACTTTTCGACAAAATTCATTAACAAAATTCGTTTTTACTAATAAAAAGGGTTAGAATTACAGTTTTATACAATTAATTTAACTATGAAGAAAATTTGTGCTAAAAGAGTAAATTAGGAAACACTTTCGCTAAAACATGATAAATAAGAGCATAAATTTATAATTTAGTCTTTAATATAAGTGGTAGGAGGAGGAGAAAAAAATAAAAAGTAATAGAGCGTAGGGCTGAGCAAGTAACCAAAATAGAACCGAAATCGCACCAAAAACCGCATTTAATCAAGACTAATTAAAACCGCATCAATCTGCTCCTTGTATGTAAGTGGTTTTTTAGGTGGGTTGAATAACCAAATTTATGGTTCCGGTTTGGTTACTAGCCAAAACCGCACGCATAAAATTGAAATCGCACCATGTGTGTGTGTGTGTATGTATTATCTCTAGTAAAATTTAAAGTTACTTTTCACTTGAACACACTCAAAAAAAACCCCAGTCTTGCATTATCATTTTTTCACCAATTGAAAGAAGATGGTTAGAGGTTATAGAGTCAAAAATTAAGCATTTGAGCTTTGAAATTTCATATTTGTTTGATGCGTTACTGAAGGGGCTTATAGTTAAGGGGGAAAATTCGTTGGTTGAGCACTTGATGCATTGGTTAAGGTCTATGCTATAGTAGTAATAGTATAATAGATTATTTTCAAATTAGGTACAATTAGGATTATATTCTATAAGTCCTCCCTGTAATATATAAGATAAAATTTTATTCTATCTCCAGTATATTGTGACGCCCCCAAAACAAGTATACATCACCCATTCTGAGTCGCCAGATACATAGTACAAAATTCAGATACAACTTCATTTATACAACTGTTGAGCTGTCGTCGTAGAATACGACCCACACGCTAATCGTGAGTTTTAATACAAATGTATGTAACTCTCATGGTGCCTCGACCATAACCTTACAATGATACTTTACATAAAAGTATAGTCAAAAACCTGCTTTAGAAATTAAAATCTTTGGGAAGTGCTCAAGAAAACCTTCGTATATGGGAGGCCATGCGTGCTAGGTTATAATAGATATCATATGGCCACAGTAATTATCCTTGGTCAATCTAATAGACCCCAAAAGAAAAACGAGAAGATTACTATCATCTTCTTTCCAATAGTGAGTCTTCTCTTGATATATAACTATCTCCACTTTGCTTCAAGCGAATATTATATTTTAAATCAACTCCAAGATCATATAGGTAGTGCCTGCAGATATAATCAGCAAGTGGATGCGCACAACCCTGTCTTATGATAACACGAGGTTGTATGTCATTAGACATCTTGTGTGATAGTGGCAAAACACCCTTCCAAAGTTAGGTTCGCCTCACCCTATTTGATTCACCAAATATAACTACTAAATGGTGTATAGAATATAACACACTTTTCTATACTGCTTAGGAGAACCTCCATGCCTAGAGACCAACTGCTCTATTCTCCCGTTATCCCCGCTCGAATTCTAAGAACACTCTTACTAAGAACACTCTTATTACTTGAAAGGAATTGTGAAGCAGAAAGGGTGAGCACAACTAACCCAGTAAAAAATATCATGACTAAAGATAATTAAATTATCAATAGCTTTCATCAATAATAAATCAGAGATTTAGAACATATGGTGGATGATAAAACTTTTCAACCATAGTTGCAGCGGAACGAGCAATCCATTAGAAGTGTCAAATAGACCATCATGTCTATTATCTTCTCCATGTTAAAAGTCCACCAATAATGTTTTATCCCTATAACATCAATCAACAATTCCTGTCCACAATCATATGAATAACTCATAATCATAATTGTGATTCTGAATTCCCTTTTCGAACCCAGGACGAAGATGATTCTCATCACCTATCTTCACCTGAAATATCACAAATCATGGTTATACCGAATCATAATTCCTGATCATAATCATACTAATAAATTCATCTTTGCACTACAGGCCAAAGATATACAACTGTAAAACCAATAATGCTGAGACTCAACTTAACAAATAATCCACATAATCGAATCACCCCTGCACTACGGCCAAGGATATTCGTTAATATCACATCCATGAATTATCCATGCACTACGGCCTAGGATATTCATTATTATCACATCCATGAATTAATATTTCATTACTGAGACTCAGCTAAATAATTAATCCACATCATCAAACCATCCCTGTACTACAGGCCAAGGATATTCTTTAGTATCACGACCACGAATTATCCATGCACTACGGGCCAAAGATAATTGTGTTTTCATCAACGGTCCTGATCATGCCATAAAACAATTCATCTTTGCACCCTTGGCCGAAGAGAATCTATAGCCATAATCATACTAAAAACTGTCCATCAATGCACTACGGGCTAATGAGAACTTTTTCATTAGTATCACAACCACAAATTATCCATGCACTACGGCCAAAGATAATCGTGTTTTTATCAACGGTCCCGATCATGCTATAAAACAATTCATCTTTGCACCCTTGGTCAAGAGAATCCATAGCCATAATCATACCAAAAACCGCCCATCAATGCACTACGAAATCAACGAGGACTTTTACCACGCTCATTTCAGAACATTACTATTATGATTATACCGAATAATCCCTGGTCATAATCATACCAAGTCCATCTATACACTACAGGCCACAAATGACTTTCAACAAAATATAAATATGAGGATGATGACAATGATATAAGAATTCAATAAAACAAGTTCAAGAATTAATTTAACCAAGAACTAATAACGTCTCATTTACTCGTAACTAGATTATTTTCATAAAAAATACCAAATAAGACCCAAAAATTATTCTTTTCTGGGATTAAGCATAATATAGTCCCATATTGAACATATATTTTTCTCGGAATTTTTAAAATTCATTTACTATTTTTCAAAAATTAATTTATAATTAATTCCTTAAGAAATTAGCTACCTTAAGTTTAACTCCAGAAATTCCCAAATCTTAGCAGGATCTTACACATGTTAACTTGAGCTTCCAGTTTAAATTTCATGGTTATCAGAGTTATAGAACTCCGATTATAGCATTTTTCGTCGAAAAAACCTAAATATTGAAATGGTCATAACTTGCTCATTTTAAGTCGGAATGAGCTCAGTTTTGGACATGAGGTACTTTATACCATATACTTTCATGTCCCAAAAGGCCAGAATTTTCTCACAAATTAAGTGGCCAAAACATCCCTTTTAAATTTCTGGGCAGTAGCATTTTTCTCTTTTGCAGCTTTTGACTCCTTTGCTAAAGTCAGTCCACACGAAAATCTACAACACCTTTTACAGTGATTGCACTTGGATAAGTTACAAAACTCATAGATCTAACTCTAGAACTTGACCTCACTCAAAAATTCAAATTATAATAGGAGATATGGTCAATTGAATTTTATGTTCCGTTTTCACCAAAATCTGATTTTCAACTCTTTGTGATTTCTAAGAAACTTTCATGTTTTCACATAATAACTAACATAACTCATCATAACACTTACTAATACTCAAAACATATGAGGACATCATGTATACAGATCATTTCCATAATTTAATAAGGAATGAATATACGTGATCGCTCACCATGCATGTGGTAATTCACATGTATGTGTTATTCCAATGTAATAATAAAGAATAAAATAATAGAGGATTCACCATGCGCATGATAGATCAGACAGCATGTGTTATTCTCAATGTAATAATAAATAATGGAACTAGGTTCGGCGAAACGCATGCATGTGATATTCCGACCGAATAGTAAAGACGGAACCAGTCCCACGTAAAACGCATGCATGAGGATATTCCAACCAATAATAATAAAGACGGAAACCAGTCCCAAGTAGAATGCATGTGATGTGGATGTTCCAACAGAATGATAAATAATGGAACCAGTCCGACGTAAATTCACACGCACGGATGTTCCAAATGTAATGATAAAGAATGGAATAATGTAAGAATTTCACCAAGTATAGGGTAGCTCATATATATAGGTTATTCCATAGAATAATAAAGAATGGAATAATGTGTTCTCTCATGGATAAGAAAGAAATAATACTCCCTACCTTGGAAAACTGGATATCGGAATAGTGAGGTAGCAAACTTCTTTCTTTCTTTCTCTATAATTTCTCTCTATAATAAATGCTCTATAGCTTTAGTGAATTGGTGAGAAATGAAGGAAGAATGAGCTTCTATTTATAGGAAAATATAGTTTCGATAGTTGCACGTTTTGGGGCTCAGAATATTACAGTACAATACCTCCAACTTTTCTTTCATTTTTTATTTAGTCCTGCAAGTATTATCAAACTTGCACCAACTCCCCTAATTGTAAATCATGTGAATCAATAGTAAATCATGTGACTCAATAGTTCTAGACAAGTGAAAATACGAATTACAATGATAAGACTCCATCTATACCTCCATTTTTAACTTAGTCATGCAAGTATTATCAATCTTGCACCAACTCCCCTAATAGTAAATAATGTGAATCAATAGTACACATGTGAACAAATAGTTATATAAGCATGTGAATTAGTAGCAATTAATTGCTCATTTATCCGATTAATTACCCGATTTATCAATATAACCCCCGACATCAATTATCATCTAATAGATGTCGATTTCCACTAACACTAATAATCCCAACACAATGGAACTATCAAATTCATCTTTAATCAACACGAACTTATTCATCATTAATATTATAACTCACAATATTTAACAACCAGGTCGTTCCCAGGAAAGAAGAGGCTTTCCGATAAGGATTCTTCCTTATTGGCGCGTAATTAGGTGACCAAACCTCTCTTTGACAGAACTTCTAGACATTGTCAATATTGCAAATAATAATATGAATAACTTTGCCGGCTTAATTATTGATTTAATAATATAACATATTATACAGATGATACTATGACAATAATTGAATCAATAATATGAGAGATATGATGCAGCAATTATTGTAGCAATAATTGAATATAACTGAGTGACTTATCACGTAAGCATCAATAATCAATATCGTGATATTTACCAAAATAGAAAAAAAATTGAATACTTTTATTTCATAAAATTCGAGGTCTCACAATATACTTTTAATTTTTTGGGAACTAGATAAACCTTCTTCCTTGTTATCGAATACATGGTCTCCGTTGTTTTATATAGCGTTTGTTTTACTTTTAAAGTATCATTCCATTATTATAAGCTAAAATTATTTTATGTGTCTCATTGTTCTATGATTTGATGGTGAATTTGACATGTTTGGCAGAAGGAGCTTTGTTTCTATGCTTGATATGATTCTCATTGTCAACTCTATCACTAAGTTAATTGTTCGATGTGAGCTCTATGTTAAATTCAATTGAAGGCTTAGACATTTTTGTTGTTTCAATTGGTTTTGAAACCGAAACAGCACCAATTGAAACCGCACCGCATAGTTTAAAACCGCACCGCACCAATCACAAGCGGTTTTGGGTGCAGTTTTTGATTTGTCAAATCGCACTTAAGCAGTTTCGGGTGCGATTTAGACTTCAAACCGCACCATGCTCACCCCTAATAGAGCGGCCAAGAAAGTCAGGTCTCTCCCACTCTCGACTTTTTCTAGAGTAGTGAAAAGCTCTTGGAGAAAGATGATAGCAGAACAAAGGAGATCATCAAACTCCAAATAAATATGAACCCTCAAAGTCAAAGAGAATAGGCTTAAAGATAGAAATATCCCTAAAGTATGTCAAGTTTTCAATTCATCTATACCACAATTTCTCAATCGTTCTCCCTCTAAAAAATTGGGGCTTTTTTTAAGATGGGCCACGAATTGACAGTGAGATTTTGAAAATTGATCATCAATTAGGTCGTATTCGAAAGGTTCAAAATGAATTTGCAAGCTCACATGTCCTGAAAGCCCTGCGAAAGTTAGACCTACAGCTTCAATCTCTGCCGGAGAAAAAAATTAGCCCCCAAAGATTTAAGGTATTCCTTCAATTCATTCCTGAAAAATTAGAATTTAGAATTAGTATTTTTCTTGATTAGTATTAACCCAATTTATTATGTTGTTTAATTATGCTGAGAAATATATAGATTTACACATGCAATTAGTGTTGATTATGAATTTGTTTTGAAATATATTGCTTGATTTACCAATTTAAGGTAATTTTGTTGGTTTGTTTGAAAAATAAACGGTATATATATATATATATATATATATATATATATATATATATATGTGTGTGTGTGTGTGTGTGTGTGTGTGTGTGTGTGTGTGTGGCCGGATCAGGTCTGGACTCCTGGACCGGACAAAAATTCGGACATTTTTTTTTGTTTTTTTTTTAAAACAACTAAAATAAATAAATAAATAATTATGGAATTGAAATTTTTTCATAATACAATGTTTTGGGTGTGATTTGGGTACGTATAACAAAATATGTATGTACAAATCCATGCAGATCTGCACATTTTTTTGGTATAGGTATTCAAATCACGCCTAAAACATCAGACATGGAAAAATTTCGATTCATAAAATATTAATTTTTTTAGTTGTTTTAAAAAAACAAAAAAAAAAAATGGGTCCGATTTTTTCGGTCAAAGTCCCACCTTATATATATATAGGGAATGATCCATAGTATGTATTTGCTATAGAATAAAAAATGGCATATAACATCTATACCATCCATTAAAAACATGAAGGGTTGCGATTTGTATTTGGGATACACCGTCCGCTAGAATTTCTAACGGACGTGCTAAATGACTTTTCCAAACACTTTTGCCCCCTATTTAGCCCTTTTGCCAATTGGAAATAACAGACTCCGCTAATACTTCTAGCCACCTGCAACATGAATTCCCACCATACACGAATTCCCAACAGGTTAATATCTTACACGAATTCCAACACAGCAACATCATACACGAATTGGGTAATTATAGCAACAGTTAATATTAACATCATACACGAATTCCCTCAATATAACAACAGTTGAATATATTATAGCAACACTTAATATTAATTAATGACTAGTAAGACCATATACAGAGATAACATAACCACAACAGGTGAAAACAATTCTTAATATTAATTGATGTGACTAATAGTCTCTACATTCATTAGAGGTTCCTTTGTGTCCACATGATAGAAGACTGGAATGGGGATACCCCAGGTCCTTTGCCGTGATATACACCAATCGGAGCGGCTAGAAGCCATGGCAGAGATTCTGTTCTCTGCCTGAATAATAACTATAAGTTTTTATTAGTAAAGCATGCACCAGTAAAATGTGGAAAAACACTTGCAAAATTAGGAGATTCTAAAATAAACCACATTCACAATAAGAATGATCAAAAAGCTACCAGCAACAGTGTAGTTGTGTAAATTATTCTCTGTAGCCTGTACCTCATGAAAGAACTTTCATATGACGGCAGAACTTAAACTTTGGAGTGATTTCTTTTAATTGGTTATTTTTCAAAATAGCCTGTACCTCATGACAGTGTAGTTGTGTATATTACTGCTGTTAATTCCTGAGTTTGCAGTTTGCATCCTCTTACTTCCCTTTATTCGTACATAATAAAAGGAAAGTAGGTGGAATATAACACTAAAACTGAGTGAGGTATTATGTGACGCCCCAAAATTAGGTATACATCACCCATCTTGAGTCGCCAGATACATGGTAAAGAATTCAAATACAACTTAATAATACAACTGCGTACATATAATACAACAAAACATAAATCATGAAATTGAATACAAATATTGTTTACTGTAGAGAGTATACAAACTCAAAAGGAGTCCTCATTACAATTATTATCACACTATTTCACATAATAATAGAGAGGACTACTAATGCACCATCTAGGACCATCACTCGCTCCCCGACTCGTCCCAAATATATTCTCATTTCAAAGAGAAATGGTGAAAGAAAAGAAAGGGTGAAATTTCAACTAAATTTCAAGAGAAATATTATGACTAAGATAATGCGAATAAATTATCATTAAATTTTAAAACATGTTAAACCGATACAATATAACAAACATCAAGTTTAATCATAGCGGAATAAGAATCTATTAGAAGAGTCAAGTAGAGAATACAATCTACTATCTTCTATGATTTAAAAGGTTTTCATCACTTTTATCACGGACTCACTTTTAATAAATAATCCACATCATCGAATCACCCCTCGCACTACTACCAAGGATATTTTTTAAGATCACGACCACGAATTATCCATGCACTACTGCTTCGAGATAATCATGTTTTCATCAATGGTTCGATCATGCCATAAAACAATTCATCTTTACTACTACCAAAGAGAATCCATAGCTATAATCATACCAAAAACCGGCCCATCAATGCACTACACGGCCAACGAGGACTTTTTCCACATCATTTGTAACATTACTAAGTTATGATTATACCGAATAATCCTCAGTAATAATCATACCAAGTCCATCTATGCACTATAGGCCACGTATGACTTTCAATATAATATAAACATGAGGATGATGACAATGATATAAGAATTCAATAAAAAAGTTCAAGAATTAATTTATCCAGAACCGATAACGTCCCAAATTGTCAACATGATCATCGCTTTATAGAGTAAAATTCAAGAATGCTCGTAAGAATATTTCCATGAAAAGATATTTGGATGAAGCGCAAATATCGAGGATATTCCACTAATTTCATGGAGTATAAGTCAAAGTTTTAACCAACCGAGTATAATAAAGAATGGAATAACAAAGAAATCACCATGCATGCGATGAATCGCATATGCAGTTATTTCAACAAAATAATAAATAACGGAACCAGTCCCCAGAAAAGCGCATGCATGAGGATATTCCAATAGAATAATAAAGAATGGAACCAGTCCCATGTAAAATGCACCGGCAGGATATTCCAAAGAATAATAAATAATGGAACCCGTGTTCAAAGAAAACGCATGCAGATGAGGATATTCCAAATGTAATAATAAAGAATTGAATATTAGAAGAATTTCACCATGTATGCGATTTTGCATGTATAGTGTTATTCCAACATAATAATAAAGAATGGAATAATGTAAGAATTTCACCAAGTATAGGGTAGCTCAGATATACATGTTATTCCAATGTAAATAATAAAAATGGAATAATGTAAGTATTTCACCATGTATGCGGATTAGATAAACAAAGTTATTCCAACATAATAATAAAGAATGGAATAATAGAAGAATTTCACCACGTATGCGGTATTTAGATGACAAAGTTATTCCAACATAATAATAGATAATGGAATAACAGAAGAATTTCACCAAGTATAGGGTATCCCGCGTATGTTATTCCAACAGGATAATAAAGAATGGAATAACAGAAGTTCTCTTCATGAATAAGAAAGAAAGAATACCCCTTATGAGTACAACAAATAATATTCCCTACGAGTACAACAAATAATATTCCCTACCTTAAGAAGAAGAGTACTGGATATATGAGTAGTGAAGTAGCAGAATACTTTTCTTCTTTCTCTCTATAGTTTCCCTCTCTAGAGTTTCAGTGAATTCGTAAGAAATAATTAATGAATGAGCTTCTATTTATAGAAAAATGGATCAGATAAGTAATTAATCGATGAACTAGTCTAGATTGATTTACTTTAATCGACGGTCCATATTTAAAGCAAAATCTTTTAAATAAAATATAGTATATTCTATTTATAATCTAATAAAACGAATAACTTTATAAAAGATTTTACTATGCAAACACTATCGTAGTGCAGCGACGCCCAAAATAGGTAGTATACAACACCCATTCGAGTCGCCAAATACATGGTACGTAAAGCAAACTACAACTTCAATAATACAAATGTCGTGCAAAATACGACAACACATACTATGAGTTTAAATACAAATATTGTCTTCTGCAGACAATATCCACACTCAAATAAGTCCTCGTTATAATTATTCAAACACTATTTTACGTAAATAGTGAGGACTGCTAAAACATCTTTTAGAACCATCACCCGCACTCGACTAGTTCCTCAAGTTATGTTCTCACCTCCCGAAAAAATGGAATAAAAAGGAAAAGGGTGAGCTCAACTAACCCAAGAAAGAATATTATGACTAAGATAATATACAACAAATTATCGTTAGTCTTCAACAGGAAAAATCGATAAAATATAATAGCCAACAAGTTTTAGATCAACAACTCGCAATGGAAACAAAGAATCCATTAGAAGAGTCAAGTAGAGAATGAGTTCTACTATCTTCTAAGATTTAAAAGTCCATCATCAATATTTTATCCTCAGAATAACAATCAATATACATCTTTAATCAAATATTCATCTTTGCACTACGTGCCAAAGATATTCATTTGTATCATCACCGTTGGTCATGTTCATCTCAACACTGCTCATCTTTGCCTACGGGCCAAAGATATTCATCGCTTAATCATTTATCTTTGTACTACAAAAGAAGATATTTAGTAATATCATCATTCGGGATCGAGGATGATGAAAATATTTTAAAGAAAACGAATCCAATGAAACGGAAGGACAAATAGTAGGGATTCAGTATAACAATTTATCCAAGATCAATAATACTTCATAAATACCAATTTTGAAGCGAATTCAAAAATAAAGATCAAAACATGGATACAATCAAAGATAAGTAACCATAATAGACAACTTGGACAAAAGATGAAAATTTCATTTTTCTATGAATAAAGTCAGATTCGTGAATAGTGTCAGATATCGTGAATAATTATGTCGATACGTGAATAAGTAACCCACACACAAAAAGTTCTAAATTTGATAAAAATTCGGATCAATACTTGGCATAATGATATTGAAGAAATAATATCATATATGAAGAAAATAACATCTCTTACCTCAAAATATCAGTACTTCTCATCGGAATATTGGTATAAGGCTGAAGAAAACTTGTACAAATGAATAGAAACTCACAAAGTATCTAAATACTCACAAAATACACTCAATAATCTAGAGAGAGAAAGAGAGAAAACTTGTTTCTGGTGTGATTTTCAATTCTAACTTAGCCCTCTATTTATAGGAAAATGTTAACAGACTTGACCTGCAACCTGATGGCTTTACCTGCTACTATTCCCACCCACCACATTTGAAATAAATTCAGCACATTTCTTCACCAACCACAAGTGGGGCCCACTCAATTCTAGAATTTTCCACCAAAATCATTTATAAACCTAATTTCAATCACCACCTCTTAAAATTCATAACAAATCATACGCTCATTTTAATTCGCTCAAAACTTGTGGACATATACTCAACTTATATATGTATAACATATCCAAAAATTACAACGATCCAACTATTTGGGATTAAAAATTATAACTCACACAATATATCTCAAAAAACACTTGTTTAATTTTTAATACCTTCATTCAAAAAAAAATACTTGATAAAACACCTCAACATAAACTCCTTCATTTTTAACCACAATAAATATATCCAACATTTATATCCACATAAAATAAATATTTTCTTATCATATGAATCAATAATTAATTATTCACAAATAATATTACGTAATCACATTTATGACAACCAGCCGTCGTTACTCCAGAAAGAGGGCTTTCCAATAAGAATTACTCTTTATCAAGCGCCGCAATTAGGTGACCAAACCTCTTCTTGATGTAACTTTCTAGACATTGCCAATAATGCTATCTAATAATATTATTCAAATAATATGAATTATTGATCCGATAATGGGAAATATCAAAAAGGACAATTATTGAAACAACAATAATATAAAATATCAACGCAAAGATTATTGAATCAATAAAATAAAATATTGAATAAAGAATTCACCGTAATAATTATTGAAAGCAAAGGCCTTCTTACGTAAGGATCAATAATTCATCAATACTGTG
Source organism: Panax quinquefolius (assembly GCA_020205615.1). Classification (NCBI taxonomy): domain Eukaryota; kingdom Viridiplantae; phylum Streptophyta; class Magnoliopsida; order Apiales; family Araliaceae; genus Panax; species Panax quinquefolius. The sequence continues at coordinate 128,278,143 of CM035167.1, forward strand.
CATCCACGCCAGTATTTAATCGTATTTTAACCACCGGGTATTCCAACAAAGTTAATTGGTAACAACTACGCCAAGTATTTATAAAAACTCAAACTTGTCATTTTCTTCATCCGACAGCTTATTCTCACATTATGGGGCCCACAAATGACTACGCCATATCATCTAATATTCCCCGATAACAAGAATATTCCACGACCAAACGAATATTCCCAAGACAACAATGATTATTTTATAACCACTTGCATATTTTGCAAAATTTGCACATTTCACCCATAACCGTGAGAATTATATCAAATTAATACCTTATTATTCACAAATATAATTAGAGGAAATTCGATTTTATTTATAATAAGTTGGGGTCTTACAACCTCCCCTCCTTATGAAATTTCGTCCTCGAAATTGACATACGTACCTGGTGTTTCGAAAAGGTGAGGATACCTTGCTTTCATTTCTGATTCCAACTCCCAGGTCATTTCTTCAATAAAGATGGTTTCTCTATAAAACCTTAACTTGTGGTATAACCTTGGTGCGTAGGACATGCTCTTTCCTATCCAAGATCTTAACAGTACTTCTTCAGACGTTAAATCTTCTACTATCTCGTCGTCTCTAACGCTAACGCAATAATATGGTTCAGGTCTTTCACATATTTATGAAGCATGGATATGTGAAAAACATTATGAACACGAGACATACTTGGAGGTAATGCGAGTCTATAGGCTACATTTCCTATTCGGTCAAGAATCTCAAATGGACCAACAAATCGTGGATTGAGCTTTAGTCTCTTCCCAAATCTTGTAACTCCCTTCCATGGTGCAACACGTAACAATACATGATCCCCAATATTAAATTCCACGTCTTTTCGATGAAGATCCGCATAACTCTTTTGTCGATCTTGTGCCGTTTGTGACACCCCCAAAAATAGGTATACATCACCCATCTTGGGTAGTCAGATACATGGTACAAAATTTAAATACAACTTACTAATATAATCATGTGTGTATAATACGACATAAATCAAGCGTTTTGAATACAATATTGTCTACTAGAGATCATACAAACTCAAAAGGAGTCCTCATTACAATTATTATCACACTATTTCACGTAATAGTGAGGACTACTAATGCTATCCTCTCGGACCATTACTCCGCTCCCCGACTCGTCCCCAAATTTATATTCTCATTTCGTGAAGAGAATGAAAGAAAGAAAGGGTGAGCTCAACTAGCTCAAGAAGAAATATTATGACTAAGATAATACGTAATAAATTATCATTAGCCTCACAACAAAGTGTTAAACCGATAAAATATAATGAACATCAAGTTTAACTACAATGAACCAAAGAATCCATTAAAAGAGTCAAGTAGAAAATAAAATCTACTATCTTTTAGGATTTTAAAAGGTTTTTCATCAACATATATATTTGAGACTCAAATATAATAAATATTCCACATCATCGAATCACCCCTGCACTACGGCCAAGGATATTCTTTAGTATCACGACCACAATTATTCATGCACTACGTGCCAAGAATATTTGTGTATTCATTAATGGTCATGATCATGCCAACAACTGTCCATCAATGCACTACGGGACACTGAGGATTTTTACCACATCATTTGTAACATTACGGTCATGATTACACCGAATAGTCTCTGGTCATAATCATACCAAGTCCATCTATGCACTACAGGCCACAGATGACTTTCAACATAATATAAACACGAGGATGATGACAATGATATAAGAATTCAATAAAACAAGTTCAAGAATTAATTTATCTAGGAACCAATAACATCCAAATGACAACATGATATTGCTTTGTAAAATAAAATTCAAGAATATCGAGAAAAAAATATTTCCATGAAAGGATATCGGATGAAGCGCAAATATCAAGGATATTCCACTAATTTCATGGAGTATAGAAGTCAAAGTTTTAACCAACTGGGTATAATAAAGAATGGAATAACAAAAGAAATCACCATGCATGCGATAGATCGCACAGCAAAGTTATTCCAATGTAATAATAAATAACGGAACCAGTCCCAGTAAAATGCATGTAGCATGTGATATTCCAACGAATAATAAAGAATGGAACCAAGTCCAAATAGTAAAATACATGACATGGATGTTCCAAATGTAATAATAATAAAGATTTTAACCAAGTCGTGTAAAAAACACACATGTGATGTTCTAATAAAATAATAATAAAGATTTTAACCAGTCCTGTAAAAACACATGCATGTGATGTTCCAATAGAATAATAGAAGAATGTCACCAAGTATAGGGTAAACCACGATACAAAGTTATTCCAATGTAATAATAAGCAATGGAATAACAACAGTTCTCTTCATGAATAAGAAAGAATAACACCCCTTACTCTTAGTAGGAGATTGAATATCGCAGAGTGTAAAGAACAAAATACTCTTCTTCTTTCTCTCTTATTCTCTCTATACTTTCTCTCTCTATAGCTTGAATGAATTCGTGAAAAATAATGAAGCACTAGGCCTCAATTTATAGAAGATTTCTAGCTTAGCACCTGCCATGTGAAAAGGCAATTGCTTGACGACTGGTGATGTGAAAAGAAAAGTGGTTTGACGCCTGTAATGTGAAACGACAAGTGGTTCGACGCCTGAATATGAAACGACAAGTGGTTCGACGCCTGTAATGTGAAACGACAAGTGGTTCGACGCCTGTAATATGAAACGGCAAGTGGTTTGATGTCTGATAAAGGTAATTACTATTGACGAAGGTAATTACTATTCATAAAGGTAATTACTATTAATGAAGGTAATTACTATTAACGAAGAGACTCTTAGATGATGACATATGGGCCCCCCCATAAAATAATCAAACTTACCACAAACGTCGCCTCATAATGACTCTTTATATACATCAAGGATTGAATAAATATTACCACAAATCATTTTATTTTTAATCAACACATATTTAATCTTTCAACAATTATTAATCATTTATAACTTGTCGCCTCAATTATTGATTTAATACTATAACATATTATACAAATGATATCTTTGTGACAATAATTGAATCAATAATATAAGAGATATGATGCAAAAATTATCAGAAGAATAATTGAGCATAAATGAGTGACTTCTCACGTAAGCATCAATAATCAATATCATGTGCTACTATACAACTACGCCAGACATCGTACTTTTACTACCCGGTAGTTCAACAGCTTTAACGGTAACACCTCTGCCGTATTTTTATAGAAAGATAATTTTGTCGCTTTCTAACTACGACAATACTTCCGCCAGGGGTCCACTTAATGATTGAGTAGTCGTACGAATATTCCCAAACAAAAAGAATATTCCCCACCAAACGAATATTTTATAACAACTTGCTTACTTTGCAAAATTTATAAATATTACCCACAACTATAACATTATATCAAATTTATTCCATAATATTCAAAATAATATTTATAGAAAATTCATCTTTATTTATAAAAGTCAGGGGTCTTACAACCTCCCCTTTTTATGAAATTTTGCCCTTGAAATTAGGGTACGTACCTGGTATGTCGAAGAGGTAAAGATACCTTGATTTCATTTCAGATTCTAACTCCCAAGTCATTTCCTCAACATCGTGGCTCCTCCACAAAAACTTTGACTTGAGGTATAACCTCGAGCGTAGAATATGTTCCTTCTTATCCAAGATTTGAACAGAACCTCTTCATACGCCAAATCTTCCGCTATTTCGTCCGGTTCTAACTCAATAATGTGGTTCGGGTCTTTCACATATTTACGTAACATGGATATGTGAAAACGTTATGAACACGAGACATACTTCAAGCAGAAAAGCGAGTCTATAGCCACAGCCCTACTCGATCGAGGATTAAAATGGACCGATGAATCAAGGATTAAGTTTTCCTCTTTTCCAAATCTTGTAACTCCTTTCCATGGAGCAATTCTTAACAATACATGATCTCCTATATCGAATTCCACGCCCTTTCGATGAAGATCGGATAACTCTTTTTTATCGATTTTGTGAGGTTTTTATACGCTGTTGTCGGATCGTTTGAATCTTTTCCGTAGTCATACGTACCAACTCCGGCCCCAACAACGTTGCTTTTCACCCACCTCATCCCAAAGATACCGAGAACGACACTTTCTTCCATACAACGCTCAATGGAGCCATGCCAATACTTGCTTGATAACTGTTGTTGTAGGGAAAACTCCACCAATGGTAAGAACTTGTCCCAACTTCCCTTGAAATCAAGGACACGAGTCTTAATAGATCTTCAAGAGTTTGAATAGTCCTCTCTCGATCGTCCTGTCTGTCCCGAGGATGATATACCGAGCTAAATCGTAAGTCTGTGCTCATAGCTTTTTGCAAACTAACCCAAAATCGTGAAGTGAATCTTGGGTCTCGATCGTAGACTATGGATACCGACATACCATGCGATCCTTTACAATCTCGCTTTATGTACATACGAGCAAGACGTTCAAGTGTATAAGTTTCTCGATTCGGTAAGAAATGAACAGACTTGGTCAATCTATCAACAATGACCCAAATCGCATTTATGCCTTGAGAAACCTTAGGAAGACCTAGAATCTAAATCCATGGTAATGTGCTCCCACTTCCATTCTGGAATTTCAAGTGGTTGCAATGGACCTTTTGGTACTTGATGCTCCGCTTTAACTCATTGACAAGTTAGACACCTTGAGATAAACAAATATTATCTCTCTCTTCATATTGCTCCACCAAAATGTATGATTTAATATCATGATACATTTTGGTACTCCCGTGATGGATTGCAAATGGTGTGTTGTGCGCCTCCATCATGATATTATACTTTAAATCGTGGTCGTTAGTAACATAAAGTCCGGAGTTGACTCAAGTATTCCTTCTTCATCGATTCTTACTTCCTAGATAGCACCTTCGCAGCACTTTTCCCTCATACGATCGCCTCCAAGTCTCGTAGCTTGCGGCAAATTTTTAACTTTATCGATTAAAGTCGGTTCTACTCAGATACTCGCTATCATCACATGCGTCCCAGAGAGTCTTTAACTCTATCTCCATCCTTTGTAAGTCACACAAAATGGGCCTTTGCGTTGACAATATCGCACTCGCATTTTGCATATGATCTTCTACTCAATGCGCCGCTACCACGCTCGCTTTTCCGGGATGGTATTGGATGGTATGATCATAATCTTTCAAGTTCAAGCCAACGTCGTTGTCGCATGTTGAGTTCCTTTTGAGTGAAGAAATATTTGAGGCTTTTTATGATCCGTAAAGATCTCCACTTTCTCCCCATACAAGTAATGCCTCCAAATTTTAAGTCAAAAGACAACAAATGCCAACTCTAGATCATGAGTAGGATAATTCCTCTCATATTCTTTGAGTTGTCATGAGGCATAGGCTATAACTTTTCTATGTTGCATAAGAACACATCCCAACCCTTTGCTCAAAGCATCATCAGAGATGACAAATCCCTCCGAGCCGGATGGTATTGTCGTAACAGTCTTTAAATAAGTCTCCTCTTGAGTTCTTGAAAACTCTTCTCACATTCTTCGCTCCAACCAAACTTTGTATCTTTCCGAGTCACCGAAATCAATGGAGTAGCGATTCGAGAAAATCCTTCCACGAATCTCCGATAATAACTAGATAAACCGAGAAAGCTACGTTTTGGTCCATCGATTTAGGTTGTTCCCACTTTTGAATAGCTTCAATCTTTCTTTGGGTCAATGATATTCCATGACTTGATACCACGTGCCCAAGGAATGCTACTTCTTCAAGCCGTAACTCGCATTTCTTCAACTTGGCATAAAGCTTATATTCACGAAGCTTTTGGAGTGTCGACCTCAAGTGTTGCTTTCATGATCTTCACGGTTTTGGAATAAATAAGGATGTCATCAATAAAGACGACCACAAAGTGATCCAAATATTCCTTGAATACTTTGGGTTCATCATATCCATGAAGGCAAGCGGAGCATTAGTCAATCCAAAGGACATGACTAGGAATTCATAATGCCCGCATCTGAGTTCTCGAAGCCGCCTTTGGAATGTCGGCGGTTCTAATCTTCAATTGGTGATATCCTAACGAAGATCAATCTTTGAAAAGAATTTAGCTCCTTGCAATCGGGTCAAACAGTCATCAATACGTGGCAATGGATACCTATTTTGATGGTGACATGATTCAACTCCCGATAATCAATACAAAGTCGCATACTCCCATCTTTCTTCTTCACGAATAGTAACAGAGCACCCCAAGGAGAAGTACTAGGATCGAATAAAGCCAATGTCTAACTATTCCTGCAATTGGGTCTTAAACTCCTCGAAGTTCAATAGAGCCATTCGATATGGGGCTTTGGAAATAGGTTTTGTCACCGGGTTCAAGGTCGATACAAAATTCAATTTCACGCCTGGGGTAGGCCGTAAGTTCTTCTGGGAATACGTCAGAAATTTATTAACAATAGAAATATCGTTCAAAATCCGGCGTATTTTTGTTTAAATCGTGACATGAGCTAAGAAAGCTTGACATCCATTTTTCAATAAACGAATAGCTTTATGGCTTGAGATATGACCGTGATTGATTTTAATGGTTTGATCGCTTGAATTCGCATAATAGATTAGTTAGGAATATGAAAGCTAACAACCTTACGAAAACAATCAATTTTTGCATGATAAGTAGTTAACCAATCAATCCCTAGAATCACGTCGAATGCAAGTATTTTTAATGAAATAAGATCGACAGTAATGTGAGGGTACCGATTTGAACCAAACAAGACTTATAAACAAAGGGATGTAATGAAGGTTTCTCCCAATGGAGTTTCCACGATAAGTCAAAGTCTAATTTCTCCTGAGTCAAATTTAATCGATGAGCGCAAGTAGGAAAAATAAAAGAATGGGTAGAACCAGATCAAATAAAGTATAGACTTCATTAGAGTTTATGATAAGCTTACCCGTGATGACCTCATTCGGGTTCCTTGCTCTCTGGGAGAGTCACAACAAACGCCTCCTTGCATTACGGTTTTGACTTTTCTCGGGACGACCTTTGGTGCCTTCATCCTAGCTTTGAATTTGTCTTCGATAAACAACAAAATCGAGCTAAGTGACCTTCTCTTCCACAATTATAACATGCTTTGGGCGGCATGGTGCGCTTTGATCGATGTGTCCCTCTCCTCCGCATTTGAAGCATATGATAGGTGGTCTTTCTTCTTCCTTAACAACGGGTCTTTGGTCTTGACGTCTTTCCATCATTGTTGAATCTCCTTTTCTTGAAATGTCCATTCTTATTGTTTTGGCCTCGATTACCACCGGAAGTGGTTACCATATCCGCCTGTTGATTCCTCCACGCTTGTTGTCACCGCTCATGACTACTCTCATATATTATAATTTTGCCGCTACTCTCTTTTTAGTTATACTGACTCGTTATCGCTACTCCACTAATCGAGCCCCTATTTACAACATCTCAATACAAACACGCTTTATGAGAAATAAGATGTTGACGTATCTCCCGCTTCAAACCTCTTAAAAACATTCGCGCCATTCTCTCTTCATTATCCACCAAGTGGGACGAAACCGTGATAACTCCGCAAATTTTGCCTCGTATTGCGACACTGGCCATATTGTTTTGTTCCAACTTGATAAACTCCACCTCCTTCATGTGGCGAATACTTTCGTGAAAGTATTTGTCGTTGAATGCCTCCCGAACTTCTCCCAAGATATCTTCATCTGAAAGAGTTTGAGTACGCTTTTGGAATTCCCACCAAGAATCTGCTTCTCCGCAAGAACATAAAGGCGTGAAAGGAACCTTTTGCTCCTCGGAGCATCCCAAGACATCAAATATCTTGGTAATCTGCTTTATCCATGCTTCCGCCGTAAGTGGTTTTGGCTCTCCCTTTAACTCCGGTGGTCTCGGCTCCTTGAATTGTTTAGCGGTGGCCTCGAGAGTTTTCCGTGTTTCCACCTCACGCTTTAAACAGAGTCGCTCTGGCCTGTTGTTGCATGAATTGCATAAAGCCTCTGAATATTTGATCATTCATCATTTGGTCAGTGTTGTTGTTTGCATGAGGATTATCGCCTTCACGATGCACATTATCCCGATTATTGATATGTGGTGAATCAACGATCGCTCAGGCTCCATTGCTATTCTCAACATTCTCGGATGTCATTTTCAGATCATCGCCACAAAACAAAAGGTTAATTGACATGTAACATATTATCCCTATATTCTCGATCGACCAATAAAATTGCACATAAACTTAGGTAGGTCATACTAAGCGAAGGTATTCCCCTCCTCCCCTCCTAGTACTATTCTCACATCTTAGCCGTGGATCATATCCTAAGCTCGATACTAACCGTGACGCCCCAAAAATAGGTATACATCACCCATCTTGGGTAGTCGGATACATGGTACGTAATTTAAATACAACTTACTAATATAACTGCCGTATATAATACGACATAAACCGTGAGTTTGAATACAATATTGTCTACTAGAGATCATACAAACTCAAAAGGAGTCCTCATTACAATTATTATCACACTATTTCACGTAATAGTGAGGACTACTAATGCTATCCTCCGGACCATTACTCTGCTCCCCGACTCGTCCCAACTATATTCTCATTCTCAAGAGAATAGTGAAAGAAAGGGTGAGCTCAACTAGCTCAAAGAAGAAATATTATGACTAATGCGAATAAATTATCATTAGCTTACAACAAAGAAAGTTAAACCGATAAAATATAATGAACATCAAGTTTAACTACAAATGAACCAAAGAATCCATTAAAAGAGTCAAGTAGAAAATAAAATCTACTATCTTTTATGATTTTAAAAGGTTTTTCATCATCATTATAAATTTTAGACTCGACTTTAATAAATATTCCACATCATCGAATCACCCCCGCACTACTACGGCCAGGATATTCTTTAGTATCACGACCACAATTATTCATGCACTACGGGACAAAAATATTTGTGTATTCATTAATGGTCATGATCATGCCAACAATCGTCCATCAATGCACTACGGGCCATTGAGGATTTTTACCACATTATTTGTAACATTACTATCCATGATTACAATCCAATAGTCTCGGTCATAATCATACCAAGTTCATCTATGCACTACAGCCACGATGACTTTCAACATAATATAAACATGAGGATGATGACAATGATATAAGAATTGATAAAACAAGTTCAAGAATTAATTTATCTAGGAACCAATAACATCCAAACTGTCAACATGATACTGCTTTGTAGAGTAAAATTCAAGAATACTGAGAATGTGAGACCCCAGATTTTATCAATAAAGATTTAAATTTTGTCGAATTTTTTTTTTAATATTATGGTGTGAATTTGAGATAATATTATAGTTGTGGGTAGTATTTATAAATTTTGCAAAGTATGCAAGTGGTTATATTATATTCGATTGGTCGGGGAATATTCGGTTTAGCAGAGAATATTCGTACAACGGCTCAATCATTGGTGGACCCCACAACAGAATTATTGTCGGATTGAGAAAACGACAAAAATATTTTATTGAAATAACGGCGAAGTTTTACCGCTGATAATCTTTGTTGAACTACTTTCGGTAGTAAAAGTACAAGATAATCGTGTGGTTGCATAAGTAGCAAGACACTGATTGATTATCGATGCTTATGTGAGAAGTCACTCGGTTTGATTCCATTATTGTCGATTAATAATATGAATTATTATAATGATAATGACGTTTTGTTTTATTCAGTATTATTAATGTAATAAAATAGAAACATCTTTTTATATAAAATAGAATACTTTATTAAAGTTATTCTATAAATAGAATATATTATATTTTATTATGCATAGTGTTGCATAGTATTTTGCATAGTGTTGCATAGTGTTTTGCATAGTGTTGCATAGTGTTTGCTTAGTAAAATGTTTTTATATAAATAGAATATATGATATTTTATTTAAAAGATTTTGCTTTAAATATGGACCATCAGATTAAAGTAAATCAATCTGGACCGTTCATGGATTAATTACTATGCATTTTATTTTCCTATAAATAGAAGCTCATTCCTTCATTATTTTCTTACGAATTCACTGAAACTCTAGAGAGAGAAATTATAGAGAGAAGCTATAGAGAGAAAATCTATAAAGAGAAAGAAGAAAAGTATTCTGCTACTTCACTTTTCCAATATTCAGTTCTTCTAAGGTAAGGGATATATTTGTTGTACCCGTAAGGTGTTATTCTTTCTTATTCATGAAGAGAACTTCATTATTCCATTCTTTATTATTCTGTTGAATAACTTTTGTATACGCTGTGCATACCCTATACTTGGTGAAATCCTCTCATATTCCATTCTTTATTATTCATTGAATAACTTTGTGTATCGCTGCATACCCTATACATAATCTGTATACGTGGTTTACCCTATACTTGGTAACATTCTTCTATTATTCATTGGAACATCACATCATGTGTTTTACACCGACCTAGTTCCGCTCTTTATTATTCTCATTGGAACATCCTGCATCATGTGTTTTTTTACCCGGACTGGTTCCGCTTTTATCATTCTGTTGGAATATCCTATCTCATGTGTTTTACACCGGATCCGGTTCCATCTTTATTATTCTGTTGAACATCCTGTTGCAGGAATTTCACCCACTTTGGTTCCGTTATTATTATTCTGTTGGAATAACTCGCCTACATCTGGCACCGCATGCATGGTGATTTCCTTTGTTATTCCATTCTTTATTATACCCAAATTGGTTAAAACTTTGACTTCTATACTCCATGAAATTAGTAGAATATTCTTGATATTTCATGTTTCATCCAAATCTTTTCATGGAAATATTCTTCCGATCATTCTTGAATTTTACTCTACTACAAAACAAAGATCTTGTTGACAATTTGGGCGTTACTAATTCTGGATAAAATAATTCTTGAACTTGTTTTATTGAATTATTATGTCATTGTCATCATCCTCATGTTATAATATGTTATCTTTGGCTTACGCATGCATAGATGAACTTAGTATGATTATGACCGAGGATCATTCGGTATAATCATGGCTTGTTATAAATGATGTGATAAAAGTCCTCAGTGGCCTGTAATGCAGAGTGATGGATAGTTTTTGGTATGATTATGACCAGGGGTGATTCGGTATAGTCATGACCATTGATAATTTGATGAAAATCCTTGACCGTGGTACAGGGATGATTAGATATTGTGGTTTATTCATTAAACTGAGTCTTAGTGATAAAAATTAATGAAAACCTTTTAAAACCTAAAAGATAGTAGACTTTATTTCCTACTTAACTCTTTTAATGGATTGCGATATTCCGCCGCAGCTTAAACCGGTTGTCTATTGTATTTTATCGCTTTAACACATTTGTTGAAGGCTAATGATAATTTATTCTGCATTATCTTAGTCATAATATTTCTTCTTGGGCTAGTTGAGCTCACCTTTCTCTTTCACCGTTCTCTTGTGAAATGAGAACATAGCCGGGACGAGCCTGGGAACGGAGTAATGGTCCGGGATAGCATTAGTAGTCCTCACTATTCCGTGAAATAGTGTGATAATAGATGTAATGAGGACTCCTTTTGAGTTTGTATAATATCTAGTAGACAATATTTGTATTCAAACTCACAGCTTTATGTCGTATTATACATATACGCTTATATTATTAAGTTGTATTTGAATTTATGTACCATGTAAGTGGCGACCCAAGATGGGTGACGTATACCTAATTTTGGGGGCGTCACGAGAGAAGAATATTTTCATGAAAGGATCTTTGGATGAAGCCTTGAATATCGAGGATATTCCACTAATTTCATGGAATATAGAAGTCAAAGTTTTAACCAACCGGGTATAATAAAGAATGGAATAACAAAAGAAATCACCATGCATGCGATAGATCAAGACAGCAAGCGAGTTATTCCAATGTAATAATAAATAACGGAACCAGATTCCCTACAGAAACGCATGCATGTGATATTCCAACGAGATAATAAAGAATGGAACCAGTCCCGCGTAAAACACACAGTACAAGATGTTCCAATGTAATAATAATAAAGACAGAACCGTGTCCGTGTAAAAAACACAGATGTGATGTTCCAATAGAATAATAATAAAGATTTTAAACCAGTCCTAAAACACTACATGCATGGATGTTCCAATAGAATAATAGAAGAATGTCACCAAGTATAGGGTAAACCACGTATACAAAGTTATTCCAATGTAATAATAAGCAATGGAATAACAACAGTTCTCTTCATGAATAAGAAAGAATAACACCCCTTACTTTTAGTAGGAGATTGAATATCGCAGATAGTGTAGTAACAAAATACTCTTCTTCTTTCTCTCTTATTCTCTATACTTTCTCTCTCTATAGCTTGAATGAATTAGTGAAAAATAATGAAGCACTAGGCCTCTATTTATAGAAGATTTCTAAGCTTAAGCCCCGCCATGTGAAAAGGCAAGTGGCTTGACGAATGTGATGTGAAAAGAAAAGTGGTTTGACGCCTGTAATGTGAAACGACAAGTGGTTCGACGCCTGAATGTGAAACGACAAGTGGTTCGACGCCTGAATGTGAAACGACAAGTGGTTCGACGCCTGTAATATGAAACGGTAAGTGGTTTGACGTCTGGTAAAGGTAATTACTATTGACGAAGGTAATTACTATTCACAAAGGTAATTACTATTAACGAAGATAATTACTATTGATGAAGAGACTCTTAGATGATGACATATGGCCCCCCCATAAAATAATCAAACTTACCACAAACGTCTCATAACAGACTCTTTATATACATCAAGGATTGAATAAATATTACCACAAATCATTTTATTTTTAATCAACACATATTTAATCTTTCAACAATTATTAATCATTTATAACTTGTCATCTTAATTATTGATTTAATACTATAACATATTATACAAATGATTCTGTGACAATAATTGAATCAATAATATAAGAGATATGATGCAGCAATTACTGTAGCAATAATTAAACATAGCTGAGTGACTTCTCACGTAAGCATCAATAATCAATATCGTGTGCTACTATACAACTACGCCAGACATCGTACTTTTTACTACCGGTAGTTCAACAGCTTTTAACAGTAACACCTCATGTCGTTATTTTTATAGAAAGATAATTTTGTCGCTTTTCTAACTACGATAATACTTCCGCCAATAGGGTCCACTTAATGATTGAGCCGTCGTATTTAATATTCCCCGACAAAAAAGAATATTCCCCACCCAAACGAATATTTTATAACAACTTGCTTACTTTGCAAAATTTATAAATATTACCCACAACTATAACATTATACCAAATTTATTCCATAATATTCAAAAATAATATTTATAGAAAATTCATCTTTATTTATAAAAGTTGGGGTCTTACAACATTTGTATACGTTATCGAATCATTTGGATCTTTTCTGTAGTCATGCGTACTAATTCTGGTCCCAACAACGTTGCTTCTCCCACCTCGTCCCAGCATACTGGAGAACGACACTTTCGTCCATACAACGCCTCAAATGGAGCCATGCCTATACTTGCTTGATAACTGTTGTTGTAGGAGAATTCCACCAAAGGGCAAGTACTTATCCCAACTTCCTTTAAAATCTAGGACACAAAGTCTTAATAGATCTTCTAGGGTTTGAATAGTCCTCTCTGATTGTCCATCCGCTTTGAGGATGGTATGCCAAACCAATCAGAATCCGTGCCCATAGCTTTACGCAAGCTAACCCAAAATCGTTAAGTGAATCTTGGGTCACGATCCGAAACTATGGATACTGGCATGCCATGCAATCTCACAATCTTATTCACGTACATGCGAGCAAGACGTTCAAGGGAATAAGTCTCACGTATCGGTAAGAAATGGGCAGACTTTCACTAATCTATCAACAATAACCCAAATCACATCTATGCCTTGAGAAACTTTGGGAAGACACAGAATGTAAATCCATAGTAATGTGTTCCCACTTCTATTTCGGAATCTCAAGTGGTTGTAATGGACCCTTTGGCACTTGATGCTCGCCTTTTACTGAGTTGACAAGTTACACACCTCGAGATAAACTCCGCGATCTCTCTCTTCATATTGTTCCACCAAAATGTATGTCGAATATCATGATACGTTTTGGTACTCCCAGGATGGATTGCAAACGGGGTGTTTTGTGCCTCCATCATGATTCTATGGTTCAAGTCAGAATCGTTAGGAACACAAAGTCTGGAGTTGAATCTAAGTATTCCTTCTTCATCGATTCTCGCTTCTGGAATAACTCCTTCTTGCACTTTCTTCTTCATACGTATCAGCTCCAGGTCCGTAGCTTGAGCAGCTTTAATTTATCGATTAAAGTCGATTCTACTCGTATATTCGCCATCATCATGTGGGTCCTTGGAGTCTTTAATTCTACCTCCATCCTTTGCAAGTCATACAGAATGGGCCTTTCCATTAACAATATCGCACTCGTACTCGCATATGATCTTCTACTCAATGCGTCAGCTACTACGTTCGCTTTTCCAGGATGATATTGAATAGTGTGATCGTAATCTTTCAATAGTTCAAGCCAACGTCGTTGCCGCATGTTGAGTTCTTTTTGGGTGAAGAAATATTTAAGACTTTTATGGTCCGTATAAATCTCCACTTTCTCCCCATACAAGTAGTGTCTCCAAATTTTCAACGTGAATACGACTGCTGCCAACTCTAGATCATGAGTAGGATAATTCCTCTCATATTCTTTCAGTTGTCGTGAGGCATAGGCTATGACTTTCCCATGTTGCATGAGAACGCATCCTAACCCTTTGCCTGAAGCATCGCTGTATATAACAAATCCATCCGTACCAAATGCTATTATTTAACAGCAGTGTCTTAAAATGAGTCTCCTCTTGAGATCTTGGAAATTCTTCTCGCATTCCTCGCTCCATACAAATTTTATATCTTTCTCGAGTCAACCGAGTTAATCTGAGTAGCGATTCGAGAAAATCCTTCCACAAATCTCCGATAATAACCAAATAAGCCCGTAAGCTACGCACTTGGCCACCGACTTTGGTTGCTCCCAACTTTGTCTTCGCTTGAATCTTCGCTTCTGTCGACAGATACTCCATGTTTTGACACCACGCGCCCAAGGAATGCTACTTCCTCGAAGCCGTAACTCGCATTTCTTGACTTGGCATAAAGTTTGTTTTCACGAAGCCTTTCAAGTATCGACTTCAAATGGTGCTCATGATCTTCACGGCTTTTGGAATAGATGAGGATGTCATCAATAAAGACAACAACAAACCGATCCAAATATTCCTTGAATACACGATTCATCATATCCATGAAAGCGGCGGGAGCATTAGTTAATCCAAAAGACATGACTAAGAATTCATAATGCCCGCATGGAGTTACAAGGCGCCTTTGGAATATCCTCGGTTTTAATCTTCAAATGATGATATCCGAACGAAGATCAATCTTTGAAAAGAATTGTGCTCCTTGCGAATCGATCGAACAGTCATCAATGCGAGGTAGTGGATACCTATTCTTGATGGTGACATGTTTTAATTCTCAGTAGTCAATACAAAAGTCGTATACTCCGTTTTTCTTCTTTACTGAATAAAACAGGAGCACCCCAAGGAGATGTACTTAGGACAAATGAAACCTATGTCTAACAATTCCTCAGAAGTTGAACTTTTAACTCCACGAAGTTCAATAGAGCCATTCGATATGGGGTTTTAGAAATGGGTTTTGTACTGTGCTCAAGGTCAATAAAGAATTCAACATCACGTTACGGGGTAGGCCGGAAGTTCTTCAGGAAATACATCATAAAATTCTATAATAACAGAAATATTATTCAAATCTGACTTGTCTTTGTTCAAATCCATAACATGGGCTAAGAAAGCTTGACATCCATTTTTCAATAAACGAATAGTTTTATGGCTTGATATGATAGTGACTGATTTTAGTGGTTTAGTTGTTTGAATTCGTATGACAGGTTGGTTATGAATATGAAAACTAATAACCTTACGAAAACAATCAATTTTGGCATGATGAGTGGTTAACCAATCAATTCCTAAAATCACATCAAAAGCAAGTATCTTTAAAGATATAAGATCAACAGGTAATGTGATAGTGCCAACTTGGATCATGCAAGATTTATAAACTATAGATGTAACGAAGGTTTCACCCAACGGAGTTTCAACAGATAAGTCAAAGTCCAATTTCTCCGGAGTTAAGTTTAAACGTTGAGCACAAGCAGGAGAGATAAAAGAATAGGTAGAACCGGTATCTAGTAAGGTATAAACTTCGCAAGAGTTCAAGATTAGCTTACTCGTAATCACCTCATTCGAGTTCCTCGTGTTTTGGCTAGTCACGACAAACGCTCTTCCAGGAACCGCTGATTTTGACTTATCCGGGATAGCCCTTGGAGTCACCATCCCCGTTGAACTTAGTTTTACTACAGAACAATCCCGAGCTATGTGGCCTTCCTTTCCACAGTTGTAACATACCTTGGATTATTGTGGACAGTTTGGGCTAATATGTCCCTTTTTCCCGCATTTGTAACATCTAACTGGCGGTCGTTCTCCTCCCCTAGAATTTGTTGTTGGTCTTTGGTCTTTCATTGTTGATGTTTTCCGTCATTGGTGAATCTCCTCTTTCAAATTTCCACTTGACTCACCTCTCCTATTATCATGGCCACGATGACCACCCGAGTGGTTACCGCTTTTGTTCGTATTTTTCCTCCTCGTTGGTTATCATCGCTCGATGATCGCTATCACCTGATATGACCAGTTGTGGTCCTCGGTTGCACATACTCATTATCTCGCTCTAATAATTGAGCCCTGCTTTAAACATCCAATATAATGAAAATTTATGAGAGATAAGATATTGCCAATCTCTAACTTTTAGACCTCTCGAAACATCCTCGCTCATTCGCTTCCTCATTTTCACCAAATGAGGTGCAAACTGGATAACTCTGCAAACTTAGCCTCGTCTTTAGGACACCGCCATGTTGTTTTGTTCCATCTTATAAACTCCACCTCCTTCATATACGCGAATACTTTCGTGAAAGTACTTGTCATTGAATAGTTTCAAAAACATTTCCCAAGACATCTTTGAGTGCGGTGGTCAGTACGCTTCACGAGACTCCCACCAAAGAATCGCCTCACCACGAGAACATAAAAAGTGGCGAATGGAACCTTCGTTCCTCCGCATCCCAAGACATCGAATATCTTGGTAATTTTCTTGACCCACGTTTTACATGCCATGATCGGATCCAGCTTTTCCTTAAATTACGTGGTCCTAACTCCTTGAATCGCTTGTCATTTGTGACAAGCCGCGCATTACTATCATTTCCACTGTATTTTGTGCACGAGTCTCCTCGTCGGTTTTTGCATGAACTGCAAAAAGCTCCTAAACATTCCATCATTCATCGTTTGCTCTGGTAGTTGTTTGTTTACGGAGGAATATTGCCTTCTGTTGTACGTTCTCTCTGGTTTGTAACTAAAGGTTGTTCCACGCCTCATACACTCCATTGTTAACGTTCTCGCAGACCATTCTTAAATCTCGCCATAAAACAAGGGTTAATAAAACAAATTAACATATCACATAATATCCCTATATTATGACTGACCAACAAATAAGCTTAGATAAGACACACTAGCGAAGGATTTACTCATCTCTCCCTCCTAATTCTATTCCCCATCTCCGCCAGAGACCATATCCTAAGCTCGATATTAACCGCGACGCCCCAAAATAGGTATATAACACCCATTCCGAGTCGCCAAATACATGGTACAGAAAGCAAATTACAACTTCAATAATACAGTTGTCATGCAAAATACGACAACACATACTATGAGTTTAAATACAAATATTGTCTTCTAGACAATATCCACACTTAAATAAGTCCTCGTTATAATTATTCAAACACTATTTTACAGAAATAGTGAGGACTGCTAAAACATCTATTTAGAACCATCACTCCGTACCCCAACTAGTTCCTACTATGTTCTCACCTCCTGAGAAAAATGGAACAAAAAGGAAAAGGGTGAGCTCAACTAGCCCAGTAAAGAATATTATGACTAAGATAATATACAACAAATTATCGTTAGTCTTCAACAGGGAAAAATCTGATAAAATATAATAGCCAACAAGTTTTAGATCAACAACTGCAGGGAAAATAGCAATCCATTAGAAGAGTCAAGTAGAGAATAAGTTCTACTATCTTCTAAGATTTAAAAGTCCATCATCAATATTTTATCCCTGTAACAACAATCAATATACATCTTTAATCAAATATTCATCTTTTGCACTACAGCCAAAGATATTCATTTGTATCACCAAATTGGTTATGTTCATCTCAACACTGCTCATCTTTTTGCACTACGGGCCAAAGATATTCATCGATTAATCATTTATCTTTTTGCACTACAAAGCTAAAGATATTTAGTAATATCATCATTTAGGACTGAGGATGATGAAAAATATTTTAAAGAAAATGAATCCAATGAAACGGAAGGACAAATAGTAGGGATTCGTATAACAGTTTATCCAAGATCAATAATACTTCATAAATACCAATTTTGAAGCAGAATTCAAAAATAAAGATCAAAACATGGATACAATCAAAGATAGTAACCATAATAGACATCTTGGACAAAAATAAGAAAATTTCATTTTTGGTGAATAGTCTTGGGTATCGTGAATAGTAACCCCAACACAAAAAGTTCCAAATTTGATAAAAATTCAGATCAATATTTCTTGGATAATGATATTGAAGAAATAATATCATATATAAAGAAAATAACATCTCTTACCTCAAAATATCAGTACTTCTGATCGGAATATCGGTATAAGACTGAAGGAAACTTGTACTGATGAATAGAAACTCACATAGTATCTAAATACTCACAAAATACACTCAATAATCTAGAGAGAGAAAGAGAAAGAGAGAAAACTTGTTTCTGGTGTGATTTTCAATTCTAACTTAGCCCTCTATTTACAGGAAAATGTTAGCAGACTTGACTCGCAACTTCCGATGGCTTTACCTTGCTACTATTCCCACCCACCACATTTGAAATAAATTCAAGACATTTCTTCACCAACCACAAGTGGGGCCCACTCAATTCTAGAATTTTCCACCAAAATCATTTATAAACCTAATTTACAATCACCACCGCTTAAAATTCATAACAAATCATACGTTCATTTTTAACGGTTCAAAATTTGTGGACATATACTCAACTTATATATGTATAACATATCCAAAAATTACAACGATCCAACGGTCGGATTAAAAATTATAACTCACACAATATATCTCAAAAACACTTGTTTAATTTTTAATACCTTCATTCCGAAAAAAAAACGATAAAACACCTCAACATTAACTCCTTCATTTTTTACCACAATAAATATATCCAACATTTATATCCACATAAAATAAATATTTCCTTATCATATGAATCAATAATTAATTATTCATAAATAATATTACGAATCACATTTATGACAACCAAAGTAGTTACCGAGAAAAGAGGGGCTTTCCAATAAGAATTACTCTTTATCAAGCGCCGCAATTAGTCGACCAAATCTCTTCTTGATGTAACTTTCTAGACATTGCCAATAATGCTATCTAATAATATTATTCAAATAATATGAATTATTGATCCGATAATGGGAAATATCATGTGCGTTGACAATTATTGAAACAACAATAATATAAAATATCAACGCAAAGCAATTATTGAATCAATAAAATAAAATATTGAATAAGAAACTCACCGTAATAATTATTGAAAGCGAAGGCCTTCACGTAAGGATCAATAATTCATCAATACATGCATCCACGCCATTATGACGTATATTTTAACCACCGGGTATTCCAACAATAAATCCAGAATAACTACGCAATTATTTATAAAAATTAAAACTTGTCATTTTCTTCATCCGACAGTTATTCATTATGGGGCCCACAAATGACTACGCCACCATCATTTAATATTTCCCGACAACAAGAATATTCCACGACCAAACGAATATTCCCCGACAACAATGATTATTTTATAACCACTTGCATATTTTGCAAAATTTGCACATTTCACCCATAACCAGAGAATTATA
The DNA here is from genome assembly GCA_020205615.1 of Panax quinquefolius. Taxonomy (NCBI): domain Eukaryota; kingdom Viridiplantae; phylum Streptophyta; class Magnoliopsida; order Apiales; family Araliaceae; genus Panax; species Panax quinquefolius. Next base: position 128,298,218 of record CM035167.1, read on the forward strand.
TCAAATTAATACCTTATTATTCACAAATATAATTAGAGAAAATTCAATTTTATTTATAATAAGTTGGGGTCTTACAAGATACGTGTTAACATCTTGGATAATTAGAGGAAATTCAATTTGATTGATGTTACAGGGATAAAACATTGTTGGTGGACTTTTAACATGGAGAAGATAATAGATTTTATGGTCTATTTGACTCTTCTAATGGATTGCTCGTTTCGCTACAACTATGGTTGAAAAGTTTTATCATCTACCAAATGTTCTAAATCTTTGATTTATTACTGTTGAAGGCTATTGATAATTTATTTATCTTTAGTCATGATATTCTTTACTGAGCTAGTTGTGTTCACCCTTTTGCTTCACAATTCCTTTCAGGTAATAAAAGTGTAGCTGGGTCGAGCGGGGGGAAATAACAAGGGAATAGAACGGTGGTCTATAGATGTTGAGGGTGAGGTGAATTTAACTTGGAAGGGTGTTTTGCCACTATCATACGAGATGTCTAATGACATACAACCTCGTGTCATCATAAGACAGGGTGGTGCTCATCCACTTGTTGAGTATATTTACAAGCACTACCTATATAATCTTGGTGTTTGTTTGGAGTTTAATTCCCAATTAGAGACAGTGGAGATAATGATATGTCAAGAGAAGACTCATCATTGGGAAGAATATGATAGTAATGTTCTCGTTTTTCTTTGGGGTCTATTGGGTCAACCAAGGATAATTCTGTGGCCATATGATATCTACCATAACCTAGACGCATGGCCTCCCATGTACGAAGGTTTCCTTGAGAACTTCCCAAAGGTTTTAATTTCTAAAATAATTTTTGACTGTACCTTTATGTAAGGTGTCATGGTGACGTACTATCCAAGTTGGTGTCCAGAGTCACAGTTGGTATATTTTAGTATCAAAACTCACAACATATGTGTTGTTGTATTTTGCACGACAATTGTTGTAATAAAGTTGTAGTTGTTTCCTGTACCATGTATTTGGCGACTCAGAATGGGTTGGATGGAATGGACCTATTTTTGGGTCGTTACATTTGGTATCAGAGCTTAGGGATATGGTCTCTGGCGGAGATCGGGGAATAGAACTAGGAGGGGAGAGATGAGTAAATCCTTCGCTAGTGTGTCCTACCTAAGCTTAATTGTTGATCGGTCATAATATACGGATATTATGTGATATGTTAATTTGTTTAATTAACCCTTGTTTTATGGCAGTATTTGAGAATGGCAGCTGAGAATGCTAACAATGGAGTGAATGAGACTGTGGGGATACCTCTAATCACTAACCATGATAATGTGATGTCAGACGAAGAAGGAATTAGAGATATCCATATAGTGAGTGAAGAATTGATAGTTGCACCCGAGATAGTCGCAGAGGTAACAGCTGAGAGTGAGGAAGAAGAGGAAGAAGAGGTACTTGAGGAGAGTTTATTAGAGGTATTATATGATCAAAATGTAGAATATCAAAATCGTATTCATGAGTTAGAAGAGCAGACTGAAGAACGACAGGCAGTCGTGGAACAAAAGGATGCAAAAATTCAAGCTTGTGTTACCCGATATGTGATGCTTGAACAGAAGCATTCTTTGGCAGAGTATAAGATGATAAAGATGGAATCGAAATGAAAGAAGGAAAAAGCGAACGAGTGAGAATAAGTGATGCATGGGCAAAAGCCGCACGACACGTGGATATTGTGGAAAGAGATGTCCGATCTAAGAAGGCTAAAATAGATTATATGAATTTCTCTTTTTAGAAAGCAATTGGGAGAACCCAACATCGAGTTTTGAATTACCCTGTACAAAGCGGTCAACCTGAATTCGATATGGATCGAAGATTGATGATTCGGATCATGAATCGAAAACGCAATGAGCGATTGAGGAGGAATATGCCCTATAAAAAGTATATTCCAACGGTAGTGATGACGCCCAAATCTTTGCCCAGATGTCAAAGCCAAGAGTAGTTCGAGGAATAGTGGTTGTCATGACTTCCCAAAAGTGAGGAACCCAAATGAAGTTATCACGGAGATGAAGCGATGGAGAAATCATGATGACCCAGGAGATAGAATCTAAAGTGAAAGCAAGGTATTCTCAACTTTTTGAAATACCAGGTACACGTAAATTTCGGGGACGAAATTTCATAAGAAGGGGAGATTGTAAGACCCCAAATTTTATGAAATAAAAGTATTCAATTTTTCTTATAATTACAATTCAATAAATGGTTAAATTGATAAAAAGTTAAAGTTAAGGGTGATATATGAAATTTTTTCAAAAATACGTAATTGGTTATAAAATATTCATTTGTTGTGGGAATAATCATTTGGTCGTGGAATATTCTTTACATTGGGGAATATTAAATGCACTGACCAGCGACATTTATTGGGGCCCATATAAGAATAAGCTGTCGGATGAAGAAAAAGACCAATTAAAGTTTTTATAAATAACGGCGTAGTAGTTCACAATTAACATTTGTTGGAATACCCGGTGGGTAAAGTAAAATAATCTGGCGTTGTTGCACAAGATAGCACACGGTATTGCACGCGATTTTTTGAATTATTGATTCTTACGTAAGAAGGCACTCTTGAATAATTGTTACGATAATTCTTTATTCGATTATTATATTTTATTGATTCAATAATTGTTTGCGTTGATATTTTATATTATTGTTGTTTCAATAATTGTCACTACACAGTATTTTCCATTATCGAGACAATAATTCATATTATCTAAATAATATTATTAGATAACATTATTGGCAATGTCTAGAAAGTTATGTCTAAGGAGAGGTTTGGTCACCTAATTGCTGGCGTCGATGAGGAGAAATCCTTATTGAAAGCCCCTCTTTCTTGGGAACCCACAGTTGTCATTATTGTGATTACGTAATATTATTTGTGAATAATTAATTATTGATTTATATGATAAGGAAAATATTCATTTTATGTGGATATAGATGGAGAAAATTTTTAAAGTGACAATTGTTGAAAATCGATATTTTATCTTTTATGATAAAATAATATTTTATTATATTATTATAATATAATAATGATGATATTTTTACAATAAATGTGGGATATATGAGTATATGAGGAGGAAGAGTATTTTTTGTTGCAAAAGTTGTTTAAAAACATGTCACGTGGGCCCATTTCTTGGTTGAAATTTGATTATAGCTTTAAAATCGCTTGGTTTATGGATTTGGTCAATTTACATTTGGAATTTGGAAAAACTTTCTTCAGTAAAGTTGTAGAGAATTGAATTTTCTATAAAAATTCTTGAGATTCGAATTTTCTGATAAAAGAGCTATTTATTATGAATTATTGAAGTTTCGGATTAATTAATTATTATTATTTGGAGTTTTAAATAAATTAATTGAGAAAACATTTTTTGATGGTTTTGGTTGTTGGAATGTGCTGAAATCAGTTGTCAAGAGGTTGGCATGAAAATTTTATAATAATAATAATATTTTATTAAATTTTCTGCTTTGGTGTTCTAAGCATTTTCCTATAAATAGGGTGCTTAGGTTAGAATTGAAAATCACACCAGAAACTAAAGATTTCTCTCTCATTCTCTCTCTATTATATTGAGCGTATTTTGTGAGTATTTTAGTACTTTGAGTATTGCTATACGGTGCAAGTTCTTTCAGCACTATATCCAGTTTTCCAGTCAGAAGTACTATTCTTTCTAAGGTAAGGGATTGTAAGGGAGATTATTTTCTTCATAAATGATATTATTTCTTCAATAACATTATGGTGAAATATTGGTTGAACTTTTTATCAAATTTGGAACTTTTTCATGTCAGGGTTACTATTCACGAATTACTATTCATGAGTTACTATTCACGAGTTACTATTCACGAGTACTATTCACGAAGCGTGATGATGTTTTTTTATGAAATTTCTATCTTTTGGTGTCGAATTTACTTATTCACGTATACTGACACTATTCACGTATCTGACTATTCACGAATACGACAAGACTATTCACGAATCCAAGACTATTCAATTTCTTCTTCTTTTTGTCCAAAATATCTATTCTGGATACTAGCTTTGATTGTATCCATGTTTTGATCATTCTTGAATTTTACACCACTCTAGTTATTTATGAAGTATTTTTGAATGGAAATTGTTTAAAGTACGAATCCTTAATATTTGTTCTTTTGCTTCACTGGATTTGTTTTCTTTAAAATATTTTTCATCATCCTCGATCTAAATGATGATATAACGGAATATCTTTGGCCCGTAGTGCAAAAGATGAATGATTTCGATGAATATCTTTGGCCGTGGTGCAAAGATGAGCAGTGTTTAGATGAACATGACCCGAATGATGAATATCTTTGGCACGTAGTGCAAAGATGACTTGTTGATGAATATCTTTGGCAGTAGTGCAAAGATGAATTTATTAGTAGGATTATGAACATAAATTTATTATGATTTGGTATAACCATAATCTTTGATGTTTGGTGATGAAAATTATCTTTGTCTGGATGAGGAAAGGAATTTAGAACAACAATTACGATTATGAGTTATACATGTGATTGTGGGACGAGATTTTTGATTGATGTTACATGGATAAAACATTGTTGGTGGACTTTTAACATGGAGAAGATAATAGATTTTATGGTCTATTTGACTCTTCTAATGGATTGCTTTCGTTCAATTAAACAACTATGGTTGAAAAGTTTTATCATCTACCATATGTTCTAAATCTACGATTTATTCTTTGTTGAATCTATTGATAATTTATTTATCTTTAGTCATGATATTCTTTCTTGAGCTAGTTGTGCTCACCCTTTTTGCTTCACAATTCCTTTCGAAGCAATAAAAGTGTAGTTGGGTTGGAGTTGACGGGGAATAACAAGGGAATAGAATCGGTGAATTACATAGATGTTGAGGGTGAGGTGAATTTAACTTGGAAGGGTGTTTTGCCACTATCATACGAGATGTCTAATGACATGCAACCTCGTGTCATCATAAGACATGGTTGTGCTCATCCACTTCTTTGAGTATATTTACAAGCACTACCTATATAATCTTGGTGTTTGTTTGGAGTTTAATTCCCAATTAGAGGCGAGTGGAGATAATGATATGTCGAGAGAAGACTCATCATTGGGAAGAATATGATAGTAATCTTCTCGTTTTTCTTTGGGGTCTATTAGATTGACCAAGGATAAATCATGGCCATATGATATCTACCATAACCTGAGCGCATGGCCTCCCATATACGAAGGTTTCCTTGAGCACTTCCCAAAGGTTTTAATTTCTAAAACAATTTTTGACCCATACCTTTATGTAGGTGTGTCATGGTGACGTCTTATCCAAGTTGGTGTCCAGAGTCACGATTGGTATATTTTAGTATCAAACTCACAACATATGTGTTGTTGTATTTTGCACGACAATTGTTGTAATAAAGTTGTAGTTGTTTCCTGTACCATGTATTTGGCGACTCAGAATGGGTTGGATGGAATGGACCTATCTTGGGGTCGTTACATTTGGTATCAGAGCTTAGGGATATGGTCTCTGGCGGAGATCGGGGAATAGAACTAGGAGGGGAAAGATGAGTAAATCCTTCGCTAGTGTGTCCTACCTAAGCTTAATTGTTGATCGATCATAATATACGGATATTATGTGATATGTTAATTTGCTTAATTAACCCTTGTTTTATGGCGATGTTGAGAATGGCAAAATGAGAATGCTAACAATGGAGTGAATGAGGCGTAGGGGATACCTCTAATCACTAACCATGATAATGTGATGTCGATTTAAGAAGGAATTAGAGATATCCATGTGGTGAGTGAAGAATTGATAGTTACTTTTAGAGATAATCGCAGAGGTAACGGTGAGAGTGAGGAAGAAGAAGAAGAAGAGGTATCTGAGGAGAGTTTATTAGAGGTATTATATGATCAAAATGTAGAATATCAAAATCGTATTCATGAGTTAGAAGAAATTTGAAGAACGACGGTGATGCGTGGAACAAAAGGATGCAACAATTCAAGCTTGTGTTACCCGATATGTGATGCTTGAACGAAGCATTCTTTGGCGAGTATAAGATGATAAAGATGGAATCTGAAATTTGAAAGAAGGAAAAAGCGAGCGAGTGAGAATAAGTGATGCGTGGGCAAAAGTCGCATACGACACGTGGATATTGTGGAAAGAGATGTCCGATCTAAGAAGGCTAAAATAGATGATATGAATTTCTCTTTTGGAAAGCAATTGGGAGAACCCAACATCGAGTTTTGAATTACCACATACAAGCGGTCAACCGAATTCGATATGGATCGAAGATTGATGATTCGGATCATGAATCGAGAGTCTGCAACAAGCGATTGAGGGAGGAATATGCCTATAGAAAAGTATATTCAACGGTAGTGATGGCGCCAAATCTTTGCCCCAAACAAGTCAAAGCCAAGTAGTTCGAGGAATAGCGGTTGTCGTGACTTCCCAACAAGTGAGGAACCCAAATGAAGTTATCACGGGAGATGAAGCGATGGAGAAATCATGATGACCGGAGATAGAATCTGAAGTGAAAGCAAGGTATTCTCAACTTTTTGAAATACCAGTGCGTATATATTTTGGGGACGAAATTTCATAAGGAGGGAGATTGTAAGACCGAATTTTATGAAATAAAAGTATTCAATTTTTCTTATAATTACAATTCAAGTAAATGGTTAAATTGATAAAAAGTTAAAGTTAAGGGTGATATATGAATTTTTTTTTCAAAATACGCAAGTGGTTATAAAATATTCATTGTTGTTAGGAATATTCGTTTGGTCGTGGAATATTCTTTACGTTGGGAATATATTAAATGCGACGTGCGACCATTTATGTGGGCCCATAATGAGAATAAGCGTCGGATGAAGAAAAAGACAAATTAAAGTTTTTATAAATAACGGCGTAATGGTTCACCGTTAACATTTGTTGGAATACCCGGTGGGTAAAGTAAAAAATGTCTGGCGTTGTTGCACGATGGCACCAGTATTGCGCAGTATTTTTGAATTATTGATTCTTACGTAAGAAGGCACTCTTGAATAATTATTACGATAATTCTTTATTCGATTATTATATTTTATTGATTCAATAATTGTTGCGTTGATATTTTATATTATTGTTGTTTCAATAATTGTCACTTCTGCGATATTTTCCATTATCGACAATAATTCATATTATCTGAATAATATTATTAGATAACATTATTGGCAATGTCTAGAAAGTTACATCTAAGGAGAGGTTTGGTCACCTAATTGCGGCGTCGATGAGGAGAAATCCTTATTGGAAAGCCCCTCTTTCACAGAACCTGCTTAGTTGTCATTATTGTGATTACTGTAATATTATTTGTGAATAATTAATTATTGATTTATATGATAAGGAAAATATTCATTTTATGTGGATATAGATGGAGAAAATTTTTAAAGTGACAATTGTTGAAAATCGATATTTTATCTTTTATGATAAAATAATATTTTATTATATTATTATAATATAATAATGATGATATTTTTACAATAAATGTGGGATATATGAGTATATGAGGAGGAAGAGTATTTTTGTTGCAAAAGTTGTTTAAAACATGTCTGTGGGCCCATTTCTTGACTGAAATTTGATTATAGCACAAAAATCGCCTTGCTTTATGGATTTCGGTCCAATTTACATTTGGAATTTGGAAAAACTTTCTTACGTAAAGTTGTAGAGAATTAAATTTCCTATAAAAATTCGCAAGATTCGAATTTTCTGATAAAAGAGCTATTTATTATGAATTATTGAAGTTCTGGATTAATTAATTATTATTATTTTGAGAAAAATGTTTTTTTGATGGTTTTGGTTGTTGGAATGTGCTGAAATCAGTTGTCAAGAGGTTGGCGTGAAAATTTTATAATAATAATAATATTTTATTAAATTTTCTGCTTTGGTGTTCTAAGCATTTTCCTATAAATAGGGTGCTTAGGTTAGAATTGAAAATCACACCAGAAACTAAAGATTTCTCTCTCATTCTCTCTCTATTATATTGAGCGTATTTAGTGAGTATTTTAGTACTTTGAGTATTGATATACGGTGCAAGTTCTTTCAGCACTATATCCAGTTTTTCAGTCAAAAGTACTATTCTTTCTAAGGTAAGGGATTGTAAGGGAGATTATTTTCTTCATAAATGATATTATTTCTTCAATATCATTATGCTGAAATATTGGTTTGAACTTTTTATCAAATTTGAAACTTTTTCATGTCGGGGTTACTATTCACGAGTTACTTGTGACGCCCCCAAAATAGGTCCATTCCATCAAACCCATTCTGAGTCGCCAAATATATGGTACAGAAATAACTACAACTTTATTAATACATTTGTCGTGCAAAATACGACAACATATATACTGTGAGTTTAAAAACAATTATTGTCTTCTAGACAATATCCACACGCAAATAAATCTCCATCACAATTATTGATACATTATTTTACAAAAATGGTGAGGACTACTAAACAGCTCTCTCTAGAACCTTCATTCCATACCCCACTAGTACTCGCTACATTCTCGCCTCCTCGAGAAGAAAAATGGAACAACAAGGAAAAGGGTGAGCTCAACTAGCCCGAGAAAGAATATTATGACTAAGATAATATACAACAAATTATCGTTAGTCTTTAACGAGGAAAAATCTAATAGAATACAATAGACAACCAGTTTTAAATCAATCTTTGCAGCGGAAATATTAATTCATTAGAAGAGTTAAGTAGAGAATGCAAACTACTATCTTCTATATATGAATTTAAAAATTCATCGTCGATATTTTATCCCTGTAACATCAATCAATATATATCGGAATCAAATATTCATCTTTGCACTCTGAGCTAAAGATATTCATCGATTGATCATGTTCATCTAAACACTGTTCATCTTTTTGCACTCTGGGCCAAAGATATTAATCGATCGGTCGTGTTCATCTCACACACTGCTCATCTTTGCACTACTAGTAAAAAAGATATTCATCAAGAAATCATTAATCTTTGCACTACGGGCCAAAGATATTCAATAATATCATCATTTAGGATGAGGATGATGAAAAATATTTTAAAGGAAACAAATCCGATTGAAACAAAAGAACAAATATTAAGGATTCGTATTTTAAACAATCCAAGTTCAAAAATACTTCATAAGTAATCGAGTGTTGTAAAAATTCAAGAATGATCAAAACATGGATACAATCAAAGCTAGTATCCGAATAGATATTTTGGACAAAAGAAGAAATTTCATTTTTCTTGAATAGTGTCAGATATCGTGAATAGTCTTAGTATCGTGAATAAGTAACTTCAAACACCAAAAGATAGAAATTTCCCAAAAACATCATCACGCTTACGAAATAGTAACTCATGAATAGTAACTCGTGAATAAGAACTCATGAATAAGTAACCCCGACATGAAAAAGTTCCAAATTTGATAAAAAGTTCCAACCAATATTTCAAAGATAATGATATTGAAGAAATAATATCATTTGATAAGAAAATAACATCCACTTACGAAAGATCAAGATTTACAAATTGAAACACCGAATATAGGCTATGACTTGAACTTGCACCGTATATAGCAATACTCAAAGTATACTTAAAATACTCACAAGAATACGCCGATAATATAGAGAGAAAACTTCAGTTTACGGTGTGATTTTCAATTCTAACCTAAGCACCTATTTATAGGAAAATGCTTGAACACCAAGCGGAAAAATTTAATATAATATATTATTAATAATAAATTTTCCTACGCCTCTTTGGAAATCAGCTCCTAATATTTCCCACATGCCAACCTTCTAGAAAAAGTAATAAAAAAACGTTTTTCATAAAATAAATAATTAAAACTTACAAAAATCAATTATTTCAGAACTTCGGAACTTTAATAATTCACAATAAATAGCCCTTTTGCCAGAAAATTCGAATCTAGCGAGTTTTTATAGGAAATTCAATTCTCTACAACTTTGCAAAAGAAAGTTTTTCTAAATTCCAAACAAAAATTGACCAAAAATCCACAAACAGACGATTTTACAAGCTATAATCAAATTTCACCAATAAATGGGGTCCACCGACATGTTTAACATGTTTTAAACATTTATTGTAATAAAATACTCTTCCTCCTCGTATACTCATATATCCCACATTCATTGTAAAAATATCACCATTATTATATTATTAAAATATAATAATATATTTAAATAATTATTTTATCAAAAAAGATAAAATATTAATTTTCAACAATTATCACATTAAAATTTTCTCCATATATATCCACATAAAATCAATATTTCCCTCATCATATAAATCAATAATTAATTATTCACAAATAATATTACAGAATCACGCTTACGCAAACGGTAGTTCTCGAGAAAGAGGGGCTTTCGATAAAGATTTCTCCTTCTTGGCCAAATTAGGTAACCAAACCTCTCCTTGAACAGAACTTTCTAGACATTGTCAATAATGTTTTCTAATAATATTATTCGATAATATGAATTATTGCTTCGATAATGGAAAATACGTGTAATGACAATTATTGAAACAACGACAATATAAAATATCAACGCAACAATTACTAAATCAATAAAATCTTTGAGCGATAATTCAGTAACCATTATTGAGTAGTGCCTTCTTACGTAAGAATCAATAATTGGTGCAATACAGGTGCTTCTTGTTCAACAACGCGTATTAAATGTGTTTTAACCACCGGTTATTCTAACGATATTAAAGGTAACAACTACTGTAGTTATTTATAAACAACTTATATTTGTCGTTTTCTTCATCCAATCGCTTTTTGTTATGGGGCCCACAAAAGATCTGCTACTGTCGTATGAATATTCCCAAGCGATCTGAATATTCCACGACCAAACGAATATTCTCAAATGATAATGAATATTTTATAACCACTTGTTTATTCAAATATATGCGTATTTTACCCATAACTATCCACATTAATCAAATCAACCCTTACTATTTCAAAATAATAAATAGAGGAAAATAAATTTCATTTATTAATAATTTGGGGTCTTACAACCTCCCTCCTTATTAAATTTCGTCTTGAAATTGGCGTACGATACACAGTGTTTGAAAAGATGAGAATACCTCGCTTTCATTTCTGTTTCCAACTCCTAGGTCATTTCCTCAATAGCATGGTTTCTCCACAAAACTTTAACTTGTGGTATAACCTCGGTACATAGGACATGTTCTTTCCTATCCAAGATCTTGACAGGTACCTCCTCGTACGTTAAGTCTTCGGCTATCTCGTCCGGTTCTAACTCAATGACGTGGTTCGGTCGTCCACATATTTACGTAACATCGATCGTGAAAAACGCGTTATGAACACGTCCATATTTGGCAGTAAAACAAGTCTATAGGCCACGGTTCCTATTCGATCGAGAATTTCAAATGGATTAATAAATCGAAGGTTTGAGCTTTCCTCACCTCACTTTGATTCTCTTTTTGAAATAACAACTTCTTGCACCTCCTTCTTCAAATTCATCACTCGGTGTGTAGCTTGAGCGACTTTTAACTTTATCGATTAAAAGTCGATTATACTCAGATATCATCAATGTGGGTACCTAGAGTTTTCATCTCCATCTCTATTATTTGTAAATTATCTGAAATGAGTCTTTGACAATATCGTACTCTTACTTGTATCGATCTTCTACTCAACACGTCGGCTACCACGTTCACTTTTCCAGGATGGCATTGCCGAACACATGTCTTTGAAATGAGTCTCCTCTTGAGTTCTTGAAGCTCTTCCCACATTCCTTGCTCAATTCGAATTTTGTATCTCTACTGAGTCAATTTGCGTTAATGGAATAGCGATTCGAGAATATCCTTCAACGAATCTCCGATAATAACCAACTAAGCTTGAAAGCTACGTGTTTCGATTCTCGACTTAGGTTGTTCTCAATCGTGACTCATATCCCAACCTTGGATAGCACATTACAATGACACCTATCGGTTTACTATCGCATTTAATATGGTGTCCCCTACTTGAGAGTCCGGCTTTGGTGCATTCCACAAAGGAAGTCACCGGATAAAGGCTCAGTACCAAATTCTATAGTTGAATTTTAACTCCACGAAGTTCAATAGGAGACATTCGATATGAAATTTTAGAAATGAGTTTTGTCTGGGGTTCAAAGTCGATACAAAATTTAATATCAGGCTTTGGGAGTAAGCCAAGAAATTCTTCAGGAAATACGTCAGGAAAAATCAATAACAACAGGAATATTATTCAAATCTGACGTGTCTTTATTCAAATCCATAACATGGACTAAGAAAACTTGACATCCATAATAAATGAATGACTTCATGGCTTGATATGAAAATGTTTGACTACAATGGTTTGATTGCTTGAATTCAAATAACAGGTTGCTTAGGAATAGGAAAACTAACAACCTTACGAAAGTAATCAATTTTGGCATAATGAGTAGTTAACCTTAAAATCACATCAAAAGCAAATATCTCTATAGAAATAAGGTTAACAGGTAATGTGATAGTGCCAACCTGAATCAGGCAAGATTTCTAAACAACGGATGTAATGAAAGTTTCTCCTAACGGAGTCTCCATAAATAGGTCAAAGTCTAATTTCTCCGTAGTCAAGTTTAAACATTGAGCGCAAGCAAGAGAGATAAAAGAATGGGTAGAACCGGTATCTAGTAAGGTATAAACTTTGCAAGAATTTATAATTAACTAACCTATGCTAACTTCGTTCGGGTTCCTCGCATTTTGACCGGTCACGACAAACGCTCTTCCAAGAACCGTTGACTTTGACTTTTTCGGGACATCCTTTTGAGTCACCATTCCCGCTGGACTGGGTTTCGATATCGTATAATCTCGAGCGATATGTCTTTCTTTTCCACAATTATAGCATACCTTAAACTGTTGTGGGCGCTTAAATGATATGTCCCTCTTTCCAAGATTTGTAACATACTGACCGGGTGGTCTTTCTCCTACCTTGGAACCAGATTCTTTCTTTGGTGCCGGCGTCTTCACATGGTCGTTGTTGAGTCTCCTCTTTTAAAATCTCCTCCCGACTCGCTTCTTCTATTTTCATGGCCACGATTACCACCGTAGTGGTTCTTGCCTTTGTCCAAGTATTCTTCTTTCTCCGCCGGGTTATCGTTATTATGATGATCTTCTTGATATGATCCTCGGTTATGGTCCCTCGGTTGAACGTACTCGTTATCTCGCTCTAACAATCGAGCCTCATTAACAACATCTCGAATAGAGAAAAATTTATGAGAAATGAGATCTTGGCGTATCTGGGGTTTCAAACCTCTCAAAAACATCCGCGTCATAATGTTCCTCATTCTCCACCAAATGAGGTGCAAACTCCGGATAACTCCGCTGAATTTCACCTCGTCTTTGGGACACCGTCATGTTATTCTGCTCGGTCTAATAAACTCCACTTCCTTCATATAGCGAATACTTTCAGGGAAGTACTTGTCATTGAACTATTTCAAACGTCTCCCATGACATGCGGAGTGCACATCTGGATGGGTACGCATCACGATTCCCACCAAGTATTCTGCCTCGTTACGGAACATAAAAGTAGCGAATGGAACTTTCTGTTCCTCCGTGCATCCCAAGACATCGAATATCTTGGTAATTTGTTTAACCCACGTCTCCGCCTTAATCGGATCCGGTTTCCCCAGAATTTTGGTGGTCCCAACTCTTTGAACTGCTTGGCTGTGACCACCTGTGAATTGCTATCATTTCCTCCTGTATTTTGAACACGAGTCTCCTCGTGCGATTTTTGCATGAACTCGCAAAAAGCTTCTAAACATCCCCTCGTTCATCATCTCTTCTCGTTGGTTGTTGTTCATAGGAGGTACATTGCCACGACTGTTGCATGTTCTCCTCGTTGGTAAAGATACAGCATCTCCACGATCTCATTTACTCCATCATTAATATTCTCGAATCGAAATTCTCAAATCTTGTCATAAAACAAGGGTTAATTAAGGAAATCAATATATCACATAATATCCCTATATATCTTGACCAACTAACAAATAAGCTTAGGTAGGACACACTAGCGAAGGATTTACTCGTCTCTCCCTCCTAGTTCTATTCCCGATCTCGCCAGAGATCATATCCCTAAGCTCGATACCAAACCGTGGCGCCCCCAAAATAGGTCCATTCCATCCAACCCATTCTCGAGTCGCCAAATACATGGTACGAAATAACTACAACTTTATTAATACATTTGTCGTGCAAAATACGACAACATATATATAATGTGAGTTTAAATACAATTATTGTCTTCTAGAACAATAACCACCATGCAAAATAAATCTCCATCACAATTATTGATACATTATTTTACAAAATGGTGAGGACTACTAAACAACTCTCTCTAGAACCTTCATTCCATACCCCACCTAGTACTTGCCATACATTCTAGCCTCCTGAGAAGAAAAATGGAAAAACAAGGAAAAGGGTGAGCTCAACTAGCCCAGTAAAGAATATTATGACTAAGATAATATACAACAAATTATCGTTAGTCTCCAACAAGTAAAAATCTAATAGAATACAATAGGCAACCAGTTTTAAATCAATCTTCGCAGCGGAAATATTAATTCATAAGAAGAGTTAAGTAGAGAATGCAAACTACTATCTTCTATGTATGAATTTAAAAGTTCATCGTCGATATTTTATCCCTGTAACATCAATCAATATATATCTGGAATCAAATATTCATCTTTGCACTACAGGCCAAAGATATTCATCAGTCGATCATGTTCATCTCAACACCTGTTCATCTTTGCACTACGGGCCAAAGATATTCATCAAGAAATCATTCATCTTTGCACTCACAGGCCAAAGATATTCAAGAATATCATCATTTAGGGTAGGATGATGAAAAATATTTTAAAGGAAACGAATCCAAAGTGAAACAAAAGAACAAATATTAAGGATTCGTATTTTAAAACAATCCAAGTTCAAAAATACTTCATAAGTAATCGAGTGGAGTAAAATTCAAGAATGATCAAAACATGGATACAATCAAAGCTAGTATCCGAATAGATATTTTGGACAAAAATAAGAAATTTCATTTTTCGATGAATAGTGTCAGATATCGTGAATAGTCATGATATCGTGAATAGTAACTCACACCAAAAGATAGAAATTTCCCAAAAAACATCATCACGCTTAAATGAATAGTACTCATGAATAAGTAACTCATGAATAAGTAACCCCAAATATGAAAAAAGTTCCAAATTTGATAAAAGTTCCAACCAATATTTCAAAGATAATGATATTGAAGAAATAATATCATTTGATAAGAAAATAACATCCACTTACCTCGAAAGATCAAGATCTTACAAATTTGAAACAGGATATAGGCTATGACTTGAACTTGCCGTATAGCAATACTCAAAGTATACTCAAAATACTCACAAGAATACGCTCGATAATATAGAGAGAAAACTTCGATTTACGGTGTGATTTTCAATTCTAACCTAAGCACCTATTTATAGGAAAATCGCTTAGAACAATTCAAAGCGAAAAATTTAATATAATATATTATTAATAATAAATTTTCCTCGCCTCTTTGGAAATCAGCTCCTAACATTTCCCACATGCCAACCTTCTAGAAAAGTAATAAAAAACGTTTTTCATAAAATAAATAATTAAAACTTACAAAAATCAATTATTTGAACTTGAACTTTAATAATTCACAATAAATAGCCCTTTTGCCGAAAATTGAATCTAGCGAGTTTTTATAGGAAATTCAATTCTCTACAACTTTGCGAAGAAAGTTTTCTAAATTCCAAACAAAAATTGACCAAAATCCACAAACTAGACGATTTTACAAGCTATAATCAAATTTCAAATAATAAATGGGGTCCACCGACATGTTTAACATGTTTTAAACATTTATTATAATAAAATACTCTTCCTCCTCGATATACTCATATATCCCACATTCATTGTAAAAATATCACCATTATTATATTATTAAAATATAATAATATATTTATATAATTATTTTATCGAGAAAAAGATAAAATATTAATTTTCAACAATTATCACATTAAAACTTTTCCATATATATCCACATAAAATCAATATTTCTCTCATCATATAAATCAATAATTAATTATTCACAAATAATATTACGAATCACAGTTAAAACGGAGGTAGTTCAGAGAAAGAGGGGCTTTCAATAAAGATTTCTCCTTCTACGGCAGCGATTAGGTGACCAAACCTCTCCTTAGACAGAACTTTCTAGACATTGCCAATAATGTTTTCTAATAATATTATTCAGGATAATATGAATTATTGCTTCGATAATGGAAAATCTTGTGTAATGACAATTATTGAAACAACAAAGATATAAAATATCAACACACGGCAAATATTAAATCAATAAAATATTTGAATAAAGAATTCTGTAAACCATTATTCAAGAGTGCCTTCTTCACGTAAGAATCAATAATTGGTGCAATACTGGTGCTACTGCTCAACAACGCACGTATTAATGTGTTTTAACCACCGGGTATTCCAACAATATTAATTGGTAATAACTACGCCAATTATTTATAAACAACTTATATTTGTCGTTTTCTTCATCCAATCGCTTTTCGTTATGGGACCACAAAAGATCTATGACTTGTCGTATGAATATTCCCCAAAAGATTTAATATTCAACGACCAAACAAATATTCTCCGACAATAATGAATATTTTATATCCACTTGCTTATTCGAAATATTTGCGTATTTTACCTATAACTATCCACATTAATCAAATCAACCCTTACTATTTCAAAATAATAAATAGAGGAAAATAAATTTTATTTATTAATAATTTGGGGTCTTACATTACTATTCATGAGTTACTATTCACGAGTTACTATGCATGAGTTACTATTCACGAGTTACTATTTACGAGTACTATTCACGAAGCGTGATGATGTTTTTTGTGAAATTTCTATCTTTTGGTGTTCTGAGTTACTATTCACGATACTGGCACTATTCACGATATCTGACTATTCACCTAAAAAGAAATTTCTTCTTTTTGTCCAAAATATCTATTCTGGATACTAGCTTTGATTGTATCCATGTTTTGATCATTCTTCAATTTTACACCACTCTAGTTATTTATGAAGTATTTTTGAATGGGAATTATTTAAAGTACGAATCCTTAATATTTGTTCTTTTGCTTCACTAGATTCGTTTTCTTAAAAATATTTTTCATCATCCTCAGTCCGAAATGATGATATAACGGAATATCTTTGGCCTGTAGTGCAAAGATGAATGAATTCTAATGAATATCTTTGGCCCGTAGTGCAAAGATGAACAGGTGTTTAGATGAACATGACCAACTGATGAATATCTTTGGCCTGTAGTGCAAAGATGACTTGTTGATGAATATCTTTGGCCGTAGTGCAAAGATGAATTTATTAGTAGGATTATGAACATAAACTGTGATTTGGTATAACCATAATCTTTGATGTTTCAGGTGATGAAAATTATCTTTGTCCTGGATGAGGAAAGGAATTTAGAACAACAATTACGATTATGAGTTATACATGTGATTGTGGACAGGATTTTTTGATTGATGTTACATGGATAAAACATTGTTGGTGGACTTTTAACATGGAGAAGATAATAGATTTTATGGTCTATTTGACTCTTCTAATGGATTGCTCGTTCCGCTGCAACTATGGTTGAAAAGTTTTATCATCTACCATATGTTCTAAATATCCGATTTATTCTTTGTTGAAGGCTATTGATAATTTATTTATCTTTAGTCATGATATTCTTTCTTGAGCTAGTTGTGCTCACCCTTTTGCTTCACAATTCCTTTCGTGTAATAAAAGTGTAGGCGGGAATGAAGCGGGGAAATAACAAGGAATAGAATCGGTGGTCTATAGATGTTGAGGTGAGGTGAATTTAACTTGGAAGGTGTTTTGCCACTATCATACGAGATGTCTAATGACATGCAACCTCGTGTCATCATAAGACATGGTTATGCTCATCCACTTCTTTGAGTATATTTACAAGCACTACCTATATAATCTTGGTGTTTGTTTGGAGTTTAATTCCCAATTAGAGACAGTGGAGATAATGATATGTCAAGAGAAGACTCATCATTGGGAAGAATATGATAGTAATCTTCTCGTTTTTCTTTGGGGTCTATTGGGTCAACCAAGGATAATTCTGTGGCCATATGATATCTACCATAACCTAGACGCATGGCCTCCCATGTATGATGTTTTCCTTGAGCATTTCCCAAAGGTTTTAATTTCTAAAACAATTTTTGACTGTACCTTTATGTAAGGTGTCATGGTGACGTGTTATCCAAGTTGGTGTCCAGAGTCACAGTTGGTATATTTTAGTATCAAAACTCACAACATATGTGTTGTTATATTTTGCACGACAATTGTTGTAATAAAGTTGTAGTTGTTTCCTGTACCATGTATTTGGCGACTCAGAATGGGTTGGATGGAATGGACCTATTTTGGGGTCGTTACACAGTTCTAAATTAATAATGTGGTTCGGGTCATCCACATATTTACATAACATCGATACGTTAAAAACGTTATGAATACGCGACATTCTTGGCGGTAAAACGAGTCTATAAGCCACAGTTCCTACTCGATCAAAGATTTCAAATGGGCCAATTAAATCGAGGGTTGAGATTTCTTCTCTTCGTCGATTCTTGCATCTAGCATAACGCCCTCTTGAACCTTCTTCTTCACATTCATCAGTTCTGAGTATATATAGCTTGAGCAGCTTTAACTTTATCGATTCAAGTCTATTCTAATCGTATATTCGTTATCTTCATGTGGGTCCCTAGAGTCTTTAACTCTATCTCCATCATTTGTAAGTTATACGAAATGGGTCTTTGTGTTAACAACATCACACTCATAAACACATACGATCTTCTACTCAACGCGTCAGCTACCACATTCATTTTTCCACGATGATATTGAATGGTACGATCGTAATCTTCAACAGCTCGAGCCAAAGTCTTTGGCACATGTTACGTTCGTTTTAGGTGAAGAAAATATTTGAGGGTTTTAGAAATGGGTTTTGTACTGGGGTCAATACAAAATTCAATTTCACGCTCTAGGAGTAGGCTAAGAAGTCTTCAAGAATACGTTAGGAAATTTATTAACAAAAGAAATACCATTCAAAACTGTGACTCTCATCCAAGATTTGGATAGCACGTGTAATGAAGGTTTTTCCTAACAGAGTTTCAACCGATAAGTCAAAGTCTAAATTCTCTAGAGTCAAATTTAAAGGTTGAGCGCAAGCAAGATAGATAAAAGAATAGGTATAACCGGTATCGAATAAGGTATAGACTTCGCAAGAATTTATAATTAACTAACCCGTGTTCGATTCCTCGTTACGAAAAACGTTCTCCCTTAAACTACCGAATTTGACTTGTTTGGGAAAGTCTTTGGTGTCATCATTACCACTGGAATTGACTTTTATTATAGGGCATATTCCACCCTCAACTGCTTCGTCGTACTCCTACTCCATGATCTGAATCATTAACCTTCAATCCATATCGAATTGGGGTTGACCGCTATGCACAGGATAATTTCGGATTTGATGTTGGATTCTCCCAATTGCTGTCAAAAAAGAGAAATACATATCATCTATTTTAGCTTTCTTGGATCGGACTTCTCTTTCCACAATATCAACGCGTCGTGTGGCTTTTACCCATGCATCTTTCATTCTCACTCGTTCAGTTGTTTCTTCTTTCAGATGCTCCTTGACATTTGAATTCTCAGATTCCAGCTTTAATATCATATACTCTGCCAAAGAGCGCTCCTGTTCAGCTATCGCACATCGGGTAAGATAATTTTGAATTGTTACATTCCTTTGCTCCACGACCGCCTTCCGTTCTTCTGTCTGCTCTTCTAACTCACGAATACGATTTTGCAATTCTACATTTTCATCAATAAGTTCTTCTAATAAATCCTCCTCAGGTTCCTCTTCTTCCTCACTCTCAGTTGCTACCTTTGTGACTAGCTTGAGTGCAACTTTTAATTCTTAAATCACCACATGGATATCTCTAATCACATTATATTGGTTGGTGATTAGAGGTGTCTCCACGGTCTCATGTGCTCCATTGCTATTCTCAACATTCTCGGATGTCATTTTCAAATACTGCCACAAAACAAGGGTTAATTAACATATCACATATTATCTCTATACTCTGACCGACCAATTAAATAAAAAATAAACTTAGATAGGTCATACTAGCGAAGGAATTCTCCGTCTCTCCCCTCCTAGTTCTAGTCTCACATCTTAGCTAGGGATCATATCCTAAGCTTTGATACCAACCTGTGACGCCCCAAAATTAGGTATACATCACCCATCTTGAGTCTCCGGATATATGGTGCATGTAATTCAAATACAACTTAATAATACAACTGTCAGTATGTAATAATACGAAAAATATAAATCGTGAGTTTGAATACAAATATTGTCTACTAGAGAGTATACAAACTCAAAAGGAGTCCTCATTACAATTATTATCACACTATTTCACATAATAGTGAGGGACTACTAATGCACCATCTAGGACCATCACTCGGTTCCTCGACTCGTCCCAACTATATTCTCATTTTCACGAAGAGAAACGGTGAAGAAAGAAAGGGTGAGCTCAACTAGCCCGAAGAAGAAATATTATGACTAAGATAATGCGAATAAATTATCATTAGCCTTAAACATGTTAAACCCGATACAATATAACAAACATCAAGTTTAATCACAGCGAACAAGCAATCCATTAGAAGAGTTAAGTAGGGAATAAAATCTACTATCTTCTATGATTTAAAGGTTTTTTCATCACTTTTATCACTGGGACTCGACTTAATAAATAGTCCACATCATCGAATCACCCCGCACTACTTCGGCAAGGATATTCTTTAGTATCACGACCACGAATTATCCATGTACTACTACGACTTGAGATAATCATGTTTTCATCAATGGTCCCCGATCATGCCATAAAATAATTCATCTTTTACTCTGACGAAAGAGAATCCATAGCCATAATCATACCAAAACTCGCCCATCAATGCACTTCACGAGCCAACGAGGACTTTTTTCCACATCATTTGTAACATTACGGTTATGATTATCTTGAATAATTCTGGTCATAATCATACCAAGTCCATCTATGCACTACAGGCCACAGATGACTTTCAAAATAATATAAACATGAGGGTGATGACAATGATATAAGAATTCAATAAAACAAGTTCAAGAATTAATTTATCTAGGAACTGATAACGTCTAAATTGTCAACATAATATTTGCTTTGTAGAGTAAAATTCAAGAATGCTCGTAAGAATATTTCCATGAAAGATATCTTTGGATGAAGCGCAAATATCAAGGATATTCCACTAATTTCATGGAGTATAGAAGTCAAAGTTTTAACCAATTTGAGTATAATAAAGAATGGAATAACAAAAGAAATCACCATGCATGCGATAGACCATGCAGGAAGGTTATTCCAATAGAATAATAAATAATGAACCGTGTTAGGCGTAAAACGCATGCATGTGAGAGATTCCAATAGAATAATAAAGAATGGAACCCGGTCCCAGTAAAAGCGCCGCAAGTGATATTCCAATGTAATAATAAATAACGAAACCGTGTCTAGCGTAAAACACACTGATGACGGGATATTCCAACGAATAATAAATAATCGGAACCAGTCCCAAAGCATAAAACGCATGTATGACGGGATACTCCAATGTAATAATAAAGAATTGAATATTAGAAGAATTTTACCATATATGCGTTACTTTGCATGAGGCGAGTTATTCCAACATAATAATAAAGAATGGAATAACAGAAGAATTTTACCAAGTATAGGGTAGCCAGCGTATCTGAGTTATTCCAATGAATAATAAAGAATGGAATAACAGAATTATTTCACCATGTATGTGGTACTTCGCATAAACAGGTTATTCCAACATAATAATAAAGAATGGAATAATAGAAGAATTTCACCATGTATGCGGTACTTCGCATAGATAGGTTATTCCAACATAATAATAAATAATGGAATAACAGAAAAATTTCACTAAGTATAGGGTATCCCGCGTATACAGGTTATTCCAACAGGATAATAAAGAATGGAATAACAGAAGTTCTCTTCATGAATAAGAAAGAAAGAATACTCCTTATGAGTACAACAAATAATATTCCCTACGAGTACAACAAATAATATTCCCTACCTTAAGAAGAAGAGTACTGGATATATGAGTAGTGAAATAGCAGATTACTTTTCTTCTTTCTCTCTATAGTTTCTCTCTCTCAGTTTTAATTGAATTAAGTAAGAAATAATGAATGAATGAGCTTCTATTTATAGAAAATGGACTGCATAGTAACTAACTCATGAACGGTCCAGATTGATTTACTTTAATCTGACGGTCCATATTTAAAGCAAAATCTTTTAAATAAAATATAATATATTCTATTCATAATCTAATAAAACGAATAACTTTATAAAAGAGTTTACTATGCAAAATACTATCACGAGCACTATACAAATACTATGCATAATAAAATATAATATATTCTAATTATTGTCTAATAAAAAATGTATAACTTTATAAAAGTATTCATTTTTATATAAAAAGATTTTACTATGCAAAACACTATCGCAGACACTATCTTGAACACTATGCATAATAGAATATAATATATTCTATTTATAGAATAACTTTATAAAAGTATTCTGCTTTTATTACATTAATAATACCAATAAAATAAAACCGAGTGACTTATCACGTAAGCATCAATAATCAATACCGGTATGCTACTATGTAACCACGCCAGACATCGCATTTCTTTTACTACTGAGTAGTTCAACAAGATAACAGTAAAACTTCCGTCGTTATTTTCATAAAATATTTTTGTCGTTTTCTCGATCGACAATAATTACATTATGGGGTCCACGATTATTGTGTCGTTGCATTACGAATATTCCCCGATAAAAAATTTCCCCGACCAATTGAATATAATATGACAACTTGCATACTTTGCAAAATTTATAAATATTACCCATAACTATAACATTATCTCAAATCCACACCATAATATTAAAAACAAATATTTCGAAAAAATTAAATCTTTATTCATAAAATCTGGGGTCTCACATATTATAGGGAAATTGATTGCCATATCATCATTTTCCTTCTCATTTACATCATCAAACTCAACAAAACCAGGCCACTTTAAAGACTCGAACTCAAAAAGAGGAAAGCCAACAGTCAAAAGAAACAGAGGTGATACAATCCCACCAAGGAACCTCCTCATTCCATGCTTTATATATCATCAACTAATTCATATCAACCGAGACCATTTAATCATCACTTGTTGATACCTTTATCCAAAATCGTAAACTTGTTTCTGGAACCGCTAAAATTGCCCTGAACTAGTATTACCTTTTCCAGAGCTAAAATTGCGCCAATTACCCAATTCGAACTAGTATTACCTTTTCCAGAACTAAAATTGCCCTAAACTAGTATTAATGTCAGTCTGCTAGTCTTATTAGCGGATGTATACTGGTTAAAGTAAAGATGGGGGCATAATCATCTTAATATTTGATTAATCACGTCCGCTAGAATTTCTAGCGGACGGCGTATTCCTAAATTAAATCACATCCATTCATTAATTAGACAGATGGTATAAATGCTATATGCCACTTTTTGATCCATAGCAAATAGATGATATGGATCATTTATATATATATATATATATATATATGGGATTGATCCATATATAACCTTGTTAATTTAAAGTTACCTTTACAAAAGCGTCCATAGATCAAACGGTTAATAGAAACTCGTCCGCTTGGTTTTCAATATTCCATAGTTTAATATTGCGGACAGGACAAATGTCCAAAATACCCCTACTTGTACAAGTACTATGAACGCTAGGTATGACCAACTGGGAAACGACGTCGTTTGTAAATAAGTCCCTTCCGCAGTATTTTAAATTGGGGATGCCAAATTGCTCTACGGCGCCTTGGCATAGTATCACGCAGACAGTGTTCGCGAAGAATACAAAACAAAGTCAAATTGGCCTAGAACTTCACTCAAACAACAAATTTAACATATACAATTTACATAAACTTTATAGAAACATAAGCTAATGTTTCTAACATGATTTTAATCATATAAACTACATAAACACACAAACCAAAATCTTTAAATTCACTGTTTTTGCTATTTCTTCCCTTTTAGACATTCTTAGCAAAATAAATAACTGTAAATCCATT
Source organism: Panax quinquefolius (assembly GCA_020205615.1). Classification (NCBI taxonomy): domain Eukaryota; kingdom Viridiplantae; phylum Streptophyta; class Magnoliopsida; order Apiales; family Araliaceae; genus Panax; species Panax quinquefolius. The sequence continues at coordinate 128,322,468 of CM035167.1, forward strand.
TTACAGCTAAAACAATCCGTTTAAATCACATTGTTTTTGTTTCTTCATATATTTTCATAATCAACAATCAATTTATAATTTATCATACAAATTAAACATCAATTTTAACATCACATAAGCCATATTCAAGTATATATCATTGTAAACTCATTATAATATGATTTTTTTTTCTTCATATTTATCATATTTTCATGAATTAATTAACTCTAAATCATATACAAATCACATAAAAACAATTTATGTCAACAAATTAACATATTTTAGCCATATATTTAACAATCATCCATGAAAACACAATTACAGAGAATTTCTAGAAAACAAAAACCATAACTTTAAAACTGAGAATTATACATTTGCTTTCCTGTTTAGGTTAGCTAGGAGATAAGAATTAGTTTCTCCTCCTTCTTTAGCTCTCAAACTCAAAGTCATAGAACTTCTTCTCTTCTTATTTCTTCTCTCTTTTCTCTGTTTTCTTCTTTCCTCTCTCTATATTATACGTAGTATATAAAAACTGATATATAATATAAACGTATAGCATATAATACATATTATATATATAATATAACTGATGTCAGTTACTTTTTTTTAAAATTCAAAAGTCACTAAAGTTTGTTTGGTAAAACTAGATTAAAATAAAGTTTTAAAAGTCTTAAGCCTTGTTTGGTAAAAACTAAATTAAATTTCTCTTACTTTATTTTAATAATTTATTTACCATATAGTTTAATTGTTCACTTTATTAATTAAATTCTAATATTCAAATTCAATTAAATTAAAGTTAACAACAACTTATTAAACCAAAATGCCACATAAATCAAATTGCTACCAAAATTATAATTTTATCTAATAAATTAGTAAACTAATTAAATTAAATTAGAATACCATTATTTCAACAATTCATTTAATTTAATTAACTCATTAAATTAACTTCAAAACACGAAATTATCAAATATCAACTTAATTAATTATATTACACTTAATTAAGTTAATTCACAACAACTCGTGAATTATTTATTTAACTAATAAATAAATCAATTAATCAAATATTTATTTAACCAATAATCACATCAACTAAAATATTTATTTAATTTAATAAATATTTTAAATTACATATAAAAATTCTCGATTGTTACAATTACATTCAGATTTTAAATTAGATTGGTAGAAAAAGAGAATTTGGATATGTGATTAATGGATGTTGTTACAACATATATTAGTATATGGATTATTATATAATGATATCTACATGAAAATTCCTGAAGGATATAAAATGCATGAAACGTATAATTCTATATCTCGAAGTTTATATTCTATCAAGCTAATAAGATCCTTATATGGGTTAAAGCAATCCGGATGCATGTAGTATAATCGACTCAGCCATGAATTTCTTTTGGAAGAAGGATTTAAAAATAATCTAATTTGTCCATGTGTTTTTATCAAGAAATAAGAAAACAGATTTACTATTGTTTCAGTATATGTTGATAATCTAAATCTTGTAGGGACTTCAGAAGAGTTAACAAAAACAACAAATTATTTTAAAAAAATTAATTTGAGATGAAAGATCTTGGTAAGACAAAATTTTGTCTTGGCATGCAAATTGAACATCTTCTAAATGGAATTTTTGTTCATTAATCAACATACACATAAAAAGTCATGAAGCAATTTTACATAGATAAAGGTCATCCTTTGAGCACTCCAATGGTGGGTCAGTCACTTGATGTCAAGAAAGATCTTTTTCGACCACAAGAAAATGATGAATAAACTCTTGGTCCTGAAGTACCATATCTTAATGCAATTGGTGCTTTGATGTATCTTGTAAATTTTACACTAACTAATATAGCATTTGCAGTTAACTTACTAGTTTTGCACCAACTCGAAGGCATTTGAATGGAATTAGACATATTTTATGATATCTTCGTGGGACTACTGATTTGAGATTCTTTTATCCAAATGGATCAAAATAACAGTTAATTGGATGTGCCGATGCAGGTTACCTTTCTGATCCACATAAAGGCCAATCACAAATAAGATATTTATTTACTTATGGAAATATTGTTATTTCATGGAGATCTGTTAAGCAAGTAATTTTTGCTACTTCTTCAAATCATGCAGAGATTATCGCAATTCATGAAGTGAGTCGTGAATGTGTTTGGTTGAGATCAGTAATTCAACATGTAAGACTCCAACTTTTATGAATAAAGATGAATTTTTTATAAATATCATTTTTGAATATTATGAAGTGAATTTAATATAATGTTATAGTTATGGGTAATATTTATAAATTTTGTAAAATACGCAAGTTGTTATATTATATTTGATTGGTCAGGGAATATTCGTTTTAACAAGGAATATTCGTACGACGGCACAATTATTAGTGGACCCCACAACAGAATTATTGTCGGATTGAAAAAATGACAAAAATATCTTTTTATAAAAATAACGACAAAAATTTTACTGTTAACTGTTGAAACATCCTAATTGTTAAAAGTATGCGATGTCTGGCGTGGTTGCATAGTAGCACACGGTATTGATTATTGATGCTTACGTGAGAAGTCACTCAGTTTTGTTCAATTATTGCTACAATAATTACTGCATAGTATCTCACGTTATTTGATTCAATTATTGTAGATATTTTATATATTAGTAAATCAATAATTGAGACGACAAAGTTATTCATATTATTATTTGCAATATTTACAATGTCTAGAAGTTCTGTCAAGAAGAGGTTTGGTCACCTAATTGCGCGTCAATAGGGAGAAATCCTTATTGGAAAGCCCCCTCTTTCCTGAGAACGACCTGATTGTTAAATATTGCGAATTATAATAATGATGATAAATATTGTTAAAAATGTTGAGGGAATTTTTTTATGAAGTATTTGTTATAAATTGGCTTATTATATGGACCCCCATTTACCCATTTTTCAAATAATCGGTAGAAATTTATAATAAGAGGTGGGGGCCTAGAGTGGGACCCACGTTTGAAAGAAAAGTCAGAGGTGGGGGGAAGGGAAATGGAATGGTCGGGAGGGAGTAATAAAGTTATTATTATTATTATTATATATATATATATATAATAAGTTTTGTTTTTTTATAAAAAATAGAATATATTATATTTTATTATGCATAGTGTCTGCATAATATTTACATAGTAAATTCAGAAAATAATTTCAGCCGACGAATTCGCGCCCGTGACTCCTTGGCACTGTGCGTCCGTGAGAAAATTTAAATAGTATCCTTTCCATTCTCGTATAAATAGGATGCTTAGTTAGAATTGAAAATCACACCAGAATCAGAGAATTCTTCTTCTATAATATTGAGCGTATTTCTTTTGAGTTTTAGAAAGCTTTGAGCGTAGAAAATAGTGAAAGTTTTCTTCAAGAATATCTCCGCTATACCAGTTGGAATACTCTTCTTTTCAAGGTAAGGGATATTATTTTTGTTCAGTATTCATATGAAATAATATTTTCTTCCATACTCTGTAGTATGTAAGTAATATTATTTCGTTTCAGATTTCGAATTCTATACTCATTTTGTTAAAGTTTTGGCTTCTATACTCTATAAAATTAGTAGAATATCCTTGATAATTGCGCTTCATCCAGTATCTTTTCATGAAAATATTATTCTGAGCATTCTTGATAAGTTTTAACGTTTTCATGCCGGTGTACTATTCACGGGGTTACTATTCCCGAAGTTACAATTCACGGGTACTATTCACTCGGTTACTATTCACCCCGGGTACTATTCATGACAAAAATTGATTCGTTTTCGGTCCAAATTATTTTTGGTGCAATATTATTCTTGAATTTTACTCCACAAAGCAGTATCATGTTAACAATTTGGACGTTATTGATTTCTGGATAAATTAAATTATAAATCTTTAAAATTTATCCTTGAACTTGTTTTATTGAATTCTTATATCATTGTCATCATCCTCATGTTTATATTATGTTGAAAGTTATCTGTGGCAGATAGTGCATGTAGATGGACTTGGTATGATTATGACCGTGGATTATTTCTATAATCATGACGAGAATGTTATAAATGATGTGGTAAAATTCTCATTGGCCGTAGTGTGCATTGATGGACAATTGTTGGCATGATCATGAACATTGATGAATACACGAATATCATCGGCCGTGGTGTATGGATAATTTGTGATCGTGATACTAAAGAATATCATCGGTAGTAGTGTAAGGGGTGATTCGATGATGTGGATTATTTATTGTCGAGTCTCAAATGATAAAAGTGATGAAAACCTTTTAAATCATAGAAGATAGTAGATCTTATGCTCTACTTGACTCTTCTAATAGATTGCTTGTTCCGCTATAGTTAAACTTGATGTTTGTTATATTTTATCAGTTTAACACTGTTGAAGGCTAACGATAAATTATTCTGCATTATCTTAGTCATAATATTTCTTACTGAGCTAGTTGAGCTCACCCTTTTGTTTTCATTGTTCTCTTCAGGAAATGAGAACGTAGCCGGGACTAGTCGGGGAACGGAGTGACGGTCCAGATGATAGCATTAATAGTTCTCACTATTCTATGAAATAATGTGATAATAAATGTATTGAGGACTCCATTTGAGTTGAATACTGTCTAGAAGACAATATTCGTATTAAAACTCCTAGTTTATGTTTTGTCGTATTCTTCACGATAGTTGTATTATTAAGTTGTATTTGAATTTTGTATCATGTATTAGGCGACTCAAGATGAGTGATGTATATCTATTTTGGGGGCGTCACACAACATATTCGTGAGAATTGTAGATTATCATCAATCATAAATAGTCCAACAATATTAAACGAAGATAATGTCACTTATATTACTCAAATTAGGGGGGGTTATATCAAGGGCGATAGAACCAAGCATATTGCACCAAAATTCTTTTATACACATGAGCTCCAGAAGAGTGGTGATATTGATGTCAAGCAGATACGATCATGTTGTAATTTGGCTAATATGTTCACTAAGTCATTACCAACTGCGACTTCTAAGAAGATGGTGCACAATAGGCATGTGTCGACTTAAGGATATTTTTACCATAAACAATGAAAATTCTATGTACTCATGAGGAGAAGTAAAAAGGATATGTGTTGATTGTATTCTTTTTCTTTCGTTAAGGTTTTTTTTCATTGAATTTTCTTTTGTAAGTTTTTAATGAGACAATCCTAAGGCACTAGAAGATATACAAGAATATTGTACTCTTTTCCTTGGCCAAAAATTTTTCAACATAATTTTTCTTTGATAAAATTTTTAACGAGTCATATTCTTAAAAAATGATCACTCAAGTGAGAGTGCTAAAAATAATGTAATTAAAATATGAAAAGATATGAAAAGTTTGGAAAATATAAAGGTTGGATTTTGGAAGGTTACAACCAAACAAATGGTGGGGCACACACGGATATTAAAAGCCATTAAATTCTTTCATAACTATTAGCAAATTAACTTGTAATGTATATAATATATAAAGAGATGTGTAACTAAACTATTTGAGAGATATCCATCCAAGTGATTTCAGAGATATTAAAATTTATTGTGCATGACCACTTGATAATTTTATCAATATAAATTCATTTTTCCTTTCTTACTTTGTTTCTCAATTATTTTATAACATATATTATAATTTTTACTTAACTTGATCCAATTAATTAAATTATAAACTTGTATAATAAATAACATAAATGTCAAAAAATAATAAATATTCATTTTATCAAAAATAAAGTCATATACTTTTTGCTAATTAAAGTTGTCAAAGATTAAAATTTACATAATATACATTCAAATATATTTTTTGTAATTAAAAATAAAATTTTAATACCCATAAAATACAAATTAACACAAAAATTCAAATTGTTTTTCTCAAATATTAAAATTTACATAAAACAAACTAATTATTACAGAATCTAATCTTTTATTCATATAAAAATGTATTTTATATTAATTATTTTTCTCAAATATTAAACTATACATAAGTCACACTTGAACATAATTATTTACAATAAAAATAACAAATGTTACTCGAAGAATAAAAAATATATTAAAATAAAAATAACAAGCGTGAGATAGCTCTCACCTTCCGTATAATATGCTGTATATTAGACTAATATGTTATATGTCCTATTAGTCTAATATGTACACATTCTCCCAGGGATAACAAATTGCTTTTATCTGCCCAAAAATTGTCCCAAAAAAAGTTTAAAATTCATACCGGAACTGTGAATCAGGCTGCAGCCATATATGGTACTATGGGGTTGATCTTAAAGGTTAAAGATAGAAACGAGATCTACAACATTCCTCAAGTAACAATTGAAATCCTTCTCTTTGATGATCCATAACCTTCAAAATTGCCAAATAATTCGGCTGTAAAGCTGGTAGATCTTCCGGGGATGCGTAAGAACTGCAGGCCCACAGTCGGTTGCGGATTAGACCAACAAAACTCCCCTGCATTGTTGCATTGCATCCACTTTCAAAAGCATTCAACTTGGGATGACCTGCAGGAGGGAATGGAATACCCAATCAATTAGTAAAAGTTCATTCTCCAAGTGAAAAGAGAGCAATATGCAATCTTTTTTAGCATAATTTAGACTTTTAAGGGACTGAAAAATTAATAAGGATCTTCACAATTATTATTTTAAACAAGACCGTTCTGGATTTCTATATGTTCCAAATAGTAGTTGATATGAGAAAAGATTGCATAAAGAAATAGATCCCACCAGTTGCTACTTGGAGCCTTTTGACACTTCTAACCAACCAGTCCATGACTCGAGCTGCCTCACTTCAGTAAATTATTAATGCTCTTGCTCGTAGTTTCTAATGTTGTTAAAATGGTTTTCAACTTCCTTATGGATGCGTTATTTAACTTATTTTATATATTTAGAAAGTACATATTTTCTGTTTTTTTGCTCTTATTTCTGCATCCATTGTCGCTTCTTGCAACTATAACAGAAGTTACAGCTCCATTTTGATCTTCCTCTCCCATTTGACCCTTCAAATACCTCTTTGACACTGGATCATGATCCCTTTGTCACAGGCTTATCATGACAGTTTTGAGATGTACAAGCTCAACTCATTTATTACACAAGCCCTAATTTTGAGTTCAAACTCGGCTCATTTGCAAGATGGACGAGTTCAGGCTTAACGTAACTGAATACCAAGTTGGCCATTAGCAACTTGATTCATGTGCATTCCTATATCCTAACTTTTGCATGTCCATGTTCTTTCTGTTCCAAGATGCGGTATTAAGCCTATAATTATCAACCAGCATCTTAGTTGAAATTTTAAAAAAATGTTTGCTTTATTAGCTGCATGCAAGTATGCTACTATCAATACCTGTATGAGTACGTGTATACAGGTTCGACAAATATTTTCTGCTGGTCTTTAGCTATTTGAAGCAATCTTCTTAAGTTTTTTGTGTTATTTCGCTAAAGATATAAGACATAAGCATGACACATACAACGTTAATATTACAATTGACCACCCTCATTAAATGCTTTCCTAATGCATCTTCCTATGTCCTAATAAACCAAAGCTACTTGATTCTCTGAAGTTCTACAATTCAACTTGAAAATGGACCAAAAAATAAAAATGAATAGAAAACAAAAATGCATGAATAAGTAGAAGTTCCAAAAAGATATCATTACAGCTAACATGAGTAGTTAAAATGAGTTGTCTACGTTGCAAGGACTCAAATGGAGTGTCCGGTTGGAAACAGTATTTTGAAGAGTCCGACACAAGTACTCCTTAATTTTGCTAATTTGTTTACACTAAAATGAAGTGACCGGCACGCACCTATACCTTTTCAAGTGTCGAGAGTCGGACGGGTACTTTAGAGCGAAGTGAAGAGTTCATATAACATAGCGAGTCCTATGAAAGATTCTAGTTGGAACAAAAGTACATACATGTTTATTGAGTTTCAATTCGAAGTTCAACAGTCAAACAAAACAGCAAAGAAAATAAAAAAAATTAAAAACTCACCACCTATTTACTCGGGCTTTATCTGATTTTGTGGTTGTGAGAAAAATTCCTTTGCATTGCGTGCCACCTCCGCCTCAGCTATTGCTTCCAACACTAGGTCTGATCCATTGATATCATCTGAAAGCACACAAATTAGCTATTTCAGTATTAAGTAAAACAAGACATATAAGCATTGCAGTGATATGTCTATAGACTATAATTCAAGAGTCAACCCATATGAAGATGTTACACTAGGTATATACGGTATTGATGAATGCCCAGTTTTAGGAAAACATTTCATCTCTCTTGAAATTTCCGAGAGGTCATTTACATAGACAAAACTGCAGCAGATGCACAATTTTTAATTGTGGAAGGATGTCTCATAAAGAAAGACATCACACATGACACATGATTGTTTAGAGATACTTGTTCAATTCACTGATCTGATAAGAGTCCCTGCCCAACTACCAGTACAACCAAAAACAAGAGGGGTAAGCTGTCTATGGAATCACTATTATTAAAACCAACATGTCAAGTATCAAACATATGATAACTTGACCAGAAGGTTTTTACCCCTGCGGTTTGGCAACAATCCAGCACTTTCTGCAGATACAGGAAGGACATTAAGAAGACCAGAGGCACCGGTTAGCTCATTGAAAGCTTCACTATTCATAGATCCAGATTCTGAAGCAGCGGATCCAGCTAATCTTTCATACGCAGTTGCTTGGCTGTGAATATTAGATGAACTTGAGGTTGTTGGTTTAGAATCCTACAAACAATTGACCCAAGCTTATAAAAAAAATCGATAACAAAAGAAACAAGAGATATTCTAGTACAGAGTTAATGTTAGATATCGTTTAACAAACCTTTGGAGTAGTGGTTGTCAATGTGTTCACTTTATTAACTGTTTCTGGTTCCATGGTCCCTAGCGCCATAGAAAAAGGATAACTAAATCAGGTGCTCACACAAGAAATATATAGCGACAGAAGGAAAATTATAAAGAAATTAGCTGAAGATGAAACCATTAGTTGCAGATGAGCGATCAAGACTGTCCACCAATCTCCTTGTCAATGGACCAGGATTCATGAAAGATACGGATCGAATTTCATGGCGTATGGCATCTAGTTGAGCCATTGTATCTTGTAGTTCTTTATGCACCTGGAATTAAAGAATAAAAAAATGAAGGTCACTATCCTACAAAATATCAAGACTTTAATATCAACTACTAGATGACGGACAACATGAATTAAAGCATATGCTAAATAGATATTTATCAATGTTACCATTAATGGATCTGGGAATTACGCACACATATATTACTATTAGTACATTGACTGAAGGATTATGGGACTCTGGTGAAATTTAATTTATTATTATTATTATTATTATTTTGTCTTATGGGGTAATCGAAAAAAACTGAGGGACCTCCTTGAAATTATGAATGACATATAATAGAACTTTTTAAACCTCAGGGGAGGTAACCACTACCCTTGGCCCCTCCCACCGTCTCCCCTTTTTTATGTTTATCACTATATTCAGAATTTAACATAGTAACTCTTTCACAATAATAGCCGATCAAAAAGTCGATACTAATGATGAAGAGTATTGTCAATATACAGATTGCGTCAAACGTATATTCAACACCATCCAACAGAGACATAATACTATAACTCAATTTAAAGCATGGCTTTTAGGATGAAAAACTAAAACTTAAATCAAGATAGAGTGCATAGACAAAATATAATTCAACTCTCAATATTCCAATACAATAATTTATGATATGTGCATCCATGAGTAATACATAATGGTGTGTATGTGTTTATAAATACAGACATATAGAGACCTGCTGGGCTTGAGATTGTTGCATGACATTTTCAAACTGGCCACGAGCTAATTGAACATAAGCAATGGCACGACCAGCTAACCTTCCTGCAGCTCTTGATATACGCGGGAAATCTTTAGGGCCTAATAGTTTTTCATTGGAGCAATCAAATAGCAAATTTTAAGTACTTGCCATCAAATTAAACATAATGTAAATAAATAGCTGGAAAATGTAAACGTTCACCCACAAATTATGCAGAAACACATAAAACTAGGTCACTAGAATCAAATAGAATCAGACACCCAGAGTTAAATTTCATTTTAATTATAAGATTATAGGAATGACCATCAAATTGAAGCCTATTAAAGCTTAAATTAACTGACTTATACAAGCATCAACATATATAGAGATTAAGGGTACCGGTGAGAGAAGCAGCTGCTCCAATTAAGAGGAGGAGCTGCCCATAAGAAAGGCCAAGCATTCCTGCGCTATTCCTGTGGAGCAGATTCAAAAGTGACAAATCAGAAAAAACAAATAGCAAAGATTCATGAATCATGTAAAAAGAACATAAAATATAAATTATTCTGCAGAAGGATTCCCAATTTCTAGTTACAGGGAATTTTAATGTAGAGAGAAGAGATTGCACCTTCAATGGTTGGAAATCCTACGGTGATGGTGGTGATTAGATGGCGGTTCACGACGGAGCTTGATGGGAATGGTGGACCGTGGTGGCTACTAGAGAAATCTGAATGGAACAACTAGACCATCATTTTGTCACGAACTGCATTCTTGGCTTCACCAATTCTCTTTACAAGCTTAATTACTCGTGCAAAGAACGGTAAGAATATCAACGGTAATTTTGAAATATGATATATTTGAGCAATACATTATTTAGATGATTCGATAAGCTTCATCGCTGATGAGACTGATGAATGAGTCAAGAATGATGGGGCCTGCCACTGCCTGACATGGCAGCATAGGGCAGTGTGAGCTTACTTTATTTTGGTCTGTTGAGTCATTAGTGGACAACTTTTTTTTTTTTTAAATCTTTTGCTGGTGCCCTGTGGCAATGTGGTTGTGGGTGTGGGCTGATTGATTAGCTAATTATTTAAAACATAAGGTATGGGTTGCAGGCTTGCAGCCTAAAATCACAAGTTGTGGGCTTGTCCAATTTGATTTTTTTTAATATCTTGACATGTTGGGCTGGGCTGCTAAGATATTAAAAAAAAGACCAAGTGCAAACAGGCCAGGCCTAAGGCTCTAGACCAGGCCAGGCTCAGGCCGAACCAAGACCACAGGCCAGTCCAGGCTGGGATTTTAGCCAGGCCGGGCCAGGTCGGCCTGTTGTGCACACAAAAGGCATCCGGTCTGGACTGGGCTGGGTCCGGCCTGAAGGAGGGGTAAGCTGTCTATGGATCACTATTATAAAAACCAACATGTCAAGCATCAAACATATGATAACTTGACCAGAAGGTTTTTACCCCTGCGGTTTGGCAACAATCCAGCACTTTCTGCAGATACAGGAAGGACAGTAAGAAGACCAGAGGCACCTTCATGCATGATGAGTGCAGATGACTTCCTAACATTCCCTACTACTAGTTGCATACTTGTATCCAATAAGGAAACTGCTTACACCACCACAAACAAATATGCCTTGGTATTACAACCACCAGACTGATACAGCCCAAGGGTACCCATCTTTCTACATTATGGACTTTAAGCAATATACAAGTACTAACTCATTAATATATTTAGACAATCTTGTGTCCTCTGTATTCTAAACCTAATAATCTTTATATTACTACTACCTTGGCTTTTTATGTCGGTCTTTAGCAAGTGTACCACACAAATGCTGAAAAATACATTGAGGCTCATTACGATATCCATCAGTCTTAAAAAGCTCAAAAGCTTTTTTTGGTAAGACTTTAAAAAAAAAATATTACAAATAGCATAAGGTTTTAAATTACTCTTTCTAGAATTGAATCTTACAAGTTATGTTTATCTACATATATTTTATTCAAAACTACATTCAATGTAATGAAAGTGTAACCAAATTGTATCATGTCATTTAAAGTTAAAGAAAGATATGAAAGTAACTTAAAAATTTTTGGAAGGCATGCCTTCTATAATATATAGAGAATCAAATCTAACAAGTTATGTTTATCTACATATATTTTAATCAAAACAATTAACAATGTAATGAAAGTGTAACCAAATTGTATCATGTCATTTAAAGTTCAAGAAATACATGAAAATAACTTAATATTTTCGGAAAGCATGCCTTCTACACAAATATAGAGAGACGACAATAGTTATTTACCATGTATAAGTATATACCAATAAATATCTAATAATAATTTATTTTCTTATTATAATTAGCCCAATATTCAAATAGTAGTTCATTCAGCATTAGGCATGGCAACAGGGCGGGTATGACCCGGAGACCCCTCCCCATACCCGCCCAGCCAACATGTAGCTCACCTGATTACTACATTTTTTCCAAAATTAAATTTTTTAAATATTTATATAGTACTTTGTACAAATATTATAAATTCAAAATCTAACCTGTAATATTTCTATTACTAGCAACATAAAAATGTTATGAATTTATAATGAGAAAACCAAAATAAGTACATAATTGTATATATACACACAAAATACTAAATTTAAAAAATTATATATATATAATGGGGTGATTGCAACCCTAACCCTACAGGGTATAAAAAAATAAGGTCCTATGGTCGGGATCTGGAGGGGGGCGTCGGATTGGATTGAAATTGTCAGACCTATCCAGCATGTATCGTGTTTAAACGAGACTAAATCTGAGTTCAACCTCAGTTCACTTTCATATTGAACAAAGCTGAATCGAGCGACAATCCAAACAAACACCGAGCAGGTATGAACAGTATGATTCATTTCATTTGCAGACCTACTTAATCAACATATACATAAAGCAAGCAGATCTAATAGTACAAAAGGTTTAAAAAAATATATTTTTCTTATCCATGAACGAATCACAGATATTCATCTGAAACTAGAGAAATCCACCACTAGTAAAAAGAAATCATAGAGATGGAGAGGCTTACCTGAAGATTGAAGAACGCGAGGAATTGCGGAACCCTGGATCGAATTTCGTTCGAAAAGAGAATATACGAGGAGACTGTGTATCGTGAGTTTTGTAAAGGCGATGTTTTGGACTTCAACGGCTTGGATTATTAGGAATAAATGTATACCAAAATTTAAAAGGTTAAATTATGCCTGTGTGGCTGTGTCCTTCCAAATCCAAACCTCGCGTTACTCTAGCTTTTTAGTATTATATTTGCATAATAATGTAGGGTATTGGGAAAGAGTCCTCTAATGTAGGAGTGATCATTCGGTTATAACCGAACCGAATAAGCTATTCGGTTATAACCGAAAACCGAATTATTGATAATTTTACTATCCGAAATAATAACCGAAATTTGAAAATAACCGAATAACCGAATAACCGAATTGTAATTTCGGGCATTCGGGTAATAACCGAACCAACATCAACATAAATTAACTGTTACAGTATCAAACATAAATTAACAAGCCCAAACACTTTTACAGTATCATGTCATTACAGTAACCCAAAGTTCTTTAAATTATATAACAGTCGAGTGCTGAATTATAATGGCAAAGTTATAATTCTACAAGCAGCATTAGCATCAGCATCAACAAGCTCCAGTCTAGATGAGGGTAAGTTTTACACAGTTTTGTAATGCAAGTGTCCAATTGAGGGATATCAAAAATATACATTAAAAATCATGGAACAATGCCCCCTCCCAAGTATCTGTCCAAGGACACTAATTCAATCAATAAGGAATGACCAGGTTCAGGACACCCTAAATGGAACAACCCCCCTAACAAAAAAAAAAGGATCATGTAAAAAATTGAATTTTGTTAAAATCTAATGAAAACACTGGTATGCAAGAAAGCACTGGTTCGACATAAGCTATCTAGTTTTGTGATCCACTAGCCTTTATCCACGGGAATTAATTACCCTCAGGCCTCACCTCAGCTCTTAGAAAAATATTGCCAATAAATGATTGACTAATTAAACTTAACCCCCAATTTCCCCAAGCTGAAAGTCTACTCTCGGTAAAATAAATTCACACACATGAAACATGCTATAAACAATATAAATATGTATAAGTGCAATTATAGACTCCACCTTGGTTGCACAATTGAACACTGGAAAAAACATATATTCCTACCATACTTGCAACAAAAAACAACACATAAAACCAACCGAAACAAAACAAAACAGAAATCTAAAACATATCCACAGATTACATATCCAAAAGCAACCCAATTTTTCAAAGTCAATCAAATACAAAATGAAACAGAGAAACCAAAACCCTAATTACAAACAAAATGGGGGAAACAACAATTAACTTTCAGACTTGATACCTAATAAATGAAATAAAGGGGTATCTGTGAGTATAATGAGCTGATGCACCAAAGGAGATTGTGCCGATCTGCAGTAAGTTTAACATGAATTAATAGAAGGTAATATATTTCAAAGAATTGATTGAAGATGTCAGACTCAGATCAGACCGGATGAGAGATCGAGAGATCGAGAGAAAAGAAAAGAAGAAGTTGCAGCAAAAGAAGAGAGAGATCAAAGAAGACAAGAAGAAATTAAGAAAAGGATGAGGACTCACCGACTTCCGATTCCGAGTACGAGTGTTCGAGATCTGGATTCTGGATTTGGGATGAGACTTGAGAGATTCAAATTGAGAGTTTGAGACTTCAGAATTGAGACGAGAGTTCGACAGAGTCTGGGGACTGGGGCTAGGGCTAGGGCTAGTATTGCCTAGTAATGCTTAATATGTTCGAAATAGACTTAATATATGAAATACTGAAATAAACTTAATATGTTCGGTTAATTGTCATAATACGAAATAGACTTAATATGTTCGGTTATTCGGGTAAACCGAATAATTAAAAATGATATCTGTATAAATTAATCAAAATTATATATAATTTCGGATATAATTAAAATGTTAAAAATAATCGAATTATTAAAAAGTTTCGGTTAAATTATTTCGATTCGGTAATTTGGTTATATCCATTTTTTGCTCAGTCCTACTCTAATGTACTTCATGCCAAATTATTATTACGACATATATTAATAAATAACATTATAAAAATGATCAAAAATGATATATATATATATATATATATAAATATTTGACGAAATTAGATTGCGACCAATGTTAAATGGAGTATGTGATAAGTTATAATAAATTAAAATGAATTTTCTTAATTCTTACTTGTGGACATATCGACTGAAAACTATATTAAATACATTGTTAAAATCTTACCGATTATAATTATTCACGTAATAATTGACAGATACATAATAATATAAAAAATAAAATAAGAATAAAGTTCAGATAACCACCTGGAGTTTGGGCGCTTTCCCACTTAACCACCTGTAGTCAGTAAAGCTACATTTAAACTCCCGACTTTTTGAGTTAAAGTGAATAAATATTTTCCGTCTTAACTCCGTTATTTGAGTTGGCTATAGACTTAATTATCCTCCAATTTCTTTTTTTATGGTTTAACTGGAATGAGAGATTTCATAAACAGAGCTGCTAGCTTCTCACTATGCCAAGCCACTGCTTGCTCTTTCTCTTCCTCGCTTAAATCAAATGAGACTTGCATAGTATTAGCAACATAGCCTCATAATCTAGCCTTTCTCAAAATAAGAAGATAATCATAAATGTTAACGCCAAGATCTTTCCTCACGTCCCAATCACGTAAGACGCGTCCGATATCCTACACATTTCAACAAGTCAACACCCAAAACTTGATGGCTTGACCGTCAGGGGATAGCTCCGGCGTGAGAGTCAATACAAGCGATCACAAGGTTAACAATGGAGGAAAATATCTAGTATTTTTAGAGAGATAATAGTTTGGTTAAGTGTTGTTACCTTTCAATTGTGTGATCCTTGCCCCATATACTCCAAGCTTGGCCATCGTACACCCACTACCGTCTCCTCGACACACACTTCTTATCTTTGATGACCTCAGCCGACTGCACGCAGCCCACCCACTACATTTGGCCACTGTTTTCTACCGCCGGCCGACTATCATCCCATCCACATTAATGATTTGCAGATAAGACAGTCAACTGTCATATTCTTTCATCATTACCAGTCAAGACCCAAAAAGTAGATATTATTGGTCCAATGGGTCAGCCCAAATCATAGGCCCAATACACTTAAGACACAATAAGTGTAACACAAGAGATGGGCCCAACTGATCCGGTCCAACGTAAAAGATATCAAGGTCTAAGGGAGGAGCTCATTCGGTCTGGCCCAATAATGAAAGTATCATGTGTAAGACCCCAACTTTTTGAATAAAGATTAAATTTTCTCGAAATATATTTTTGAATATTATGGTGTGGATTTGATATAATGTTATAGTTGTGGGTAATATTTACAAATTTTGCAAAGTACACAAGTTGTTATATAATATTCGATTGGTCGAGGAATATTCGCTTTTAACAGGAATATTCGCATAACCAAGACAATTATCGGTGGACCCCCATTAACGGAATTATCATTTGATTGAGAAAACGACAAAAATACTTTATGAAAATAACTATGGAAGTTTTACCGTTAAATGTTGAATCGCCTGGTAGTAAAGTAAATGCGAATACGTCTGGTCGTGATTGCGTAGTACACCAGTATTGATTATTGATGCTTACGTGAGAAGTCACCGCTTATACTCAATTATTGCTACAATGAATTATCAGTATCATATCTCTCATATTATTGGTTCGATTATTGTCGTAGATCATCTGCATAATATGTTATTTTATTAAATCAATAATTGAGACGACAAAGTTATTCATATTATTAAATTGTAATATTTACAATGTCTAAAGTTCACATCGAGAGAGAGGTTTGGTCACCTAATTAAGGCTACCAATAGGGAGAAATCCTTATCGAAAGCCCCTCTTTCCTGGGAACGACTTCGTTGATAAATATTGTGAGTTATAATATTAATGATGAATGTTATTAAAATTGAAGTTAAGTTCAAGTTGAATTTGGAGCGCGCGTGATATTTGAGTCCTGAACGATGAAATTAGTAAAATAGTCTATAAACACAAAATTTTTTGAATTCACTATTTGGTCAAAAAGTCAATAGTTGACTTTTTCGGGAAAAATCAAACTTTGAAATTTCAAAATTTATATTTTGATAAAATGGTTTCATTGTGTTGGAATTATTTGTGTTAGTGAAAATCGACAATTATTTCGATAATAATTGATGTCCGGAGGTTATATCGACCAATGGTGTATTTAACCTGGATAAATGAGCAATCGATTGCTATTATTTCACATGATTATAACTATTTGTTCACATGTGTATACTATTGTTTCACATTCTTGTTACTATTAGGGGAGTTGGTGCAAGATTGATAATACTTGCATTGACTAAGTTAAAAATGGAGGTATAGATGGAGTAATATCTTGTAATTCGTATTTTCACATGTCTAGAACTATTGATTCACATAATTTACTATTGAATCACATTATTTACTATTAGGGAGGTGGTGCAAGTTTAATAATACTTCCATGACTAGATTAAAAATAAAGGAAAAGTTGGAGGTATCAGACTTTGAAATTTTTCGAGCCCCAAAACGTAAATTATCGAAACTATATTTTTCTATAAATAAAGCTCATTCTTCCTTCATTTCTCACCAATTCACAAAAGCTTTAGAAATGATTATTATAGAGAGAAATTATAGAAAAGAAAAGAGAAGTCTGCTACCTCACTATTCCAGTATCCAGTTTTTCTAAAGGTAGGGAGTATTATTTCTTTCTTATCTATAATGAGAACTTCTGTTGTTCCATTCTTTATCATTCTGTTGGAACATCCTATCTGCTGCTTCTCATGGGACTGGTTCCGCTTCTTTATTATTCTCGCTGAATATCCTGCGTTCAAGGCGTTTCTGTACGACTGACCGATTCCGCCTTTTTATTATTCTATCGAATATCCCGTCATGCATGCGTTCTACGGACATGATTCTCATCTTTTTATTATTCTGGCTGGAATATCATGTTCATGCGTTTTTACGCCGGACCGATTCCGCTTTTTATTATTCTGGAATGAATATCCCACATCTGCATGCGTTTTACGCCGACCTAATTCCGCTATTTATTATTCTCATTGGAATAACTCGCCTGCAAGGCCTATCGCATGCCTCGGTGATTTCTTTTGTTATTTCATTCCTTATTATACTCAAATGGTTAAAGTTTTGACTTCTATACTCCATGAAATTAGTGGAATATCCTCGATATTTCAAGCTTCATCCAAAGATCTTTCATGGAAATATTCTTCCGAGCATTCTTGAATTTTACTCTACAAAGCAAAGATCATGTTGACAATTTGGACGTTATTAGTTCCTCGGATAAAATAATTCTTGAACTTGTTTTATTGAATTCTTATATCATTGTCATCATCCTCATGTTTATATTTTGTTGAAAGTCATCTCAGCGGCCTATAGTGCATGGATGGACTTGGTATGATTATGACCACTGTGGATTATTCTTGTAATCATGACCGTAATGTTACAAATGATGTGGTAAAGTCCTCATTGGCCCGTAGTGCATTGATGGACGATTGTTGGCATGATCACGACCATTAATAAATACACAAATATTCTCGGCAGCGTAGTGCATGGATAATTGTGGTTGTGATACTAAAGAATATCCTCCTCGGTAGTAGTGCGGGGGATTCGATGATGTGGATTATTTATTAAGTTTGAGTCCCAATGATAAAAGTGATTAAAACCTTCTAAATCATAAAAGATAGTAGATTTTATTCTCTACTGACTCTTTTAATGGATTATTTGTTCATTGCAGCTAAACTTGATGGTTGTTATATTGTATCGCTTAACATCAATTGAAGGCTAACGATAATATATTCTCGCATTATCTTAGTTATAATATTTTCTCTCGGGCTAGTTGAGCTCACCCTTTTACTTTTATTGTTCTCTTCAGAAATGAGAACGTAGCAGGGACTAGCCGGGGAACGGAGTGACGGACTAGATGATAGCATTAGTAGTCCTCACTATTCAGAGAAATAGTGGAAAATAAATGTAATAATATTAAATTTGAGTTTGTATATTGCCTGCATTTACAATATTTGTATTAAAACTCACAACTTATGTTTTGTCGTATTTTACACGACGGTTGTATAATTAAGTTGTATTTGTATTTTGTACCATGTATTTGATTTAACTCGTAATAGGTGATGTATACCTATTTTGGGGGCGTCACATCATGGCCCAACATTGCCCCCTAGTCTTTTATTAAACAGGATGTTTAATGGAAGACTGTAAATAAAATAGGTTCATGATGAAAGGAATTGTAATAAATCAAAAGGGGCAAAAAAAAATCTCACCGAGGTCCAAAAGAGAAATACCAGTTACCAATAATTTAAATGAACCCAGAAGCCCAAACGAGAGAAACCCAACCCAATTAACGATTAGGACCAAAAACAGGACGTTACCCCTTCCAATTCACCATCATATCATGCCATTAATGCGTCGTCCTCGATTCTGTAAAAATTTGAAATGACCGCCCAGTATAAAAGGTACTTTTCCCCAATTTCAAGGGTTTTACCTACCATTTCGAATTTCAGACGCCTCTTGTTCTCTTCTTCCTTTCGATTTCTCTCTCTACCCGCAAACGACTAACAATGGCTTCTTAGAGTTCTGAAAACCCTATTCCCATCGTCGCCATTCCCCTCACCACTGTTCCTCATACACCTAGCCCCACTAAGGCCGCTTCGGGGTCAAACCCCAACCCATCTGATACCCCAAGTAAGAACACGCCAAAAAGCCACTTCCAAACCCTTCTGTGTTCTTTCAAAGTGCAGAACAGTTCACTCACGCCAACACTCCATCGACTTTGACTGAGAAGGACGTCCAAAATGCATACGAACGGTACCAAATCCTGGCGACCCACCAAATACGACGTCCTACAGCCACCGAGAGGATGTACCAGTGCCCAGATGGCTGGACTACCATGCCTCTGACACTTCTAGAAAAAGGGGTTCGATTCCCTCTACACGTCTTCCTGGTTACCCTCATGGGGTTCGTTGGCGTCGGATTCGCCCAACTGGTCCTGAACTCTTACATCAATATCTTGGCATTCATCGCCTTCTGCCACGAAGTAGGCGTCGCCCCCACTCTCGATTTCTTCTTTTGCATATACACCATCACCAAGTCCAGAGAGAAGGGGTTCAAGGTTCTGGGCAAAATAGCTGCAAAACCTGGAGAGAACTTCGAGAGACGCTCTCTGATCAATACTCCTTCCAGTAACCGAGGATGGTATAATCAATGGCTCTTTGTCAAAGGGCCCGAAATTGCCTCTCTCCTAGACTGGACAACATTAGAGAAAGTATCTGCAGACTTCGGGGATATAGCCGAAGAACGTGTTAAAGAGATGATCGAGCTCCTCGATAATTTCCCGAAGAAGGAATGGAGTCATGGTCTTCTCACCAAACAAGCCTGGTTGTACGACCACAAATGTAAGTCTCAAATTTATATTAATATATAACTGGCTGATCTTCATTGTTGTAAACGGATCTAACAGAATGTATTTCCTTGTTGCAGTATCTTTGATTAAGCCAACATCGATCGACCGAAGGGATTTGGAAAAATTCCTTTCGGGCAAACCTCCATCACCCACCACTGAAACCCCTCAGGAAGAGGTTCCGGCTTCTGATGCCCAAGATGCCGAGGATCTTCCTGTAGAACCAGAAGTTGTAGAAGAAACCCTCCGACCTCGTAAGAAGAAGAGGGCTACTCGAAAACTAAGATCAATATCTCAAGAATCTCAACCAATTTCTACCTCCAGCTTGATTGATATGCCCGCAAACGAACGGATGCAGGCTCTTTGCATCAAAAAAAGGCGAGTCAAGGTAACCCCTTTGTCTGCCGACGACCTTTGGGTCCCTCCTCTTGTGGAAATTATTGTCTCCGAAGAAGAATTTGAAGAACAACCTGGGACTTCAACTTCATATCGGAAAAGAAAACAGCCTTTGGACGATCAACCGCCACCTCCTCCAGTACCTACTCCTGTTCACCCTCCACCTCCTTCTGAGTCGCCTGCTCAATCCCCTATCCACAACGAATTTCACATGCCTTCTACACCACAAACATCCCCCACTGCCTTCCAACGCGAAGCCATGTCCTCGCCTACTGTATGGCCCGAGTTCAATAGAAACTTCCATTTCCAACTGTTCGACTCATTTGTCAGGGATACCGATGAGCACCGGTTTGGTAACAACTCAATTAGGGATTTAATTGAAGAGGGCATGAGCTACCATGCTAAGGTAAGTTAGTTGTTTAATCTGGATATTTGAAATTACGTACGTCTCTTGAAAATTAACTGATTGTCTGTGAACATCTACAGTGAATGCCGTCTTCAGGCATCTTCTTCCACACTACAAAGAAGTCGAAGTCGAAGAAGATGCAGCCCGACGAGAAAATACAATTCTGAAGTCGGTTTTGACTAAGGAGAGAAGTGACCTCGGTACTGCTATTGACTGAAATTTGATTATAGCTTGTAAAATCGTCTGTTTGTGGATTTCGGCCAATTTCTCTTTGAATTTGGAAAAAACTTTCTTCTCCGCAAAGTTGTAGAGAATTGAATTTCCTATAAAAACTCGCATGAGATTCAATTTTCCGCAAAATGGCTATTTATTGTGAATTATTAAAGTTCAAGTTCAAATAATTGATTTTTGTAAGTTTAATTATTTATTTTATGAAAATGTTTTTTTATTACTTTTTCTAGAAGGTTGGCATGTGGAAATGTTAGGAGTCGATTTCCAAAGAGGCGTAAGAAAATTTATTATTAATAATATATTATATTAAATTTTCGCTTTGGTGTTCTAAGCAATTTCCTATAAATAGGTGCTTAGGTTAGAATTGAAAATCACACCGTAAATCAAGTTTTCTCTCTATATTATCGAGTGTATTCTTGTGAGTATTTTGAGTATACTTTGAGTATTGCTATACGGTGCAAGTTCAAGTCATAGCCTATATCCTGTTTCAACTAAAGTCTTGTCTTTCGAGGTAAGGGGATGTTATTTTATTCGAAAATGATATTATTTCTTCAATATCATTATGCCGAAATATTGGTTGGAAATTTTATCAAATTTGGAAATTTTTATGTCGGGTTACTTATTCACGAAGTTACTATTCATGAATTACTATTCACGAAGTTACTATTCACGAGTACTATTCACGAAGCGTGAAGATGTTTTTTGTGAAATTTCTATCTTTTGGTGTCTGAGTTACTATTCACGATACTGCCTTTATTCACGATATCTGACTATTCACGAATACGGCACTATTCATCGAAAAATGAAATTTCTTCTTTTTGTCCAAAATATCTATTATGTTTACTAGCTTTGATTGTATCCATGTTTTGATCATTCTTGAATTTTACTCCACTCTGATTACTTATGAAGTATTTTGAACTTGGATTGTTTAAAATACTTAATCCTTAATATTTGTTCTTTTGTTTCACTAGATTCGCTTCCTTTAAAATATTTTTCATCATCCTCACCCTAAATGATGATATTATCAATATCTTTGGCTTTGTAGTGCAAAGATGAATGATTTCTTGATGAATATCTTTGGCCCATAAGGCAAAAAGATGAACAGTGTTTGAGATGAATATGACCGATCGATTAATATCTTTGGCCCAGAAAGGCAAAAGATGAACAGTGTTTAGATGAACATGATCAACTGATGAATATCTTTGGCTGTAGTGCAAAGATGAATATTTGATTCCAGATATATATTGATTGATGTTACAGGGATAAAATATCGGTGATGAACTTTTAAATTCATATATAGAAGATAGTAGTTTGCATTCTCTACTTAACTCTTCTAATGAATTGTTGTTTCCGCAGCTGTTGATTTAAAACCCGTTGTCTCTATCAGATTCTATTAGATTTTTCCTCGTTGGAGACTAACGATAATTTGTTGTATATTATCTTAGTCATAATATTCTTTACTTGGGCTAGTTGAGCTCACCCTTTTCCTTTTTGTTCCATTTTTCTTCTCGTGAGGCGAGAATGTAAATGGTACTAGTGGGGGTATGGAATGAAGGTTCTAGAGAGAGTTGTTTAGTAGTCCTCACCATTTTGTAAAATAATGTATCAATAATTGTGATGAGGATTTATTTGGGTATGTATATTGCCTCTAGAAGTCAATAATTGTATTTAAACTCACATAGATATATATTGTCATCGTTTTTCACAACAAATGTATTAGTAAAGTTGTAGTTATTTCGCATCACCATGTATTCATGGCGACTCGTAATGGGTTGGATGGAATGGACCTATTTTGGGGCGCCACAGTGATATATATAATTTTTTTCAAAATAAGCAAGTGGTTATAAAATATTCATTATCGACGGAATATTCGTTTGGTCGTGGAATATTCCTTCCGCTTGGGAATATTCGTATTTACGGATTCTTTTATGGGCCCCATAACTGAAAGCGATTGGATGAAGAAAAAGACAAATATAAGTTGTTTATAAATAACGCGTAGTTATTACTGAAGTATCTTGTTGGAATACCCGGTGGTTAAAACACACTAATCGCGTTGTTGAACAAAGAAGACACCAGTATTGCACCAATTATTGATTCTTACGTAAAAAGCATACGCCACTCAATAATTGTTATAGTAATTAATTCGCTCAAGATTTTATTTTATCGATTCAATAATTCTTTTGCGATTGATATTTTATATTATTGTTGTTTTAATAATTGTCACTACACAAGATTTTCCATTATCGAAGCAATAATTAATATTATCCTAATAATATTATTAGAAAACATTATTGGCAATGTCTAGAAAGTTCTGCCTAAGGAGAGGTTTGGTCACCTAATCAAAGCTGCAAGTAAGGAGAAATCTTTATTGAAAGCCCCTCTTCTTCGGAACTACCGGCACAGTTGCCCGATCTTGTGATTCAGTAATATTATTTGTGAATAATTAATTATTGATTTATATGATGAGGAAAATATTAATTTTATGTGGATATAGATGGAGAAAATTTTCAAAATGACAATTGTTGAAAATTAATATTTTATCATTTTCCGATAAAATAATTCATTTAAATATATTATTTTAATAATATATTAGCAAAGTTGATATTTTATAATGAATGTGGGATATATGAGTATATGAGGAGGAAGAGTATTTTTGTGGCATTAAATGTTTAACACATATTTTGTGTGTTGGTGGACACAATTATCGAATCGAAATTTGATTATACCTGTAAAATCGAATCGCTTATGAATTTCGGTCAATTTCATTTGGAACTTGGAAAACTTTCTTCTCAGAAAGTTTTAGAGAATTGAATTTCCTATAAAAATCGCGTGATTCAATTTTTTGATAAAAGAGCTATTTATTATGTATTATTGAAGTTCAAGTTCAAATAATTGATTTCTGAAGTTTAAAATATTTAAAATTAGAAAACGTTTTTTTTGTTGTTAGTCTTGTGTAATGGGTTTGGTTGGTGGTCGATGTTGGGCAAATTAAGTATCGTTGGAAATATATATATATATATATATTATTAATTTATTAAATTTTTTGCTTTGGTGTTCTAAGCAATTTCTTATAAATAGGGTGCTTAGGTTAGAATTGAAAATTACACCAGAAATTGAAGTTTTCTTTCTCTATATTATCGAGCGTATTCTTGTGAGTATTTTGAGTATACTTTGAGTATTGCTATACGGTGCAAGTTCAAGTCATAGCCTATATCCTGTGTTTCAACTAAATCTTGTCTTTTCGAGGTAAGGGATAGTAAAAGGATTTTAAGGGTTATTATGTTTTTAGTTTCAAAATTTTTTCTGACCTTCAAAAATTCTCGGAAAATTTGAAATGATATTTTGATGAGTTTTGTAGATTGTGTCCAAAATGGCGATTTTTGGATGTATAGATTAGAGTTATGGATTTTATGAGAAAAGACTATTTTAAAAGTAACCGCTTATAACTCCTTGTGATTAACTCCAAAATTGATGAAATTTTTATTGGGAGTACATCTATATAATATCGAGATACCATGTAAATTTCGAAATTTTTGGATAAAAGTATAATTTATGATAAATGTTTAAATATTCGTTGGTTTTGGCCATATGAAAAATAGTAAATGAATTTTAAAATTTTGAGAAAATATATGTTCAATATGGGACTATGTTATGCTAAATCCCGTAAAAGAAATATTTTTGGAACCGATTTGGTATTTTTCATGAAAATATTTTAGTTATGAGTAAATGAATTAAATATGTTATGTGTGAGTAAAAAAAATTGGAAAATATGATTTTATGGCTTGAGAATCATATATGAGGTATATGCAGATTTTGATGAGGGTTTTGGTTATTGGTGATGAAATCTTATGAGTTTGGCATTTTATGATGATTAAATGCATTAATTAGTAAAGTGTAAACAATTTAATTAAATTGTTTATAAGTTTTAGAAATTATTAAATATTGTTGTAATATTAAGAATATTAAGATTTTGATATTATTAAGTGATTTTATAACATTTGGATTAAGGTGTTATAAATATTGATATGGATTTTATTATGAAACTTTATCTTTTCGTGTTGAGGTTACTATGCACGTATACGATACTATGTATTTAATCACGAGGTACTATTCACGACAAATTGGTTTCTTCTCGACCAAATTATCGTTGATTTATGAATCTTACTCTTGAAATTAAAACCATGTTTTGATTATATTGTTTTATATAACATTCTTATAACCCCAATGATGATATTTCTCTTTGACTTGAGTGTAAAAAGATGGGTAGATTATTGGTATGATCGCGACTATAGGTTCTCTTTGCCGAAGAAGTGCAAAAGTTGAATTGTTGACCGGTATGATCATGACTATCAATTTACAATTGAATATTTTTAGCTTAAGTGCAAAGGTGAATCGATCAACATGGTTATAATTATTGTTATATAACTTCAAATGATTATGTATTTCTTTGATATATGAATATCTTTGGCTCAGTAGTGCAAAGATGACTTGTTGATGAATATCTTAGCCTCAGTAGTGCAAAGATGAATTATTGATGAATATCTTTTGCTCGTAATGCAAAGATGACCTGTTGTTGAATATCTTTAGCCTGTAGTGCAAAGATGAATTATTGATGAATATCTTTGGCTCGTAATGCAAAGATGACCTGTTGTTGAATATCTTTAGCCTGTAGTGTAAAGATGAATTGTTGATGAATATCTTTGACCCGTGGTGCTAAGATGAATTTATTAGTATGATTATGAACATGAACTGTGATTTGGTATAACCATGATCTTTGATGTTTCAGGTAAAGACATGTGATGAAATTATCTTCGTCCTGGATAAGAAGAGGAATTTAGAACTACAATTATGATTATGAGTTATTCATATGATTGTGGACAAGAACTGTTGATTGATGTTACAGGGTTAAAACATTGTTGGTGGACTTTTAACATGGAGAAGATAATAGATATTATGGTCTATTTGACTCTTCTAATGGATTGCTCGTTCCGTTGCAACTATGGTTGAAAAATTTTATTATCTACCATATGTTCTAAATCTACGATTTATTACTTGATGAAGTCTATTGATAATTTAATTATCTTTAGTCATAATATTCTTTACTAAGTTAGTTGTGCTCACCCTTTGCTTCACAATTCCTTTCGTGTAATAAGAGTGTAAATTTGAATTGAGCGAGAATAACAGGGAATAGTGTGATGGTTCTGGTCCACAAAGTTTCTCAACACATTATAAAATCGGCATTTACATACAATACATAATTGTATTGAGGACCTAAGATGTGTGTATCGATATTATACGTCACTTAATAATTGATTTTGGTGAACAACAATAGGGTGAGGCTAACCCAACTTTGGAAGGGTGTTTTATCACTATCATACAAGATGTCTAATGACATACAACCTCGCGTTATTATAAGATGTGGTTGTGCAAATCCACTCACCGAGTATATCTACGAGCACTACCTATATGATCTTGGAGTTTATTTGAAACATAATGTTCAATTGCAGACGGTGGAGATAGTTATATGTCAAGAGAAGACTCACCATTGGAAAGAAGATGATAGTAATCTTCTCATTTTTCTTTGGGGTCTATTAGGTCAACCAAGGATAATTCTGTGGGCATATGATATCTATTATAACCTAGAAGCATGGTCTCCCATGTACGAAGGTTTCCTTGAGCACTTCCCAATGATTCTAATTTCTAAAACAGTTTTTGACTATACCTTTATGTAAGGTGTCATTGTGACGTGCTACAGTTGGTATATATTTGTATCCAAACTCACAGCATATGTGTTGTTGTATTTTGCACGACAATTGTTGTAATAAAGTTGTAGTTGTTTTCCGTACCATATATTTGGCGACTCAGAATGGGTTGGATGGAATGGACCTATTTTGGGGTCGTTACATCAACCCCCCAGACAGCAAAGGGTATAGGAGATAAGATCGAGTATAGCTCTTCTGGTGGCTGATGTGGGATCAGACTGTTGAGTTGACACTTCTCTCACTTCTTGACGTACTTCGTTGCTTCCTTGAAGATGGTAGGCTAGTAGTATCCCTGACAAAGTACTTTGTAGGCTAATGACTTAGCAGCCATATGGTTGCTATAGATGCCTTCGTGAACTTTCTGAAGGGCATAATCAGCTTCGGACGGAGTTAAACATTTCAGCAATGGAGAAGAAAAGGCCCTTCGAAAAAGATCCCCATCTATCATAACAAAGTTAGCACTCTTGTATTTGATTTTCTTGGCCAGCATCTGATCTGAAGGTAAGACGCCATCTGCCAGATACTCCAGATATGGAGTCAACTAGCAGTTGAAACGATCAATGCACATTACCGATTCATGTTGAACACTAGGATGTTGCAAAATTTCTAAGTAAACTGACCCATAAAAAATGTTAGCATCCGTAGTGGCCAGCTTTGAGAGTGCATCGACAATGGAATTATTATTACGCTCGACTCCTTGAAACTCGTACGACTGGAAATACTAAAGCCGATCTTTCAATTCTGCCAAATACTTGATCATTATCTGACCTCGAGCTTCGTATTCCCCTGAGACTTGCTTGACGACAAATTGAGAATCACTGAAGATAACTATCCTCTGCACTTCGAGACTCTTAGCCAGTCGTAACCCTGTTAGCACCGCCTCATACTCTGCTTCGTTGTTCGTTGCTCTGAACTCGAATCTGATGGCCTGTTGTACTTAGAATCCCTCCGGACTAGTCAAAATAATCCTTGCTCCACTGATGTCCGAAGTAGAAGACCCATCTGCATACAGCGACCACGAGCTCTACTTCTGCTGAAGAACTGCAACCACTCTATCAGACCCCTCAGCTTCTGCCACAGCTTCATCCGCTTCAGAAAATGAATACTTTACCACAAAATCAGCCAAGGCCTGCCCCTTAATAGTTGTTCGGGGATGATATTCAATGAAAAATTGGGACAACTCTATCGTCCGTGCAGCTAATCTCCCCGAAACTTCAGGTTTGCCCATAATTTTCTTCAAAGGCTGATCTGTGTATACCACTAACAACCTACCCTGGAAATATTGCCTAAGCTTTCGGCTAGCTATCATCAAAGCAAAGGCAAATTTTTTAATGTTTGGGTACCTTGTTTCAGCATCCCTAAGGACATGGCTTACGTAGTAAACTAGGTGCTGCTTACCCCCTACTTCACGCACCAAAACTGCTCCTACTGCCAACGAACTAGCTGTTAAGTACAAATACAGAGGCTCAGCAGGAGCGGGCTTCACCAACAAAGGCACCGAAGACAAATAGGTCTTTATATTCTGGAAGGCGTCTTCACATTCCGAAGTCCACTAGAACGTTTTCGCATTCTTTGGCCCTTTCAATGTATCAAAAAAGGGCAAACACCTTTCTGCCGACTTGGACATAAATCTCCTCAAAGCTGCAATCCTTCCAGTCAGACGTTGGACATCTTTAAATGACTGAGGAGTCTTCATATTCAAGATTGCCTGAATCTTTTCTGGGTTGGCTTCAATTCCTCTCTGACTGACAAGATAACCCAGAAACTTGCCAGCTCCCAATCCGAAGGTGCACTTAGTAGGATTCAGCCTCAAGTTGTGATGACGAACTATCTGAAAGCATTCTTCTAAATCATCTAAGTGTTTTTGCACCAGCATGTTCTTGACAATCATGTCATCGATGTTCACCTCCATATTCCTGTCCAATTGATGTCTGAAGACAAAGTTCATCATCCTCTTGTATGTGGCCCCGACATTGATTAGGGCAAATATCATCTTCTTGTAGGCATATACCGAACGATGCGTAATGAACGCCGTCTTCGGTATATCCTCTTTGCACATGGAATTTTGATGGTACCCAGAGAATGCATCCATGAAGCTCAGTAAAGCATACCCCGAAGTCGCATCGATGAGTTGGTCGATGTGGGGTAGTGGGTAGAAATTCTTAGGACAAGCTTTGTTCAGATCTGTATAGTCGATGCAGACTCGCCATTTCCCATTCTGCTTCTGGACCAGGACCACATTCGCCATCCACTGCGGGTAGTCGATCTCAAAGATGAAGTTCGCAGCCAGCAGTTTTGTAATCTCTTCATCGATGATCCGTTGGCGCTCCGGTGCTAAAATCCTCCTCTTCTGTCGAACCAGCTTCTTTGACGGGTCCACTTCCAATCGATGCTCAGTAATCTTCCTGCTCACCCCTGGCATATCTTGAGGTTCCCATGCAAAGATATCAGCATAGCAGCGTAGGAGCTCCATAAGGTTCGTCCGGAGAGGTTCTGGCAGACCCGAACCTATCTTTATTATCTTGTCTTTCTTGCCAGTAATAAGGTCGATCTCTTTTGTTTCCCCAGCTGGCATGACTAATGGTTCTGAACTGCTCTCGGTGAAGGGCTCGATCTCTATTGCCATGGTCTATTTCTGCTTCGACACCCCTACTCCCGAAGTTATTACAACATTTCTATAACATCGTCTGGCCAAATCTAAATCCCCTTTTGCCTCTCCAACTCCATGAGCTATAGGAAATTTAATTTTGAAATGAGGGATCGAGGTCACAACTTGTAAAGCAGTCAAAGTAGGCCTTCCCAGAATGACATTATAGGCAGAATCTACATGCACAACATAAAATTTGCAAGTTATTTCTACCTGTTGGGGGGCCGTTCCGAAGATGACCAGCAGCTCAATAGTTCCATCCACCTTGACTGGGTCGTTGCTGAAACCGAACAAAGGAGCCTCATGCCCGATCTCCATCTTCTGCCCATCCAGATGCATCCTCTGATAAGCGTGGGCATACAGAATGTCCACAGAAAACCCGTTGTCGATCATCATTCTCTTCATATCCACCGAACCCACTTGTGCCATCAGCACCAGAGATCCCTCATGTGGTTCGATGGTTTCCGAAGGGTAATCTTCATCTGTAAAGGAGATTATCGTACCTGGATAAGGTCTGTCAGTCTTCGGGAAGGTACCCGCCACCGACATGACCGAATTCAGATAACTTCTAAGGCTTCTTTCCAACAAGTTTGCCGAGTTCCCCAAAGATGACATCTACCACATGCCTCGCAGTCGTCCGGAGAGCCGCTAATGCAGTCGAGTTGGTCAGGCAACCCGAATGTGTTTCTCTGTTTCTTTGATGGGCTTGTTGAGTCGTTCTTGCAGCAACATATTGAACCAGGGCTCCGCCTTGAACCTTCCTCTCGATGAAGTCCTTTAGACTGGCACAATCATTTGTATCGTGACCCGAAGCCTGATGATAGTCACAATATTTACAAGAATTACCGCTTGGGCTTAAGGTTGTCTCGAGGTGGTTCATAGATAGGTTGATTCTTGATTTGATCCAAGATGACAACCCCTATCGGTATTGAGTCGAAAGTGATGTCGTCTATTCACTTTCTCGGGTCGAGGCGAACGACGACCTCTTCCCCTGCCGCCGCTTATTGTTATACTTCTTCTGACCCTCCATCGTAGCTGTGGCGTTGTTTCCTTCATTTTCTTCCGCCTCCATCGCTCATTCGTCCGATCTCGTCTTTCTTTTTTAAGCCTCATTCAAGAAAGACGCTAAGGCTATTCATGACCTCTTCTACTACGATGTAGCCTTCTCCGCTTTATCAAGGCTTCAAAGAAGAACTCTTCAAAGTTGTAAAACATCAAATTCTTCACCAATTTCTACGATTTCACCAGTCCAAACCGATTCTTGGAGCAGTCCAAGATCGAAGATCATTCGGTTCATCACTTGCCCTCTTCGCTTCCGAAATCGTTTCACATAATGACCCAAGGACTCATTCAAATACTGTCGAACCTGAGCCAATGAGCCGGTTGGTTTTCCCCTCCTCTTGTTGCTCCCAAAACGAGCATAGAACTTAATGCACAAATCTGCCCATGATGAGATCGAATTTGAAGGCAACATCCCCATCCA
Source organism: Panax quinquefolius (assembly GCA_020205615.1). Classification (NCBI taxonomy): domain Eukaryota; kingdom Viridiplantae; phylum Streptophyta; class Magnoliopsida; order Apiales; family Araliaceae; genus Panax; species Panax quinquefolius. Next base: position 128,353,746 of record CM035167.1, read on the forward strand.
CTGTCTGGCGTCTTTTCGGAGCGTTGTCACAAAGGAATGACACTTAGAAGCATCGCTAAAGTCATAATAATCCATCAGTCGGTCGAACGCCTGACTGTGGTCATAAGGATCCCCAGATCCATCATAACTTTCCATGTTGGGCAACTTCTTGGTGGGGTCAGCTTTCTCTTTAAGAATCTCCGCGGAAAAAGGAGATGCCTTCTTTCCCGAAGTATCCTTTATTTGTTGGACTTCTAAGTCGCTCAAGTTCCTTCGGCTTCTTTAACTAGATATTCCACTCCTTCCGCCGAGATGATGCTTCTTTTTCCAAAGCCGACTCTCTTCTTCCGAGTAGGTACCGACTTTAACAATAGAACCCCCAACCTTCGAGGACTTTTTTCGATGACGGCGTCCATAGGGGCGGTGTACCCTCGAGGACTCTTTGGTGTGTGCGACCCACGAACTCGCTTCGTCATGAGAGCTCACATCGCGGGCAAGAATACTCAAGGCAAGGTGCCTTCTTTGTATTCTCGGGTGTATACTCTCTGGATCTGCCCCTTTGTCTGCTTCGACCCTGCTCCTTAGAACCGACAGGGTGGTGTGCCCTCTTCGATCTTTGAGGAGTATGGCTTCTGGATCTCCTTCATTCCTGAGGTTGGCCTCGAGATTCATGACCTGAATGGGCAGGTTCCTTTGTCTTCCTGTGCCCGAGCTCTTCGGACTGAACATAGCTAGATGTTGCGTCTTTCAACTCCGCCATCTGAAGCATCTGTTCGGCTATGTCCTGTCTTTGTTTCAGAAGTACTCCATGGCCTTATTCGCTTGGCCTCGCCATCTCGCCAACTTGAGGCTTTATCATCTTGATCATCTCGGTGTCGGGTTCTAGGCGATGTGCCTTCTACCCGTTTTCGACTATGATCCGGTCCTTTTTTGGTAGTGAAAACTAATCTTCTCTTAACATTGCCAACGACCTTCGGGTGAGATCCTTCAGATAGACGTTTGGAAGCCGTCTTTGGCATGAACAACACTGATATGACGAACCTAACCTATCCTTGGCGTACACTCGTGGTCTAGTCGAACTAATGTACCATCTACCGTCCTTCTTGAGTGTAGGTGTTCTCTTTGAAAACCCCAACTTTTGAATAAAGATGAATTTTCTATAAATATTATTTTGAATATTATGGAGTGAAATTGATATAATAGTTGTGGTAATATTTATAAATTTTGCAAAGTACGCAAATTGTTGTATAATATTCGATTGGCTCTGGGAATATTCGCTTTTAACAGGAATATTAGTACAACGGCACAATCATTGGTGGACCCCACAACGGAATTATTGTTGGATCGAGAAAACGACAAAAATACTTTATGAAAATAATGGCGGAAGTTTTACTGTTAATCGTTGAAACACCCTAAGTTAAAAGATACTGATAATACGCGTGGTTTGCATAAGAGCAATACGGTATTGATTATTGATGCTTACGTGATAAGTCACTCGGTTTTTGTTGGTATTATTAATGTAATAATCTGTAAAACCTTTATATAAAAAAGTAATACTTTTATAAAGTTATTCTATAAATAAAATATATTATATTCTATTACGCATAGTGTTGCATAAAGTATGTCCAGCATAAGTGTTTTGCAGATAAAAATCTTTTTTATATAAAAATGTAATACTTTTATAAAGCTATCTGCTTTATTAGACAATAATTAGAATATATTATATTTAATTATGCATAGTGTTTACATAAGTGCTCGCATGGTGTTTTGCATAGTAAAATCTTTTATAAAGTTATTCGTTTTATTAGATTATAAATAGAATATATTATATTTTATTGAAAAGATTTTTGCTTTAAATATGGACCGTCGATTAAAATAAATCAATCTGGACCGTTAATGAGTTAGTTACTATGCGGTCCATTTTCTATAAATAGAATCTCATTCCTTCGTTATTTTTTCTTTAATTCAATCGAAACTCTGAGAGAAAATTATAGAGAGAAAGAAAGAAAAGATTTATGCTACTTAACTACTCTTATATTCGGTTCTTTTACTTTGAAGTGGCGTTATTCTTCTTATTCATGAAGAGAACTGCTATATTCCATTGCTTATTATTCTGCTGGAATAACTCAGATACGCTGTCCACCCTATACTTAGTGACATTCTTCTATTATTCCGCTTTTTACTATTCTTGGAATATCATGTTCATACGTTTCTGTACGGACCGATTCCGCCTTTTTATTATTCTCGTTGGAATATCCTGCTCAGACATTTTACGCGGGACTGGTTCCGTCTTTTTATTATTATTCATTGGAATATCCTCGTGCTAATGCGTTTTACGCCTAACCTCGATTCCGCCCTTATTAGTATTCTCGTTGAATAACCTCGCTCATGCGGCACCACATACATGGTGATTTCATTGTTATTCCATTCTTTATTATTCTCGTTGAACATCCCGCTTGCAATTTCGAATTTCACTTTGACACAGTTCCGTTATTTAGTATTCTGTTGAATAACCTTCATGCAGTACCGCATTTACGGTGATTTCTTTTGTTATTCCATTCTTTATTATACTCAAATAAGTTAAATTTTTCGACTTCTATACTCCATGAAATTAGTAGAATATCCTTGATATTTGCACTTCATCCAGTATCTTTTCATGGAAATATTCTTCTGATCATTCTTGAATTTTACTCTACAAAGCAATATCATGTTGACAATTTGGACATTAGTAGTTCTTGGACAAATTAATTCTTGAACTTGTTTTATTGAATTCTTATATCATTGTCATCACCCTCATGTTTATATTATGTTGAGAGTCATCTGTGGCCTGTAGTGCATATACGGACTTGGTATGATTATGGCCAGGGGTTATTCGGTGTAATCATGACCGTAATGTTACAAATGATGTGGTAAAAGTCCTCATTGGCCCGTAGTGCATTGATGGACAGTTGTTGGCATGATCATGACCATTAATGAATACACAAATATTCTTGGCCCGTAGTGCATGGATAATTGTGGTCGTGATACTAAAGAATATCCTCGGTCAGAAAGTGTGGGTGATTCGATGATGTGGATTATTTATTGTCGAGTCCCAAATGATAATAAAGTTGATGAAAAACCTTTTAATCATAAAAGATAGTAGATTTTATTTTCTACTTGACTCTTTTAATGGATTGCTTGTTTCATTGCGCAGCTTAAGCTTGGTGTCTATTATATTTTATCGCTTTAACATTGTTGGAGACTAATGATAATTTATTCGCATTATCTTAGTCATAATATTTCTTCTTGGGCTAGTTGAGCTCACCCTTTCTTTCACCGTTTCTCTTCGTGAAATGAGAATATAGGTGGGACAAGTTGGGGAACTGAGTGATGGTCCGTAGATATAGCATTAGTAGTCCTCACTATTCCGTGAAATAGTGTGATAATAATTGTAATGAGGACCTTTTGAGTTTGTATAATCTCTAGTAGATAATATTTATATTGAAACTCACGGTTTATGTTTTGTCGTATTGTACGATACGATAGTAGATAAGTAAGTTGTACTTGAATTACGTACCATGTATCCCATGACCCAAGAGATGGGTGATGTATACCTAATTTTGGGGGCGCACATCTACTCTTCCCATGGATTCTCACGTAGAACAACTAAAATTTGTGGATTGAAAATATTCAAGGAAACTAGAAAATAACCCTCCTTCTAGCGCCAATGTTAACGCCAAGATCTTTCCTCACGTCCCAATCACGTAAGACGCCGTCCGATATCCTGCACAGTTCAACAAGTCAACACTCCAAAGCTTGACTACTTGGCCGTCGCCTGGGATAGCTCAAAAGGAGAGTCAATACAAAGCGATTAGAAGATTAACAATGGAGGAAAATATCTAGTGTTTTTAGAGAGATAATAGTTTGGTTAAGTGTTGCTAACTTTCAATTGTGTGATCCTTGCCACATATACTCCAAGCTTGGGCCATCGTACCCCACTACCGTCGACACAACCCTTATCTCTCGATGACCTCAAATTACCACTATATGTTTGCCCACCCACTACCTTTCGCCACTGCTTTTCACCGCGCAATGACTTATCATCCCATCCACATTAATGATTTACAGATATGACAGTCAACTGTCATATTCTTTCATCATTACCGGTCAAGACCCAAAAAGTAGATATTATTGGTCCAATGGGTCAGCCCAAATCATAGGCCCAATACACTTAAGACACAATAAGTGTAACACAAGAGATGGGCACAACTGATCCGGTCCAACATAAAAGATATCAAGGTCTAAGGGAGGAGCCCATTCGGTCTGGCCCAATAATGAAAGTATCATGGCCCAACAATAACCATATTTTCTTTCATTCTTCTCATGAACAGACCCTTTCACATAAAAAATTGAAAGCAATCAAATTTTTCTTGCATTATACACACAAATCAAAACTCTTTCAATAAGTAGCTAGTAAATGTGGTTCAATGGGTCCAAAACTTAATTCTCAAAGCTAGTTAGTGCACAACAAAACCAAATGCTATAAAAGAAACAACTTATTCCTACGGGTGGGACTTGTTCAAATTCAAGTATAAAAAGTAATGCATCTAATATCCTCGCTTATAGCAAAACTAAGATTAGTACAACCACCTTTTGTAAAATGAAAGAAATGCTATAATCAAAATTATTTCTAAGACTAATAATGTCGAATGGTTTCTTTGAGGAAGTCGCCATTGATTTTAATATCCGTAGCAAAGATGTACCACACATACACGAACGTAAACAAAAATAGGGACTAAATTGAGAACTCGGTAAAAACAATAGGATTAGAAACCTTTTAGTCTGCTAGCAAGCTACACAAGCTTCTTATCCGTGATAATTTCTCGTTTATCCCCTGATTTTCGTGCACATCTTCTTTGGGTGGATTTGAAATTGGGGAAGAACCCTAGAAAATTGGGAATCCTACTACGGTTTAGGGATATATTGAGAAGAAAAAGAAGGGATGATGATGGGATGAAGCAATTTGGGTTTCATGAATGATGAAGAAGAGAAATTGGGAGACCCAAGTGTATGGCCTCCGTATATCACGAATTAGGTCTCCCAATTTATCACCGTATGTATTTGAAATTGGGAAGAACCTTAGAAATTGGGATCGGGATGATGAGCGGAAGTCGCAAGTAACCATCATACTCCCTAGCAAAGATCGGAGAGAGAAATCAAGTTTGATCGGAGAGAGAGGAGAGGAATGTTAAAGAGGAAGAAGAAGGGGTATTTTACATTTATCACCCTTTTTAACTCATTATGACCTCTTTTCACGCGTTTTTGGCGTCTGACATACACGCATAGTTAAGTTGGATGGAAAAAATGACGTTTTCAATTCAACTCAAAAAGTCGGGAGTTTAAATGTAGCTTTACTAACTACAGGTGGTTAAGTGGAAATGCGCCCAAACCCCAGGTGGTTATCTGAACTTTACTCATAAAATAAATTCCTATGTAAACCTTTATAATAAATATTCTTTTTTTCATAACTTGTAAGTGCTCCCAACAAACAAAGAATGAGGAGAGTATTTATTACAAGTACAAAAGGGGGGAATGAATAATTTTAAAACAAGAAGTACTAAAAACAAACTTTTAACTCATTTGGCACACATGCTATTAATTATACACATGGATATTATTGATCTTTGAACTTTTATTACAATAATACAAGCCAAAATTCATACTCCACTTTGTGGAGTTCTTTTCCTGTGTTGTGAAGCCAATTTCACTCGCCCAAAAACAAGTGAAAGATCTGTCTAATAGTAATGTTCGCGAAAAATGAAAACAAAATTCTTTTCGAAATATTGTCTTCACTAAAAAAGAAAAAGAAAAAGTACAAGATATATCCAAAAACGCGTTCGACCACAACAATATATGTGAAGTTCGACTACAACAATATATATGAGAATGCATTCATTGAAAGATACTTCTTCTAGTATTCCTAGAACCAAAATCTTCAATCAAATATTTAAAATCCTATATATATAGATATATATAAAAAAAATTGAGTCCCTCTAATTGAGGCCCAGGGAGATCGACCCTCCCTCCCGTGTGCTCGTGCTCATGAACAGCCCTGGTAATGTTCCATCAGCAAGTACTAGTAGTAAAAATACAATTCTTGTGTTGTGAAGCCGAGGCGTGTAACTCGAAGGACAGGAAGGTTTCCATTAGAATTTCTCCAGATCTTTACATCAATGCTGATATATGACTTATGAATTGTATATTGCTTTGAAATACATCCTCTTTTTCCTTACAAAGAACCTCTTTGCTTTTTCTTAGATTTCGTTTACAAGGTTTTACAAGAGGTTTCTGGCAGCCCACGCAAAGAAGCCAGATTTAAGGACTCAAGCTCGCCATTAAGGAGATCTTGAGCTAGCTGCCTCCATTGAGCAACTTTGTCATGCATGCACGGATAATTGGGTGCTCCTAGTGGCTTTAAATGAACATCAGACCAGCGAAAAAATAATATTAATAACTAATAAAAGCTGCAAGAAATGATAATTAATCCACCATAACATTCAATTGGAACTCTTTCTGATTGTTCAAGATCAATAGCATTAATTATCTTGAAAGGATGGGAAAGTAGAGTTTCCAGTTGCCTTAAGCTGGTACAAAAACTATAGTTATTTCACCAATTACTATACTGTTATTTATTTATTTATTAGCAACAGTCCCGTGCCTCCGGCACTATAGACGGTGGGATTTATCCCAAACTTTAAACGTCCCAGATGATTTATTAGGATGAGCAGAAAATTCAAAATCATTTGTATTTTGTTATATAGATTTTGATAATTTTTAGTCCTTGCTATGCAAGGTGTTCAACGGGGGAGGGGGTTTGAACCCCAGACTGTTCTTATGCATGGTCAAACAGTCTCCAATTTACCACTTGTGGTTTAAAAAAAGTTGCAAGTTACCTTATTTCCATCAATTTAACGGAGAGTGATATTCACTCGCCCAAAAACGAGTGAAAGATTTGTCTAAGAGTAATATTCCATCTCCAAGTACTAAAATACAGTCAATTTTTCTTCAAATTTAACAAGGCATGCCCCACCATTTATCTATCTATCTATATATTCGGTCCGAATTTTAAGCTCACCCCTTATCTAACATATCTTGCTCACCCCCTTTAGCGACGGACCGAGCGACGATTTGGTCCGTCGCTATATATAGAACCATCGTCTTAACTTTTAGCGACGAATAACATATAGCGATGAACCGAACATATAGCGACGGACTGAATCGTCGCCCGATCCGTCGCTAAAGGAGGGTGAGCAATGTATGTTAGATAAGGGGTGAACTTAAGATGCAGACCGTCTATATATATATTGAAAATGATCCATAACATATATTTGCTATGGATCAAAAATTGGGCAAATATAATATAAATTGGTTAACTATCATCTCTATCTTTCATTACAATTATGAAGGGATGAGATTAAAAAATTGGGCTCGTCGTCCGCTAGAATAACTAGCGGACTGGATTAATATAATTTTTGGACTATTATACCCATAATTTCTAGCAGCATGTGGGACCCCATTATTTTCTCCAACATCAGATTATAACCTTTGATGCAATCAGCCGCTGCACAACCCACGTGGGTAGACAAAGCCACCTGAAAACAGGGAAAACCTCTCACAAAACCAACCTTCGGCAGTCCCCCAAGAAATTCAATCATGAAGTCATCGGAACCACGTGTTTCAGCAGAAAAACACTGCAATAAATCACCATATCAACAACCTAAAACAGTACCCGCCTATGGCTAAAGTCAAGAATCCCAAATCTGAACGTTAGAAGGATAATCAATAAACATAACATGATGCACAGAACAAAAAGCACACGGGTCTGATTTGCATCATAAAACAAAGGGTCCATTACCATTAGATCATCCTCTGGCGAAATAAAAACCATCCCTGATTCAAACGGATATGAAAACGGTAGATCCCAACCCATTCTAAATCGAGCGTAACTTAATCGGCAACATAACCCAAAACACCAAACTGATGTTGTAATCAATGAGTTTGTGTTTAATTGTTCGGGTGAGTGGGGGTATAAGTGTCCTAAATACGTAGTTATTTAGTCCCTGTTAGGATATTTCACATAAATTCCACATTGGATAAATTCAAGAGTGTAGATGGATTAATAAGTATGTTAGAGCCTCAACATAATAGGTTAACCTTTTAGGTAAGAGCCATTCAAAGCGCTTTATTGGGCGATCTAGCATATATAGGTGTGCGTTGCATGTTGATGAATTGATGCGGGATGGATCGTACAATTCCGGTATAAAATGATATCTAGCTCATGGTTCGATTGTCCCAAAGTATCAACTCCAGGGTGCGAGGGGAATGCGAGGGTAAATTCGTAGGCCTCGTGGGTGGAGCAAATAAAGTCCAAGTATCAACTCCAAGGTGCGAGGGGAGTGCGATGGTAAATTCGCAGGCCTCGTGGGTGGAGCAAATAGAGTTGAATCAAGTGGAGAATGGGATGATTTGAGTCGAGTGGAGCTGACTTAGGATAGCTCTAGGGAAGTTGCTGAGACACGTTTGCCCCGGGCGTGGTGGAGTAATATTAGAGTCGAACAAAGCTCTTAAAGGACTCAAAGGTGAAGTATGATTTGAATTGGGTGGAGCAGGGCTCAGGATGGCTCTAGGAAATTACTGAGACACGTTTGGCTCTGGCGTGGTGGATTAGTATTAGAGTCGAGCAGAGCTCCTGAAGGATTCAAAAGAAGGCGTGCTTAATGGTGACTCTAGTATGATACTTGATAAGTGGATTTTATATCCACGAATCAATGTCCATTTCAAGCTTAATTCGTTGTTACTTTCTTGTGTTCATGTTCTATTTTACTTGTTTCATGTTCTTTTATGTGCAAGGTGATTGTTGTGGCGAGTAGTGAAGAAAGGAGGTCATTTGGAGCATTTTTGGAAGCAAACGTGAAGCAAGCAACATCGAATTCATATGGCATGCCACCACGGGCGGGCCTAATTAAGTTTAACACCCGTAGGCGGGCCCCGAATTATAAGCGCCCCGGCCTTGTTCGAACTCTACTAGGACTTAGGAATTAGACTTTGCATGGCACATGAATTCTAATATACATGGGATTTCGACCAAGACTTCATGTTGGATATATATGGCTCAATAAACTCCGAATTAAGGGGTGATAAAAAGCAACTAAAGGAGATTAGATTAGACTAGAGAGAGGATTCCATTAGATTAGATTAGATCGAAACACTATTTCTTATGAGTTTTGGAGAATGAAGCAACTTGGAGCCCATTAAAGATTCAAAGTAGGAGCAAGAAGAGAGCATCAAATCTGCAGACAATAGATTCTATCTTCTCATCTTCTTCTATCTTTGTCTTTTATTAATTATTCAATTGTGGATTCTTAGTTTTAATTCAATAATCATGAACAAATTCTTTGTTTGATATTACAATGGATCTTATTGTGTAGTTTATTTTAATATGTTTCGCCATCAATTATTGTGTTCTATTGTGAGGATTGTCTATTGTGATTTGGACTTAATTGCTTAATTGCCTAGCTAACAATTACCGTGACAATCTATATGAACTCGAGAGATGAAGTATTGATTTAGATCTTATCATGATAGCATGTGTTTGTGATTTCTGCATAGATGAAATTCATGATTCGTGTTTAGGATAGAGATATGCATTTACGCCATATGTAATCTTATAGAGAACTTGTGTGTTAAATTCTTTTTAATTGTAATTCACATAGAGATATAGTGGATTAGTTAATTATGGTGTCTTGCTAAATTCTATGATCTGTGAGTATATATGGGTATTTGCTAAATTCTATGATCTGTGAGTATATATGGGTATTATGCATCGAGAGATGGTTTTATCTGCTTTAGTGTTCTTGATTAACAATTCATGATAGAGAATAATTAATGAGAAGTATGTTAACTTAAATGAAGCAATAAGCGAAGTTATGATTTTAAATCTCCGTAATCTTAATTTAACTAGTGGTAATTAGAATTAGGTTACTTATAAATTGAAATTCATTCGTTTAAATAAGATTGAGTTGGTTACGGGTTAGTATTTGGTAATTTGTATTAATAATTTCTCGTGGGAACGATACTCTACTTTCACTTTATTACTTGTTGACCACGTATACTTGCGTGTTGTGCGTAACTAGATTTTACCCAACAAGTTTTTTGCGCCGCTGCCGGGGAATTAATTTAATAATTATTTACCAATATTAATTTCAATCAAATTAGTCTTAATTTAAATATTTTTAATTTTATTTTTAATTCTCTTCCTATATTTCTCTCTTTTCAGGTACCATGGATGACTTTGCGTATCAATGGTCATACACAAACATGACTCAACCAAGGGAAACAGAGATTGATAGACTTAATGCAATTTCCACAGAGCCAGTACAAATTGAAGCAAATTCAAAGACGTTGGAGGTTATCGCAGCCTAACGGAGTCGAAGGATGGCAGTTAAGTGTGACTATTGTGCTGGAAACCATTAAAGTCATCAATGCACCGTCAGTTTTGAACCGGTACAATATAGTGGTGATTACCTCAATAACTATGTTGATCCTAGCTATCACCAAGATTGGGGGTATCACCCGAATTTTTCATGGAGCTATAACTATGATGACCAACATTACGCCCTAAATCCATCATATACACCGGAATTTTCATGTCCACCTCCAGTGTCACAAGAGAAATGTGACGCCCCCAAAATAGGTATACATCACCCATTCTGAGTTGTCAATACATGGTACAGAAACAACTACAACTTTATTATTACAATAGTAAAACTGTGAGTTTAAATACAAATATTATCTTCTAGACAATATCTATACTCAATAAATCCTCATCACATTTATTGATACATTATTTTACAAAAATGGTGAGGACTACTAAACAACTCTCTCTAAAACCTTCATTCCATACCCCGACTCGTACTCGCTATATTCTCGCCTCCCGAGAAAAATGGAACAAAAGGAAAAGGGTGAGCTCAACTAGCTCAAGAAAGAATATTATGACTAAGATAATATACAACAAATTACCGTTAGTCTTCAACAGGGAAAAATCTAATAGAATACAATAGACAACAAATTTTAAATCAATATTCGCAATGAAATAATAATTCATTAGAAGAGTTAAGTAGAGAATGCAAACTACTATCTTCTATGTATGAATTTAAAAGTTCATCGCCTATCTTTTAACCCCAGTAACATCAATCAATATACATCCGAATCAAATATTCATCTTTGCACTATGAGCCAAAGATATTCATCACCGGGTCATGTTCATTTAAACACTGCTCATCTTTGCACTACTACCAAAGATATTCTTCAAAATCATTCATCTTTGCACTACAAAGCCAAAGATATTCAATAATATCATCATTTAAGACCGAGGATGATGAAAATATTTTTTTTTTTAAAGAAACGAATCCAAAGAAACAAAATGACAAGGATTAAGGATTAAGGATTCGTACTTTGTTTTATCCATGTTCAAAAATACCTCAAAAATAATCATAGTGGTGTAAAATTCAAGAATGATCAAAACATGGATACAATCAAAGCTAGTATACTGTAATAGATATTTTGAACGAAAAGAAGAAATTTTATTTTTCGATGAATAGTGCTTAGATATCGTGAATAGTCTCAGATATCGTGAATAAAGGTCGATACGTGAATAAGAACTCGACACCAAAAGATAGAAATTCCACAAAAAAACATCTTCACGCTTTCATGAATAGTACTCGTGAAGTAACTCATGAATAGTAACTCACTTAATAGTAACTCGTGAATAAGAACTCATGAATAGTAACCCCACATGAAAAAGTTCCAAATTTGATAAAAAGTTCCAACCAATATTTCAAAGATAATGATATCAAGAAATAATATCATTTGAGAAGAAAATAACATCCCTTACCTCGAAAGATTAGTACTTCTAAATGAATAACGTATAGTAGTCAAGGGAACTTGCACCGCCTAACAATACTCAAAGTATACTCAAAATACTCACAAGAATACGCTCGATAATATAGAGAGAAAAAACTTCAGTTTTTGGTGTGATTTTCAATTCTAACCTAAGCATCTTATTTATAGAAAAATGCTTAGAACACCAAAGTAGAAAATTTATTAAAATATTAATATATATATAAAATCTTCACGCACACCTTTGAATCTGAATTTCAAAGAATTGAACACATGCCTCACACATGCAAAAAACATTTTTGTAAAAAAATATTTAAAACTTCAAAATTAATTATTTTGGAGCTTCGAACTTCAATAATTCATAATAAATAGCCCTTTTATCGTAAAATTCAATCTCGCATTTTTATAGGAAATTCAATTCTCTACAACTTTGCGGAAGAAAGTTTTTCCAAATTCCAAATGAAAATTGGTCAAAATCCACAAACTATTGATTTTACAAAGTATAATCAAATTTCAAATAATAAATGGGGTCCACCGACATGTTTAACATGTTTTAAACATTTATTACAACAAAAATACTCTTCCTCCTCAGATACTCATATATCCCACATTCGTTGTAAAAAAAATATCACCATTATTATATTATTAAAATATAATAATATATTTAAATGAATTATTTTATCGTAAAGAGATAAAATTTCAATTTTCAACAATTGTCACATTAAAATTTTTCTCCATCTATATCCACATAAAATCAATATTTTCCTCATCATATGAATCAATAATTAATTATTCACAAATAATATTACGAAATCACAATATTGATAACCAGCAGCCTCTGGAAAGAGGGGCTTTCCAATAAGAATTTCTTCTTACTTGGCCGCAATTAGGTGACCAAACCTCTCCTTGATGTAACTTTCTAGACATTGCCAATAATGTTATCTAATAATATTATTCGATAATATGAATTATTGCTTCGATAATGAAAAATAATGTAGTAATGACAATTATCAAACAACAACAATATAAAATATCAACGCAGTTAATTATTAACTCAATAAAATAAAATCTTGAGCGATTAATTCAGAACCATTATTGAGTAGTGCCTTCAATAATTGGTGCAATACTGGTGTCTTCTTGTCTGTGTAACGCGTATTCATCGTGTTTTAACCAATCGGGTATTCCAATAGTGTTAACGATAACAACTACGCCAGATTATTTTTAAACAACTTATATTTGTCATTTTCTTCATCCAATCGCTTTCAAGCATGGGGCCCACACATGGTCAGCAAACCGTCATACGAATATTCCCCGACAATCATTTAATATTCCACGACCAAACGAATATTCCCAAACAACAATGAATATTTTATAACCACTTGTTTATTTTGAAATATTTATGTATTTAACCCCTAACTATCCACATTAATCAAATCAACCCTTACTATTTCAAAATAATAAATAGAAAATTAAATTTCATTAATAATAAGTTGGGGTCTTACAACCTCCCTCCTTATGAAATTTCGTCCTCTCGAAATCGACGACGACGTACTGGTGTTTGAAAAAGGTGAGGATACCTCTCTTTCATTTCCGCTTCCAATTCCCTGTGTCATTTCCTCTATAAGATGATTCCTCCACAAAACTTTAACTTGTGGTATGACCTTTCATGCAGGGACATGCTCCTTCCTATCCAAAATCTTGACAGTACCTCCTCATACGTTAAGTCTTCTTGGCTATCTCGTCCTGTTCTAACTCTATAACGTGGTTCGGTCTTTCACATATTTATGAAAGTACGATATGAAAACACATTATGAACACGAGACATACTGAGGTAACGCAAGTCTATAAAGGCTACATTTCCTACTTTCGGTAAGAATTTGAAATGGACCAATAAATCGTGGATCGAGCTTTCCTCTCTTCCCAAATCTTGTAACTCCCTTCCATGGAGCAACTCGCAACAATACATGATCCCCTACACTAAATTCCACATCCTTTCGATGAAGATCCGCATAACTCTTTTGTCGATCTTGTGCCGTTTGTATACGCGTTGTCGAATCATTTGAATCTTTTCGTAGTCATACGTACTAACTTTCGGGTCCCAACAATGTTGCTTCACCCACCTCATCCCAACATATTGAGAACGACATTTTCGTCCCATATAATGCTTCAATGGAGCCACACCTATACTTGCTCGATAACTGTTGTTGTAGGAGAATTCCACCAATGGTAAATACTTATCCTAACCGCCTTTGAAGTCTAGGACACGTAGTCTTAATAAATCTTCAAGAGTTTGAATAGTCCTCTCCGATTGTCCGTCTGCTTGGGGATGGTATGCCAACTAAATCGCAAACTGCGCCCATAGCTTTTTACAAGCTAACCCAAAATCTTGAAGTGAATCTTGGGTCACGATCCAAACTATGGATACAGCATGCCATGCAACCTCACAATCTCATTCACGTATATACTAGCAAGACGTTCAAGGAATAAGTCTCTCGTATCGGCAAGAAATGAGCGGACTTGGTTAATCTATCAACAATAACCCAAATAGCATTGATGCCTTGAGAAACCGTAGGAAGACCCGTAATTTAAATCCATGGTAATGTGTTCCCACTTCCATTCCTAAATCTCAAGTGGTTGCAACGGACCCTTAGGTACTAGATGCTCCGCCTTTACACGCCGACAAGTTAAACACATCGAGATAAACTTTGCAATCTCTCTCTTCATATTGTTCCACCAAAATGTATGTCAAGATCACGATACATTTTAGTACTTCCAGGATGGATTGTAAATGGTGTATTGTGTGCCTCCATCATAATCTTGTACTTCAAATCGAGTCATTAGGAACACAAAGTCTAGAGTGGACTCAAGTATTCCTTCTTCATCAATTCTCGCCTCGAATAGCTCGTTCTTGTACTTTCTTTTCATCATACGCATAAGCTCCGGCCTTGGGTGGCTCGAGCAACCTTAACTTTTTCTATTAAAGTTGGCTCTATCGTATATACTTGACATCATCGCACTCGTTCTCGCGATATGATCTTCTACTCAACGCCGTCGCCTACCACATTCGCTTTTCAGGATGGTATTGAATAGTGTGGTCGTAGTCTTTCAATAGTTCGAGCCAACGTCATTGTCGCATGTTGAGTTCTTTTTGAGTGAAGAAATATTTAAGGCTTTTATGGTCCGAATATATCTCCACTTTCTCCCCCCATATAGATAGTGCCTCCATATCTTTAATAGCGCTTAAACGATCGCCGCTAACTCTAGATCATGAGTAGGATAATTCCTCTCATACTCTTTAAGTTGTCGCAAGGCATAAAGCATGACTTTTCCACGCTGCATGAGAACACATCCTAACCCTTTGCTCAAGCATCGTCAGAGATAACAAATCCATCCGAACCAGATGGTATTGTTAGAAACAGTCTTAAAAAATAAGTCTCCTCTTAAGCTCTTGAAACTTTTCTCGCATTCTTCGCTCCAAACGAATTTTGTATCCTTCCGAGTTAGTTGAGTTAATGGAGTAGCGATTCGAGAAAACCCTTCCACGAATCTCCGATAATAACCAAATAAGCCCAAAAGCTACGTGATTTGGGCCACCGACTTTGTTGCTCCCAACTTTGATTGATTCAATCTTCACGGGTCCACGGATACTCCATGTTTCGACACCATCGCTCCAAGGAATGCTACTTCCTCGCCGTAACTCGCATTTCTTCAATTTGGCATATAGTTTATTTTCACGAAGCCTTTGAGTACCAAATTCAAATGGTGCTCATGATCTTCACGACTTTTGGAATATATAAGGATGTCATCAATAAAGACAACAACAAACCGATCCAAATATTCCTTGAATACTCGGTTCATCATATCCATGAAAGCCAGCAGGAGCATTAGTTAGTCCGAAAGACATGACTAAGAATTCATAATGCCCATACCGAGTTTCAAGGCGCGTCTTTGAATATCCTCGCCTTCTAATCTTCAAATGATGATATCCGAATCGAAGATCGATTTTTGAAAAGAATTGTGCCCTTGCAATCGGTCAAACAAGTCATCAATACGAGGTAGAGGATACCTATTCTTGATGGTGACATGGTTCAATTCCCCGATAGTCAATACAAAGTCAGCATACTCCCGCCTTTCTTCTTTACAAATAAAACAGAGCACCCCAAGGAGATGTACTAGGGACGAATGAAACCGATGTCCAACAATTCCTCGTAGTTGGACCTTTAACTCCTGAAGTTCAATAGAGCCATTCGATATGGGGTTTTAGAAATGGGCTTTGTACCAGTTCAAGATCAATAAAGAATTCAACTTCACGCCTGGGGGTAGACCGGAAGTTCTTTGGGAAATACGTCGGGAAAGTCAATAACAACAGAATATTATTCAAATTTGACGTGTCTTTATTCAAATCCATAACATGGGCTAAGAAAGCTTGACATCCGCTTTTTAATAAACGAATAGCTTTATGATTAGATATGATGTGTGATTGATTTTAATGGTTTAGTTGCTTGAATTGCATAACAGTCAAGTTAGGAATATGAAAACTAACAACCTTACGAAAACAATCAATTTTGCCATGATGAGTAGTTAACCAATCAATCCCTAAAATCACATCAAAAGCAAGTATCTTTAAAGAGATAAGGTCAATGTGTAAGGTGATGGTGCCAACTTGAATCAAACAAGATTTATAAACAAAGGATGTGATGAAAGTTTCTCCTAACGGAGTTTCCACAGATATAGGTCAAAGTCTAATTTCTCCTGAGTCAAGTTTAAACGCTGAAGCACATGCAGGAGAGATAAATGAATGGGTAGCACCGTAGATCAAGTAAGGTATAAACTTCGCAAGAATTTATAAATAGCTTACCCGTGATAACCTCGTTTGGGTTCCTCGCATTATGACCAAATACAACAAACGCCTCTTCCCGTAATCGTTGACTTTGACTTTTCTCGGGATGATCTTTTGAGTCACCGCCTCATTGAACTAGGTTTCGCTACCGTATAATCTCGAGCGATATGTCCTTCCTTTCCACAATTATAGCATACCTTGAATCTGCTAGGACATTTTGAATCGATATGTCCCTCTTTCCCGCATTTATAGCATATGACCGGTGGTCGTTCTCCTCCTTTAGAACCGATTCTTCGCCAAGACCGTAGTCTTCACATGGTCGTTGTTAAATCTCCTCTTTTAAAATCTCCTCCCGACTCGCTTCTTCTTTTTCATGACCATGATTACCACCAGAGTGGTAACCATTTTTGTCCGTCTGCTTTTCTCCATTGGTTATCATTATTCTGCTTGATCGCTATCTCTGTACGATCCTCGGTTGTGGTCCTCAATTGACCGTACTCGTTATCTCGCTTCTAATAATT
The DNA here is from genome assembly GCA_020205615.1 of Panax quinquefolius. Taxonomy (NCBI): domain Eukaryota; kingdom Viridiplantae; phylum Streptophyta; class Magnoliopsida; order Apiales; family Araliaceae; genus Panax; species Panax quinquefolius. The sequence continues at coordinate 128,371,023 of CM035167.1, forward strand.
GAGCCCTGCTTACAACATCTCAATAAAGAGAAAATTTATGAGAAATGAGATACTTGACGTATCTTGGGTTTCAAACCTCTAAGAAACATCCGCGCATAATGCTTCCTCATTCTCCACCAAATGAGGTGCAAACTCGGATAACTCTGCAAACTTTGCCTCGTCATCGAGACATCGCCATGTTGTTTTGTTCCAATCTGATGAACTCCACTTCCTTCATACGACGAACACTTTCGTGAAAGTATTTGTCATTAAATAGCTTCAAACGCCTCCCAAGACATGCCGAAAAGCGGCCGGATGGAGTACGCTTCACGACTTCTCCCACCAAGAGTCCGCCTTTCGCCACGGAACATAAAGGTGGCGAATGGAACCTTCGTTCCTCCGCATCCCAAGACATCGAATATCTTGGTAATTTGCTTGACCCATATTTCCGCCATGATCGGATCCGCGCTTTCCCTTAAATTCGTGGTCCCAACTCTTTGAATCGCTTGGTTTGTGACAACCCGTGAATTGCTATCATTTCCTCCTCAGATTTTGAACACGAGTCTCCTCGTCTGATTTTGCATGAACTGCAAAAAACTTCTAAACATCCCTCGTTCATCATCTCGCTCAATGGTGTTGTTCACGGGAAGAACATTGCCACTGTTGCACGTTCTCCTCGTTGGTGAGTACAGGCGTCTCCACGGTCTCATTTCCATTGTTAATATTCTCAGTCGACATTCTCAAATACTGCCATAAAACAAGGGTTAATTAAGGAAATCAATATATCACATAATATCCCTATATACTGACCAACTAACAAATAAGCTTAGGTAGGACACACTAGCGAAGGATTTACTCGTCTCTCCCCTCCTAGTTCTATTCCCCGATCTCCGCCAGAGATCATATCCCTAAGCTCGATACCAACCGTGGACGCCCCAAAATAGGTATACATCACCCATTCCGAGTTGTCAATACATGTGCATGTAAACAACTACAACTTTATTATTACAATAGTAAAACTGTGAGTTTAAATACAAATATTATCTTCTGCACAATATCTATACTCAAATAAATCCTCATCACATTTATTGATACATTATTTTACAAAAATGGTGAGGACTACTATACAACTCTCTCTAAAACCTTCATTCCATACCCCACTGCACTCGCTTATATTCTCGCCTCCCGAGAAAAATGGAACAAAAGGAAAAGGGTGAGCTCAACTAGCTCAAGAAAAGAATATTATGACTAAGATAATATACAACAAATTACCGTTAGTCTTCAACAGGAAAAAATCTAATAGAATACAATAGACAACAAATTTTAAATCAATATTCGCAATGGAAATAATAATTCATTAGAAGAGTTAAGTAGAGAATGCAAACTACTATCTTCTATGTATGAATTTAAAAGTTCATCGCCTATCTTTTATCCCCGTAACATCAATCAATATACATCCGAATCAAATATTCATCTTTGCACTACAGGTGCCAAAGATATTCATCACCGTCATGTTCATTTAAACACTGCTCATCTTTGCACTACGGCCAAAGATATTCTTCAGAAATCATTCATCTTTTTGACTACGTGCCAAAGATATTCAATAATATCATCATTTAAGACTGAGGATGATGAAAATATTTTTTTTTTTTAAAGAAACGAATCCAGGAAACAAAATGACAAGGATTAAGGATTAAGGATTCGTACTTTGTTTTATCCATGTTCAAAAATACCTCAAAAATAATCATAGTGGTGTAAAATTCAAGAATGATCAAAACATGGATACAATCAAAGCTAGTATCTAGAATAGATATTTTGGACGAAAAGAAGAAATTTTATTTTTCGATGAATAGTGACGATATCGTGAATAGTGGTCAGATATCGTGAATAGTGTCGATACGTGAATAGTAACTCGACACCAAAAGATAGAAATTCCACAAAAAACATCTTCACGCTTACATTAATAGTACTCGTGAATAAGAATCGTGAATAGTAACTCATGAATAAGTAACTCGTGAATAGTAACTCATGAATAGTAACCCAGATATGAAAAAAGTTCTAAATTTGATAAAAAGTTCCAACCAATATTTCAAAGATAATGATATTGAAGAAATAATATCATTTGAGAAGAAAATAACATCCCTTACCTCGAAAGATTAAGTACTTCTAATTTGGAATACCGTGTATAGTCTCAAGGAACTTGCACCGCCTAACAATACTCAAAGTATACTCAAAATACTCACAAGAATACGCCGATAATATAGAGAGAAAAACTTCAGCTTCGGTGTGATTTTCAATTCTAACCTAAGCACCCTATTTATAGGAAAATGCTTAGAAACCAAAAAGTAGAAAATTTATTAAAATATTAATATATATATATATATAAAATCTTCACGCACACCTTTGAATCTGAATTTCAGCAATTGAACACATGCCTCACACATGCAAAAAACGTTTTTGTAAAAAAATATTTAAAACTTCAAAATTAATTATTTTGGAGCTTCGAACTTCAATAATTCATAATAAATAGCCCTTTTATCAGAAAATTTGAATCTCATGAGTTTTTATAGGAAATTCAATTCTCTACAACTTTGCAGAAGAAAGTTTTTCCAAATTCCAAATGAAAATTGACCGAAAAATCCAAAACGGTCGATTTTACAGTGCTATAATCAAATTTCACCAATAAATGGGGTCCACCGACATGTTTAACATGTTTTTAACATTTATTGCAACAAAAATACTCTTCCTCCTCAGATACTCATATATCCCACATTCGTTGTAAAAATATCACCATTATTATATTATTAAAATATAATAATATATTTAAATGAATTATTTTATCGTAAAGAGATAAAATTTCAATTTTCAACAATTGTCACATTAAAATTTTTCTCCATCTATATCCACATAAAATCAATATTTTCCTCATCATATGAATCAATAATTAATTATTCACAAATAATATTACGAGAATCACAATATTGACAACCGTGCGCCTTGTGAAAGATGGGGCTTTTAATAAGAATTTCTTCTTCTTGCGCCAATTGCAATTAGGTGACCAAACCTCTCCTTAGATGTAACTTTCTAGACATTGCCAATAATGTTATCTAATAATATTATTCGATAATATGAATTATTGCTTCGATAATGAAAAATACGTGTAATGACAATTATCAAAACAACAAAGAATATAAAATATCAACGCAGAATTATTAACTCAATAAAATAAAATACTCGAATAAGAATTATCGTAACCATTATTGAGTAGTGCCTTCAATAATTGGTGCAATACTGCAGCTACTCGCGGCAACAACGCCAGACATCGTGTTTTAACCACCGGGTATTCCAATAGTGTTAATTCAGAATAACTACGCCAATTATTTTTAAACAACTTATATTTGTCGCTTTCTTCATCCAATCGCTTTCACATGGGGCCCACATTATGGTCATTGTCCGCATTTAATATTCCACGACAAGCATTTAATATTCCACGACCAAACGAATATTTCCCGACAACAATGAATATTTTATAACCACTTGCTTATTTTGAAATATTTGCGTATTTAACCCCTAACTATCCACATTAATCAAATCAACCCTTACTATTTCAAAATAATAAATAGAGAAAATTAAATTTCATTAATAATAAGTTGGGGTCTTACAAGAAAGATAATTCAAGGTTGGAGGAATTGTTGTCCAAGTTCGTAACAGCAAATGAGGAGAAGATGAGTAATCAAGCGAGGTCAATTCAAAATCTTACGGATCAGATAGAGCAAATGACCAAAGTCGTAAGAAACCTTCCTCCAAGCACTTGGCTTTATGACATGGATAACAAAATTGACGGAGAACCCGGACCAAATATGCGACTGGATGAGCCACAAGATATCGAAAGTGTGGAGACAATTGGGGATAATGAAATAGAGGTCGACGAAGATATATATGGGTCTCCACCAAAGATCAAAGAGTTAGTCAGATTTGCAAAGGCATTCCCACTTGGTAGTCATGTCGTCGGCGAAGCTCTTGATGACATAAGAGCGAGTACAAGTTTGAATCCATGGTGGGATGAGAAAGAGAAGATAAACGAAGAGCCCATTGTGTGTGACAAGCTTTCATGCCCCAAGGTGATCACATACACAATGGAGAAAACACCTAGCTATGTGACGTTCTTGATTGAGATCATACCAAATCAGAGCATGCTAGGTGACTTCAATGCAATGGCTATCACAAATGGGAACCTACCAAAAGCAACATTATTTCCAATGGATGGAGGGTTCCTCATTTACTGAAGAGGAATTGGATAGCATTGACCAGACAAAGTCAGGCTGAAAGACTATAATTCAAGCACTAACTGGGAGGTGACCCAGGAATTTTTATATTTTTATGCTTTACTCGTTTAGTTAGTAGATAGGAATTAAGTTGCTTATTAAGTTCTCTTACCAATCCAAGTGCTATTCTAATCCATGTTGTCTCTCTTCATTGCATGTATTGGAGATTCAATGGATAGGAAAATGATCGTTGCCGCCATCGCCGCCATCACCTCACGCTTAGTTGATTACAGGGAAGTTCTCTTCTACTTACCGATATATTCTTACAATGAGGACATTGTAATTGCTAAGTTTGGGGGAGTTTAGTTTAGTTCTTTATTGCATGTTTAGCTTCATGTTTATGTTATGTTATTTTGCATATGTGTTAAGTTAGGTTAGGTTCATTATGTTTGCATTCATGCAGTACAACTGCATAATTAGTTGCATAGTAGTATAGTTTGAATAGCATTATATGCAGTTTCTTGTTAAAAAAAATAAAATAAAAAATTCAAAAATCAAAAATTCAAAAATATTAGTTAGTTATTATGTTCATTTGCATGAATCCAGTTGTTAGATAGTTTACAGTTTGTTTTGGCCAATGATGAAATTGAGATTAAGTAGACAAATAAAGTATTCAATAATAGAACTGTGAGGTAGTTTTGAATCACGACTCGGATTTTGTGTGTGTTTGAAACTGGTATAAAAAGGTTAGCACGTTAATGACATCTGTGTTGACTGATTGGTTTAAATTGATACATAAATAGTTTTTAAAGGATAATGCTAGTATATATATGAGAATGACAAGAATAGGCAGTGAAGACAACAAATTAGGCAAGAACCTAAGTTTGGGGGAAAACGTAGGGTGTATAAGCTTCAAAAAAAAAGAAAATAGAAACGAGTTGAGTCTTGTGGTGGGTTGAGGAGAAATACTCCCCATAAACACAAGCGTGAGATGGAGCGTAAAACGCACTCACCAACCATCTATCTAAAAAAAGAAAAATAAAGAGAGGATGGAAAATAAGGGCAAAGAGCCACCGTCATTGAAAAAAGAGATCATGAATACCCTATTCGGACCCCTACTCTTGGTGATTGTTTGATTTGAGTTGGAACTTGTTTGTTGTTGAAATTTTTGCATTTATTATGTTTAGATCCTAATAAGAGATTGGTTATGTGTTGAATTTGAATTTAATTCAGTTGGCATGGATGTTAATCACACACACGATATTAGTGATGATATGTATAAGATTTGAGGAATTGATGAGAAATTATTGATGGTTTGTATGATGTGGTATTGTAGTGTGTGCTTAATTGTTCTGAGGCCGAAGGAATAAGTTTGATTCTGTGATGCTGCTGGATTCAATGTCGTTTATTTAGATACATTACATCTCATTGCATTGCATATCATGTAGTTGTTTTGTGCTCGAAGACTAGCACGGTTTAAGTTTGAGGGAGTTTGATAAGTGGATTTTATATCCACGAATCAATGTCCATTTCAAGCTTAATTCGTTGTTATTTTCTTATGTTAATGTTCGTTTTTACTTGTTTCATGTTTTTTTATGTGCAAGGTGGTTGTTGTGGCGAGTAGTGAAGAAAGGAGGTCATTTGGAGCATTTTTGAAAGCAAACGTGAAGCAAGCAACATCAGAAGTCAGTGGCCATGCCCGTCGGGGCGGGCCTAATTAAGCCTAACACCCCCGCCGGGGTGGGGGTCCCGAATTCTGGGCAGTCCTGGCCTTGTTCGAACTCCACTAGGACTTGGGAATTATACTTTGCATGGCACATGGATTCTAATATACATGGGATTTCGGCCAAGACTTCATGTTGAATATATATGGCTCAACAAACTCTGAATTAAGGGGTGATAAAAAGTAACCAAAGGAGATTAGATTAGACTATAGAGAGGATTCCATTAGATTAGATTAGATCAAAACACTATTTCTTATGAGTTTTGGAGAATGAAGCAACTTGGAGCCCATTGAATATTCAAAGTATGAGCAAAGAGAGAGCATCAAATCTACAGACAATAGATTCTATCTTCTCATCTTCTTCTATCTTTGTTTTTTATTGATTATTCAATTGTGGATTCTTAGTTTTAATTCAATAATCATGAACTAATTCTTTGTTTGAGATTACAATGGATCTTATTGTGTAGTTTATTTTAATATGCTTCGCCATCAATTATTGTGTTCTATTGTGAGGATTGTCTATTGTGATTTGGACTTAATTGCTTAATTACCTAGCTAACAATTACCGTGATAATCTATATGAACTCAAGAGATGAAGTATTGATTTAGATCTTATCATGATAGCATGTGTTTGTGATTTCTGCATAGATGGAATTCATGATTCGTGTTTAGGATAGAGATATGCATTTACGCCATATGTAATCTTATAGAGAACTTGTGCGTTAAATCCTTTTTAATTGTAATTCACATAGAGATATAGTGGATTAGTTAATTATGGTGTCTTGCTAAATTCTATGATCTGTGAGTATATATGGGTATTATGCATCGAGAGATGGTTTTATCTGCTTTAGTGCTCTTGATTAACAATTCATGATAGAGAATAATTAATGAGAAGTATGTTAACTTAAATGAAGCAATAAGTGAAGTTGTGATTTTAAATCTCCGTAATCTTAATTTAACTAGTGGTAATTAGAATTAGGTTACTTATAAATTGAAATTCATTCGTTTAAATAAGATTGAGTTGGTTACGGGTTAGTATTTGGTAATTTGTATTAATAATTTCTCGTGGGAACGATACTCTACTTTCACTTTATTACTTGTTGACAACGTATACTTACGTGTTGTGCGTAATTAGATTTCACCCAACAATACTTATGATGGATATTCAAGTAAGAGGTGGAGATTGTTGAGATATTTCACATGAATCCCACATTGGATAAATTCAAGAGTGTAGATGTAAGACCCCGAATTTTATGAAATAAAAGTATTCAATTTTCTTATAATTATTATTCTATTTAGTAAATGGTTATATTGATAAAAGGTTAAAGTTAAGGGTGATATGTGCAAATTTTACAAAGTAAGCAAGTTATCATAAAATATTCGTTTAGTTGGAGAATATTTGTTTTATCAGGAAATATCCGTACGACGTCACAATTTTTGGTGGACCCCACAGTGGAATAACTGTCGGATTTAGAAAGCGACAGAAATAATTTTTTTATAAAAATCACGGCGAAAGTTTTACTGCTAACTATTGAAATACCCGGTGATAAAAGTACAGTAATACGCATGGTTGCATAGTAGCAGCACGGTATTGTACAGTATCTTTGATTATTGATGTTTACGTGAGAAGTCAATAAGTTTTATTCAATTTTTGCAACAATAGTTGCTGCATAATATCTCACATTATTGATTCAATTATTGTCACAATATTTTATATTATTAACTCAATAATTGAGACGACAAAGTTATTCATATTATTATTTGCATTATTGACAATGTCTAGAAAGTTCTGTTGAGAAAAGGGGTTTGGTCACCTAATTGCGCGCCAATAAGGATAAATCCTTATCAGAAAGTCACCTTTTTCTTGGGAATGATCTGGTTGTTAATATTGCGAGTTATAATATTAATGATGAATAAATGTTGTTAAAATGTGTTTAGTAAAGCCAAGTGAATTGAGATAAATAGAGAGTTTTTTTTATGAAGTATTTGTTGTAAATTTGACTTATTATATGGACCACCACTTACCCATTTTTCAAAATCGTCGGTGTGTATATATATTATATTATATTATATTATATTATATTATAAGTTTTGTTTTTTTGTGTAAAATATAATATATTATATTTTATTATTTGCATAGTACTGCATAGTGTTACATAGTATTGCATAGTGTTTCATAGTGCTGCATAGTGCAGCATAGTGAAACTCATGTGAAAATTCAGAATTATGCCCGTGAACTTCGCCCTTGACTTTTTCTTACTGTGCATCCAAATAGTATTATGCCATTCTCCTATAAATAGGATGCTCAGTTTTATTGCGACTCTCTCTCTAAATCCTTGCTGAACAATTTTTTTTTACTTTCTTTCTTTAGGTCTTCAATTAAATTAGTTGGGCTGCTAAGCTTCCTGCAATAAGTTATTGAGTCTGGTACGCACTTTAAAATAATTTATTTCTAAGCTCTAAATTACTTCGTTCAAAAGTCCAATTTCTCCATTAAATTCCACACCTGAGAAACACCAAAAACACAACAATTGTAAAAATATATATTAGCAGGATATGATATAGCAATTTCATAGCACATCATCGGACCCAGGCCATAGATCGGTCCAAGCGAATTCTCACGTCCAAATCGCAGCATGTTTGAAATCTTCAGACTGGGTCAGACCGATCTAGACCTCGACCAGGATACTTTTAGATGAGGTTTTGATTCTAAATCAATTATTATTTCCTTATAGGACTCTAGGGTTTCATATCTAGTATAAATAAGCTTTGATGAATGTAATTCATATACAATTCAGAATTTATCAATATACTTGTGAGTTTATTCTCTACTTTTGATTCTTTGAAGAATTCCTAAGTTATTTCTTAATTTTCTTTGAGATTCAACTTTGACTTATCATACAACAATACAAAATTATGTGTGGTGTCTTCTATAGCTTCATTCGTCGATTGTACCAAGATTATCGCTTATATATAAGTGAGGGGTCAAGGTGTCATTGGTGTCCATTCAATGAATATTTCCTAACGCAAGCAATTGTTCCAAGATTACCGCTTACATATATATAAATAAGGGGTTAAGGTGTTATGAGAGATTTATCTTCATAGCTTGCTAGAAACAATCTGGGCGAGGACCATTTTACGCAAGCGTGTCGTGGAGTCTATCATCAAAACTAGCCCAACATAGGCAAAAGCTTTTGGAAGATATGATCAAGCTCAAAGGAGAGAACGAAGAGCTAAAGAAGACACTTAAGAATTGTGAAAATAAATTTCAGGACATACATGACCAAATAATGAACCTGGTTAAATGCGCCTCCCAAATAGAGAGAGAAATATATGACCTTCGGGCTTAAAGTAAGAAGATCACCGAAGCTAATAGGCGATAAATTATCGATGAATACAAAGCATCTCCAGAGCTGACCGAAACTGTTGTAAATCAGTTGACGAGGGATAACGGTTGGTTAAGGTTAAAATTAAAGCAGTCGACTTCGATCCCATGCTACTCGATTTTTTCGATGATGAAGAAAAGGAAGAACTTGAGACTGAAGAGGATCCCCCAACTGATTCTTAGTCTTTCATTGTGTTGTCATTATTATTTTTTGTTTCATTGTGCATTTAAAAAAACCATGTAATGTAATTTATTTATATAATGAATTAGTATCCTCTCTCAAAAATTCAATCCTTTATTGATATTGTCATGAAAACATCAATTTAATTGACAACTTATTCTTGTGTACAAAGAGAACTTAAGAAAGTAAAATTACATATAAAACATAACTTATTATTGATAATATTTCTAAAACTTTCACGCATTCTATGTATTTTTTATTTCAACCCCGTCCATAGTCCGAACCTGATATGTTCCCGGCTTTGGTACTCAGATGACTTCTTATATCCCCTCTGAATTGGGCATGAGTTTCCCTGTATTTTGAGGAGTAGAAACATCTGCCTCAAACCTTCACTTCTTAACCTTCTGATTGTAATGTTGAGCATTTCTTTGCTGGTAAACAGCCAATCTCAGCATCGTAGAATCCCAAACTTCATTCAACAAATTTAGATTTAACCGAAGACATTCATCATTAAATAAATCCTTGAACTAAATAACACGAAGATAGAGAGATCTGATTTCCATCGGAATAAAGGCATTAGTACCATATGTAAGACAAAAAGGAAAATCTCTCGTGGTGATCCGAGGTGTAGTTCGGTAAGACCATAAGACACTGTATAACTCTTCAGGCCATCGACCTTTAGCTTAATCCAATCTCTCCTTTTGATACCGTTCAATAAGGCCCGATTCGTCACCTTGAGCTAACCGTTGGACTAAGGTTAGGCCACCTAGATCGTACGATGTTGAATGTTAAAATTCCTTAGGAACTGATCAAACTTGGCTCTCACAAACTGACGCCCATTGTCTGACACCATAGCAACGGGAATACCAATTAAATTGAAACACTACTGACTCCTTAAAAACTGCATACAATCTTTCTTGGTGATCGTCCGAAGAGATTTGGCCTCCACTAACTTGGTCATGTAGTCGATCGCGATAATTACAAATGATAACTATCATTTTGCCTTTGAGAGGGGACCCAAGATATCAATTCCCCACACTACGAATGAGATTGAGGACAAAACTGACGACAACTCCTCTAAAGGTTGATGTGGAACAAGGCTAATGAGCTGGCACTTGACACATTTCCTCACATAATCCTTCGCATCCATTAACATGGTTAACCAATAGTATCCCTGTATTACCAACTTATAAGTCAATGCCTTGACTCCCATATGATTCTCACATATTCCCTCATGCACCTCCCAAAGAACATAAGTTGTCTCCGAAGGTACTAAATATTTCAATAAAGGAGAAGAATAAGTCTATCTGCAGATATCTTCGTCAATCAAACAAAAATATAAACTCTAATGCTTCACCTTCTTTGTCAGTATTTGATCCGAAGTCAACTTCTCTTCACCGAGGTAATCCAGATAGGGTGTAACTCCGACCTTTATATACCATGACCGCCTTCTTCTAAATGCTTGGGGCGTTCAAAACTTCCAAGTATACCGATCCGCCGAATGAGTTAACGTTTGTCGTGGTTAGTTTTGATAAGGCATCACACATATATTTGACCATTCGTGCCCCCCTAAGCCTCATATTCTCTTGTAATATGTTTAACGACTAATTGTGAGTCACTGAATATAAGTGAATATCGAACCTCCAAACTCTGTACAAACCGTAACTGTTACAACCCCAAAATAGGTCCATTCCATCCAACCCATTATGAGTCGCCAAATACATGGTACAGAAAAAAACTACAACTTTATTACAACAATTGTCGTGCAAAATACAACAACACATATGCTGTGAGTTTGGATACAAATATATACCAACTGTGACTCTCATCCCACCCTTAGATAGCACGTCACAATGACACCTTACATAAAGGTATAGTCAAAAACTGTTTTAGAAATTAGAATCTTTGGGAAGTGTTCAAGGAAACCTTCGTACATGGGAGGCCATGCGTCTAGGTTATGATAGATATCATATGGCCACGTAATTATCCTCGGTCAATCCAATAGACCCCAAAGAAAAAAACGAGAAGATTACTATCATATTCTTCCCAATGGTGAGTCTTCTCTTGACATATCATTATCTCCACTGTCTCTAATTGGGAATTATACTTCAACCAAACTCCAAGATTATATAGGTAGTGCTCGTATATATACTCAGCAAGTGGATGAGCACAACCCTGTCTTATGATGACACAAGGTTGTATGTCATTAGACATCTTGTATGATAGTGGAAAAACACCCTTCCAAGTTAAATTCACCTCACCCTCAACATCTATAGACCACCGTTCTATTCCCCTGTTATTCCCCGCTTGTCCCAGCTATATTTTTATTACCTGAAAGGAATTGTGAAGGAAAAGGGTGAGCACAACTAGCTTAGTAAAGAATATTATGACTAAAGATAAATAAATTATCAATAGTCTTCATTAGTAATAAATCAGAGATTTAGAACATATGGTAGATGATAAAACTTTTCAACCATAGTTGCAGCGGAATGAGCAATCCATTAGAAGAGTAAAATAGACCATAAAGTCTATTATCTTCTCCATGTTAAAAATCCACCAACAATGTTTTATCCCTGTAACATCAATCAACAGTTCTGGTCCACAATCATATGAATAACTCATAATCATAATTGTGATTCTAAATTTCTCTTAGCATCCGTGATTTTAAGATAATTTTCATCACCACCGTCTTTACCAAACATCAAAGATCATGGTTATACAAAATCACGCTCATGTTCATAATCATACTAATAAATTCATCTTTTTTACTACGGGCCAAAGATATTCATCAACAGCCATCTTTTTGCACTCTTGGCCAAAGATATTCAACAACATGTCATCTTTGCACTACACGGTGCCAAGATATTCATCAACAAGTCATCTTTGCACTACAGCCAAAGATATTCATCAATGTCATCTTTGCACTACAGCCAAAGATATTCATCAACAAGTCATATTTGCACTATGCACTCAAAGATATTCAATAACAGTCATCTTTGCATTACGAGCCAAAGATATTCATCGAAAATCATTCATCTTTGCACTACGGGCCAAAGATATTCAGCTTATATCATCATTTAGGACCGAGGATGATGCAAAATATTTTAAAAGAAAAACGAATCCAATTGAAACAAAAAGAACAAATATTAAGGATTCGTACTTTAAACAACCCAAGTTCAAAAATACTTTATAAATAACCAGGTGGAGTAAAATTCAAGAATGAAGACCAAAACATAGATCCAATCAAAGATAGGAATCATAATGCATAATCTTGGACACGGAGAGAAGAAAACTTAATTTTTCTCACGTGAATAATGTCGTATTTGTGAATAGTCCAGAGTATATGTGAATAAGAACTCTCGACACCAAAAGATAGAAATTTCACAAAAACATCATCATGCTTATAATGAATAGTACTCGTGAATAAGTAACTCGTGAATAGTAACTCATGAATAATAACTCATGAATGGTAACTCGTGAATAGTAACTCGTGAATAGTAACCCCGACATGAAAAAGTTCTAAATTTGATGAAAAGTTCAAACTAATATTTTGGCATAATGATATTGAAGAAATAATATCATTTATGAAGAAAATAATCTCCCTTACCTCAGAAAGAATAGTACTTACATTGGAATCTTTGAATATAGTCTTTGAAAGAACTTGCACCGTATAGCAATACTCAAAGTACTAAAATACTCACAAAATACACTCGATATTATAGAGAGAGAAAGAGAGAGAAATCTTTAGTTTCTGGTGTGATTTTCAATTCTAACATAAGCACCCTATTTATAGGAAAATACTTAGAACACCAAAGCAGAAAATTTAATAAAATATTATTATAATTAAATTATAATCCTATACACACCACACCAGACCAAACTCATCAGCCATTCACCCAAAACAATAACAAAAACATTTTTCATAATTAAAATATTTTAAACTTCCAAAAATCAATTATTTCAGAACTTCGGAACTTCAATAATTCATAATAAATAGCCCTTTTGTCAGAAAATTTGAATCTCACAATTTTTTAAAGGAAATTTCATTATCTACAACTTTGCAGAAGAAAGTTTTTCCAAATTCCAAACAAAAATTGACCGAAATTCACAAACGGACGATTTTACAAGCTATAATCAAATTTCAGTCAAGAAATAGGGTCCACCGACACACAAAATATGTGTTAATCATTTAATGCAACAAAAATACTCTTTCTCCTCATATACTCATATATCCTACATTCATTGTAAAAATATCATCATTATTATATTATAATAATATAATAAAATATTATTTTATCAGAAAAGATAAAATATCGATTTTCAACAATTGTCACTTTAAAAATTTTCTCCATCTATATCCACATAAAATGAATATTTTCCTCATTATATAAATTAATAATTAATTATTCACAAATAATATTACAGAATTACAATAATGACAACCAAACAGTTCCTAGGAAAGAGGGGGATTTCCAATAAGAATTTTTCCTTACTGGCGTGCAATTAGGTGACCAAACCTCTCCTTGACAGAACTTTCTAGACATTGTCAATAATGCTATCTAATAATATTATTCAAATAATATGAATTATTGAATTGATAATGGGAAATACTATGCAGCGACAATTATTAAAACAACAGTAATATAAAATATCAGCGCATCAATTATTAAATCAAAAATAAAATATTGAACAGTAATTACTGTAACAATTATTGAGTAGTGCCTTCTTACGTAAGAATCAATAATTCAAAAATACTATGTAATACCGTGTGCTACTATGCAACAACGCGTATTACTGTATTTTAACCACCGAGTATTCCAATAGCATTAACGGTAACAACTACACCGTTATTTGTAAACAACTTATACTTGTCGTTTTCTTTATCCAATCGCTTTCCGTTATGGGGCCCACAAAAGGCTGCGCCGTCGTACGAATATTCCTCGGCAGAAAGAATATTTCACGACCAAACGAATATTCCTCGATAGAAATGAGTATTTTATAACCACTTGCATATTTTGAAAAAAAATTCATATATCACCCTTAACTTTAACTCTTATCAATTTAACCATTTACTGAAAAGTAATTATAAAAAAAATTGAATACTTTTATTTCATAAAATTCGGGGTCTTACAGTAACCCCACTAGGATTGCCTCAGATTCGTCCTCGTTATTAGTTGTCTTGAACAGGAAGCGTATTGCTTGTTGGACCTTGAACCTCAATGTCTCTATATTTTTATAAATTAAATCTTTTGGTTACCGAATTAAGCATTTCTTACCGGAAAAAGTCATGTAGCTCAAAATAAAGGGCAATTAAGTCTTTTAAGGGTCTATATCGTTTATACTTGCTTCAATTTTTCTTTATTTTTCTTCTTCATCACATACTAACCACATGATTACTCTATACTTTTAAAGATATTTGATAGATTCCTGATATACATTGCGAAAGTGTTCATCCGAATTATTACTGCGACATATGTGTATACATGATATATGTAGGAATTAAGAAGGGTCTAACTTTAGTTTATTCTATTTTATCGCATTAACTCTCATGTTGGTCGTAATCCAACATCATTAAATATAAATATTTATCGAAGTGTATATTATTTTCCTATTTGATATCTTTTATCTGTAAGACCACAAATTTTATAAAATAAAAGTATTCAATTTTTCTTATAATTACTATTCAGTAAATGGTTAAATTGATAAAAGTTTAAAGTTAAGGGTGCTATATGTAAATATTTTAAATAAGTAAGTGGTTATAAAATACTCATTGTTGTCGGGGAATATTCGTTTGGTCGTGAAATATTCTTCCTGTCGGGGAATATTCGTATGACGGCGCAGCCTTTTGTGGGCCCCATAACGGAAAGCGATCGGATGAAGAAAACGACAAGTATGAGTTTTTATAAATAACGGCGTAATCGTTATCGTTAACACTGTTGTAATAACCGGTGGGTAAAGTAAAGTAATACGCGTTGTTGCACAGTAGCACACGGTATTGCACAGTATTTTTGAATTATTGATTCTTACGTAAGAAGGCACTACTCAATAATTGTTACAGTAATTACTGTTCAATATTTTATTTTATTGATTCAATAATTGCTACGTTGATATTTTATATTATTGTTGTTTCAATAATTGTCACTACACAGTATTTTCTATTATCAGATCAATAGTTCATATTATTTTAATAATATTAATAGATAACATTATTGGCAATGTCTAGAAAGTTCTATCTAAGGAGAGGTTTGGTCACCTAATCATGCTACCAAAGTAAGGAGAAATCCTTATTGGAAATTCCCTCTTTCTTGGGAACTATTCGTTTATGATTGTTGTGATTCTGTAATATTATTTGTGAATAATTAATTATTGATTTATATGATAGGAAAATATTCATTTTATGTGGATATAGATGGAGAAAATTTTTAATGTGACAATTGTTGAAAATTGATATTTTATCTTTTCTGATAAAATAATTTATTATTATATTATAATAATATAATAATGGTGATATTTTTACAATGAATGTGTGATATATGAGTAAATGAGGAGGAGGAGTATTTTGTTGCAATAAATACTAAAAACATGTTAAACATGTCTATGGACCCCATTTCTTGATCGAAATTTGATTATAGCCCAAAAAATCGTCTGTATGTGTGGATTTTGGTCAATTTCTGTTTGGAATTTGGAAAAACTTAAACTTGAAAAGTTGTAGAGAATTGAATTTTGTGACGCCCCCAAAATTAAGTATACATCACCCATCTTGAGTCGCCAGATACATGGTACAGAATTCAAATACAACTTAATAATACAACCGTATGGTATGCAATACGACAAAAACATAAAGCTGTGAGTTTGAATACAAATATTGTCTACTAGAGATTATACAAACTCAAAAGGAGTCCTCATTACAATTATTATCACACTATTTCACGAGAATAGTGAGGACTACTAATGCACCATCTAGGACCATCACTCTGTTTCCCGATGTAGTCCCCAATTCGTTCTCATTTCACGAGAGAAACGGTGAAAGAAAGGTGAGCTCAACTAACCCAAAGAAGAAATATTATGACTAAGATAATTCGAATAATTTATCGTTAGCCTTGATAGTGTTAAACCGATAAAATATAATAACTATCAAGTTTAAGCTGCGCAATGAACAAGCAATCCATTAGAAGAGTCAAGTAGGGAATAAAATCTACTATCTTCTATGATTTAAAAGATTTTTCATCACTTTTATCATTTGGGACTCAAAGATAATAAATAATCCACATCATCGAATCACCCCCACTTTACTGACGAAAGATATTCTTTAGTATCACGACCACGAATTATCCATGCACTACGGCTTAAGATAATCATGTTTTCATCAACGGTCCTGATCATGCCATAAAATAATTTATCTTTGCACTACGACCAAAGAGAATCCATAGCCATAATCATACCAAAAACTGTCTATCAATGCACTACGGGCCAATGAGGGCTTTTATCACATCATTTGTAACATTACGGTTATGATTATACCGAATAATCCCTGGTCATAATCATACCAAGTCCATCTATGCACTACAGGCCACATATGACTTTCAACATAATATAAACATGAGGATGATGACAATGATATAAGAATTCAATAAAACAAGTTCAAGAATTAATTTATCCAGAACCGATAACGTTCAAATTGTCAACATGATCTTTGCTTTGTAGAGTAAAATTCAAGAATGCTCGGAAGAATATTTCTATAAAAGATCTTTGGATGAAGCGCAAATATCAAAGATATTCCACTAATTTCATGGGTGTAGAAGTCAAAGTTTTAACCAACCGAGTATAATAAAGAATGGAATAACAAAAGAAATCACCATACGCCGATAGGCCGCACGAGCGAGTTATTCTAACATAATAATAAAGGATGGAACCAGTCCAACGTAAGCGCATACAGAACGGTGATATTCCGGCGGAATAATAAATAATGGAACCAGTCCGGAAGCGTAAATGCACGTATATGATATTCCGGCTGAATAATAATAAAGAAAGGAATATTAGAAGAATGTCACCATGTATAGGGTAGCAGCGATATCTGAGTTATTCAACGTAATAATAAATAATGGAATAATGTAATTTCTCTTCATGAGTACAACAAATAACATCCCTTACCATAAAAAGCCAATATAAGAGTAGGGAAGTAGCGAATACTTTTCTATAGGTTCTCTTATAATTCTCTCTCTAGAGTTTCAATGAATTAAGTAAGAAATAATGAAGGAATGAGCTTATTTATAGTAAAATAGAATGAATAATAACTAATTCATGAAACGGTCCAGATTGATTTACTATTAAACGAACGGTCCATATTGGTTTACTATTAAAACTTAAAACAACGGTCCATACTGATTTACTATTAAAACTTTAAACCAACGATCCATATTAATTTACAATTATAACTCCACCAGCGGTCCATATTGACTTACTATTATATCTTCAACCAACGGTCTGAAAAATTAGCACATCTCCTCATGGAATAATATTGTACCCAAATACCCGAATGCACAATACTAGAGTGAATAGTAACCGGGTGAATAGTAACTCGTGAATAGTAACTTGTGAATAGTAACTCATGAATAGTAACTTATGAATAGTAACTCGTGAATAGTAACTCATGAATAGTACTCCGACACGAAAAGTGTCCCAAATACCCGATTGAATAATATATCATATTATGCACGATGATGATCTTTGTAACAATAATTGAATCAATAATATGAGAGATATGATGCGAAGAATTCATCAGAGCAATAATTGAGTATAATGAGTGACTTCTCACGTAAGCATCAATAATCAATATCGTGTGCTATCTTTGTGCAACTCTGGCAGACATTCTTTACTTTTTTACTACTGGGGTAGTTCAACAGTTTTAACGGTAACACCTCCGCCAAGTTATTTTCATAAAGTATATTTGTCGTTTTCTCAATCCGGCAAATAATTCCGATTCTGAGGTCCATCAATGATTGTCTGTCGTAATTTGGATATTCCCCGACAAAAAAGAATATTCCCCGTATTATATAACCACTTGCTTACTTTGCAAAATTTATAAATATTACCAACAACTATAACATTACATCAAATCAACACCATAATATTAAAAAAAATTATTTCGAGAAAATTAAATCTTTATTCATAAAATCTGGGGTCTCACAAATTTCCTATAGAAAGACATAAGATTCGAATTTTTCTGATAAAAGGGCTATTTATTATGAATTATTGAAGTTCCGAAATAATTGATTTTTGAAGTTTTAAATATTTTTTTAAAGAAAAACATTTTTTTTCATTTTGGTGGGGGTGGTAAATGTGCTGGAATCAGATTTCTAATGGTGCGTATGATTTTTATATAAATATATTATTTTATTAAATTTTCTACTGTGGTGTTCTAAGCATTTTTCTATAAAAAGGGTGCTTAGGTTAGAATTGAAAATCACACCAAAAACTGAAGTTTCCTCTCTCTATAATATCGATCATATTTTTGTGAGTATTTAGATATCTTGAGTGTTGCTATACGGTGCAAGTTTCTTTCAGCTTTATATCCAGTATTCCAGTCAGAAGTATTGTCTTTTTGAGGTAAGGGATGGTAAGGGATTTTAAGGGATTGTAAGGGATGTTTTTTTCGTTATGATGTTATTCTTTCAATATCATTATACCGAAATATTGGTATGGATTTTATTATGGAAGTTCTACCTTTTTATGTCAGGGTTACTATTCACGTATACGACATTATTCACGATATCTGGCCTTATTCACGATATCTGCACTATTTACGTATATGACATTATTTATGTATACTAAGATCTATGTATGCGAATATGGAGTACTATTCACGAGTTACTATTCATGAGTTACTATTCATGAGTTACTATTCACGGGTTACTATTCACGACAAAAATTGGTTTCTTTTTCTGACCAAATTATCATTAATTTATGAATCTTACTCTTGAAATTAAATCCATGTTTTGATTATATTGTTTTCATTATCATATATAACATTTTTATAATTCTGGTGATGAAATTTCTCTTTGACTTGAGTGTAAAGATGGGTAGATTATTGGTGTGATCGTGACTATGGATTATCTTTGGCCAGTAGTGCAAAGATGATCTGTTATTGAATATCTTTGGCCCGTAGTGCAAAGATGAACCGTTGTTGAATATCTTTGGCTCGTAGTGAAAAGATGAACTGTTGTTGAATATCTTTGGCCTCAGAGTGCAAAAGATGAATCTGTTGATGAATATCTTTGGCCCGTGGTCAAAAGATGAATTTATTAGTATGATTATGAACAGGAACTGTGATTTGGTATAACCATGATCTTTGATGTTTCAGGTAAAGACAGGTGATGTAAATTATCTTCGTCCTGGATGCGAAGAGGAATTTAGAATCACAATTATGAGTTATTCATATGATTGTGGACCAGAACTGTTGATTGATGTTACAGGGATAAAACATTGTTGGTGGATTTTTAACATGGAAAAGATAATAGACTTTATGGTCTATTTGACTCTTCTAATGGATTGCTCGTTCCGCTGCAACTATGGTTGAAAAGTTTTATCATCTACCATATGTTCTAAATCTCTGATTTATTATCGATGAAACTTATTGATAATTTAATTATCTTTAGTCATGATATTCTTTACTGAGCTAGTTGTGCTCACCCTTTTGCTTCACAATTTCTTTCGTGTAATAAGACATGGTGGGTCGGCCGGGGGTAACAGGGAATAGAACGGTGGTCTCTAGCTACCGAAGTTCTCTTTAAACAAAGATAGAAAAGTGTGTTGTATTTTATACATCATTTAGTAGTTATATTTGGTGAATCAAATAGGGTGAGGCGAACCCAATGTTGGAAGGGTGTTTTGCCACTATCATACAAGATGTCTAATGACATACAATCTCGTGTTATCATAAGACAGGGTTGTGCGCATCCACTTGCTGAGTATATCTACGAGCACTACCTATATAATCTTGGTGTTGGGTTGAAGTATAATTCTCAATTAGAGACAGTGGAGATAATAATATGTCAAGAGAAGACTCATCGTTGGAAAGAATATGATAGCAATCTTCTCGTTTTTCTTTGGGGTCTATTGGGTCAACCAAGGATAATTCTGTGGACATATGATATCTATAATAACCTAGACGCATGACCTCCTATGTGTTAGGTTTGTAATATTCATGAACGCAATCAAATTGCAAAAATAAGCGGAAATGTGGAAAATCAGAGTTTAAAAATTTTTCAAACCATATACCCGGATCACCCTTTATGCATAATTATTAATTAAACGAAAAAGATGAATAAGAAACATACCCTTGAAGATCCGAGCTTCCTCAGGTACAAGTTCACCTCAAGTACAAGTTCACCTCCAATCCTTTTCGCGTTCAACTTGAATCCACCGGGTTTGGTTCCTTCCTTTGATCAACGTTAGCCACCCAAGTGTTTGGCCTCTAAAGGTGATCCACCAAGGAAGAAGAAGAATTCAAGAAGATGGGTGGTTGGCTAAACCCTAGTTTTTCTATCTCTATAGAAAAGAGGCGTCTTTCTCAAACCATTGGAATTATATCAGATTAGTCTTGATATCCGATATAAGACTCTCTTATAAAGATATCAAGTAACCCTATTAAAAATAAGATATTATTTAATTAAACCCTTTTTTAATTAAAGGGGCTCCTAATCTTATTAGGGATAATTAATTAAACTCCTTTAACTAATTTTCCTTCCTAATCCAATTAGGAATAAATGAAATACTTATATTAAATTAATTCCTAAACTCTTTTAGAAATTAAAATAATAATAATAATTGTAATAATATTAATAAGACTCTCTTATTAATTTATATTTAATATTTCTAAAATATTAAATAATAAATATTAAGCTATTTAATTTATTCTATCACCATAGATTAAATTAAATATACATAACATATTATTACGATTATGCCATTAACTTCTTAAATAATTATTCTTCCTTTTTGGGTGTGACCCTTTAGGTTCTCCATATTAAACCTAGGTTGTGAATAAATCAATTAGAACAATTCTAATCTTATTTAAATAAATAAATTAAACAATTAATTTATTTAAATAAATAATATTTATTCTACAATAGGGATAAGCCTCTCTAGCGATCAACGACTTTTTCGGATAATATAGATTTCAACATTAATCATAAAAGAACCTTTGAGTAAATAGTTAAAAATGTGATTCAATCCTTCCACCATACAATGTACCAATTAAATATAAGACATGGAATTACTTGTCGAGTCTTATTTTATTTAATTATATGTATTTCGATCCTTAAATGCATGAACTCCAATAATGCAAATTAGAAACTCCTTTCTAATTTCATTCCTTTTGCAACCAACGACTCTTGGGTTGTCATTTATCGAATCACATAGGACATTTCTCTTCTTTTATTAGAAGTGGTAGATTCTTTATTGATCATATATTATCTCCACGCATAACTTGTTATACCCAAGCATACCTTTTGATATACCCTAAGGGTCTTAAGGAATAAGTCAAAGTATAACTCATCATACACAAGATACTATGATGATCTCAAGTCCAAGATTACTTGTCTACTATCACTACAGAATTCCTATCGACAGTAGTAAAAACTCCATTAGGTATTCCTTAATGAGCCAATGCGTTTAGTGAACTTATTCTCTAATAAGCACTACATACTTTTGCTTTTAGTGTCTTCACACAAAATGATCACGAGATCAATCATCCTCATCCAATGAAAGCAAGTTAACGATGTATTTCAATCTATCCGGATTCACTAATCCCCAATTTAGTAATCCAATGATTGGGAACTATTTTAGTTTTAAGCTTTCTAAGAATTTAGATCTCATTAGAATGATCATCATCATTATTCTAAAAGCATTGCTTAAAACTATGAGTTTATCACATATTATAAAACATCATCATGTAGATAATTAAAAGCCTTTAATAAATTAATATTTTTTATTAATAAATGAATAAGATTGTTACAAAGTATATGCTTTATCATCAAACATGATTGGCTTGTGTGCATACTATTTTCACCATGTACGAAGGTTTCCTTGAGCACTTTCTAAAGGTTTTAATTTATAAAACAGTTTTTGACTGTACCTTTATGTAAGGTGCCATTATGACGTGCTATCCAAGGTTGGGATGAGAGTCACAGTTGGTATATATTTGTATCAAAACTCACAGCATATGTGTTGTTGTATTTGCACGACAATTGTTGTAATAAAGTTGTAGTTATTTTCTGTACTATGTATTTGACGACTCAAAATAGGTTGGATGGATTGGACCTATTTTGGGGGCGTTAAACTATCAATCCGGGAAATTAAGTTTTTTTAAGCAATAAAAGAATAACTTCTTGAATTAAATCTGAAGCCATAAAGAAAAATTTTACTGCCATAAATTTCCACTTCAAAACTGTGCTACACGCACAATTGATATGGTGATTGTAATCAACTTGTTTATCAAATTATAATTTACAACAATTTTAAACAATACAAGAAATTTAAAATAGTATGTGAAAAGCTAGTCCAATAGTACGTAGATTCTAACACCAATTACAACTTGAAGCTTAAGTTTACAAGATATATGCGTCTAGCAAAATCTAGAAGATGTATGGAATTAGAGCCTTGACATCTTTAGGAAAATCATCAAATTTAGAGAGGTACCATTTTTTGGTGGCATAACTCCTCCCCATCAAGACCAAAGCTGATCCCGTAGTGAAGGAGAATGCATATAATGTTTGAGAAATGCAAGCAACTCCTGTAAACCCTAGGATTTCAAAAAGATAGTGTGGACATACCACAAGATCAAACAGACCCCCTCGGGGAATTTTGTATTCTTTTTCGCCCCATTAACTTGGAGAGGAGGTAATGGTGGTAAAAATTACCACTAATTCCTACCAAGAACATTACAACTCCGGCGTATTTTAGATCCACCGTCGGCTCGGGAAATGTTCTGATTAGGTATTGAGCGTAGATCATGCTTATCGTGTAAAGGAAATAACTAAGGGAGATGAAAATTGTAACATCAAGGGGCACGGTGCCGCTGTATTTGTGAATGAATAACACCTATAAAAAAAATTCACCATTTAATTAATCTTGTGAATTACTTATATATGTAGATGAAGCAGCATATATATATATATATATATATATATATATATATATATATATATATATATATAAGGTAAGGATCAAGTATTATTCGTTCCGCTAAATAGCGTTCTTTTATCAAAGCAGCGTAGTTTTGGAGGAATGGCATGGCATTTTGTAAATACAATGCCACCGCGTATTTACAAAAATGCCACCGCTTCCTCCAAAACTACGTCGTTTTGATAAAAGAATGTTATTTAAGCGAATCTATTTAGAATAATCTTTCGATCCCGACAATATATGTATATATATGTATATTCATATATATATATATGTATGTGTGTGTGTGTGTTAGAATTTAAGAACGAATAATATTACAGTCACACAAATATTATATGAAAGACATAAAAATAAGAACACGCAAAATACTCAGGTTTACCAATTTGGCTAGTCATGCATGTCTAATGTATTCATTAGATACCTCACACACTCTACAATGATTCACACATCAAATAATATTTTTATAGTAACTAGAAAAACCCTTTCTGCTATAACATGAGCTCAAATACATGAGGCCCAATACATTAGTAAAACCCAAGATCAGGCTACTAATAAATCTCCAAGCCCAATTTCACTTTGAGCTTGGCATTTAGGGGCACTGTCCCCTTGCAATCTCGGGGCCAGCTCACTTACATGAGCTAGGCATCCGCTAAATTTCATGGGGGAGCGAGACCTCCGACGTAAAGTCATAGTGGCCATTCGTCAATTACATGAAAAATGCTGAAATAATCCTAACATATATATATATATATATATATTAATTTGCTAACCAATATATCTATTGTAAGCTAAACAAAAATACTATTAATTATCATATTTGTTGTATATAAAAACTAATTGAATGAATCATATAAATTTTTAGTATTTAGAATTTCGTAATATTTACATAAAAAAGCATAATGTATTTCTAGTTTTAGAGCCAAAGGTGTATATTGTGTGTAATATGTATTATCCTATGAATCTTAAAAGTTAGAATTTAAGCTCGGATGATAAAACTGAACTATTTTTAAGTCCGAGGATAAAATAAGAAAATAAGAGTATTCTAAATTTTTAGAGGATAAAGGATGAAATAGAAATTTTAATAAAAATTAGAGGACAAATTAAACTGTTATAAAATTGGGACAGAGCCTTAAGAAAGGTAACACCAAGCAGGTGTTCCTCTAAAGCTTTATAATAAGATATATATTATCTTATGAATCTTAAAAGATAGAATTTAAGCTCAGAGGATAAAAATGAAAAAAATATTGAAGTCAGAGGATAAATAAGTAAATAAATATATTTTAAATTTTTACCCAAAAGATATTTAATTCATCATTTGATGTTTATTTGCATATATTTTTGCTAAGAAACAATTATTGAATTTTTTTGTTTAAATATGTCCCAAACTACTTTGATATGCTTAAAAGATAGTTAAAAGATGGACTAATAAGACTATCCAACAATATCAATTGCCTATAATAATAATTCATAAAAATTAAATGTGTAAAAAGAGAAATTCTCAAAGTAATAAATTAAACTCAGTTATTAGACAAAAAAATAAGTAATAAAAATAGTTGCAGATAAGACCAATTGCAGACCACATAATGAGAGAGGTCACCTCAAAGAGCCTCTTGAAGAAATGGATGGCTAGAGCCAAAGAAACCAAAGTAAATCTGAGACCCTCGTCGGGAAAGAGGCCGAAAGAGGTAACTCCGGCGAGAAAAGCCGGCGTATAAGCTAAAAGCATTCCAGTTCTACCAGAAAGTTTGATCTGAGAAGTTGCAACATTTTTATCAAGGTTCCAAAATTTGGAATACGGAATGTTTTTCCCTTTTATTTCATTGAACCCGGAGTTGGCTAGGGATGCAACATTGATAACCGTCATGGCAGTTATGAACAAAGATGGCGGCGGCGGGTATATAAATCTCAGTAATATTGATAGCACCATTTTCTTTTTAATTAATTCTGCGTGTTTGATTGTAGTATGTATGTACGTAGTAGGGAGATTGGAGAGTGAAGGAAATATGCAAAAAGAGATAATATATATCAATCACACGTTATGCTTATGGCCTAGAAAATGCTTTTGGTTATTATTGGTGTACCATACGCCATGATTGGGAGATAGAGAGAGAAATATGTGAAGAGTTGTGATTTTTGTGGATTAATTATATAATTTTTATAATTAAAAAACGACCATTAGTAAAATTATAGTTGTTACAGTTGGTAAATGAAAGTTTATTTAATTTTTGGTTGGGTTTGAAATCTGAATTCTGATGGAATGAAATTTTCATGAATGTGATTGATGGATGAATGAGAAGGTGTGTCAGCCCTTTGTTTAGAAGTTTAATCTAGCTCAGATAGTAGAAAACAATTTTATTTATTAGTTTTTTTAGCGATAAAAGAATAACTTGTTGAATTAAATCTGAAGCCATAAAGGAAATTTTTACTGCTATAAATTTTCATTTCAAGACTGTGCTACACCACACAATTGATAATTTACAATATAAATGTAATCAACTTAATTATCAAATTATAATTTACAACAATTTTAAATAATACAAGAAATTTAATACATTATGTGAAAAGCTAGTCCAATAGTACGTAGATTCTAACACCAATTACAACTTGAAGCTTAAGTTTACAAGATATATGCGTCTAGCAAAATCTAGAAAATGTATGGAATTAGAGCCTTAACATCTTTAGGAAAATCATCAAATTTAGAGAGGTACCATTTTTTGGTGGCATAACTCCTCCCCATCAAGACCAAAGCTGATCCCATAGTGAAGGAGAATGCATATACCGTTTGAGAAATGCAAGCAACTCCTGTAAACCCTAGGATTTCAAAAAGATAGTGTGGACATACCACAAGATCAAACAGACCCCCTCGGGGAATTTTGTATTCTTTTTCGCCTTCTTTCCTTAACTTGGAGAGGAGGTAATGGTGATAAAAATTACCACTAATTCCTACCAAGAACATTGCAACTTCGACGTATTTTAGATCAATCCGCGGCTCGGGAAATGTTCCGGTTAGGTATTGAGCGTAGATCATGCTTACTGTGTAAAGGAAATAACTAAGGGAGATGAAAATTGTAACATCAAGGGGAATGGTGCCGCTGTATTTGTGAATGGATAACACCTATAGAAAAATTCACCATTTAATTAATCTTGTGAACTAGTTATATATGCAGATGAATCACCATATATATATAGGGAATCCATCCATGTGAATAGGTTTCTTATGGACATGACAAGATATAAGAACTCACTTTTTACTAGTTGATCAACTTATTGGAAGGTTTAGATTGAATGCTTGATAATTGCTTAAGTAAATTTACAAAGCTTTTACCGGCTTTTATTTTAATATATTGCATTGGATAGTTAACTGTTGTCATTTTAATAATTTTAAAATAATTTTTTAATATTAAAATACTCCAGTCGGCACAGCTTGTACCGGTCAGGTATTTTTTTTATATGCATTTCTCTTTTTTAAGGGATGACTTGGTACATTAAAATCACATTAAAATAATAAAAATTAATCCAATCGGTACAGCTTGTACCGGCCGGATAATTCTTTTAAAAATAGTCTAATATTATATATATGTACTACTGCATGCATATCTCTTGTCAACATTGATAATAATATTATAATATATATTGTAATAGTCAAGACATTATAATATTATTATAAAATATTTCATTACTAATATTAATACAATATATAATATTATAATTTGATATTATAAAATATTGTATTACTAATATTTTATAATATTATAACATTATTACAAAATATTAATACTTATAATACTTAATATAATATTATTACAAAATATTAGTAATACTTATAATATTATTAATACTTAATATTAGTAATACTTAAAATAATATTATTAATATTAGTAATACTTATAATATTATTACAAAATAATATTATTAATACTTAAATATTAGTAATATTATTTTGTAAGTATTATACTATTATTATTATAATATTATTAATATTATACTATTATAATATTAATAAAAAAAGCAAAATGATATAGTAAAAAAAAAAAAATTGGTATATGAACTTGTAATTCTTTTCAGTTGAGCAAGTGTGAAGGAGATGCATGTTTGGTTGCATTATTATTATTATTATAAAATATATGCTCCATTTTTAGTTGTATGTAATGTTTGACTGTCTTTAAATATTACTAATATTAATAATATTATTTTAAATAATAATATTATAAGTATTACTAATATTAAGTATTAATAATATTATTTTGTAATAATATTATAAGTATTAATACAATATTTTATAATAATATTATAATTTCTTGACTATTACAATATATATTATAATATTATTATCAATGTTGGCGGGAGATATGCATGCATGAGTACATATATATAATATTAGATCTGTTTTTCAAAAGAATTATCCTACTAGAGTAAGTTTGTCTTAAATTTGGATTATTTTTTATTATTTTAATGTGTTGAGTCATCCCATAAAAAGGAGAAATACATAAAAATAAAATAAAAATACCCGTGGATACAAAATTTGTCTTACACTTGGAGTATTTTAATATTAAAAATCGCTTTTAAAATTATTAAAATAACAACAAATGACCATCCAATGTAATATATTAGTAAAATAAAAGCTTTTAAAAACTTGTGCATTTGGCAATTATGATATTCAATCTAAGCCTTCCAATAAGTTGATCAACTACAAAAAGTGGGTTCTTATATATGTCATGTCAATAACTTCTTATTATGATGGATTCCCATATATATATATATATATATATATATATATATATATATATATATATATATATATATATATATGAGATTGCTAACCAATGTATCTATTGTAATTGTAAGCTAAACAAAAATATTGTTAATTATCATATTTGTTGTATAAAAAACTTAAATGAATCTTATAAATTTTTAGTATTTATAATTTCGTAATATTTACATAAAAAAGCATGTATATATATTGTGTGTACGTAATATGTATAATGAGAGAGGTTACCTCAAAGAGCCTCTTGAAGAAATGGATGGCTAGAGCCGAAGAAACCAAAGTAAATCTGAGACCCTCGTCGGGAAAGAAACCGAAAGAAATAACTCCGGCGAGAAAAGCCGGCGTATAAGCTAAAAGCATTCCAGTTCTACCAGAAAGTTTGATATGAGAAGTTGCGACATTTTTATTAAGGTTCCAAAATTTGGAATACCGAAGGTTTTGCCCTCTTATTTCGTTGAACCCGACGTTGGCTAGTGATGCAACATTGATAACTGACATGGCGGTTATGAACAAAGATGGCGGCGGCGGCGGGTATATAAATCTCAGTATAATTGGCAGCACCATTTTTTCCCCTAGTGTTTAATTAATTTTGTGTGTTTGATTGTAGTGTGTGTGTAGTAGGGAGATTGGAGAGTGAAGAAATGAAAAAGAGTTATTACCAATCACATGTTATATATGGAAATGGTCTAGAAAATGCCCTGTATTTTTTTAATTAATGAAAGGGTTTTCTTTTTCTTTTTCTTTCTTTCTTTTCCTTAAAAATAAATTTGTGTTTGATTTGATGTAAGACCCCAACTTTTATAAATAAAGATGAATTTTCTATAAATATTATTTTTGAATATTATGGAATAAATTTGATATAATGTTATAATTGTGGGTAATATTTATAAATTTTGCAAAGTAAGCAAAGTTGTTATAAAATATTCGTTTGGTGGGGAATATTCTTTTGTTTGTAATATTAATTTACGACAGCTCAATCATTAATTGGACCCTACAACGGAAGTATTATCGTAGTTAGAAAATGACAAAATTATCTTTCTATAAAAATAACTTGCGGATGTATTCTGAATTAAAAGCGTTGAACTACCCGGTAGTAAAAGAAATGAATGTCTGGCGTAGTTGTATAGTAGCACACGATATTGATTATTGATGCTTACGTGAGAAGTCACTCAGCTATGCTCAATTATTGCTACAATAATTGCTGCATCATATCTCTTATATTATTGATTCAATTATTGTCACAGTATCATTTGTATAATATGTTATAGTATTAAATCAATAATTGAGACGACAAGTTATAAATGATTAATAATTGTTGAAAGATTAAATATGTGTTGATTAAAAATAAAATGATTTGTGGTAATATTTATTCAATCCTTGATGTATATAAAGAGTCTACATTATGAGGCGTTTGTGGTAAGTTTGATTATTTTATGGGGGCCCATATGTCATCATCTAAGAGTCTCTTCGTCGATAGTAATTACCTTCACAATAGTAATTACCTTTGTGAATAGTAATTACCTTCGTCGATAGTAATTACCTTTACTAGATGTCAAACCACTTGCCGTTTCATATTACAGGCGTCGAACCACTTGTCATTTCACATTACAGGCGTCGAACAACTTGTCGTTTCACATTACAAGCATTAAACCACTTTTCTTTTCACATCACCAAATCGTCAAGCCACTCGCTTTTTTCATACCGGTCTTAAGCTAGAAATCTTCTATAAATAGAGGCCTAGTGCTTCATTATTTTTTTACTGAATTCATTCAAGCTATAGAGAGAGAGAGAGAGAGAGATAGAGAGAATAAGAGAGAAGAAGAAGAGTATTTTGTTACTACACTCATCTGCAAAGATTCAATCTCTACTAAAAGTAAGGGATATTATTTGTTGTACTTCGTAAGGGTGTTATTCTTTCTTATTCATGAAGAGAAGCTGTTGTTATTCCATTGCTTATTATTACATTGGAATAACTTTGTATACGTGGTTTACCCTATACTTGGTGACATTCTTCTATTATTACATTGGAACATCCATGCCAGCGTGTGTGTTTTACACCGGACACGTTACGCCTTTTTATTATTATTCTATTGGAACATCCCGTGCATGTGTTTTACACCGGCCCGGTTAAAATCTTTATTATTATTCGTTGGAACATCCATGCATGTGTTTTATGCCGGACTGGTTCCATTCTTTATTATTCTGTTGGAATATCCATGCATGCATGCGTTTCTGGGGACCGGTTCCGTTATTTATTATTACATTGGAATAACTCGCTGTGTTGATCTATCGCATGCATGGTGATTTCTTTTGTTATTCCATTATTTATTATACCCAATTGGTTAAAAACTTTGACTTCTATACTCCATGAAATTAGTGGAATATCCTTGATATTTAAGGCTTCATCCAAAGATATCCTTTCATGGAAATATTCTTCTCGTATTCTTGAATTTTAATCTACAAAGCGATGATCATGTTGACAGATTTGGATGTTATTGGTTCCTAGATAAATTAATTCTTGAACTTGTTTTATTGAATTCTTATATCATTGTCATCATCCTCATGTTTATATTATGTTGAAAGTCATCATGGCTTTAGTGGTGCATAGATGGACTTGGTATGATTATGACCGAGACTATTCGATGTAATCATGGCCGTAATGTTACAAATGATGTGGTAAAAATCCTTAGTGGCCTGTAGTGCATTAATGGGCGATTGTTGGCATGATCATGACCATTAATGAATACACAAATATTCTTGGCCGTAGTGTATGAATAATTGTGGTCACGATACTAAAGAATATCCTTAAATAGTAGTGCGAGGGGTGATTCGATGATGTGAAATATTTATTAAAGTGAGTCTCAAATATATAATGATGAAAAAACCTTTTAAATCATAAAAGATTGTAGATTTTATTTTCTACTTGACTCTTTTAATGGATTCTTTGGTTCCGTACAGTAGTTAAACTTGATGTTCATTATATTTTATCGGTTTAACATCTTTGTTGTGAGGCTAATGATAATTTATTACGCATTATCTTAGTCATAATATTTCTTCTTGAGCTAGTTGAGCTCACCCTTCTTCACCTCCTTTATTCTCTTGAAATGAGAATATAAATTTGGGACGAGTCGGGGAACGGAGTAATGGTCCAGAGGATAGCATTAGTAATCCTCACTATTTTGTAAAATAATGTGATAATAATTGTAATGAGGACTCCTTTTGAGTTTGTATAATATCTAGTAGACAATATTTGTATTCAAACTCACAGTTTATGTCGTATTGTACACGACAATTATATTAGTAAGTTGTATTTAAATTCTGTACCATGTATCTGACTACCCAAGATGGGTGATGTATACCTAATTTTGGGGGCGTCACATTTGAGCTCTTTTATACGGACATGAAAATTGGATATGAGTATTTTATAATTTTACTTATTTATATTTTAACCTCTAATATTAAAAAATAAAAATAAAAATATATAAAATTGTAAAACACTTATGTCTAATTTTTATAACAAATTATCATGTTCGTATACAATTTTCGTTTGATTTTTGTATGTTCGTAGTTGGGAGATTGGAGAGGGAAGGAAATATGAAAAAGAGATACTACAGACCAATCACGTGTTATGCTTATGGTTTAGAAAATTCCGTGCAGTATTCATTAATTAATTATGGCCTATAAAATGCTATTGGTTAATTATTGGTGTACTATACGCCTGTGGGCCCATGTGCAAAATTAGGGTTCACATGATCTAATTAAAATAAATGCACAATTAGGGTTCCATGACCTCGTTAAATGTGCAATTTAGGGTTCACCTAACCTAATGAAATGAAGATGGAAAAATCAAGAATAAATGTGCCAGACCGGGAGAAGCCTCCACGTGTCCCGAGGCGGAAGACTCGTGGAGGTGGCTCATTTTGGGAATTGATTGAGGGATTGGTTTGGTGGCTAGAAGGACAGAGTAATATGGGCATTACTTTAATGACTGAAGGGTATTTCTGGAATTTCATTGAGAACATGTGTCTAGCATGTGATGACTTAAGTCCAGGGAACTCTATAAATACCCCTTCCATTCTAGGAAGGAGGAGGACTCTTTTGGTAGCTTAAGGCTTGGATATTCCACCTAAAAGCACTAACAAGATTCGAACACTCTCTCAACTCGAAGAACTGAAGAAGGCTCTTGGAATCTCAATAACCCTAACACGGTTTTCGGATTCTAGGAGTTCTGCCACGCGTCGTTGGAGTAAGCGCCCACCTGTCATTCTCCCCTCTACAATCAATCAATCAATTCTGTATTCTTCGTGGATTTCTCTCCTCCTTAGCCAACACGAAACCCTAAACAAGCAAGACGGGATTTCCTTGCCCACATTTATTTGGCGACTCTGCTGGGGAGGTGTAGAATTCGTGAAGGGTATGCCCACAACTCGAAGTGGGAGAATTACAGGAAGAGCTGTTTCACCAACAAATAGCATTACGTCACCGGATCCAGTTCCAAGACAAGTAACTCAAGTTTTCCAAGGCGCAAACCTGGATTTTGACCAACCAATTATTGAAGACGCTTTGGAAGGGAGTTCGACATCACCACATATGGCTAATCAACAACAAACCAACGCAGGAAGGCAAAGCGTAGTATGCGGTGGAGACCAGGGCGAATGTTGTGCAAACCGGAGATGCTCAAGGCATTGAAGGAAGCACGAGAAGGGCGAGGATGATGATGGCCATGATCTTTGGAAATGCAAAGGAAGCAAGAGGAGATGGGGAATTTCCGCCAGCAGTTGATGCAGATTCCCACTTTTAAGGCCATGTTCCTAGGAAGTTCGCATAGGGACGTCTTTGCTTGGAATTACGACGAGATGCCCAGAATTGACAAAGATCTTGTGGAGCACAATCTAAATATAAGCCCGGGAATGAAGCCGATTGAAGCAAGCACCTCATGACTATGCACCAAGTCGAAACCCAAATAAAGGAAGAAATCAAAAGTTCTTTGGAAATAAGGTTCATCAATAGATTCAACATCCCACATGGCTTTCCAAAGATCGTGCTGGGTAAAAGAAAAATCAAATGGATGACTACAAATATGTGTCGATTTTAGAGACTTGAACAAGGCATGCCCGAAGGACATGTACCCATTACCCAACATAGACACTTTGGTAGATGCAACGGCTAATCATGAGATGATGTCATTCATGGACGGGTTTATGGGTTACAATCAGATAAAGATGTCTATAGAAGATGCAGAGTTGACAGCCTTACGTACCTCGTTTGGGAATTTCTACTATGTAGTAATGCCATTCGGATTGAAGAATGCGGGGGCAACTTATCAGAGGGCAATGCATGCTATATTTCATGACATGATTCATGATATAGTGGAAGACTATGTGGACGACGTAGTAGTGAAATCCAAGAAGGCGACAACTCATGTGGAGGACTTAAGGAAAGTGTTTGAGTGATGCCGAATGTACAAGTTGAGGATGAATCCGAAGAAGTGCGCCCTTGGAATGACGGCTGGAAAAAATTCTTGGGCTTCTTGGTGCACAATAGAGGTTTAAAAGTGGACCCAAGCAAGGCAAAAGCAGTTACAGAGATGCCCCCACCAAAGACGCAAAAGCAGTTGAAGAGCTTTCTAGGGAAGGTCTCGTACATGAGAAGATTCATGCCAGCATTAGCCGAAGTCACCGAACCTTTTGGCAAATTGCTAAAAGGAAAGGCACAATTGGACTGGGGACAAGACCAACAACAGGCATTCGAGAAGGTAAAAAGAATTTTGTCTTCAGCACAAACGATGGTAGTGCCACAAAGAGGAATGCCATTACAGTTGTACATCACATCTACCAAGAAGTCTATAGGAGGATTGATCACGCAAGAGGTGGATGGAGAAGAGAAACACATGTATTACATTACATTTGGATAATCGAGAGGACCGAAACCGGTATTCACAAGTGGAGAGGCATTGTTTAGCGTTGGTGTTCATTCTGCGAGAAAATGCGGCATTATTTTCTAGCGCATGCAGTAAAGATTACAACAAAAAGCGATTCGATCGGATACTTATTGACTAGGCATTGACATTAGTAGGAAGACTCGCCATTTGGATGATGATCCTTTCGAATCGACATCAAGTGTGTAACACCAAAAGCAATCCGATGTCGAGCCTTGGCGGACTGCTTAGCTCATTTCCAAATGGAGAATATGAACCCCCTTCTAAGGATCTCCCAGATAGAGAAGTAGAATCAATCGACTTGATGGATGAGGACTCAGAATGGTGGAGTTTGGCTTTTGATGGATCATCTACAGAAGGTAAAGGCGGAGCAGGAGTGGTGTTGACCACCAAAGAAGGAAATGAAATATCCTTATCATACAAATTGGACTTCCCTTGCACAAATAATGAAGCATAATACGAGGCGTTCATACTAGGATTGTTGGCGGCTCAAGAATTGGGAGCCAAATATCTTAAAGTAAAGGGAGATTCAAACCTTATAGTGCAGCAGATAAGAGGCCAATTCGGAGTGAAGGAACCTATCTTGGCGCCACATATAGAACTGTAGCACAAAAGGTGATGGAAGCTTTCAAGAAGGTGGTGATTGAATATGTACCAAGAGGACAAAATAAACAACCAGATGCACTAGCAACAGTAGCATCTCGAGTCTATGTCCAAGGGGAAGATTTGGATGTGAAGGTAATAAAGAGAACCCACCCAACCACGGTGCTAGACTTGTTCCCCAAAGACATGATAGACGATTGGAGATATGACATCTCCCATCAATTACAAACAAAGGAAGGAACAATACCAATCGTGGAGCTACAGAAGTACAACATCATCAAAGGTGTCTTGTATCATAAAGAAGCAGATGGTGTATTGACACGATGTTTGGGGAGGCAAGAAGCAAGTAAAGTCTTGCATCAGTGCATGAAGAGAATCTGCGGGGTTTTGCGAGACATAGAGTCACATATCATGGGTTCTGGCCGCCAGGGTATTATTGGCACGAAATGAAGAAGGAAACAGATGCCCTACAACGCCACTGTGTTTCATGCCAAGAATACCCTGGGGAGGATGAATGCGCTTTCATTGATGACATAGCAGATTGACGAATTCCTTATGTGGACTTCTTACAAAGCGGGACTCTTTCGACCGAAAAAAGGATGCAATTATAATAAAGAGGAAGTTGCAACGATTCTTCTTACAAAATGGAGAATTGTTCAGAAGAGGTTTCAATGGCAAGCCCCTACGGTGTCTAGAACTAGGCGAGGCCAAAGATTTGGTTTATCAAATGCACAAGGATGAACATTAAGGGGGAGCCAAGTTGTATAAACAACTTATCGATCATGGTTACTATTGGCCAAAGATGGAAGGAGAATGTATAGAATTTGTCAAAAAGTGCCACATTTGTCAAATACATGAAAACTTGATACATGTTCCCGCCGTGGATTTGCGCACCTTAGCAACACCATGGCCCTTTCATACATGGGGAATGGATCTTATAGGTCCTGTTCACCCTAATTCTAAGGGCAACATATGGATTTTAACTGCCACCGAGATGTACACAAAGTGGGTGGAAGTCGTACCCTTGAAGAAGGCCACGGGACCAGCAGTGGCAAATTTTATCAAGGAGCACATCATTTGCCGTTTCGGGATCCCGAAGATCATTTTGTCAGACAATGGAACCCCCTTCATCAATAGAGACATCAAAAGTCTAATGGAAAGATACAGGGTAAAACATTACAAATCATCACCCTACTACCCGAAAAGCAACGGACAAGCAGAAGCGACAAACAAAACTTTGATAAAAATCTTATCAAAAACCTTAGACCATCATCCGAAGAAATGGGCAGAACAATTACCAATAGCGTTATGGGTATATCAAACTTCAAAAAGAAAGCCTACAAGCGAAACTCCATACGCTTTGGTTTATGGTGAAGAAGCTATCTTACCCGCTGAAATAGAAATTCCTTCGGCTCGAATGAGACTTCGAAGCTTAGTCGAGGAAGAGAGCCGACCAGTCGCCCTGGAGGCCTTAGGCGACTTCCGAGACAAGGCTAAAGAAAAGCTTGAATGGTACCATGAAATACTGCGACGACAATACAATACCGCGGTGGTACCACGACAAATTCTGGTGGGAGACCTGGTGCTATAAACGGCAACTCAAGTTATGAGAGGGACCCCGACCACCAAATTTTACCCCAAATGGGAAGGCCCGTATAGAGTACGTGAGATCTCCGAAAGTGGGTATTGCAAGATATCTCGTGTGGGATCAGATGCTGTCTCAGGCCCATTAAACTTGAAATGTGTAAAGAAATATTACACATGAGAAGAGCATCGCAAAAGTTATACTTTCAACTTCAAAAGTAATCGAGGCACCTGAATCACAGCCCTCAGAAGTTACACTTTTAACTTCAAAAGTGATTGAGGTACCTGACTAACAGCTCTCGAAAGTTACACTTTCAACTTCAAAAGTGACTGAGGCACCTGAGTATAAGCCCTCAAACCTGAAAGTTACACTTTAACTTTAAAAGTGGAGAACGTTATGCTTTATTCGACAAAAGCAAGAAAGTTACACTTTATCTCTAAAAGTGGCAAACGTTATGCTTTCTTCGATAAAAGCAAGATTTACTATGTGAAACGTTATGCTTTTTGTTAAAAGCAATTTTTTATCAATAAATTGACAAACTTTCACTTATACTTGAATGTTTTATTTTTCTAAAAAAAAGTATAAATTCAAGTGTTGGTTTGTGAAAAATATATATATATTTTTGACAAAATTCATGTTTTCTTATAATACCTATTGTTGTCTTGGAATATTAATTTGAATAACTTGAGATTCAATGATAAATATTGAGTTTTAAGGAATCACTCAAATTAAAGGCAATCAACAAGGTTAAAGAAACCACGTTCTGATAAATGAAATATGTGTAAATGAGTTTACGAAGCGAAAATTGAAAAAAAAACTACTACTGATAAGTAATGATCTAAAGGCGAAGACATATCAAAATGAAGAGGAGGCCTGACTAAAGCTTCCAAGTCGACAACAGCGACATCTCGAATCTTAAGATTTATAGCTTTCGACTCCCCCAACTTTTGTTGAGTAGTCGACTCTAAGTCTCGTGACGACACTCTCTACCTCTGAAGTTTTTCCTCTAGATCCGTGCCACCGCCTCTAAATCTTGAGACTGAATCTTCAATTTGTTTGCGGCTTCATCAAGCTCAGAAAGTTGCACTGAAAAGGATTCATCTTCACACTTACGTACAGCAACCTCTGAACGTAGTGAAACAAGATTAAAACTCGACTTGAGAAGATCCAACATATCACGAAAAGGAGACATGTCAACACCTACGGCTTCAAGGTCATCTACATCATCGTTAAACTTCTTCAAGTCCTCAACTCGCAAGGAATATAAAGAAAAAAGTATGCAACCCAAGAACAAGGCTGCGCGAGAAATGAGTCAGGAAGAGGGTTTGGGTGGAAGTTGTCTTAATAATCACCGTAGGTCGAGAATCTGCGGGGAGCCAGAGCTAGGAGGCGCTCAGGACTTTCTGACTAGAAGGCGATATCTAGAAACCCCTCCAAAACAAGATCCCCACTTGGATTGAAGGAAGCTCGCAAGAGCTACTTTAGAAACCACCATAGAATCGAGACCGAGGATAGAGGAGCAGAAAAGATGTTATGCACGCTAAAAGATTCCTCGAAGCCTTGGTCACCTGGAGGATAACCAAGGTCACTATAGGGAGAGTGGAAAACATCAGGATGGAGAACAGCAAATAAAGCGAGTGCTTCAACGGGCAAAGGCAAATCTTTCATCCTCTCACTCTGAAAACAAGATGTCAAAGCACAATATATTATAAAGAAAAAGAGGAAAGGAAATTCAAGATAAATCATTTGTGTATTAAAAAAGGATACTCACAATATAGTCAATGGAAAAGGAGTCGGGAGATGCCACAAAAAGGGGAATGTCATTTAACCCACCCAAAGTACTATCAACAATGCCCTCCCGAGCAATCACCAACTCGGTAGAATCCTTTCGGAGAGGATGAACATCACCAATAGTTTCAGAATGATTCTCCCTCGGGGAAGTAAGAGTCTCATCAACATCTTCAGACTCATCATGAGGAGCAGGCATAGGAAGGTTTGAAGAAATTGATGTATCACCCACAGCAAGACTCGAGCTCACATCAGACAAAGTATCCTTAGCATCCAGACTAACACAATCGTCGCGAGGAGTAGATGACTCAATATCAACAAGGATAGGTTGGACGGGCTCATGACTAGTGGAAGCCGCCGCGGAAGCCTCATTTGTAGTACTATACATTAACCCAAGAAGAACATTATCATCATCATCTTCATCGACCACGGTAACCTAAAATAAAAAAATAAAGGAAATAATTACTCAATGATATGTGAAAGTAGTAATATAAAGGATGAAAGAAAAATAAGAATAGTACGACAAATTACCAAATTTCTACGGCGCTTCTTGATCGGATCCTCGGCTGCCGGGATACTAGGATCAACATTATCAAGGGGGCGTTTTGCTAATGGCTTTATGATAAGCCTGATAGGAGGATGACTGATTGGAACCACGACAGAAGCAATAGGAGGAGCTATCTTAGAATTAGTAGTAGTAGTTGCTCTCGTTTTAGAACGAGTAACTCTCATCTCCTCGGCATCAGAGGATCCCTGGGGAGGAGCTAGAGAGGACACCCGAAATGGAACCCGTGGTGGAAGACTCCTGGAAGTAGTGGGAACCTGCGATGGAATGATCTTCTGAGGGGGAGACGACTTAGGCATCAAAATGTCACGCTCGAACCGACCCTCTTGGTAGCTAAAGTCTTTGAGTGAACATTGGTCTTGGGAGAGTATAGCAGCCGGCCCCATTGAAGACGTTGGGGAATAGAGACTGGCAATGAACAAATCAAGGTATCATCCTCCCATCTTTTAAGATTGACTTGCCAGTAATTACGTTCTCCAGTAGTATATCGCCCGCTCCGGGAGTCATCTGGTATGACAAAAGGAAGGGATCTATAGGGATCACTTGATAGCCTCGGAAATGCCCATGTAAAAGAAGAGGATGAAGAGACGAAATTGAGAAGAGCATCCTCGTAATTCCCCGGCGGTGTGGTAGAAAGGAATTCTGATCATATCCTAATTATCTCATGACCATGTGAGGAGAATACAATCTGATTGCAAAACTATTATTCTCAAGGAAATAGGAAACTCAGAGATAGAAGGAAAATGAACCAAGACGATGCGAAAGCAACTCAAGCTATTTGTTGAGGTTAGAGAAGGTCTGAAATTTGTGCTTATAAAAGTGAGGTAGATGACCGCAACCCCACAAACAATGGTATATGGACGACGGTGAAGCATGAATAATCATCAAGAAATGTCGCAAATCCGTCTTTATCGGGACTAGAAGCGGTGATCGATCAGCGTAACATCGAGGAATGATGTTGCGTGGTGGGAGAGAATGAGACTTCTTCTTCTTCATAGAAAGATGCTCAAGATCGGAATAGCAGGAAGCGCTTCGAAAAGAAAGATCTGAAGGAAGGAGCATGGAATGAAGCAATTGACATCGTACCTGAGTAAATAAAAAAATATATATATTATAGAAAAGGTTAAAGGAAAAGAAGCGCGATTTGAAAGACAATTAAATATAAAATATGAAAGTGATTACCTCCCAACGGATTCTTTCATGGCAAGGTTGTTTAAATCTGGCGATGATATAAGGTCCCTAGGAAGAGAAGCGAGGGAATATCCGAGACCTCGGGATAACAACGCCGCCAAAATGGCCGAACATCTGAGCGAAGGACCGTCATGGGAGACCCAGGGGAAGATGAAGCAGGGCGACCACATAACCGGATAAGCCGCCAAAGGAAAGGGACAAGTTTCTTCACGGAAGGCGAAACGAGACTTGTCGTGAACAGAGCTGTTCCATTGGTTGGTCTTGTAATCACGAAAGAAATAGCGCACCCAGGATAACCAAGAATTCTTTTGTCGACTTGAGCTCTCGAAGTCCGGAAGGAGCGTATCGCCCTTGAAGCGGGAGGTGAAATGGGAAGATTACTTGAAGGCCTCCGTCAAGTAGGCCACATAGT
This sequence comes from Panax quinquefolius, assembly GCA_020205615.1. Lineage (NCBI taxonomy): Eukaryota > Viridiplantae > Streptophyta > Magnoliopsida > Apiales > Araliaceae > Panax > Panax quinquefolius. Next base: position 128,411,587 of record CM035167.1, read on the forward strand.
CGTCATCCCTAGTGGACATGCTAGAAGGACCACAGGAGTTTGAAGCAACAATAGGAAGGCTACAAGATGTAATTCAGGATAAATATACATATTTCGGAAACATGAGAATGAATGAAAGGAATAAAAGAAGAAGACTTACTGATAGAGGGCATAAACATCCTCTAGAGTAGGGGTGAATTCCCCCCAGGCAGTGACGAATGTGCAAGTAGAGGAACACCATCGTGAGATCAACACAGTAAGTGCGTTATGGTCCTAGTAAATCCGTAGGTCTCTACGCAGTTGAACACAGCGAAAGATACTCGCATTCTTGAGTATTTCCACATATTCAGCGTTGTCAAGGATCTCGTCGGTCCAATCCTGCCATCCTTGAATGCGACCAGATGAATTTGACAGGAAGCGAAGGGGACTGAATGGGTACTCTTGCTTCTCTATGCATAGGCGGGGAATGCAATCGGCATGAGGGAAGTCATCCCAACCTCCAGAAGCTGGGGCATACAGAAACAAGCCTTCTTTCTCTGGTGGAGGAAAAGTGGTACGATCATAGTCTCTAACTTTGTCCCAAAAGAGGTCAGAAGGACCAAAGAAGGGAGCTCTTCCCAAATCAGTGATGAATGGGGACTCCTTGGTAGTTCTTAGTTCTGCAGAGCATTCAGAAGAAAGGGCCTACAAGCAAGGGGAAGTTCATTATAACAATTGTAAAGAAAACAAAGAAAGGATGTAAAGTATATGAGCTTGAAGTACTCACCATGGCAAAATGGAGCGAACGTCCGAGAGTTAACCTTCAAAACACCTGAAAAGAAGAAGAAACAATGTCAGAAAGATTGAGGGAGTACATTTATGCAAGAAAAAATTCCCGAAAATTTTTGAAAAAACTTCGGATGGCCAAAATCCATCCTTAGGAGCCTTTTTTGGACTTATAACGGCATATGTCATAGCAAAGTGATGACTTTTGAAGGGCTCGTCGATACGATCGTTTTGATATATTATAGGCCCCAAAACTCCAAATGATGCTCCTAATAGTAGAGGCTCGAACTTCATTTTTTTTCGCCCAAAACATGGTTTTCTGCCTAGGGTTCGACCCCCTAGGGTTCGCCCCCTAGGGGTTTGGCCATCTGGAGTGGTTTCGCCGCATGCAAGCATATCAGTTTTTTCTCCTTTCGCGTTTTCGTCAAGAAAAAAGTTAAATCTTTATTTATTATCCAAGGGAAAAAACCAAGATGTACTCAAGGTATTGGGGCTCGGAAGACAAAAGAAAGTTTGGAGAGATTAAATAAATAAATAAATAAATAAATAAATGATAAGGTTCGGCCCCCCTAGGGTTCGGCGCCCTATAGCGTTCGGCTCCTATAGGGTTCGGCCACCACTTAGGGCAGGATGTCTCCTTCAAAAAAAAATAAAAAATTAAGGTTCGGCCCCCCTAGGGTTCGGCGCCCTATAGGGTTCAGCTCTTATAGGGTTCGGCCACCACCTAGGGGTTGGCTGTCTCCTTCAAAAAAAAAAGTGCTTAGGTTCAGCCCCCCTAGGGTTCGGCGCCCTATAGGGTTCGGCCACCACCTAAGGCGGGATGTCTCCTTCAAAAAAAAAAAAGTGCTTGGTTCGGCATTACATGGGTTCGGCCCTATAGGGCTCGGCCACTACCTAGGGGTTTGTTCCCACGCATACCTTTGAGGTCCCGTTGCTCTCTCTAATCCACGGCTTGGGACGAATGCTCCTTCATGCATGAAATTATAGCCTTTTTCCGAGGAATTCAAAAAAAAACCAAGATATGGTGATGGCGCTTCGGAAGATGGAAGAGAGTCTACAATTACTTGGTGTTAGATCTGCGTAGATGTTCTTGATGGTGAGGCGTGGGCTGCAATTGTGATGAATATCGTATGCTCAATTAAGTGGTTCCTAGTGATACATGTGGAAGAATTAAGCTTTGATGGCTATTAGTAGAAATAGCTCGTATGGCTTCAAGGGGTACCTCCTTATTGCAAATAAAAAGTGCACCCAAGTGATATGGTAACGAGACGCCCTACTACAATTCAGAAGCAAGACATGTAGCCACGGATTCTGAATATCGACTTCTTACCTCTCAAAAAAATAAGATAAGTAAAAAGTTTATTTTCTACGAAAGAATAAAAATTAAGTTTGATTTTATTCAAGAAGAGGTAATTTCGATAAATGGCTTATTTATATATATATATATATATATATATATATATACATATATATATATATATATATATCAAATAAAGATAGATTTTATTTTATTTCCAAAATAAAGATAGATTTGATTTTATTTCCAAAATAAAGATAGATTTGGTTTATTTCCCAAATAAAGAAAGATTTTATTTTGTTTCCAAAATAAAGAGAGATTTGATCATGAAAAATAAAACTAAGATTTTATTTTCAAAATAAAATTAAGATTTTATTTTATTTCCAAAATAAAATTATGATTTTATTTGGTTTGATGAAAAAGAAAGATTTTGTGTACCACCCAAAATAAATATTTCTTTTTATTTAAATGCTATTTGATTATTTTTCTTGTTTTCAATTTTCAGGAAAAATAAAGAAACAAATCCAAGGGTTTGTCTCCCTAAGAGTTCCATTTACTAAGACCATGGTCTTCAAGACCCGTAAAGTGAAGTCACGCAAAAAAGTTCAAAAGTTTGAAGTATTCTTGAACGATCGTCTATTTGAAAATGCGACTCTCGCGCAGAGGACAAATGTGGGCCCATGTGCAAAATTAGGGTTTACATGACCTAATTAAAGTAAATGGACAATTAGGGTTCCATGACCTCATTAAATGTGCAATTTAGGGTTCGCATAACCTAATGGAATGAAGATGGAAAAGTCAGAAATAAATGTGCCAGGCCGGGAGAAGCCTTCACATGTCTCGAGGCGGAAGACTCGTGGAGGCGGCTCATTTTGGGAATTGATTGAGGGATTGGTTTGGTGGCTAGAAGGACAGGGCAATATGGGCATTACTTTAATGACTGAATTGTATTTCTGGAATTTCATTGAGAACATGTGTCTAGCATGTGATGACTTAAGTCCAGGGAACTCTATAAATACCCCTTCTATTCTAGGAAGGATGAGGACTCTTTTGGTAGCTTAAGGCTTGGATATTCCACCTAAAAGCACTAACAAGATTCGAACACTCTCTCAACTCGAAGAACTGAAGAAGGCTCTTGGAATCTCAATAACCCTAACACGGTTTCCGGATTCTATGGGTTCTGTCAGCGTCGTTGGAGTAAACGCCCACCTGTCGTTCTCCCCTCTACAATCAATCAATCAATTCCGTATTCTTCGTGGATTTCTCTCCTCCTCAGCCAACACGAAACCCTAAACAAACAAGACGCGATTTCCTTGTCCACAACGAAAATTGAGTACTGGAGAATGAATCACATAAAAAGAAGAAGAGTGATTTTGGGCATCGTCAGACAAATTATTAGAGAGAAAGTAAATCATTTTGGACATTGTTTTTAAACTTTTGTTTCGATGTTCTTTCCCCCTCCCCCCCTCAAAATAAAGAAAATAATGTTTTTATAAATAAAAATATTCGCGATTATTTTTTACTTAAATAGGTCACACACTCATGTAACATATCTTATAAAAATATCAAATTTTAGTTATGAATATATGTCACGCCTCCAAATACGAGTACCTTTAAACTCCGGATATGGTGCTCCACGGTACTAAACATAATCATTCATATTCATGCATTCATACTAATAGTAAAATAATTACTAGCTATTACAGTCCTATTATTACATACCCAAGTTCTAAGACATTTAAATATTTAAAAAAAATAATTAACATAATAATTATTTATAATAAAACTTATCTATTACAATATATCAATTCTTTACAATATATCAATTCTTTCATATTTTTGGGTATTGATTTTGTTCGAGTCATAAAAACTTAGAATTACCTTAAGAAAAAAATGTCAATAAACACTCTTGTTGATAGTAAATACTAAATACATCAATAAATTTATCCATGTATTTGTCGTATTTTATAGACTACATTATGTCTATTCATAATAAAATTGACATATTTTTTTTCCATCGTAATGTATAATAAAAAATTAATATTTTCTTATAAAAAAATAATATTTCTTCTTAAATTTTTCAAGAGATCATGTTGAAATATTATTTTTTTAATATAAAAATATCAGTTACTTATACAATACTATTTGATTATTCATGCCACCATGGAAGACATAGCAGAATTAGCCCAATCTGTTGGACCAGACTAAATTTAATTGGGACGTATCATATTCAGGTTCAGCCCATTTTCTCATATTAAAACTTCCCAAAACGTCGCCGTTTCACTTAAATTTCGAATAACTCCTGATGGAGATGTAATCTGGCCGTCAATGTTCCAATGAACCGTTGCCTTTGAATATGAAACCCTACGCATGGCGCCTTTTCCAAAAGATGCTTATCTTCCCGCCAACCACACCCGTTAATTTCTGTATAAATCCTCCCCATACCCCTACCTTAAACCCCATCCCCCTGATCCATTTTATCACATTATTATTTACACATACAGATGGATTCTTCTTCTTCCCATCCTTTCACTGTCACCATGCAAGATTTCTGCCTATTTCACTCCATTGATCGGCTACTATTCTCAACCCTAATCCACACCCTGGGCCGCGATGTTTCCGAGTCAATGCACGTCGTGGCGTTCCTCATATGGCTTGAAAGAGTGAGTTATAGTCATAATGCGGTGAAGAAATTGTTGGATTGGCCTTTGCATTTGCTTGACCAACTTTGTAATGAAATCGTGGCGTGTTTAAAATATGTAGAGGGCGATAAGTTCTCTCATACGTGGTACAGTGATCTCTCTTTACTTCGAAAGTTGTGTACAAAGTATGTCAGCTTGTACCATTTTCGTGAGAAACGGGATTCGGTTATTGAGGGCGTTTCAAAAATTGTGGGAAATGTCTGTGTTAGGGTTTTTGAGGATATAATAGTGCAACATACTAATGATGAAGGAGAGGGAGGGAGTTTGGTTTATGGTAATCCTCGTTTTGAGCATTTAGGGTGGGGAGGAAATGTGGGATTTCAAAATTTTGTGCCTAGTAAATTTGAAGATATGATCAGGGAAAATTTGAACACTGACCTTAGTGAAAGTTTTGGTGAGATGAAGCTGGTAGATGGTTGTAAGGATGAGGAAGATGTGGAAACGGATGATAGGACTATCTTTTTGACATTCTCCAAAGGTTATTATATTGCTGAATGTGAAATTAGAGATTTTTTCACAAGGTATTTTTTTTAATATATATTTTTTATTTTTTAAAAAAGGTTGGATTTTTATTCTCATTCATAGTAGATGGTTGATAGCAACTCTATGTTCTACACACTACTCACGTAGGATTCCTGAATTTTGATCCCGACATAAGTGCCGTGGGTATTCCTTCGTATGTGTGATTGTTGTAGATCCACTGTGCTGGGAGTTTTGGATATCTTATTAATATGTGTGTTTGATTATTTTTATTATAGGATTTTTGGGGATTTTATTGAAGCCATCTACATGCAAGAAGTGTCACCGAATGAGCAACCATTATATGCGCGTATGGTTGCTCGTTCGTCTTCTATAATTCCTGCAATTGCTCCTGCAAATTCCAAAGCAAAGTATTCCATCAACGGGAAGCATATTTGGGCAAAGAAGTATGTCAAGAAGAATCGCCCAACAACTTCTTCACCGGAACCAAATTCTCCCGTGGAAACAACTTCACCGGAACCAAATTCTCCAGTGAAAAATTTAGAAAACTAGCCTTGTTATTGTCTAGGGTTGTTGAAGTATGCATGGCTTGACTTTATTTGGTATTGTTCAATTCCTATATATGGAACTATTTGGTTATCATTGTTGATCGATTATTACTTGTGAGAGAATATTGATGCTATTTGAATAATATATTTTCAGACATTTGGATAATTTGATCCTCCTCTTGCTCTATATTTCTTTATTTAGATTTTACGAATAAATTAGTCTATTATTATATCTGATTCTATCATTTAAAATATTTTTCGATAAACTCTTATATTATGTATACAACTGAACGTTTTTTCCTTTTTGGACTTTTGTGAAACATTTGAAATGTGCAGAAATTGGAGTATCCAAAACTCTTGTGCTTGAATTATGGATAAATATTTCACTCTTTTTTTCAAGGTAATGATTGACTAATATTATATGTAAGAAATATAGGGGAAAATGAATTTAGTTGCTCCATATAATTCACAAAGTCGAGTTTTGAAACATAACAAATGTATGATATTTTGACAGCCAGATATGTTTACGCATGAAGTGTGACACACGTAATCCTTGTCTTCTGAGTTTAAAATCAAATAAAAAATGATAAGATATTAATTATGTAGTTATATTTGTCCTGTAACAGTCCCATAATTAATCCTTTAATAATCACATAATTGTCCCGCACCTGTCACGTGACCAGGGTGGGTGGGATTTTGTTCCTTTACAATGTATAAGCTAATTAATTAACTAACACCTTATGATTTCTACTCGAATCAAATTACGTTCTCTTGTTCTTCACATAAAAACTATGAGATTATGCCATTAATTCAATAAAATTATGTACACTATTGAATTAATTAAATTAAGCCCAAAAGTAACAAAAGTAAAAGTACAAAAAGTGCTATTTCTAACATGATATTTGAACAATATGATAGGTCAAAACTATTTACTGTAGCTTTTTTTGAGAAAGATTAACAAATGAAGTATTGAATTTGGGGCTAGCTAGTTAGAAACTTCTTTATTAGGTCACATAATAAGATGAACATACTATTTGTTGTAACATATATATTTGCTTTGTTTGTTTTCTTCTAGCCAAAAAGTGTTATTTTAAATAATGAATTTGATTGAAGTCATTCACATGCAAAAGTGTTATTTTAGAGTTGTGCACAAGTATTAAAAAAATATAATATCAATTATCTATATTATTCTTATATTATTACTTGAGATAATATTAAGAAATATAATAGTCAAATGGACAAATATTATATAGTTCTAGATAAGCTTGTATGAGCATTAAATATTTCCCAACAAGATTTTCGAGTTTCTGTTGGGGTTTTTGAGTTTAGGTGCTGTAAAATTGTTTTGCTTGCACCCTTTTTAGGTTACATAATTTACAGAAATATTTGTGTTTATAGTTAGAGATCACAAAGAGAAAATAATTAGTGCATAAAGAATTCCTGGATTTTAATAGTATATGAAGTTTAAAAATGTGGCTTCAGTTAGGCCAATTTCAAAGTTTGAATCCGAGTCGAATATGTGCCAAAGGCTTGTTTTTGGATTATAATACTGATATCGAATCTGAGCAGAGTACTACTCGTTCATTTTAGGGTTCGAACCATCCTCTTTCATTTGATCCTTACTCGATTCTTGCTGGATGAACCTTACTCGTTTAGGGTTCGGTACTTGCTCGATCTCTGATAAAGAAGTGGAAAGGTTTAGTTCGAATTAATCTCTTGACTCGATCACCTCTCGACTCTAGAGACTTCTCAGTTCAGACTTCAATCGCCTCTCGACTCTCGAGACTTCTCAGTCTCACTTCACCGACTCTTCAATGGCCTCTTCGCCTCTTCGTTTAGTAATTCAATCTCAGAATCACTAAAGCCCTATTCCCAAAAACACGATTGATGAAGTTGAAGCCATAAAGGTCGAACTGAACATGCATGTAAGTCAGTTCTTACTTATATATATAATATATATTCTTCTTTTGATCACTTCTATAGTTTTGTTATACCAAAAATCCCCAATCAAAAAACACTAATTTTTAGCTTTCAAGTTTCAATTCGATCTTATTCAATGGAACACTTTGATGCTTCAGGTATGTTCAGTATAGATCTGCAATTTTTTGTTGATGGGTATGTGGTTTTGAAAGATTTTATTGATTTATGTAATGTTATGTCCATGTGCTTTGTTAACTATTTACACATCTGATTTATTGTTAACTATTCACTGATTATCTGATGTTGCTTTATATATATATATATATATATATATATATATATATATATATATATATATATATATATAGGATTCTTGCATCTGTAACATGATATATGAATACAACAAAAAAACATGATATATTGTGATGTGTCAATTTGTGGCATTCCAGACTTGGTCATCCGTTTTTTTCTCTTCTTACTAAGATTCCTAGTCTCCTAAGTAATAAGTAATGAACACATCTTTCTTGTGATGTGTCAACAGTCTAGAATACCATTTCCTGTTAGCACTACCTGTACTACTCAAAATCACAAGTGTAGTTTTCTGCAGTCTTTCTTTCAGTATGTTCATACTCATTTTCAATGTTCAATTATCACCTAAAGGTCTGATAATGGAACTGAGTTTATAAAAAGAGTTGTTGGTTAGTGGAACCAAAACAAGTTTGAAAAGCAATGGAATGAAATTAAATCAAATGAAATTTCCTTAAAAAGGGTACGAACACTTGGATGAAAAATGTACCTTATAACAAGGTCTCGAAATAGGAACAAATTTCAAGTCATTTGAACTTGTATAGCAAAAGTTACGCTAACCGTTAGGAGGCATGAAGAAACAAAATTCGAAAAGTTAGTGGACTGCTGACCCTAAAAGAAAAATTCGGGGATAGCTAGATTGTTCAGAAAATTCTGGGCTTTTGGTATGTTATAGTACATTGAATAAGTTTTCCATAGACTCCGAAACGGACAAATTCCGACTTCGGAGTAAAGAGTTACGACCATTCAAAGTAGTCGCGTCAAAACTGTCCAACCAATTCCGACCAGTCCCCTTTGCACGAAATTCTGGAATTCTGTGTTTAGAATTTGGAAATGGTCAAAGAATAAAAGTTGTAGCCCCGGAAGTTAGCTTCGCGTGGGCTCAAGAATCGCTCAAAAATGTTTTGAAACGAAAAAGTTATGACTATTTTAGCGAGAGAGGGTAAAACTGCAAAAAAGTTAAAAACTATTATGGAGGGGCATTTTCGAGGCCTGTTATGGGCTGGCTAAAAGACACAAAATGGGTAGCTTATGAAGACTGTAATGGGGAGGTTAAATATGCTTAAAATACTTTCTTATGCTATGTGTTATATATCTTGTGTAAGTTGTGTAAAAAATCTCAAATCATGGTTATGTGTTATGATGGAAATAGTAGTTCATTTAAGTTTGCTCTACACTTAAGTATAGTCTGTTTTCAAAACCAATTGCACACTATGATAGCTTGGTTAAGGGACAAAACCAAACAAAGTGACTGTTAATTAGGAGCTGTTTATTTTTAAGTTGTCATGCTACAAGTTTGATCTCATGTTATACATATGGTGTCTAAATGTGCTGAACTTTGAAGCTTAGGGATAATGTAAATATGCAACTTTTCTGGAGTTCAAACAGGGCAGTGATCTGGGCCTGTTAGCACAGGCCAGACCAGGCCACTGTTTGGTATGCTTGTATGATAGCTAAATGGCTTGGTTAGGGTCTATTTGTGGACTGCTAGTGATGGTCAAGGTATGACCTGTTTTAAAACCTCCAAATCAAGGAGTGATGAGGACATGGCATGCGTGGAGTCAAACAAGACTAAAGCGACGTGGGGATCAAGCAGAGTAGAGAGACAGTTATGCTCAAACAAAGCCTCAACGGATTGATCCAAGATGTTTGAAATTTGAAGATAACGTAGGAAGGATGAGGTAGCAAATTTGGGCCAATTTAATACTGTTTCAATTTTAATCTTCTTAACAAAATCAACATATTTTATGTGCAAAGAAGGTTATTTCATGTGGGCTAAAGGTTATTTGATTCACGTGGGCCATAATTTTTTTCAAAGTTATCAGACTTAATATTCAAGTGGGCAACATTAATATTCATGAAGCAGCGTGTGGGTCACGTTTTTATTACAAATCATCAAGCTGCTGGACCATATCAATTTTTAACAGTACACAGATTCTTAGCTTGCAAAGGATTATCAGTCTTAATCAATTTACACGGTGTCAGCATGATTCACGCGGCATTTACAAGGAGTCACGCGGCAAATAATTTGTTTCACACGGCAATTGCAGATTTTAGATTTTTATAATTCTATTTTAATTTGACTTATCATACAATAATTCATAGTTATGTGTGGCGTCTTCTATCGCATCAATCGTCGATTGTACCGAGATTACCGCTTCAATATAAGCGAGGGAGAATTAGCTGTCGTTGGTGTCGCCCATTCAACGCAGATTCCGAACACGAAAGAATCAGTCACCAAGAGATACTGCAAAGATAGACGAGGGTTAAGGCTGTTGCAAAGAATTCACCCAACAACCGCTAGAAAGCGATTCGGCGACAACCACCTCACGCAAGCGTCTTGTGGAGTCTATCATTTGGTATCGTAGCTAAGCCTTTCTAAAGAAGTTACTTATCTTTAATTTTCCAATCGAAATATATATTGCAAGAAAAAAAAGGAAAAGAAAAAAATCATATTTTATCAGTGTTAACCCAATTTGTAGCACACCATTAAATCATCAAATTCCAACCAAGAGTTCATACTGGTTCCATCATCATCAATTACAAACGAGCTACAATTTACAAATCAAGCATCTGAGAGGAGTACAAGACAATCGATCGGTGATTTTGTGATATTCTGATAGTTACATCATCTATAATTTTGTTTCGTGATAAGTAATTTTGAATTGATTAGTAAAACCAAGAATTTTGCTAGGGAATTCAATAAGAACCTATTAGAGAGAATATTTGAGGTAAAAGGCTTAGTGGTGAGATTAATCGAGGGTAAAAGCCAATTTATTGAGAGTATACACGAGTGAACCATTGATTCGAGCGAAACACGTAAGGGAGTGGTGAGGAAACTATTTTCTACTAACCCTTATTTTGCAGGAAATATGTCTAACTCGAAGGATAAAGGAACTTATGAGGAACAACCCTCAACAGCTGAATTGAAATTCCAGATGGAGGCCATGCATAAAGAATGGGATCGAAGATCGAGAAATACTATGGAGCAAATGCAAGAGCAATTAGAAGAGATGAGGGTGTTTATGGCTGAGCTAGCCCAAAACACTCATGGGATGCAAAACAAGACAAGGACACAACAAACTGACGCAAGAAAGGAAGACCCTTACAGTGAGGACAGTAGTGCAGCAGAAGATCATGGATCTAATTTTCGACATCAAAGACACGGAGGTGCTAGGGAAAGAAGAGGTCAGGACAGAGAAGATAGCAATTTGGATAGCATAAAAATGAAGATTCCAAATTTTCCAAGGCACAGTGATCCCGAGGCTTATTTAGATTGGGTAACCAAGATGGAGCGAATCTTTGATCGTCACAACTATTTCGGACCTTAAGAAAGTCAAACCGCCATTCTGAGTTTTACGGATATGCATTGATATGGTGGGATCAGTTGACAGCTAATCGGAGAAGGTGTGAAGAGCGACCGATTACAACTTGGGCGGAGATGAAAGCTATCATGAAAAAGAGGTTTGTACTAGCATACTATCAATGGAAGATCATTCGTAGTTTACAAACTCTTAAATAGGGAAGTCGAAGTGTGGATGAATATTACAAGGAGATGGAGATGTTGAAGGATCAGGCTAATGTGATTGAGGATAATGAAACAGCGATGGCTAGGTTCTCGGCGAGGATCGAATCGGGAGATTGCGAGACTTGGTTGAACGACAACATTATTTGGAGTTAGAAGAACTGGTGCATATGGCTACTAAGATAGAGAAACAACTCAAGAGGCGAGGAGGACAACGAGGACAATCTAATGCTAGTTCATCATGGAGACCCAATTTGGCAAAGCGAGAGGAAAAGACAGCCGCGTTCAAGCCAAAAGGTGGAACCCAATCAAGGATCAACTAGCCGAGAAACTCAAGGTAAAACTGAACAACCTTCTTTTGGTCGTAATCGAGATATTGTATGTTTTAAGTGTCAAGACAAGGGACATATTTCTAGCCAATGTCCAAATCAGAGGAAAATATTGTTACTTGACAATGGAGATGTGGAGACCGAGGGGGAAAATAGCGACACCAATTCTATGCCACCATTAGAGGAGATAGGTGAGGATGCGATACATGGTGAAATTCTGGTTACAAGAAGAGCACTTAGTACACAGGTTAAGGAGGAGAGTAGTGAACAGCGGGAAAATCTATTTTATACTCGATGTCTTGTGAATGGAAAAATTTGTTGCGTAGTTATAGATGGAGGCAGCTGTACAAATGTGGCAAACACTACGATGGTGGAGAAATTGGGGTTACCTACTACCAAACATCCGCAATCGTATCGTTTTAGATGGCTCAATGATAATGCGTATATTAAAGTAACCAAGCAGTGTTAGTTCTATTTGCTATTGGTCGGTATATTGATGAGGTATTGTGTGATGTGGTGCCCATGCGAGCGGGACATATATTGTTGGGTGAACCATGGCGGTTTGATAGGAGGGTTCAACATACGGGTTTTACTAACGTATATTCATTCTTTCACGACAAGAAGAAGATCTCTTTGCGTCCTTTGTCACCATAACAAGTACATGAAGATCAAATTCATTTGCAGAAAAATTATATACAAAGAAAAGAGAGTGAGGAAAAAAAGAGAGAAAAAGAAAGAAGAGAAAAAAACAAATATACTGGCAAAAAAGAGTGATGTGAGAAGAGCTTTGATTTCTAAACGACCTATGATTTTACTTCGGTATAAAGAGGCTCTTTTTGAATACTAACGCTAATGATTCTTTGCTTTGTTGTGTTGTTTCATCTCTCTTACAGGAATTCAAAGATGTATTTCCCGAGGAGCTTCCTCATGGACTACCACCTATTCGGGGAATTGAGCATCAAATTGATTTTGTTCCCGGTGCGACGATTCCAAATCGTCTAGCTTATCGGAGTAATCCTGAGGAGACGAAGGAGTTACAAAGTCAAGTTGACGAACTGATGGGGAAAGGATTCATGAGAGAAAGTATGAGCCCGTGTGCAGTTCTGGTGATTCTAGTGCCAAAAAAGGATGGAAAATGGAGGATGTGCATCGATTGTCGAGCGGTAAATAACATTACGGTAAAATATCGACATCCCATTCCTCGTTTAGATAACATGCTAGATGAATTACATGGGTCTTGCATATTTTCAAAAATTGATTTAAAAAGTGCTAATCATCAAATTCGAATGCAAGAGGGTGATGAATGGAAAACAGCTTTTAAAACAAAATATGGTCTTTATGAGTGGTTAATATTACCTTTTGGTTTAACTAATGCACCCAGCACTTTTATGAGATTAATGAACCATGTTTTGCGTCCATTCATTGGAAAATTTGTCGTAGTTTATTTTGATAATATCTTGATTTATAGCAAAAACTTGGAAGATCATGCATTGCATTTAAAATCTATTTTAGATGTACTTAGAAAAAGAAAAGTTATTTGTTAACATGGAAAAATGCACGTTTTGTTCGGATAGAGTTGTTTTTCTTGGCTTTGTTGTGAGTTCACAGGGAGTCCAAGTTGATGAGGAGAAAATACGCGTGATCCGGGATTGGCCGAGTCCAACCAATGTGAGTCAAGTACGAAGCTTTCATGGACTCGCAAGTTTCTACCGACGCTTTGTTCGGAATTTTAGTGAGATTACAGCACCATTGACCGAGGTCATCAAGAAAAGTGTAGGATTTAAGTGGGGTGATGAACAGGAAAAAGCATTTAATTTGATTAAGGATAAATTAACAAATGCTCATTTACTTATTTTACCTAACTTTGCTAAAACTTTTGAGATTGAGTGTGATGCTTCAGGTTTAGGGATTGGAGTTGTGTTGATGCAAGAAGGGAACCCATTCGTATTTCAAATGAAAAAATTGAGTGGGGCAACTTTAAACTATCCTACATATGACAAAGAGATGTACGCTTTGGTTAGAGCTTTGGAGACATGGCAACATTACTTGTGGCCTAAGGAGTTTGTGATCCACACCGATCATGAATCATTGAAATATTTGAAGGGACAACACAAGTTGAACAAAAGACATGCACGATGGATGGAATTTATCGAGACATTTCCATATGTTATTCGATATAAGCAAGGTAAGGAGAACGTCGTTGCAGATGCTTTGTCTCGCAGGTATGTTTTGTTAAATACTCTTGATACGAAATTGCTTGGGTTTGAACGAATTAAAGAGTTATATGATAATGACCTTGATTTCGGTGAAGAGTTTAAAACTTGTGAAAAGAATCTCGTGGGTAAATACTTTAGAATTGATGGATTCTTGTTTCGAGAAAATAAACTATGTATTCCTGCATGTTCTTTGCGTGAGTTGTTGGTTAGGGAATCATATGGGGGAGGTTTAATGGGACATTTTGGTGTTGATAAAACTTTTGCTGTTTTAAAAGAACATTTTTATTGGCCACATATGAAACGAGATGTAGAAAGAATATGTGATAGATGTATTACTTGTCACCAAGCTAAATCTCGTGTTCAACCCCATGGATTGTATACACCATTGCCTATTCTTAATGAACCTTGGATTGATATTTTTATGGACTTTGTGTTGGGTTTACCTAGGTCTAAGCATGGTTATGATTCGATATTTGTGGACGTGGATAGATTTTCAAAAATGGCACATTTTATTCCATGTCATAAAACCGATGATGCATCTCATTCACTGATTTGTTCTTTAGGGAGATTGTGCGTTTGCATGGTATGCCTAAAACTATTGTTTCTGATAGAGATACAAAGTTCTTAAGTTACTTTTGGAAGACCTTGTGGGGTAAATTGGGTACTAAACTGTTATTTTCTACTACTTGTCATCCACAAACCGACCACGGTCAAAGTAAGTAAAATAGGACTTTATCGGCATTATTACGGGCTATCATTAAAAGAATATCAAGCAATGGGAAGAATGTTTATCACATGTTGAGTTTGCATATAACCGCTTACATTCATTTTGCTACTAATTTTTCTCCATTTGAAATTGTATATGGGTTTAATCCTTTGACACCGCTTGGATTTATCACCATTACTGCACTTTACGAATATACTAACATGGATGGAAAGAAAAAGGCCGATCTTGTTAAGCGATTCATGAAAGAGCCGGACTAAACATTGAATCGGAGGACTTAAACGAAGACATTAAGCACGCGTAACAAGGGACGACATCAAGTGATCTTTGAGCCCTGAGATTGGGTGTGGTTACATATGCGAAAAGAAAGATTCCCGATTCAAAGACGGTGAAATTGCTTCCGAGGGAGATGGTCCATTTCAAGTTCTCGAGCGTATTAATGACAATGCCTATAAATTGGATTTGCCAGGTGAGTATAATGTTAGTGCTATATTTAACGTTGCTGATCTAAGTCCGTTTGATGTAGGTGACGATTTGAGGACAAATCCTTTTCAAGAGGAGAGGAATGATGAGGACATGGCATGCGTGGAGTCAAACAAGACTAAAGGGACGTGGGGATCAAGCAAGATTAGGACAAAGAGTTTCAAACAAAGTCTCAACGGATTGATCCAAGATGTTTGGGCTGAAGATAACGCAAGGAAGGATGAGACACAAATTTGGGTCAATTTAATACAAGCCCAATTTTAATCTTCTTAACAAAGTCAACATATTTTATGTGCAAAGGAGGTTATTTAATCATGCGGGCTAAAGGTTATTTGATTCACGTGGGCCATAATTTTTTTCAAAGTTATCAGACTTAATATTCAAGTGGGCAACATTAATATTCATGAAGCAGCGTGTGGGCCCTATTGTTTTGGTGGGTCACGTTTTTATAACAAATCATCAAGCTGCTGGACCATATCAATTTTTAATAGTACACAGATTCTTAGCTTGCAAAGGATTATCAGTCTTAATCAATTTACATGGTGTCAGCATGATTCACGCGGCATTTACCAAGAGTCACGCGGCAAATAATTTGTTTCACACGGCAATTGCAGATTTTAGATTTTTATAATTCTATTTTAATTTGACTTATCATACAACAATTCATAGTTGTGTTTGACGTCTTCTACCGCATCAATCGTCGATTGTACCGATATTACCGCTTCAATATAAGTGAGGGGTCAAGGTGTCGTTGGTGTCCATTCAACGCAGATTTCCAAACGCGACCAATTGTACCAAGATTACCGTCTAAAGTATAGACGAGGGGTTAAGGTGTTGCAAGCAATTAACCCAACAACTGTGCTAGAAACGATTCGGGCGACAACCACCTCACGCAAGCGTGCCGTGGAGTCTATCAAGGAGGTACCCTTCACTTATGTTTTTTTGTTGCGAATAGCATACGCTAGTTCTTGAAGTATTCGATTCTTGGGTTGTTTCAGTTCTTTGCTTTTGATGAGAGGATAAAAGCTGAGATGATACTAATAGCAAAATTACAACATCGTAATCTGGTTAGACTGCTTGGCTGTTGCATTGAAGGGAAAGAGAAGTTACTGGTTTATAAATACATGCCTAACAAAAGCTTGGATTCATTTCTTTTTGGTTTGTACATTTACTTCCCTTATAATAATTGGGCAACCTTGTCTTTATTACAATTATTTCAATTAAGTTTTCACTTTATGTCTCATTTTGGTGCCATCCTAAACCATATAAAGTTACTGTTACACATTTCCTGATCTTGCAGCCTATGGATTACGAACCTCAATTCTTTAGAGGCTGCATAGAAGAAGAAGTTCATATAATTCATGGGCCAAAAATCCTCTGAAAATGGAGATTGATGAAGGTATCACCGCAATCCTCCCGTAAAACCTTATATATTAATAAAATTTGATCACGCCTCCGTGGAAGTTTTAACCAATCGCACTTTATCCAATATGTAGATGATACTCGGATCCAACCGAAGATGAAGAACAATTGGGTCGAGTAAAGGAATGGATCACTTCTTACCACCTAGACATTATTGAGATTATCGATGTTCTCTCGAATTTCTCAGAAATTTCAGTGGTATAGACTTCTACTTCCTCTGTTAAATGGATCAACATATGAGTATTGTTTTAACTGCTCAGTTGGATAACTCTAGAAGCATTTCATGCCCAATGCCTGATTGCCCACGTTATGAGGTGTACAGACCAAGTATATAAATCATGTGTTGATCCCTCATATTTCATTTCTTTAGCAGTAGGACATAACACAACTAATTTGATTCCAAATGGCTATGTTCATCCAGAAATGCAAGAGAGAACTGTGGAGCATTTGGAAAGGTCACATGTGAAAAATGACTTGCGCTTGTGTAGTTATCATTGTTGCTACGATCTTCCTCCTAATGCAGGTATGCACTTTTTAACTAGCATTACTTTTGTTTTGTCTGGAAACTATTTTTCCTAGTCTTTCTTGCTTTTTCAAGTATAACTTCTGAACTAGTCAATGTCTCGTCAAACACTTGCATATGCTATGACTTGATCTTTCCTATATGTATTTTTATGATCAGTATGAGCCAAGCTCAACAAAGGCTTAGACTTGGACAAAGACATGCCCAATCTGAACAATAACAAGATTTAGTGTAGCAAAGTTGAGCTTGTACTGTCCAAGAATCGGCTCATAATCAGTTATTGTTGCATCCATACTTTTATGCAAACACACAATTGCTTTTATGTTCTAACATTTAAGTAGTTGTCTAATGGCTTGAGCATGTTGACTACAACAGGAGTAAGCTCATTGTTCCCAACCATACTTGTACACACATGCTAAACTTTGCTCAGGGTAATGTCAATTGATATTATTCTGCACTTGTACACTTTCATTTCATTCTTCTATTTCTTTTATTTTTGTTTTTCATTTTTTTGGCTTGAATATTTAAATATTTGTGCAGGAAGTACTTGGTAATCATGTTGACCAGAAAGGATCTATTGTTCTTCTTGAAAATTGAAATTGGATTTTTCTCATGGTATGCTTAATCATAATTTTAGTTTTGTTTCTCATAGTAAAGCTTAATCAAACTATTAAGCTCCTGTTGCAACTGCTTTTATCTAAATGATTAAGATATTTACAGGCAAGCCTGTAAAGCCAGAGGAACTGAGAAAGATTGAATACATTGTGAATGAGCAAATTAAAGCTGAACGTTAATGATATCATTGGAAATAAAGAGAGGGTGATGTGTATGTAAGAGATTGGATAAATGTAATGATGTTACTAGAAAAGTAGAAATTGTATCATAGAATAATTAATATTGTAAATTTATCATTGTAATATTTGTAACACATGTATTTTTATATATAAATGAAATTGAAGTTTTTTTAAGTTTTCACTTTATGTCTCATTTTGGTGTGATCCATCTCAGACTCGAGCTCGAAAAGAATGGCTCGCGAATTACTCATTGTGAAAACGAGTCGAGTAAATCCGAGTCGAGTAGTATACGAGTAATTTACGAGTCGAACTTGAGCAGCCTTAGAAATTATAAGTTCGAATCCTAGTCGAACCTAAACACAAATTTTTTGATCCGAGCCGAACTTGAGCATTATGGGGTTCGGATCGACTCGGGATCATTTTCACCCCTAAGTATAATGTTAGTATTGATATTAATGTTAATTATGGGGCCGGGGCGAAATGGTCTTCCAAAATGACCGTTAGCCCTTGAATTCGAAATAACTACTCTTGTTAATGATATATATATATATATATATATATATATATATATATATAGGTTCGGTCATATATGCTCGAATTTTAGTCTCGTCCGGACTTTTTTTTTGTTTGTTTGTTTTTTAAAACAACTAAAAAATAATAATTAATATTTTATGGAATTGATTTTTTTTTCATAATACAGTATTTTGGGCGTGATTTGGGTACGTATAACAAAACATGTATGTACAGTCTGTGTAGACTGTACCACCATTTTTGGGTATAGGTATCCAAATCACCCCCAAAACATTGTATTATGGAAAAATTTCAGTTCCATAAAATATTAAATATTTTTTTTAGTTATTTTTTTAAAAAAAAAGAAAAAAAAATTGGGGTCCGTTTTTTATCAGGTCCGAGAGTCCGGACCTGATCTCCTGTATATATATATATATATATATATATAGGAAAGTTCAAAAGCATAAGTATTAAGTAACATAATTCTTTAAAGAGCATAAGTATTTAAAAGCCAAAACCGTGCCTTCCGCGTCTTTTCTAAAAACCCAAAACCGTGCCCTAGCTTCTCTCTTCTCTCTTCACTCCAAATCGGACGCAAGTATAGCCAAATCGGAAGCCCTAGCTTCTCTCTTTTCTCCAAATCAAGTATGTGTAAGTAATTGCTTGAAGTTTCGCTGTGGTTGAAGTTTATGTGTTCATGTATGTGTATGTAATTTTTCTCTGATGCCCAAATTACACTTTTCTTGTGGGCTCATCTTGGTGTGATTGACGATTTTCAACTATATCATCAATTTTGTGGACAAATTTTTGTTTCTTGTTTTTGGCTAGTTTGTAATAAGCAAGCAAGGGCAAGTTATAGCATGGCTACAAATACAATTGCTTCCCCCTTCACATCATTGGTAGTACTTTACATGTATTACTATATGTAGCCTTTGTTGTATAGTCGACAAGTTGAAACACAGCTTCATCTTTCATCAAAGAAAATTAGTTTCTTTTACTTAGCTGTTTTGCTGCCTTCTTTGTTCATTTCACCTGTAATTTGTAATTTCAACTTTTTTTAAACAAGTTATACCTTCTGTGCATTTTTTTGGAGCTGTTTGTTCTTCCTCCTTTTGCATGCATGGATGGATTTGGCTTGAATATGTATCTTCTTTCTTTTTTATTTTTTGCAAGGTACTTCCGTGACCGGTAGCCATGTTTTGTGCATATATTACATTTATTAGTAGTGTTAAATGAGCTTGCAATTTTGTATAATTTGCTCAACACTACAAATTCTTATACTGGCACATTAAAAATGCAAGGGATGCATCTAATCATATGCTACCTTTCAAATAAAATTGTTTCATGTGTTACTTCTTCCCTCTAGAATAGGAAAAATTTACTTTTTATGTCGACTGTCTTTATATATACTCCCTTTGCTGCACATGTGGCGCCTGGGGGTTCAAATTCCAAATTTTTGAATAGAAAGGGGCTCAGTTTGCGTTGACCGGAAGAAAGGGGCTCAATACCCAAATATCAAAAAAGTTCAGTGGTCGACTTTGCATTTAACCCGTTATATATATATGGATGTCTAGATTCATTCCTCTCATCTTTATTGTAATGATCTTTGATCTTTTGAAACTCTCATATTCTTTAAGTTTTGAAACTCAATCATGACTTTTGAGTTTTAAAACTCCAAATATTGATGTTGATGTACCTATAAATAGATGTATTGTAAAGAGCTTCAAAGTAAGAATAAAAAAGATAGCTCAACTCCAGTGAGTAAGTTCAAAACATAACAAAAAAAAGAAACTGTCCAACTCTGTTTCATGGGACTAGAAGATGATGATCAACTTGAGCTAACAAATTTTCATGAAACTTTTGAAATATCTATGCCTGATTATATTGCTTTACAAAATGAAAATCAACAGCTCAAAAAGAAAACCGCTTATTTTAAGAATTGTGTAAATGAGCTAATGAATGAAGTTAAGTACTTCGCTTATTAAAAAGAGAAAAGAAACTGAATATATTAAAAATGAAAATGAAGTTTTAAAAGAAAATTTGAAAATGAGAGATGCATGCTTAGATGCTTTTAATGATGGAAAAATGATGAATGTAAAACATGATAATTTAACAAATGCAGAAATAACATCTTTAAAAAATGATCTTGCTAAATTTGTACAAAGAAAAGAGAACCTAAATATTATGTTAGAAGCACAAAGGTCCAATCTTGATAAACAAGGGATTGGGTATAATCCTATTAAAAATGTGAAAAATATGACTAATAATAATATTATAATGATTATTAGTAAATCAAGACATAAACCACTTTATTGTTCACCGTTTGTTACTTGTAAAAAATGTGATTTTAAAGGTCATTTTGATTTTAATTGTAATAAAATTAGAATATAGTAAATATGGGTAAAGAAATTTGATTTATATGCTACTAACCCCAAAGGACCCAAGAAAATTTGGGTACCAAAATAATAGAGACTATTTGTTCATTTTGTAGATGTCTATAAGATCAAAAAGAGACGGATGGTACTTTACTTTGAGAGAGTAAGTTAATTATAAATTATTTGGCGGAATCTGTAAGTACCTCATGTTATTTTTTAATAGAGTTTTAATTAGATATATGGATTTTGTAACACAATGATTCATAATATTATTTATTCTAAAGTTTTTATTGTGCTAAATCCTCCATATTTAATACAAATGACGACAATCATGATGAGAAATCTGTATTTGTAATTTTTGATGAATTTTACCATGATATGTCAAAAGATGAAGTTTCTTCAGGAAATGAAAATTTGATTCGTGAAACCCAAACAGTTCAATTCGGACAGCCTAAGCCGTCTGCATCATAGGGAAAGAATGATGAAATCAGACAGCCTGACCCGTCCATTTTATTAGAAAACTCAGACATGTAGACACCTAAAAATAGACAGCTAGACCCGTCAGATTTAAAAGAAAAATCATATGAACATTTCGATACAGAATTTGACATACCACAGTTTGAATCTAACGAACAAATGACCACTGTCAGGCTTCCTAAATCATCTAGAACTATTAAAAATCATCCTCCTAACTTGAGTTTTAAAGACCTCAACATTGGGGTGACCAATAGAAGTGCTTTTGAAGAGATTTGATTATGAAAATCCAAAATCGAAAGCTACAATAAAGAACACATATATCAAGCTTACTACTGGTAATAACAATGTTGATATATATGTAATAAATCACAAAGTTTATGATCATATTGTTTACTTGTTATATGTGATGTTGTTATAAGCTTGCTTCAATGTCATTCTTTATCATTGCGCTTTTTTCTATAATGTCAAAAAGGGAAAGATAACAAAATTCTGGAATTTCGGTGGTGTTAAATAGTTCATTCTTATGAATTATTTTTTGTTGATGTCAAAGGAGGAGAGATATATTGGTAATGATTATGTTATAATGTTATTGTAGCGTCCCCAAATCCGAGTACCTTTTACCTAGAACCTGGTACGTTACGATACATCATTTCTATAACTAATGCGGAAGATATAAACATAAATTATTTATACAATAAACTTTTACACATAATTCCCAAGGTCTATAACCATAACTTCATACATATATTCAATATCTTACACGACTTACAATGTCATTCACATCAGAAAATTTAATAATTCTAACCGGATAATAATCCAATTCTGGAATTTGCCTTTGCCTCTGTCTTTATTCAAGCATTTGTCTTAATCTGAAAATTTTATCATGATATAGCAAGGGCGAGCAACTACTTTGCTCAGCAAGTTTAAATATAATAAAGATATATCATGATTGAAAGAAAGAATAAGCTTTCAAGTTTACAACAATATAATGAATGTGAAAGAGCATGAATCAAATTTCAATACATAGATGATTCAATTAATAACGCTGAGTGTCAACAATGACCATGAACAAATATTTTGTTAATGAAGGTGATCAACCTTTCATACCTGATAAACATATGCAATGTGCACTAAGTGCGAATAAATAATCATAGATGTGGAATAATTGTAAATAATTAAACCACTAACATTCTTGAAAATTATTAACTCGAGTTTGAGTTAGAAAACTTGCATGTACCGCTGATTACTGCTAATCAATCTATTTAAATCTCTTATGAAAGACCTATCATTAATAAGATCGATCTTCCAATTAGCATAATACACTTTATATCACAATACTATTACTCGAATACAAAATTAGCTAATATTTAGACGACACATAATCAAACATTGAATAATTCTTTAACTCATTAGTAATATTATTATCTCTTAATAATATTACTATCACTTAACCATTATCTTAAACGCTTGTCTAATATTATTATTCCTTTAATAATATTTTAATCACTTAATAATATTTTAATTATACTCCTTTAATATAATCTTAATCATTCATAAATATTATTAACCATTTAATAATATTTATATCATTATCTAATAAAGGTCTCACACATTTTAAGATGCAAATGTTTTACATCTTGAAGCTTAAACCATTTATATTTCATTTCAGAAATATCTTTTTACCTTTACTCGCTAATTCGGAGTCTAAATATATATCTAATGCATAGCTTTTATAGTAAAACTCAATTTACTATAATATTTTTTTAATTTAAATAATTTTTACATCAGTTTGTCCGTTCATAAGTCAACACTGACTATTGCCTCATATATAACTATTTTATCTCGCTAGCACATTCGTTGTATTTTTCATTTTACGATTATTCGCATTTTCGCTTTCACACACACACACACACACACACACACACACACACACACACACACACACACACATATACATATATATATATATATATATATATATATATATATATATATATATATATAAAATACAATGACACCCCTCTGTATAACTATAATAACACTCACCTCCCTCTAGTTTTTTTAAGTAATGATTAAGACTTCTGCAAATTTTTAGGAATGACTAAATAGATAAAACTACATATTTACCCTTGTATATTATCAAATTTTAATTACTAAATAATATATATATATATATATATATATGTTTAATTATCCTTTTTTAATACAAAATATTTTAATCATAGTTTTATTTTTAATTAAAACTATCTCATTTAAATTGTTGGTAACTTATAAAAACTAATTTAGTTTAATTAACACATATTTCTAGATAAGTGATACAAATATTAAAAAATTAAATTAAATTATTAATGAAGCTATTCTAATTAGAGTGATTGAGTATGTTAATAGTTTAGTTTTGGTTCTTAACAATACAAAATATTATTTGAATCTTATTTTCATATTATAATTTTTATATGTTAAATTTTATTGAGTATATATAAACAATTGGGATATTTATGATTTTGATCACATTTTTTTAGTATACAATTGGCGTTGTTTTTTCTGCAATGTTAAATAAAAATATATAATTATATTTATTACTACCTCTATCTTGTAAAAAAATTATTTTAATATAATTTTCTTCTTTTTTTAGTAACAACATTTGTCATTTTAATGTAAATAATTATGTTTAAGTCGACTTATGTTTAGTTTAATATATGAGAAAAATAATTAATATAATTTTTAATACTTTTTTATATGAGTAATAAGATTCGTTTAATTTGTAATAATAAGTTTGTTTGAGATAAATTTAATATTTGGAAAAATAATTATAATTTTATTGCTTGAATTTGTAATTTTATGGGTATTAACATTTTACTTTTTAATTACAAAAAAAATATATTTGAATATATATCACATAAATTTTAATATTTGAGAAATTTAATTAGCAAAATTGTATGACTTTATTTTCCTAATAAAATGAATATTTATTATTTTTTGACATTTATGTTATTTATTTCACAATTTCATAATTTAATTAATTAGATCCAAGTAAAGTAAAAATTATGATATACAAATTTATATTTAGTAGAGAAATTAAATATTATAACTTGAAGGTATTTTTAGACATTATATTAAAAATATTTTTAGATATTAGTTAATCAACCACACTAGGGGTAATGAATGTTACATATTGTAGTACTAGAGGGTCTTCGATTTACTTGAAAAACTAGAAGGATGGTGAGTGTTATTATGACTATCTACAATGGGTGTTCACAGTATTTTACTATATATATATATATATATATATATATATATATATATATATATATATATCCATCGATCGACCACACACGACTATTGCTATTATCGATCGGACCACCAATTTATAACTTATATATATATATATATATATATATATATATATATATATATATATATATATATATATATATATATATATTACGCTACATAAATCTCAACTCAAAAACTTCATTTTATAAATATTTATATAAATATTTAGAGATAAATTTATAAATATTTATATGAATATTTGTTTATATATATATATATATATATATATATATATATATATATATATATAGAATCCCTTTTAGAAACGGACTATAGGAACGGACCAGCAACGTACCAAAGTAAAAAAAAGCAACGTGGCGAGAGAAGGAAAAACACGCTGTCAAAACGCGTTTGTTAAAACCCATTGGAAAATTTGTCTCAACCATTCGCGATTCTCGTATTCTCAGAGCCATGTCTCAACCATTCGCGAATAGCGAATTCTTAAAACCTCTTTCCCCGATTCTCTCTCAAAGTCCCTTTCCCCGATTCTCATTCAAAGCGCAAAAGCTGAAGCTCTGGTTTGGAAATCGTTGGACATCGACTAGAACAGAACTTTCAATCGCTGGTTTGAAGCCAGGGTTTTCAAATCGTAAGGTCAGTGAGGTTCTCTCTCCTAAAGCTTAAGGTCCTTCAACTATAATCAGTAGGATGATTTGCATATGCGTTTGGCACAAATTTCTGATATCACAAAACTTTGATTTTTGGGATATTTGTTTAATTGGAGTTATTTTTGAAATTGGGTGTATTTTCGAGTCATCCTAATTTGGTCTGCCTACTTATTTTGCTTCATTTCTTCATCTTCTCCATTAAAGAGAAAAAGGAAATGTGAGTGCGAAGTTCATCATAGAAGTAGCAAATCATCCTACTAATCCTGAAGTAGACGAGGTAACACTGCTTCCAAGTTATTTCAGTACTTCTAAGTCTAAATTGTAGTGATTTGAAGGAAAAAATATCAGTTATATAAAAGAAAATTTATGTGTGTTGTAATAAATTAAGGAGTTATAGTACTGCCGTATATATATATATATATATATATATATATATATATATATATATGCAAATCTTTGGAGGTGTATTGATCAATTTATTTTGAGTGGGTTCAGCGAACATATATCACAAAAGAAACTGATATTTCTTTGTTTATTTTTCTCTATGAAATCATTTCAATAGTTATTAGTTCAATTTTGACTCCTGAGATCTTCTAATGTGATTCTTGGTCATTAGAAAACGTTTCCCCCTTAAAATTGGATTGTGAACAAATTGTGTAGATACTCCTTTGTCAACACTTGGAAAAAGGTCAGAATGTAGGAAATTAAGTAAATGTGATTTTTTCCTTTCCAAGTTATGAAGGTTTGATTTACTTGAGTTTTTGGGTAAATGAAAATTGATCTTATTTGCATTCTGAAGTTGGGTGCACACTTCTTATTATGTGTTGAACCGTGATGGGAATCTGCTGTCCTTGGAAACTTAACATGAAGCCATAAGTTATAATCTGTGTTAACTTGTATGGGTATGTTTTTGGGAGGAAATACCAGTTCTTCTCTAATAAAGCAAGTAAAAAGTAGAGCTAGGCATTACAAATATCCAACCATAATAGAAGCCAACAATTACAAATTAACAATCATCACAAGTAGTGCTAGCCAGCCATTACAAATATCCAACCAGCCAAGAATAACAAATTAACAACCATTTTTAAAAAATAAACAACAACAGCAGCAAAACATCAACCTTTGCACACTAGATATGGTATCGTACAAGACGTACTAGAGTCGTTTAAAACAAAGGCAATTGGCACAAGTTATTAGTTAGTTATTACTTTATATGCCTTCTGACCTGATGATCTCTTGAACCACAATGTGGAGCAAAGTGGTCTTCTCATTCGTTCCTTTATATCTATTAATTTCAACGATTGTATCAAGTTTGAAAGCTCTTGCATCGCCATACGATTAGTGCCAACGTTCATGCGGTTTTCTGTCCTCAGAACTGCTTCAAGCAGTTTGAGGAATAACCGACTGTTCTTAAATTCTTCACTTGTTGCCTGATCATGTTGGTGATAGTTTTAGAATTTTTCATTTCTTCAATTTATTTTTTACTGATAATGTGAATCCCTTGCTATTTTTACTTGATTATAAGAATTCATTGTTCGGTTGATGCTAAATTTTTAATTTTTTTCTTATTGTTATACTTTTTGAAAATTGGACTGTTTTTAAGGTCACATTCTTATTGTTATGTATGCGTTGTATAATTTGTAGTTTACAATAAATATTATATATGATTTATCTAATGAAAATGGTATTTCTTTTATATGGCCTCTAAGTTTTCATTCTCTTTGAAAATTACAGGCAAATAGTTAAAAGTCATCCATAGACAAAAGAATGATACTTGTATAAACTCCAAATTGACTTCTCAAGATCGAGGTAAATAGTAAAGTTCTTGCAAATTAACTTTTTTTTTTGCCATGTTGAAGCGTGGTAGGAGAAACTTCGGTTATAGTATAACGAGAAGGGTTCGATGAACTGTACATTTTCATCCTGGCTCAACTCATAAATGGTGCAACAAGTATGCGTATATATATGCATTTGGACACTCTGTAGCTTAACTCGCTCCAAAAAGTGAATGGAGAGTGGCACAACATCTACACAACCCGAATACTTAGTTTTTTCACTAGCTGACATTGGAGGAACATCTTCAAATAGGATTAAAAGATTTAGATACATGTTTGTAACAAAGCAAAATTTATGTGAATGTAGAATCTTCACTGCTCATGTATCCTATTTGGAAACAAAATATATCAAATACAAATTTTGCAAATTAGTATCATGTTTGACAATCCAAAAGAGACCAAACTGCTCATGTTTTTTTTGAAATTTTACAGATTATTCAGCTCATTGTGTTGATTGAGACTTTAAAGATTGCTGAATGAGACCAAGCGATTTGGACATGGGAACTGAAGAATCGCTTGGTAATAGTTTGAATAGACCAAGCAATTTGGAAATGACAATTAAAGAATAGTCCTCTGCTCATAAGCCATATTTTTTTGCTGCAAACTTTTACAACTTCCTCAACGATAATGATACTTCTTATCTACAGGAATCAACTACAGTTCACAACACTAAAATTTGGAAACCCATCAGAGAAGATGAGCAACAGTTACTTCAAGTTAAACAACAATCCAAAGACAAACAACCTACATTTACAGGCACTCAACGTTACAGATGTGATGCGAAAATAACATTTGACCAATTAAATGGTAAAAATCAAATCCAAATATATATAACTGCGCCATCAATATCTCCAAGACACCAACACATATCAAACACTTGGACATCCGGATCTCATGAAAAGAAATAAGTAAACAACTCTCTTCAAGCTAATGTCTTCCTTTTCTAAGGCTCACACTTACTCCTATCCACCGAATAAATTGAATCCAATGTTGATAAGATCTGGGGCATTGACATTACACCGGACACAACAATTTCTGCAAAATCAAAACAAAGTAAAATGTTGGTAACCCCAAATGACGGGCCAAACATAAAATGATAAAACAAATCAATAAGCTTGCATAAGAAATTTATATATTTCCATTTTTACTTTTCTTTTCCTTTAGTTTGATTCCTGGAAACTAATACACACATACCCATGACCCCACAACTAGATGTTTCCATTTCTACCTAACAGAAAATATAACAGACATGCCTGATTTCAAAGTTTCCGAGTTTTCAAAGAACTACCATTTTAATTCCTCACTTTTCCTATTCTAATAAGTGACACCAAACTAAGAAACAACTAAAACACAATATTTATAAGAAACAACTCACATGTCATTTCTAATCTTTCTGCACCTTCTATGCCTCTGAAATTATCATCTGAATTTAAACTGTATAATTAAGTTTGTCCTATTTTTCCCAACATAGAATGCCACGTATGAAATTATACAAGTTTAATTATATTTGCATTAAAATAAAATATGCTTAAATATATCAATTTAATATAAATAAGTATAAATATTTTAATATGCAAAATAATTGCAAACAAACGAGTCATTAACTTAAAAATAATGCTAAAATAAACAAGTCAAACAATTTAATGTCAAATGAAGCCTGTATATATATATGAAGAGCCATTAGATTTTACATCTAGAGTTGTTCAACCTTGATAGTAACCTAAGTCAGGTCGTAGCTAAACTTTTGAAAATTAAGAAGGGCAGCATCAGTCAATTAATTAAACCCCATCCGTTTCTGGTTCTGCTTCTGGTTCAGTTTGAGTTTGTCTTTAGTCTTGATATGGAAGAGAATGTGAACAAAAGAAAAGAACTAGTATATCTTCATATATGACTGAATTTCTATGTAGTGCACCAAGCAGAAAAAAAATAATTAATAATCAAAGAACAACTACGAGATGATCGAATTTCTATGTATACGCAATTTACCAACAAGTTTTGCAAGCATTCATATTAAACTCTGTGTTTTAGAGGAGAGGAAACGAGCTCAATTTAAATATATAGCTAAAATGAAAAAGAAGCTATACTCTGTGTATTCGATGTCCGGCAATTTCTAAACCCTAGCTTCAGCTTCAGCGCTTTGAATAAGAATCGGGCAAAAGGGGTTTGAGAGATAATCGGCAGAGAGTGATGGATTCGCGAACTAATGAGAGTGATTTCAAACGGGTCGCGTACAATCCAAGCTTTATCGATTTTGCGAACTGATGAGAGTGATTTCAAATGGGTCGCGTACAATCCAAGCTTTATCGATTTCGCGAACTGATGAAAGTGATCTCACTGACGAACAGATTTGCAAACCCTAGCTTTATCGTCGCTTTGAGAGAGAGGGGCAACAGGTTTTGTTCTGTATGAATTGGAAGAGTAAGAGATAGGGGGTTGAAACGGTTTTCATATAGGTTTTCGACCCGGTATTCTTGACCCGCGAATTTTGTTGGAATCACATCATTTTTTTTAGTCCGTCTTTGGTCCGCACTCTCGGTACGTTTTTGAAAGAAACCGTATATGTATATATATATATATAGAGAGAGAGAGAGAGAAAGAGAAAGGTTCTAAAACGGACTTATAACATGGACCAGTGGACGGACTCAACAAAAAAAAGGCACGCGTGTCATTTGAGAGATGCGGGTCGTAAAAATTGGCACACGCGGGTCATGGACATAACAGATGCAAAATCCCTCTTTCTCTTCCAATTGCTACAGAACGACTGAACAAGGACTCCCTGCCGATTCTCTTAGCACTTTCGCTCCCTGTCGATTCTCTACCCCAGATTCTTGCTTCCCATTTGAAAAGAAACGATTCTCGTGTCAACGAATCGGAAGGTAAAGATCTGAAAAAAAACTTAAACTTCATTGTGGTTAAATGATTTCTCATAAAGAAGGTAAAATTTCAAAGGGCACCAAACTTCTTTCGTGTTAAACAGAGTTTTTCTCAATATTTTTTTAATTAGAGTTTTTAAACAGAGTCAGTGAGTATCTGTAATTTATTTATTTTTGCATTTTGGGCGTCTGCTATGAAGCAAGTTAATATACATATCAATCTTTTTTTTGACCAAATCTGGATGTACGAATTTCTTAACTTTAATTTTTTTTCTGTTTTTTTTATAAATATATTAGTTTTAAGATGGGTATTACTAATTGTTTTAGATGGGTATTCACAATTTGCTCATATTTTGAAAAGGTAATTACCATATTTGATCATTATAGGTTTTAATATCTCATGGATAACGTGGAAGCAGAGTATGGGATGGGAGAAAATTTAGAGCGGGAAGAAGGGGGAAATGTAGACTTTGAATTAGAGAGTGGGCTAAATGAGGAACCTAGTGTGTTAGGTCCTAATTTTTCAGATAATTTATATAATCCTCAAGTAGCACAAGAGCTGAAACCAAAAATAGGTCAAGAATTTCAAACAATAGATGATGCTTTTAGTTTCTACAATGCATATGCAAAAGAGAGTGGCTTTAGTGTTCAACATTGGTCTGCAAAAAAGAGACGGAGAAGTAATGAGTTCACAAGAAAAGAGTTTGTTTGTTGGAAACAGGGGAATGCTACAACAGTAGCGAACATTGAGGCAACAAGGTGCAGGGGATCAATTAAAGAGGGTTGTAAAGCAAAACTTGCTATTGTGATGACACCTTCAGGCTTATATGTTGTTAGTATATTTGTTGAGGGTCATTGTCACCCATTAATAACTCCACGAAAAACACATTTTTTGCGATCTCACCGCAATATATCAACTGCCCAAAAGGCCCTGACTCAACAACTTCAGATGGTAAATATACCATCGCATCAACAATTAAATTTGCTTGGAGTGCAATCGGGGGGGTTTGAGAATATTGGTTGTACGCAAAGAGATTTGTATAATCTCGAAAGAGATAAGCCCAATGAGATGAGAGGACATGATGGACATATGTTACACGAGTTTTTAATGGGGGAACAATGAAAGAATCCATCTTTTTATTTCAAAATTGAGTCAAATGATGAGAACATGATTACTCATTGTTTTTGGGCTGATTCAACCTCTAGACGGGCTTACAATTTTTATGGTGATGTATTGATATTTGATACTACGTACAACACTAATCGGTATGGATTAATTTTTGCGCCACTAATGGGGGTTAACAATCATGGTCAAACAATAATATTTGCATGTGCATTCTTGAGTAATAAGACCATAGATTCATTTGTTTGGCTTTTCAACCAATTTTTGGAAGCCATGTCAAGTGATGCCCCTAAGATGATCATTACTGATCAAGATCCTGCTATGACAAATACAATTTCACAAACTCTACCAACAACATTTCATAGATATTGTAGTTGGCACATTTTAACTAAATTTTCTGAGAAGATAGATTCAGTTAAATACAATGCTTACTATAAGGAGTTTTCAAATTGCATATGGAAATCAGAGATTAAGGAAGAGTTTGATTTGAAATGGATAGAGTTGGTTGAGAAGAGTGGGTTAAATGACAACAAATGGCTACAATCAATGTATCAAATTGTCTTAAAATGGGTGCGAAGCATATATGAATCATGTTTTCTCACCGAATGTCAAGTAGCCAACGAGTGAAAGCTCTCACTCATTCTTCAAAAAATATGTTTCAAAAATAATTCATTGGTGGATTTTATGATTCGATTTTGGTAGGGGACTTGAAATCCAACGTCATGAAGAATTATTAGCGGATCACAAAGACATGATTGAGAAGCCTAAAATAAAAATGCTTCACGAGTTTTTGGTGTATATGGTTGATATCTATACACATGAATTATTTTTTAAATTTCAGGATGAGATGTGGGAGAGCTTGACTTTTAAATTTGAGCTTATAAATGAGGATGAAGATCACTGTGTGTACAACATTGCAAGAAAAAGTGGCGGTAATTATCCATTGCGATAAATTCATTATGACAAGGTTAAGGATTTTGCTTCATGTACTTGCAAAAAATTTGAGAGCATGAGAATTCCTTGTAGACACATGTTGGGATATTTGCACAAAATGCATGATTATGAAAGATTGCCAAGTCAGTACATTTTGAGTAGATGGACAAAAACAGTAAAATTTGGGGTAGTCATTGATGGTAGTGGCATTGAGATAACTGATAACAGGTCATATCTACTGAAGCGGAGTCAATTAATGCAACTAGCCTTAGATATATATGACAAGGCCCTTACTAGCAACGAAGCAACTAAGGTATATATTGATGCTTTGAGTGGTGCACATGATAAAATTAATCAAATGATTAGTTGTGGTAAAAGTTTTGTTGATAGTGTAAAAAGAAGTCAAATTCCAAATGTAGTTGCTTCAGGTAGTGGGGGTAGCAACTACTACAACGAACCGAGTCAAGTGCGTGCAAAGGGTTGTGGTAAAAGGCTCAAGGGAGGGAAAGAGAAAGCATTAGGGGATCAAAAAATCTAAAGCTAGACGGTGTAATGGGTGTGGTTTGGTTGGCCAAACACACGACAAAAGAAATTGTCCCATGCTTACAAATCGGTAAGAAATTTGTAAATTTTGCATGTGTTTTCATATTTTTGAAGTTGATGGTAATTTTGCTTATGAGATGTTATTTTTTTTACAGGTATTCACCTTGTCATGACGGTGCAACTCCCAATCCAAGTGTAGATAATGATAGTTATTCATCTCTAGGTGATTGTAAAAATCATATTATCAAGGATATTTTCATTGTAGATTTTTCAACTAACATTTTGTTTTGCATTTCAGGAATATCACTATAACTTTCATTAACATGTTGGGCTTGTCTATTACACTATGGTAGACTGCAATTATGATAAAAGTAAGTAAGATCATTGTTTTCTACAATGTTAATGTAAGTGCAATTATAGTTGAAGTATACTGCAATTGTGATAATGATAACAGTAGACTGCAACTTCTTGTGTGCAACTTCTTGTTATGGACTGCTGTCTAACAATTGTGATCATCATTTTATTTCATTGTAGGATGAGATTTTGGAATGGACTGCTGAGATTTTGATATGGACTGCATTTTGCTGAGATTTTGGAATGGATCACGAGATGTTGATATGGATGCATTTCTTTATGATTTTGGACATTTCTTTGAGATGTTGATATGGACTACATTTTTTGAGATGTGTTGATATGGATCGCATTTTTTGAGATGTTGGAATGGATCATGCGATATGTTGGAATGGATCATTGTGTTTTCTTATGTATAATTTCATCAAGTACTTTTGGCTTGTAGGATCCTCTTTATGACTCTCTGTTAGGATTTCTTATGTTAGGATCAAATACTTTTGATATGGAAATGTTGTTATATATTGTAGGTGTTTTGAGATGTAATGGTAATTATTTTGAGATGTAATGGTAATTGTTTTGAGAAGTAATGGTTTTGAGAAGTAATGTTGTTATATATTTTAGGGATCCTGCTATGACTCTCTGTTAGATATCATTCTCCTCTGCTTCCTCTCATTGATCAGGCTTAGTTGTTGCTCATCTGCTTCATCAGAAGTTGAATTACTACTGAAACATGTTTGTTGTGGGTGTATTATTCTGGGTGAAGCCAAAATGTGGGTATGAGCAGGGTGTATTATTCTGGGTGATGCCAAAATGAGTAGGGTATGAAGTTGGATTAATAGTACTTATGTAGCATTAGACATATGTACACATGTAAACATTCAACACATAAGTCTATACAGAGATGTCCTAAATGCAAACATAGTTTCATTACAAACAATAGCTTTCATTACAATAGTACACCACTTTTTTCTTCACTCTTTCATTCTTCAATGTCATTACAACACAACTCGACTACATTACACTCCACGAAAAACACAACATGAAAGTAAAAATAAAAATCGAGTACACCACTTTTTTCTTCAGTCTTTCATTCTTCAATGTCATCTCCTCAATTTTTTCCACCAACTCTTGATTTTTCTTTTCTACAATAGTCAGCTCGTTAATCCTGCAATTCAAAATTTCTATTTCAGCCTTCAATTCATTGTTTTCGCGATAATACTGAGCAATTCTTGCGCCCGGTGACATTGGTGGATCAATCCATTCAAACGAGTTACATGGTACTGTTTTATAATTTGTGCAACCAACAAATCGTCTCCCGGGATTTGTTTTGGTCCATGAAACCTTCACAAGTGAAGGAACTCCACATTTACTCTTCAAGGTGATGAACTCCCTGATGAATTTGTGCTCATCGGTACTGCAATATTAATACAAACAAATTTCAATAGACAATACCCTTTGCAATAAACTTATTGAGACATTTTTACAAACAAAAGAAAAGCAGATATGCATCAAGCCCCTGAAAAATTGGTTACTCTGTATGACAGATGATAATAGAACCAGCAGATAAAATAAGGTCACAATATTGGTTCCAGATAGAGACACAATATTGGGTCCAGATAGTTCACATAGTTCACATAGGCCACAATATTGGAAGTGCATTTGTGTTTGTATTCATTATGATAGCACACAGGTTATCAATATGCACTGATGCACCTTAGTATATGTTAAGCAGGGACCTGAACTCCTTTCACCTCACACGCTTGCGTCATTGTAGTGAACCAGTAATCTACTATTCATATTACATTTGACCCAAGTCATCCAACTAGGTTAGCACACATATTACATTTAATAGGATTTTGTTTATATTTGAAAGTTGTTATACTCCCTCCGGCCTAATTCAAGAATCGGGTAAGGGTTTGATCAGCAAATAGTTTAAGGATGAGCTTTGTTATTACTCTACTTTGAATTATAACTCTGTATTGAGAAAGAGAATGGTTTGGATCTAACAAATCACTTATTTTGATAAATTCTAACATATAAACTATAAACCCAATGACCCATTTACTTAATTTAGGATGGACTATAAATATCAGTAGGTTCAATTTATCAAACAAAATTGATCAAATTAAAATTATTTGGAGTAAAACCCCCTACAGTCTATAGCTGACACACTATTGTTTGCATTCGGGTGACCTAGAAGTGGTCATGCTTTTCCTTATTAACAAATACATTCCAAACCTTTGAAGTGCAAAAATGAATGAGGGAGTAAAATGCAATCCGAAATCGTCTCTTATCGGGGTTAATCGACACGTTCATACTCATGATAAATTGGTGAAATTATAAATCTGGCAATTTAATTTCATCCTTTACTTTTTAGAGTTTCCAATCTTCTGGAAGTTTGCAGTTGGTTGATGCAACTGGCAGCATTGACATTGTTATACGAGACCTTCCATCAACTTGGAGCATCGATAACATATATAAGGTAATTACTGTTCTAAAGTTTTTGCTTTATATTGTGTTTTAGGCTTTTAGCTTCTTGAGATATGATTGAAGGTGCGAACCTTTATATGATGTAGATTTTTGCCTTAGAATATTTATTCAAATCAAAGAAGTCATACCTAAAATTCCAAAGAAATTAGAATTAAATCTAAGATATAATATACCCACAATGAGCAAGGCATTGGCATTGGCACTTCTTTGTCTAGGTGGGTGGAGTCGATAAAACCTAATCTTTGTCAAATTTGTACAAAGTAATTGCTCGTACGTAGAATAACCAATCGCTTCATAAGAAAGAAAGCTCAAATTCAACAAAATGAGAACCAACCAAGCACCAAAGATATGAAATTCATGCAATTAATGAAATTTTAATTTGAACAGACAACAGACCCAAAGATAAAACAAGAAATAGTTGTAGCTATTTGGTTTGTTTCATGTTACCTTAGAAAGAGAGGAGAAGGCGAAAATGCAGGGTAGAGAATCGGTAGGGGGAGTGAAGAGGGAGCTTTTGTTCAGCCTCTTAGTTTTGCATCTGTCAAACCTATGTCCATGACCGGCGTGTTAATTTTTACGACCCGCATCTCTCAAATGACCCAAGTGCCTTTTTTTTGTTGAGTCCGTCCATTGGTCCGTGTTATAAGTCCGTTTTAGAACCTTTCTATATATATATATATATATTGAATATTCATAGTTACTTTATATAAATAGTTTAATGTTGAGATTTGTTTAGTATTTTATTTAGTTTGACAAAAAATTTTGAAAAGAATATGTATATATATATACATATTAGTAGAATAAATTTAAAAATATTGGAGACTACAAAAATACTTTTTTTTTATAAAGAGAAACATTTATATATACATATTATATATATATATATGGTAGTAAAATTTATCTAATACATAAAAAATATAGCACATGAAGCATGCAAAAATTTAGTTTGACCAACTTATAAGTCATTGTCAAACACCCTCTAATTCAAGATATAAAGAGAAATTAATATTTGATTATAAAAAAATTACACGTCAAGAAAAAGGAGAATTTGAAAAAGGGGAGTTAAAAAAGAACTTACACACCATTGGTGCAACTTAATTGATCTATGCCGGAACCATTTGCGCGACTTAATCGGTGCGGTTTGGTCAATTTTTGGTGCAATTTCAGGAGAGATTTCGATTCTTTTCCCGTCCCTTGTCAAAAAGTATATATGTAAAATAACGAGTTATAAGAAAAATTCATATAAATTATGTAGAAATTAATATGATCATTATAAACTACATCCAATTAACTACAAACTTTATTTTTTGTAAATTAGAAAATATATCTATATGTGCTCAATTTTAATTTCAAAAATTATAACATTAAAAAAATAAAACTGGGCATTTATTTTGAGACGGAAGGAGTGAAACATTTCACAGTATAAAATTGTGTCCAAATAAATTAAAAATTTTAAATGAAAAATGATGCGTTTTGGGGGGGAAAAGAGGCATGCTTATTGGGGTTGTCTTAATTTTGGGCAACAATTTAGTAGTCGTTGCAAAAAAATGTATTAAATACGCAACGGAAAAAAAAATTGTTGCCAATGAATGTGGCCTATATTAGGCAACAAAATATAGCAACCAAAAAGTTTTTGTTGCCGACGATGAGGAGAAATCTCATCGGCAACAAAAAAGTAAATAGGCGGTGGGGGTTTTTTTTCCCGGAAACAATTTGACAAAGAATTTTTGTAACAACTTATGAATTTCGTTATGAAAAATGAAAGTCTTTCATAAACTGCAACAAATGACAAATTTCGTTGCTAAACATGCATTTTTGTCAAAAAAATGTTGCCAAATATCTATTTTTTTGTAGTGGACTTTCCGATAATGATTTTTTCCTATTGGTGCACAATTAGGTGACCAAACTTGTTTCTCGACAGAACTTTCTAGACATCGTCAATAATGTAAATAATAATATGAATGACTTTGTCGTCTCAATTATTGATTTAATAATATAAAATATTGTGCAGATGATACTGTGACAATAATTGAATCAATAATATGAGATATTATGCAGTAATTACTGTGGTAATAATTGAATAAAATTGAGTGGCTTTTCACGTAAGCATCAATAATCAAAAATACTGTTCAATACCGTGTGCTACTATGCAACCACACGTATTACTGTACTTTTATCATCGGGTATTTCAACAGTTAACGGTAAAACTTTTGCCGTTATTTTTATAAAAAGATATTTCTGTCATTTTTTAACTCCGACAGTAATTCTGTTGTGGGGTCGACCAATGATTGTGCCATCGCACAAATATTCCCTGATGAAACGAATATTCTCCGACCAAACGAATATTTTATGACAACTTGCTTACTGTGCAAAATTTGTAAATATTACCCACAACTATAACATTATATCAAATCCACACCTTATTAGTCAAAAAGATAATTCGAGAAAATTAAATATTTATTCATAAAAGTTGGGGTCTTATGTGACGCCCCCAAAATAGGTATACATCACCCATTCTGAGTTGTCAATACATGGTACAGAAACAACTATAACTTTATTATTACAACAATAAAACTGTGAGTTTGAATACAAATAATATCTTCTAGACAATATCTATACTCAGATAAATCCTCATCACATTTATTGACACATTATTTTACAAAAATGGTGAGGACTACTAAATAACTCTCTCTAGAACTTTCATTCCATACCCCGACTCATACTCGCTATATTCTCGCCTCCTGAGAAGAAAAATGGAACAAAAAGGAAAAGGGTAAGCTCAACTAGCCCAAAGAAAGAATATTATGACTAAGATAATATACAACAAATTATCGTTAGTCTTCAACGAGGAAAAAATCTAATAGAATACAATAGACAACAAATTTTAAATCAATATTCGCGGTGAAATAATAATTCATTAGAAGAGTTAAGTAGAGAATGCAAACTACTATCTTCTATGTATGAATTTAAAAGTTCATCATCTATCTTTTATCCCTGTAACATCAACCAATATATATCTGGAATCAAATATTCATCTTTGCACTACAGGCCAAAGATATTCATCGATTAATTAGTCATGTTCATCTAAACACCTGCTTCATCTTTGCACTCACGGCCAAAGATATTCTTCAGAAATCATTCATCTTTGCACTACAAGCCAAAGATATTCAATAATATCATCATTTAAGACTGAGGATGATGAAAAATATTTTTAAAGAAATGAATCTAGTGAAACAAAATGACAAGGATTAAGGATTAAGGATTCGTACTTTGTTTTATCCATGTCCAAAAAATACCTCAAAAATAACTATAGTGGTATAAAATTCAAGAACGATCAAAACATGGATACAATCAAAGCTAGTATCCACAATAGATATTTTAGACGAAAAGGGAAAATTTTCATTTTTCTATGAATGGTGTTGTATTCGTAAATAGTGTCGTATACGTGAATAGTGCCGTATACGTGAATAGTAACTCCGACACCAAAAGTTCCAATTTGATAAAAACTTCAGATCAATATTTTAGCATAATGATATTGAAGAAATAATATCATTACGAAAAAAAAAATATCCTTTACCTCGAAAGATGATTTCTTCAGTTGAAACACCTTGGGATATAGGTTATGACTTGAACTTGCACCGTATAGCAATACTCAAAGTATACTCAAAATACTCACAAGAATATGCTCGATAATATAGAGAGAGAAAACTTTAGTTTCTGGTGTGATTTTCAATTCTAACCTAAGCACCCTATTTATAGGAAATTGCTTAGAACACCAAAGCAGAAAATTTAATATAATAATATTATATATATTACAAATTCTCTACGCACACTTAGCATCTGAAATCGACAATCTTAACACATGTTAAATGAGTCCCAACAATGTAAAAAAACGTTTTTGTAATTAAAAATATTTTAAACTTCCAAAAATTAATTATTTCGGAGCTTCAGAACTTCAATAATTCATAATAAATAGCCCTTTTATCGTAAAATTTAAATCTACATGAATTTTTATAGGAAATTCAATTCTCTACAACTTTGCGTAAGAAAGTTTTTCCAAATTCCAAATGTAAATTGACCAAAATCCACAAACCAGGCGATTTTACAAGCTATAATTAAATTTCATCAATAAATGGGGTCCAATTTAGCATGTTTAACATGTTTTAAACATTTATTGCAACAAAATACTCTTCCTCCTCATATACTCATATATCCCACATTCGTTGTAAAAATATCACCATTATTATATTATTAAAATATAATAATACATTTAAATGAATTATCTTATCGTAAAAAGATAAAATTTCAATTTTCAACAATTGTCACATTAAAATTTTTCTCCATCTATATCCACATAAAATCAATATTTTCCTCATCATATGAATCAATAATTAATTATTCACAAATAATATTACGAGAATCACAATATTGACAACCAGTGCGGGTTCAGAAAGAGAGGGCTTTCCAATAAGAATTTCTCCTTCATCATGCCTTGATTAGGTGACCAAACCTCTCCTTAGATGAACTTTCTAGACATTGCCAATAATGTTATCTAATAATATTATTCGGATAATATGAATTATTGCATCGATAATGAAAATCTTGTAAATGACAATTATTGAAACAACAAAAGAATATAAAATATCAATTCAAAGAATTATTAAATCAATAAAATCTTTGAGCGAGAATTATCATAACCATTATTAAGTAGTGCCTTCTTACGTAAGAATCAATAATTGGTGCAATACTGCAGCTACCTTGTGTGTTAACCAATTTAGTATTTTAATAGTATTAATCAGAACAACTACTGTTTGTTATTTTTAAACAACTTATATTTGTCGTTTTCTTCATCCAATCGCTTTAGTTATGGAGCCCATAAAAGCTCTGCTACTGGTAAATTTAATATTCCCTCAGCAACAAAGAATATTCCACGACCAAACGAATATTCTCCGACAATAATGAATATTTTATAACCACTTGTTTATTTTAAAATATTTACGTATTTTACCCCTAACTATCCACATTAATCAAATCAACCCTTACTATTTCAAAATAATAAATAGAAAAAATTAAATTTCATTAATAATAAGTTGGGGTCTTACAACCTCCCCTCCTTATGAAATTTCGTCCTCGAAATTGACGTCACGTACTAGTGTTTTCAAAGGTGAGGATACCTCACTTTTATTTCCGCTTCTAATTCCCGTGTCATTTCCTCTATAAGCAGATGATTCCTCCACGAAACTTTAACTTGTGGTATGACCTTTGCATGGCGTAGGACATGCTCCTTCCTATCCAAGATCTTGACAGTACCTCCTCATACGTTAAGTCTTTGGCTATTTCATCCGGTTTAACTCTATAACGTGGTTCGGTCTTTCACATATTTACTGAAGTACGATATGTGAAACACATTATGAACACGAGACATACTTGGGAGGTAACGCAAGTCTATAGGCTACATTTCCTACTCGGTCAAGAATTTGAAATGGACCAATAAATCATGGATTGAGCTTTCCTCTCTTCCCAAATCTTGTAACTCCTTCCATGGAGCAACTCGCAACAATACATGATCCCCTATACTAAATTCCACGTTCTTTCTCGATGAAGATCCGCATAACTCTTTTGTCGATCTTGTGCCGTTTGTATACGTTGTCGAATCATTTGGATCTTTTCGGTAGTCATACGTACTAAATCGGGTCCCAACAATGTTGCTTCACCCACCTCATCCCAACATATTGGAGAGCGACACTTTCGTCCATATAATGCTTCAAATGGAGCCACACCTATACTTGCCCGATAATCATTGTTGTAGGAGAATTTCACCAATGGTAAATACTTATCCCAACCGCCTCTTGAAGTCTAGGACACGTAGAGTCTTAATAGATCTTCAAGAGTTTGAATAGTCCTCTCTCGATTGTCCGTCTGCTTTGAGGATGGTATGCCGAATCAATCGTATAAATCCGTGCATATAGCTTTTTGCAAGCTAACCCAAAATCTTGAAGTGAATCTTGGGTCACGATCCGAAACTATGGATACCGGCATGCCATGTAACCTCACAATCTCATTTACATATATATCTAGCAAGACGTTCAAGGAATAAGTCTCCCCAGATCGGCAAGAAATGAGCGGATTTGGTTAATCTATCAACAATAACCCAAATAGCATTGATGCCTTGAGAAACCGTAGGAAGACCCGTAATCGAATCCATGGTAATGTGTTCCCACTTCCATTTCGAATCTCAAGTGGTTGCAACGGACCCTTAGGTACTAGATGCTCGCCTTTACACGCTGACAAGTTAAACACATTGAGATAAACTTTGCAATCTCTCTCTTCATATTGTTCCACCAAAATGTATGTCAAGATCACGATACATTTTAGTACTTCCGTGATGGATTGCAAATGGTGTGTATTGTGTGCCTCCATCATAATCTTGTACTTCAAATCGAGTCGTTAGGGACACAAAGTGCAGAGTGGACTCAAGTATTCCTTCTTCATCAATTCTCGCTTCGAATAGCTTCTTCTTGTACATTTCTTCATCATACGCATCGACTCGGCCTGCGGGCTTGAGCAACCTTAACTTTTTCTATTAAAGTTGGCTCTATCGTATACTTGACATCATCGCACTCATTCCCGCATATGATCTTCTACTCAACGCAGCGTCACCACGTTCGCTTTTCCGGATGGTATTGAATAGTGTGGTCGTAGTCTTTCAATAGCTCGAGCCAACGTCATTTATGTTGAGTTCTTTTTGAGTGAAGAAATATTTAAGGCTTTTATGGTCTGAATATATCTCCACTTTCTCCCCATATAGATAGTGCCTCCATATCTTTAGTGCGAAAAACGATCACGCTAACTCTAGATCATGAGTAGGATAATTCCTCTCATATTCTTTAAGTTGTTGCGAGGCATAGGCTATGACTTTTTCCACGTTGCATGAGAACACATCCTAACCCTTTGCCTGAAGCATCGTTGAGATAACAAATCCATCCGAACCAGATGGTATTGTTAGAACAGGTGCCAAAATAAGTCTCCTCTTAATCTCTTGGAAACTGTTCTAGCATTCTTCGCTCCAAACAAATTTTGTATCCTTCCAAGTTAGCTAATTTAATGGAGTAGCGATTCGAGAAAACCCTTCCACGAATCTCCGATAATAACCAGATAGACCCGAAAGCTACGTGCTTGATTATCATCGCTCTCTATTGCTCCTAACTTTGTATTGCTTCAATCTTCGCTTCAGTCCACTTGATACTCCATGTTTTGACACCACGTGCCCAAGAAATGCTACTTCCTCGCCGTAACTCGC
This sequence comes from Panax quinquefolius, assembly GCA_020205615.1. Classification (NCBI taxonomy): domain Eukaryota; kingdom Viridiplantae; phylum Streptophyta; class Magnoliopsida; order Apiales; family Araliaceae; genus Panax; species Panax quinquefolius. The sequence goes on from CM035167.1 coordinate 128,454,352, forward strand.
ATTTCTTCAATTTGGCATATAGTTTGTTTTCACAAAGCCTTTGGAGTACCAAATTCAAACGGTGCTCATAATCTTCACGACTTTTAGAATATATGAGGATGTCATCAATAAAGACAACAACAAACTGATCCAAATATTCCTTGAATACTCGGTTCATCATATCCATGAAAGCCAGCAGGAGCATTAGTCGATCCGAAAGACATAACTAAGAATTCTTAATGCCCATACCGAGTTCTGAAGGCGCTTTGGAATATCCTCGATTCTAATCTTCAATGATGATATCCAGAACGAAGATCAATTTTTGAAAAGAATTGTGCCCCTTGCAACTGGTCAAACAAGTCATCAATACGAGGTAGAGGATGTGAGACCCCAGATTTTATCAATAAAGATTTAAATTTTGTCGAAATAATTTTTAATATTATGGTGTGAATTTGAGATAATATTATAGTTGTGGGTAGTATTTATAAATTTTGCAAAAGTATGCAAGTGGTTATATTATATTCGATTGGTCGGAGAATATTCGGTTTAGCAGGGAATATTCGTACAACGGCTCAATCATTGGTGGACCCCACAACAGAATTATTGTCGGATTGAGAAAACTGTTAGGTTTGTAAATTTTTTTGTGTGGGCAATCAAATTGCAAAATAATGCGGAAGCGTGTAAAAATCAGAGTTTAAAAAAATTTACAAACCATAAACCCGGATCATCCTTTATGCATAATTATTAATTAAACGAAAAGATAAAGAATAAAATCATACCCTTGAAGATCGAGTTTCCTCGTGTACAAGTTCACCTCCAAATCCTTTCGCTCAATCTTGAATCCACCGGGTTTTGTTCCTTCCTTTGATCAACGTTAGCCACCCATATGTTTGGCCTCTCTAGGTGATCCACTAAGGAATAATAATGATTCAAGAAAAGGGTGGTTAGGCTAAACCCTAGTTTTTCTATCTCTATAGAAAGGGTGTACTCTCCCAACAATTGGAATTATGTCAGTATGTTGAAAAAGTCAACAACCCCTCCACCCATAATAAGACTCCTCTTATTTATAGATGTGGGCAACCCATCTTAACAATTACTGAATTGGGTTTTATTTAATTAATTAAATTTTTTAATTAATTAAGCTCCCTAAACTTATTAGGGATAATTAATTAAACTCCTTTAACTAATTTTCCTTCCCTAATCCAATTAGGAATAAATGAGAGTACTTATATTAAATTAATTCCTAAACTCTTTTAGAAATTAAAATAATAATAATTGTAATAATATTAATAAGACTCCTCTTATTAATTTATATTTAATATTTCTAAAATATTAAATAATAATATGAAGCTATTTAATTTATTCTATCACCATAGATTAAATTAAATATACATAACATATTATTACGATTATGCCATTAACTTCTTAAATAATTATTCTTCCTTTTATGGTGTGACCCTTTAGGTTCTCCATATTAAACCTATTTGTGAATAAATCAATTAGAATAATTTAAATCTTATTTAAATAAATAAATTAAACAATTTATTTATTTAAATAAATAATATTTATTCTACAATAGGGATAAGCCTCCCTAGCGATCAACGACTTTCCGGATAATATAGATTTCAACATTAATCATTAAAGAACCTTTGAGTAAATAGTTACCGTGACAATTCAATCCTTCCACCATACAATGTCCCAATTAAATATAAGACATGGAATTACCACAAGTCTTATTTTATTTAATTATATGTATTTCGATCCTTAAATGCACAACTCAAATAATGCAAATTAGAAACTCCTTTCTAATTTCATTCTCGCCTTAACCAAGGACTCTTTGGGTTGTCATTATCGAATCACATAGGACATTTCTCTTCTTTTTATTAGAGTGGTAGATTCTTTATCGATCATACATTATCTCCATGTACAACTTATTATACCCAAGCATACCCTTTGATATACCCTAAGGGTATTAAGGAATAAGTCAAAGTATAACTCATCATACACAAGATACTATGATGATCTCAAGTCCAAGGATTACTTGACTACTATCACTACAGAAATTCCTATCGACAGCAAATAAAACTCCATTAGGTATTCCTTAGCGAGCCAATGCTCAAAGAACTTATTCTCTAATAAGCACCTACATACTTGCTTTAGTGTCTCCACACAAATGATCATGAGATCAATCATCCTCATCCAATGAGCAAGCAACGTATGTACCAATCTATCCGAATTCACTAATCCCCAATTTAGTAATCCAACGATTGAGAACTATTTTAGTTTTAAGCTTTCTAAGAATTTAGATCTCATTAGAATGATCATCATCATTATTCTAAAAGCATTGCTTAAAACTATGGGTTTATCACATATTATAAAACAGCATCATGTAGATAATTAAAAGCCTTTAATAAATTAATACTTTTTATTAATAAATGAATAAGATTGTTACAAAGTATATGCTTTATCATCAAACATGATTGTCTTGTGTGCATACTACTTTCAATCTCCCACTTGCACTAAAGCCAATCGTCATGGTATCTTATACTCTTCTTCTCTAAGTGACGATTATCCTGCTGTTGGATAAGCTTTAGTTAATGGATATGTAATGTTGTTCATGAGAGTCCACTATCTCTATAGTGATTTCCCATCTTTCAATGATTCTAATAATCAAATGAAAGTGCCACAACACATGTTTAGATCCAAGATGAGACTTAGAACTATTCCTAGTTCTCAGTAATAAACTTTTAATCCAAACAATCAACTCATAGCCTTCATTTATAGCTATATACTTTGTCTTTATCACTAAACCAAAGAACTCTTTTGCTATTTAGAACCTTTCCAATTCAATCGCACCACTTGCTCAAGGTAACCCTTTACCTTAAAGTGGATTTTTCTCGTCATCTTGGTCTGGTCTAAAAAACTCTTGAGTCTCATTAAGCCCTCTAGTTTTAATTAAGACCCACCATGAATATGATCACATCCTTAGTGCCTAAGTTAAGCACTTTAAGATATTTTTCACCGACTCATAGTGAACTTCTCCATATTATGACCGATCAATATCGTGTCTCGTACATTTCATTGCATACATGATTGTCACTCATGCGACCTCTCTTTTCGTGAGTCTGTGGGGACTATTAAGAGAGATACACTCCATAGCTCATCGACATGAGACATCTCTTGAGTTTGCCATGCTAAACAACTTTAGCATCAAATGAATATACGCCCTCGGGTTAAGTTGAGCATCCTTTTAAATCTATCTATATAGATTTATATCCCCAATTAAGATACTCTTCCCAAATCATTCATGGAGGAATGTTTAGACAACTTTATCTTTACTGATCGTAGCATTAATATGTCATTCCTTATCCGTAGTATATCAACATATAGTACTAGGAATGTCACAATGCTCCCATTAACCCTTTTGTACACACTAGGTTCATTCTTATTTTTGATAAAATCAAACTCTTTTGATTGCCTCATCAAAACGAATGTTCCATATTTGAGAAACTTGCTTCAATCCATTTCTCTGAGTGTCATACAACACTTACCTCATCGTATGTAATCGGATCAACATCTTCTATGATGTGTACCTCATCATCATCATCTATGATGAATCCATACCTCCAAGTATCTTCTTGACTATTCCGATTTACGATTCATTTGTGGTATAATAGTTCATCTACGTGTTCCTCTTATTTGACTTATAGTATTTTGTGGTTCTTGAACTCTTCAAGATCTATTATCCTCCCACTAGCCCTTTCAATGATAAACACCTTTATCTTAGAAGGTAGCGTGTTTCGCAATAAACACCTTTTGCTATGTAGGATTATAGAACGTATACCCTAAACTTATTTTAGGATGTCCCACAAATTTGCACTTGTCAAATCTTGTCCCAAGCTTATCCTTTGAAACCTTTTCACATAAGTTGGACAACCCCTTATCTTAACATACTTAAGATTAGGAATCCTCCCTGTCCATAACTTTTATGGAGTCTTAGGGCTTGATTTTGAGGTTACCTTTTCGTAGATATGCAGCCATTTCTAGGACATTATCCTAGAAGGATATTGGAATGTCGGTAAAATTATTATGGACCGCACCATGTCCAACAAGGTACGACTTTTCATTCAGATACATCAATCAATTATTATGTATCGAGATGTGTCCATTATGAGAAACCATTTGAGATGATCTAGAAACTTATTGTACAAGTATTTATTCCTTGATCTAATCAAAGAATTTTAATACTTTGCCAATTTGTTTCATTTCAAATTCTTTGAACCTTTCAAATAATTCACACTTGTATTTCAACAAATACATACATTCAACTCTTTGAATGATCATCTCCTTTTCTTATACTAGTTTGTTCAATTTACAAAATAATTTTTATGTAAGTCAAGTATATAAAATCCATTAAGTAATATTCCAGCTTATATACAAAACATTATTATTATTATAAATAAACAACAATTGTTCTTAATTATAATACCAAAAATTTCATTGTCCAACAATAAAATGGAAATAATATTTTTAACAAGAATCGGAATACAATAACAACTTATCGACTTAATAGATTTGCCTAGTAGGCATTGCTAAACTATAAGTTTCTATAGCTAATGCAAAGAACCTTTGCTTCATTTTCCACACATAGATTACTTATATTTGTTTAGCTTTCTACTTCTATTTGGTCCTTTCATAAATCTATATTTATGATAACCAAAGTTGATATCCAATATCCAAGTAGAACCTCGACTTAAAGAAAAATTTATTTTAAATCTTGAACAAATTTGTATTGTAACCAAACTTCACTAAGCTTCTTTGGTTAGCCTCTCGCAAGATGCTTCTCGCAGCTTTCTTTCCAAAGGTCCAAGCTTATTGCGGTGGGAAGCAAACTTTTTCTTATCCGTATCGCTTTTGTTCTTATTATCCTTTGTTTATGCCTTTTTATTTACCTTCTTTGAATCGCTCTTCTTTTCGTAAGATCCTTTGGCCCCTACCAAGAAGACTTGATCTTTCTTGGTTGGAAAGTGACTCTCAACATTTTTCAACATGTTAAGCAAATCAAATGAGGTCGATATCTAACTTGTTCATATGAAAAATTCACAACAATTATGAAAGGAGTCCGGAGTGAGTGCAAGATCAAATCTTGGCTCAACTCTCCATCCATGACAAAACTCGTTGTCCTAATTGATCAATCAAATTGATAATGTTAAGGACTTTTTATCCATCAGCATCAGTGGTGTCATCGGTCATTCTAGATCGGAAGAGCTCCTTAGATATCCGATATCTATCGGTCCCCACTTTCATCACCATCAACTACTTGATGTGCGTGAATATATAGTAGAGCATCCATAGTTTCATCTCGACGCCGAAGCTCATTACTCATGGATGCGAGCATGATGCATCGAGCCAATCAGTGCATCATTTTGCCACTTTCTAAAAGTAGCAATCTCTTCCTCGAGGCATTGTTCAAGCAACCATTGCGAGGATAGGCGATTATGGACATAAGATAGCTTTTCAAACATGAGAACTATTCTCAAATTCCTTAACCAATCCGGTGTAATTCGATCCGGTTAATTAACATCAAATATGTTTCGCAGTTGATAGTAATTTTAGACATTGTAAAATTTCAGAAATGAATTTGTAATTAACAACATTTTAACATACATTCTTTTATTAATTACCAAAATAATTTAGGTCTTGTTTTAAATTGGCATCTCCCACTATTTTCTTCAAACTATATTACCTCACTTATATAGTTCGGCAAAATCTAATTAAAGATTTGCTAGTGAGAATAAGGATCCCATTTCAAATGTATATAGCCTTGTGGTGACACAACAAACTATATATAAATAAATAGGTCTTTTGTCAATTACATCAACTATGCAACTCCTTTTCTTTTGCCTCTTAGATTATTTTGATCAAGTGGTGGCACATCCGAATCAAAATTATCCAACTTAAGTCCGACCTAGCACTCCATATATTCAAAAAAGAAAAATATCATCCTTGTGGTGACACAACAAAATAATATTGTTCAATTTTCTTTATAAGCATCAAATGTGATAAATTAACATCTTAAATACTTAATACTTGCCTTGTGGTGACACAACAAACTCATATTAAATATTTAATACTCTATTAATTTTATCATGCTTGAAAGGCTTACGCTCGATATTCCAAATATCTTTGAACGCTTAGGACTTAATATAAAAATTGAGGGTTTGTTATTAATTTGTCTCATCTTGTTTAGCGCCATGCATTACATATATATATATATAAAATACGTGTCATATTAATGAACATGCGAGGCATGTTTGCATAATATATAATATATATATAAAGTATAAGCATGCACATATAGAATACTATATTCTACCCGGATTGATTATGGACTTTTATTCTAGTTTGGTTCACTAGAGCCACCAAGTGAACCAAAAGGTCAAACCCTAGGAGTGCAAAAAATAATATTTAAATATAACTATTACATTTAAACACGGGCTCCATTACAAACGGGTCTTCTAGCGCTCCTTGCTCCTTGATCTCCAATTTTTCAAAATTAATTCTAACTATTCCTATTACAAAACTATTTAAAATAAATAGAAACCTTGATCGTGAAATAAGGGAAGTACATAGGAGGAGATAGAATTTACATTAAGAAAAATTAGAGAAGACGAGGTACGCAGTAATTCCCCATTTAATAAAACTCATACATTCATGCATCCAACTAAAATAAAATTCAATCATATCGGTCAATAGTCCATAATCAATCCCATTTATTATCATACACATCACCATATGCATCAATAAATAACATTCATCTCATGAATAATAAACATTTAATATATATATTGATATCATTTAATGGGCAACTTTAGTTAGTATAAAATCTATTTTGAATCAAAATAAACTCCTTTATTTTAATCCAAATTTAAATCAAAATAAAACTATTTTATTTTAATTTATCCAATTTTGAATAAAATAAACTATTTTATTTTAATCAAAATTTTTAATCAAAATAAACTCCTTTATTTTAATTAATTATGGAATCCAATTCCATGTAAAAAAAAAAATTTTAATTAAAATAAACTCTTTTATTTTAATTAATTATGGAATCCAATTCCATGTAAAAAAAAAATCTTTAATTAAAATAAACTCTTTTATTTTAATTAATTATGGAATCCAATTCCATGTAAAAAAAATCTTTTATTAAAGGAAACACGGATATTCTTTCCTATTCACAAATAAACTCCTTTATTTTGAATAATATGAAATCTTATTTCATATCTAAACAAACTCCTTTATTTAAGGAAAGATGGATTTACTTCCTATTCATAAATAAACTCCTTTATTTTAGGAAAAATGAAATCCAATTTCAACTCCAATTAGTTATCATGGAATCCAATTCCAACTCTAATTAGTTAAAGATGAAATCCAATTTTAAAATTAAAATAAACTTTTTATTTTAATATTAAAATAAACTTTTTATTTTAAAATTAAAATAAACTTTTATTTTGATTATAAAATAATTAATATATATATATATATATATATTGTATTAACCGATAATATATATATATATATATATATATAATATCCGTATATTATATAAATTTTATACCGTATAATTTATATATATAATATGAAGCAACTCCTTTATTTAAATCCGTTCCATGCTTTAAACGTGGCCATGATTTTTCTTGTAAGTTTGCAGCCACGTTTTTTTTTATGAGCATGCTTTTTGCTGACTTTTCCAGGCATGTTCCTTGGGCCACATTTTATTTGGCATGAATTGCTTCACGAAATTGGGTCACGGTTTTAAAAGAAATGCGACGGTTTTTTTTTTTTTTTTTTTTTATATTAATAAATTTTATACAATAAAATTATGCCCAATTAAATTGTTCAAAACACATATCAATATACATATCAAATTAAAATAATTAATAATTCGCATAAAGGTTTGGCTCTGATGCCACTGTTAGGTTTGTAAATTTTTTTGTGTGGGCAATCAAATTGCAAAATAATGCGGAAGCGTGTAAAAATCAGAGTTTAAAAAAATTTACAAACCATAAAACCGGATCATCCTTTATGCATAATTATTAATTAAACGAAAAGATAAAGAATAAAATCATACCCTTGAAGATCGAAAGCCTCGTGTACAAGTTCACCTTCAAATCCTTTCGCTCAATCTTGAATCCACCGGGGTTTTGTTCCTTCCTTTGATCAACGTTAGCCACCCATATGTTTGGCCTCTGAGGTGATCCACTAAGGAATAATAATGATTCAAGAAAAGGGTGGTTGGCTAAACCCTAGTTTTTCTATCTCTATGTAAAAGGTGTACTCTCCAACAATTGGAATTATATCATATGTTGAAAAAGTCAACAACCCCTACACCCATAATAAGACTCTCTTATTTATAGATGTGGGCAACCCATCTTAACAATTAAGGAATTGGATTTTATTTAATTAATTAAATTTTTTAATTAATTAAGCTCCCTAAACTTATTAGGGATAATTAATTAAACTCCTTTAACTAATTTTCCTTCCTAATCCAATTAGGAATAAATGAGAGTACTTATATTAAATTAATTCCTAAACTCTTTTAGAAATTAAAATAATAATAATTGTAATAATATTAATAAGACTCTCTTATTAATTTATATTTAATATTTCTAAAATATTAAATAATAATATGAAGCTATTTAATTTATTCTATCACCATAGATTAAATTAAATATACATAACATATTATTACGATTATGCCATTAACTTCTTAAATAATTATTCTTCCTTTTATGGTGTGACCCTTTGGGTTCTCCATATTAAACCTATTGTGAATAAATCAATTAGAATAATTCTAATCTTATTTAAATAAATAAATTAAACAATTTATTTATTTAAATAAATAATATTTATTCTACAATAGGGATAAGCCTCCCTAGCGATCAACGACTTTCCGGATAATATAGATTTCAACATTAATCATTAAAGAACCTTTGAGTAAATAGTTACTGCATAATTCAATCCTTCCACCATACAATGTCCCAATTAAATATAAGATATGGAATTACACAAGTCTTATTTTATTTAATTATATGTATTTCGATCCTTAAATGCACAACTCAAATAATGCAAATTAGAAACTCCTTTCTAATTTCATTCGCGCCTTGCCAAGGACTACTGGGTTGTCATTATCGAATCACATAGACATTTCTCTTCTTTATTAGAAGTGGTAGATTCTTTATTGATCATACATTATCTCCATGTATAACTTATTATACCCAAGCATACCCTTTGATATACCCTAAGGGTCTTAAGGAATAAGTCAAAGTATAACTCATCATACACAAGATACTATGATGATCTCAAGTCCAAGGATTACTTGACTTACTATCACTACAGAATTCCTATTGGACAGTAAATAAAACTCCATTAGGTATTCCTTAGCGAGCCAATGCTCAAAGAACTTATTCTCTAATAAGCACCTACATACTTGCTTTAGTGTTCCACACAAATGATCATGAGATCAATCATCCTCATCCAACGAAAAGCAAGCGGCGTATGTACCAATCTATCCGAACTCACTAATCCCCAATTTAGTAATCCAATGATTGAGAACTATTTTAGTTTTAAGCTTTCTAAGAATTTAGATCTCATTAGAATGATCATCATCATTATTCTAAAAGCATTGCTTAAAACTATGGGTTTATCACATATTATAAAACAAAGATCATGTAGATAATTAAAAGCCTTTAATAAATTAATACTTTTATTAATAAATGAATAAGATTGTTACAAAGTATATGATTTATCATCAAACATGATTGGCTTTTGTGCATACTACTTTCAAAACGACAAAAAATATTTTATTGAAATAACGACGGAAGTTTTACCGTTGATATTGTTGAACTACTTTCGTAGTAAAAGTACAAAGAATACATGTGGTTGCATAGTAAGCTACTTTAAGATTGATTATTGATGCTTATGTGAGAAGTCACTCGGTTTGATTCCATTATTGTCGATTAATAATATGAATTATTATAGCGATAATGACGCTTTTGTTTTATTCAGATTATTAACATAATAAAATGTAAAACATCTTTTATATAAAATGTAATACTTTATTAAAGTTATTCTATAAATAGAATATATTATATTTTATTATGCATAGTGTTGCATTGTGTTTTGCATAGTGTTTTGCATATAAGTTGCATAGTGTTTGCATAGTAAAAATGTTTTTATATAAATAGAATATATTATATTTTATTTAAAAGATTTTGCTTTAAATATGGACCGCCGATTAAAGTAAATCAATCTGACCGCTTTATGGATTAATTACTATGCATTCTATTTTCCTATAAATAGAAGCTCATTCCTTCATTATTTTCTTACGAATTCACTAAAACTCTGGCAGAGAGAAGCTATAGAGAAAATCTATAGAGAGAAAGAAGAAGAGTATTCTCGTACTTCACTACTTTGATATCCGGTTGTCTTTTACGGTAGGGAATATTATTTGTTGTACCCGTAAAAGTGTTATTCTTCTCTTATTCATGAAGAGAACTTCATTATTCCATTCATTATTATTCTGTTGGAATAACTTTTAAAAGTGGCATACCCTATACATAACTCGTATACTGTGGCATACCCCTATACTTGGTGAAATCCTTATGTTATTTCATTGCTTATTATTCTCATTGAATAACTCAGAGTCGCTGTGACCCTATACTTGGTGACATTCTTCTATTATTCTCGCATGGAACATCCCATGCTCATGTGTTTTTACACCGGACCGGTTTCGCTTTTATTATTCTCATTGGAACATCCTCGTCATGCATGTGTTTTACACCCACCGGTTCCGCTTTTTATCATTCTCGTTGGAATATCCTATCCATGTGTTTTACACGATCCGGTTCCATCTTTATTATTCTCATTAGAACATCCTCGCTTGGTGTGAATTTCACCCGACCGGTTCCATTATTATTATTCTGTTGAAATAACCCGCCTATGCAAAAGTACCGCATGCATGGTGATTTCTTTTGTTATTCCATTCTTTATTATACCCAAATAAGTTAAAACATTGACTTCTATACTCCATGAAATTAGTAGAATATTCTTGATATTTGCGTTTCATCCAAAGATTTTTTCATGGAAATATTCTTCTGATCATTCTTGAATTTTACTCTACAAAACAGTATCATGTTGACAATTGGGACGTTAATAATTCCTGGATAAAATAATTCTTGAACTTGTTTTATTGAATTCTTATATCATTGTCATCATCCTCATGTTTATATATATATATATTTTTTTAAAGTCATCTGTGGCCTGTAGAGCATGGATGGACTTGGTATGATTATGACCAGGGATTATTCGGTGTAATCATGACCGTAATGTTACAAATGATGTGGTAAAAATCCTCGATGTCCGTAGTGCATTGATGGGCCGATTGTTGGCATGATCATGACCATTAATGAATACACAACTATTCTTGGCCGTAGTGCATGAATAATTGTGGTCGTAATACTTAAAGAATATCCTCGGCCGTAGTGCGGGGGGTGATTAGATGATGTGGATTATTTATTAAAGTGAGTCTCGAACTTAATAAAGATGAAAAAACTTTTAAAACCTAAAAGATAGTAGATTTTATTCTCTACTGACTCTTTTAATGGATTACATATTCCTACCGCAGCTTAAACCGGTTGTCATTGTATTTTATCGGTTTAACATCATTTGAAGGCTAATGATAATTTATTCTGCATTATCTTAGTCATAATATTTCTTCTGAGGGCTAGTTGAGCTCACCTTTTCTTTCACTTTTTCTCTTGAGAAAATGAGAACATAGCCATTGGGATGAGCTCGGGAACGGAGTAATGGTCCGGAGGATAAGATTAGTAGTCCTCACTATTCTGTGAAATAGTGTGATAATAGTTGTAATGAGGACTCCTTTTGAGTTTGTATAATATCTATTAGACAATATTTGTATTCAAACTCAAAGTTTATGTCGTATTGTACACCACAGTTAGGTTAGTAAGTTGTATTTGAATTTATGTACCATGTAAGTGGCGACCCAAGATGGGTGACGTATACCTAATTTTGGGGGCGTCACAGAGGATACCTATTCTTGATGGTGACATGGTTCAATTCCCGATAGTCAATACAATGTCGCATACTCCCGTCTTTCATCTTTACAAATAAAACAGGAGCACCCCAAGGAGATGTACTAGGACGAATGAAACCGATGTCCAACAATTCCTGTAGTTGGACCTTTAACTCCTGAAGTTCAATAGGAGCCATTTGATATGGAGTTTTAGAAATGGGCTTTGTACCAGGTTCAAGATCAATAAAGAATTCAACTTCACATTCTAGGGGTAGACCGGGAAGTTCTTCAGGAAATACGTTAGGAAAGTCAATAACAACAGGAATATTATTCAAATTTGACGTGTCTTTATTCAAATCCATAACACGGGCTAAGAAAGCTTGACATCCGCTTTTCAATAAACGAATAGCTTTATGATTAGATATGATGTTGATTGATTTTAATGGTTTAGTTGCTTGAATTGCATACAACGTGTTGTTTAGGAATATGAAAGCTAACAACCTTACAAAACAATCAATTTTGGCATGATGTGTAGTTAACCAATCAATCCCTAAAATCACATCAAAAGCAAGTATCTTTAAAGAGAGAAGGTCAATGTGTAAGGTAATGGTGCCAACTTGAATCAAACAAGATTTATAAACGGTGGATGTGATGAAAGTTTCTCCTAACGGAGTTTCCACAGATAGGTCAAAGTCTAATTTCTCCTAATCAAGTTTAAACGTTGAGCACAAGCGGAGAGATAAAATGAATGAGTAGCACCAGATCAAGTAAGGTATAAACTTCGCAAGAATTTATAAATAGCTTACCCGTGATCACCTCGTTTGGTTCCTCGATTTTGACCGATCAACAACAAACGCCTTCTTCCGGAATAGTTGACTTTGACTTTTCTCGGGATGATTTTCGAGTCACCGTCCCATTTAACTAGGTTTCGCCACTGATAATCTCGAAAGCGATATGTCCTTCCTTTCCACAATTATAGCATACCTTGAACTATTGTGGATAGTTTGGATCGATATGTCCCTCTTCCCGCATTTATAGCATATGACCGGTGGTCGTTCTCCTCCCTTAGAACCAGATTCTTTGCCGCACCGCTGCCTTCATACGGTCGTTGTTAAATCTCCTCTTTAAAATCTCCTCCTAACTCGCTTCTTCTATTTTCATGGCCATGATTACCACGCAGGAGTGGTTACCATTTTTGTCCGTCTGCTTTTCTCTCCGTTGGTTATCATTATTCTATTGATTGCTATATCTCGTACGATCCTCGGTAATGGTCCCTCGGTTGAACATACTCGTTATCTCGCTTTCTAACAATTGAGCCCCATTAACAACATCCGAATAGAGAGAAAATTTATGAGAAATGAGATATTGTCGTATCGGGGTTTCAAACCTCTCTCGAAACATCCGCGTCATACGCTCCTCATTCTCCACCAAATGAGGTGCAAACCCGGATAACTCGCAAAATTTTCCTCGTCTTCGAGACACCGCCATGTTGTTTTGTTCTAATCGATGAACTCCACTTCCTTCATATGACGAACACTTTCGTGAAAGTATTTGTCATTAAATAATTTCTGAAATGTCTCCCAAGAGACATCTTTGAGTGCACCGGATGGAGTACGCTTCATAGACTCCCACCAAGAGTCGCCGCCGCCACTTTTAACATAAAGGTGGCGAATGGAACCTTCTGTTCCTCCGTGCATCCCAAGACATCAAATATCTTAGTAATTTACTTGACCCATGTTTCCGCCATGATCGGATCCGCTTTCCCTTAAATTCGTGGTCCCAACTCTTTGAATCGGTTGGTGTGACAACCCGTGAATTGCTATCATTTCCTCCTCAGTATTTTGAACACGAGTCTCCTCGTCTCGATTTTGCATGAACTGCAAAAAGCTTCTAAACATCCCCTCGCTCATCATCCGATCAAGGGTGTTGTTCACGGGAGGAACATTGCCCGACTTGTTGCACGCTTCTCCTCGTTGGTGAGTACAGACGTCTCCACAGCCTCATTTCCATTGTTAATATTCTCAATCGACATTCTCAAATATCATGTCATAAAACAAGGGTTAATTAAGGAAATCAATATATCACATAATATCCTTATATAATTGACCAACTAACAAATAAGCTTAGGTAGGACACACTAGCGAAGGATTTACCTCTCCTCCCTCCTCCTAGTTCTATTCCCCGATCTCCGCCAGAGATCATATCCCTAAGCCCCGATACCAACCGTGACGCCCCAAAATAGGTATACATCACCCATTCGAGTTGTCAATACATGGTATGTAAACAACTACAACTTTATTATTACAACAATAAAACTGTGAGTTTGAATACAAATAATATCTTCTGCACAATATCTATACTCGGATAAATCCTCATCACATTTATTGACACATTATTTTACAAAATGGTGAGAACTACTAAATAACTCTCTCTAGAACTTTCATTCCATACCCCGACTGCACTCGCTTATATTCTCGCCTCCCGAGAAGAAAAATGGAACAAAAGGAAAAGGGTGAGCTCAACTAGCCCAAGAAAGAATATTATGACTAAGATAATATACAACAAATTATCGTTAGTCTTCAACAGAAAAATCTAATAGAATACAATAGACAACAAATTTTAAATCAATATTCGCATTGAAATAATAATTCATTAGAAGAGTTAAGTAGAGAATGCAAACTACTATATTCTATGTATGAATTTAAAAGTTCATCATCTATCTTTTATCCCCAGTAACATCAACCAATATATATCCGAATCAAATATTCATCTTTGCACTACAGCCAAAGATATTCATCACCAAGTCATGTTCATCTAAACACCTGCTCATCTTTGCACTACGGGCCAAAGATATTCTTCAGAAAATCATTCATCTTCAGCACTCTAAGCCAAAGATATTCAATAATATCATCATTTAAGACCGAGGATGATGAAAAATATTTTTAAAGAAACGAATCCAGTGAAACAAAATGACAAGAATTAAGGATTAAGGATTCGTACTTTGTTTTATCCATGTCCAAAAAATACCTCAAAAATAACAATAGTGGTGTAAAATTCAAGAATGATCAAAACATGGATACAATCAAAGCTAGTATCTGAAAGTAGTATGCACACAAGCCAATCATGTTTGATGATAAAGCATACACTTTGTAACAATCTTATTCATTTATTAATAAAAAGTATTAATTTATTAAAGGCTTTTAATTATCTACATGATGCTGTTTTATAATATGTGATAAACCCATAGTTTTAAGCAATGCTTTTAGAATAATGATTATGATCATTCTAATGAGATCTAAATTCTTAGAAAGCTTAAAACTAAAATAGTTCCCAATCATTGATTACTAAATCGGGGATTAGTGAATCCGGATAGATTGGTACATACGCTGCTTGCTTTCATTGGATGAGGATGATTGATCTCATGATCATTTGTGTGGAGACACTAAAGCAAGTATGTAGGTGCTTATTAGAGAATAAGTTCACCGAACGTGGCTCGCTAAGGAATACCTAATGGAGTTTTACTTGTCTCATCGATAGGAATTCTTGTAGTGATAGTAGTACAAGTGATCCTTGGACTTGAGATCATCATAGTATCTTGTGTATGATGAGTTATATTTTGACTTATTCCTTAAGACCCTTAGGGTATATCAAAGGGTATGCTTGGGTATAATAAGTTGTACATGGAGATAATGTATGATCAATAAAGAATCTACCACTTATATTAAAAGAAGAGAAATGTCCTATGTGATTCGATAAATGACAACCCAAAGAGTCCTCGGGTTAAGGCGTAATGAAATTAGAAAGGAGTTTCTAATTTGCATTATTTGGAGTTGTGCATTTAAGAGTCGAAATACATATAATTAAATAAAATAAGACTTGACAAAGAATTCCATGCCTTATATTTATTCGGGACATCAGATGGTGGAAGGATTGAATTGTATGCAGAACTATTTACTCAAAGGTTCTTTTATGATTAATGTTGAAATCTATATTATCCGGAAAGTCGCTTGATCGCTAGTGAGGCTTATCCCTATCAGAGAATAAATATTATTTATTTAAATAAATTAATTATTTAATTTATTTATTTAAATAAGATTAGAATTGTTCTAATTAATTTATTCACAACCTGGTTTAATATGGAGAACCTAAAGGGTCACACCATAAAAGGAAGAATAATTATTTAAGAAGTTAATGGCATAATCGTAATAATATGTTATGTATATTTAATTTAATCTACATGTGATAGAATAAATTAAATAGCTTAATATTTATTATTTAATATTTTAGAAATATTAAATATAAGTTAATAAGAGGAGTCTTATTAATATTATTACAATTATTATTATTATTTTAATTTCTAAAAGAGTTTAGAAATTAATTTAATATAAGTACTCTCATTTATTCCTAATAGGATTAGGAGGAAAATTAGTTAAAGGAGTTTAATTAATTATCCCTAATAAGATTAGGGAGCCCATTTAATTAAAAGAGTTTAATTAAATAATACCTTATTTTATTAAATAAGGTTACCTCGATATCTTTATAAGAGGAGTCTTATATCGATATCAATATATACGTAATTCCAAAAGTTGGAGAGTACGATCCTTTTCTATAGAGATAGAAAAACTAGGTTTTTAGCTAACCACCCATTTTCTTGAATCTTTATTATTCCTCGGTGGATCACCTCTGAGGCCAAACACTGGGGTGGCTAACGTTGATCGAAAGAAGGAACAAAACCCATGGATTCAAGTCAAGCGCTAAAAGGATTGGAGGTGAACTTGTACACGAGGAAGCTTCGGATCTTCAAGGGTATGTTTTTATTCATCTTTTTCGCTTAATTAATAATTGTGCATAAAGGGTGATCCGTATATGGTTTGTAAATTTTAAAACTCGATTTTTACACGCTTTAGCTTATTTTTGCAATTTGATTACGTTCATTAATATTACAAACCTAATAAAGGGCATCGAGCCAAACCTTTATGCTAATTATTAATTGTTCAGATTTAATATATATATATATATATATATTGATATGTATTTAGAACAATTTAATTGGGCATAATTTTATTGTATAAAATTTATTTTATATAAAAAAAAATCTAAATCTCATTATTGAAGTCCGTTTTTTTTGAAAAGTTCAAGTCTTTTATATATATATAGATATATATATAATAATAATTACTAAAGGGATGTTCAGACCGATTTTTTTTTTTTTACCGACTGCATCAGTTCCTTGAATTCCATTTTAGTATATAGTATTGTATATTATATAAATGATATATGATATATTATATATATTAGTATGCTTCACGGAAATCAAAGTGTTAACAGGATATTGCTTGGAATCATATTGGTAGGAATCATATTGGTATAAGAATATATTATATATATGATAATAACGTTATTTATTATATATATATATATATATATATATATATATATATAACTGGTTTTATTATATATATATATAATAACAATTTTGTTTTATTATTATTATATATATATATATATATATATATTCTTAATAATTTTATTATTAAAATAAAAGTTTATTTTAATATTAAAATATAAAGTTTATTTTAATTTTAAAATTAAATTGCATGCTAACTAATTAGAGTTGGAATTGGATTCCATGATAACTAATTGGAGTTGAAATTGGATTCTATTTTTCCTTAAATAAAGGAGTTTATTTAGATATGAAATTAGATTTCATATTATTCAAAATAAAAAGTTTATTTGTGAATAGGAAAAAATCGCAGTCTTTTCCTTAAATAAAGGAGTTTATTTAAATATGAAATAAGATTTCATATTATTCAAAATAAAGGAGTTTATTTGTGAATAAGAAAGATAATCCGTATTTCTTTTAATAATTTTTTTTACATGGAATTGATTCCATAATTAATTAAAATAAAGGAGTTTATTTTGATTAAAGATTTTGATTAAAATAAAATAGTTTATTTTATTCAAAATTGGACAAATTAAAATAAAATAGTTTTATTTTGATTTAAATTTGGATTAAAATAAAGGAGTTTATTTTGATTCAAAATTAGATTTTATACTAACTAAATTTACCCATTAAATGATATCAATATATATATTAAATGTTTATTATTCATGAGATGAATGTTATTTATTGATGCATATGATGATGTGTATGATAATAAATGGGATTGATTATGGACTATCGACCAATGCGATTGATTTTATTTTAGTTGGATGCATGAATGTATGGGTTTTATTAAATGGGGTCTCAGCATTTGCCTTCTCTAATTTTTCTTAATGTAAATTCCATCTCTCTCCTATGTACTTTCCTCGATCACGATCAAGGTTTCTATTTATTTTAAATAGTTTTGTAATAGGAATAGTTAGAATTATTTTGAAGAATTGAGGTCAAGGACATGAAGCGCATTAAGATCCGTTTGTAATGGAGCCCGGGTTTAAATGTAATAGTTATATTTAAATATTATTTCTTGCACCCCTTTAGGGTTTGACCTTTTGGTTCACTTGGTGGCTCTAGTGAACCAAACTAGAATAAAAGTCCATAATCAATCCAGTAGAATATAGTATTCTATATGTGTATGCTTATACTATATATATTATATATTATGCAAACATGCTTCGCATGTTCATTAATATACGCTAGCGTTTATATATATATATATAATATATGCGCTAAAACAAGATGAGACAAATTAATAACAAACCCTCAAATTTTTATATTAAGTCTTAAGCGCTCAAAGATATTTGGAATATCGAACGTCGCTTTCTAGCATGATAAAATTAATAGAGTATTAAATATTTAATATGAGTTTGTTGTGTCACCACAAGGCAAGTATTAAGTATTTAAGATGTTAATTTATCACATTTGATGCTTATAAAGAAAATTGAACAATATTGTTTTGTCAGTGTCACCACAAGGATGATATTTTTCTTTTTTGAATATATGGAGTGCTAGGTTTGGACTTAACTTGGATAATTTTGATTCTGGATGTGCCACCACTGATCAAAATAATCTAAGAGGCAAAAAGAAAAGGAGTTGCATAGTTGATGTAATTGACAAAAGTTGTCTACCTATTTATTTATATATAGTTTGTTGTGTCACCACAAGGCTATATACATTTGAAATGGGATCCTTATTCTCACTAGTAAATCTTTAATTAGATATTGTTTAACTATATAAATTGAGGTAATATAGTTTGAAGAAAATAGTGGGAGATACCAATTTAAAACAAGGCCTAATTTATTTTGGTAATTAATAAAAGAATGTATGTTAAAATGTTGTTAATTACAAATTCATTTACGTAATTTTATAATGTCTAAATTACTATCATCATGAAGCATATTAGATGCTATTTAATCTGACCCTCAATTAAACTGATTGGTTAAGGAAATTGAGAATAGTTCTCACGGCTAAAAAGTTATCTTATATCCTTAATATACCTATCCCCGCAATGGTTGCGCATAATGCCTTTGAGGAAGAGATTGCTACTTTTAGAAAGTGGCAAGATGATGCACAATTGGCTCAATGCATCATGCTCAGATCCATGAGTAACAAGCTTCATCAAATACACCCTAAAACTATGGATACTTCTACTATACTCCTGCACGTCAAGTAGTTGATGGTGAGGAAAGTAGGACTGATAGATATCAGATATCTAAAGAGCTCTTCCGATCTAGAATGGCCAATGGCACTATAGTACAGACAAAAAGTTCTTAACATAATCAATTTGATTGATCAATTAGAACAACGAGTTTTGTCATGGATGGAGAGTTAAGCCAAGATTTGATCTTGCACTCACTCTCGGACTCCTTTCATAATTGTTGTGAATTTTTCATATGAACAAGCTAGATATTAGCCTCGCTGATTTGCTTAACATATTGAAAAATGTTGAGAGTCACTTTCCAACCAAGAAAGATCAAGTCTTACCGGTAGGGCCAAAGGATCTTCCTCAAAAGAAGAACGATTCAAAGAAGGTAAATGTAAAGGCGTAAACAAAGGATAATAAGAACAAAACCGATACGGATAAAGAAAGGAGTTTGCTTCCACTACAATAAGCCCGACACTAGAAAGAAATTGCAAGAAGCATCTTGCGAGGCTAACCAAAGAAGCTTAGTGAAGTTTCGGTTACAAATACAAATTTGTTCATGATTTAAAATAAATTTTCTTTAAGTCAAGGTTCTACTGGGTATTGATACCGACTTTGGTTATCATAAATATAGATTTATGAAGGACTAAGGTAAGTAGAAAGCTAAACAAATATAAGTAATCCTATGTAAGGAAATGTAGCAAAGGTTGCCATATTAGCCATAGAAACTTATAGTTTAGCAATGCCTACGTCAAATCTATTAAGTCAATAAGTTGTTCAGTATTCCAGCTTCTTGTTAAAATATTATTTCCATTTTATTGTTGGACAATGAAATCTTTGGTATTATAATTAAGAACAATTGTTGTTCTATTTATAATAATAATGTTTTGTATAGAACTGGAATATTACTTAATAAATTTTGTATACTTGACTTACATGAAAATAATTTTGCATATTGAACAAATTAGTATAAGAAAAGGAGATGATCATTCAAAGAGTTGAATGTGTGTATTTGCTAAAATACAAGTGTGAATTATTTGAAAGGTTCAAAGAATTGTAGTGAAACAAATTGGCAATGTATTAAGATTCTTTGATTAGATCAAGGAATAAATACTTGTGCAATAAGTTTCTGGATCATCTCAAATGGTTTTCTCATAATGGACACATCCTGATACGCAATAATTGATTGATGTATCTGAATAAAAATCGTACCTTATTGGACATGGTGCGGTCCAAAATGATTTTACCGACATTCCAAAGATCCTTCCGGGATAATGTCCTAGAAATGGTCAGACATTCTACGAAAATGGTAACCTCAAAATCCGGCCCCAAGACTCCATAAAAGTTATGGACAGGGAGGATTCCTAATCTTAAGTATGTTAAGTTAAGGGGTTGTCCAACTTATGTGAAAAGGTTTCGAAGGATAAGCTTGGGACAAGATTTGACATATACAGATTTGTGGGACATCCTAAAGTAAGTTTAGGGTATATGTTCTATAATTCTACTTAGCAAAAGGTGTTTGTTACGAAACACGCTGCCTTCTAAGATAAAGGTGTTTATCATTAAAAGGGGCTAATGGGAGGATAATAGATCTTGGAAAGTTCAAGAACCATAAAATACTATAAGTCAAATAAGAGGAACCTGTAGATGTAGACCTATTATACCACAACCTAATCAGAAATCTGAATAGTACCAAGATACTTGGGAGGTATGGATTCATCATAGATGATGATGATGAGGTACACATCATAGAAGATGATGATCCAGTTACATACGATGAGGTAAGTGTTGTAGACACTCAGAGAAATGGATTGAAGCAAGTTTCTCAAAATGGAACATTCGTTTTGATGAGACAATCAAAAGAGTTTGATTTTATCAAAATAAGAATGAACCTAGTGTGTACAAAAAGGATCAATGGGAGCGTCGTCGTGACATTTCTAGTATTATATATTGATATACTACTTGGATAAGGAATAACATGCCAATGCTACAATCAGTAAAGATAAAGTTGTCTAAACATTCCTCCATGAATGGTTTGGGAAGAGTATCTTAATTGGGGATAAAATCTATATAGATAGATTTAAAAGGATGCTCAACTTAACCCAAGGAACGATATTCATTTGATGCTAAAGTCGTTTAGCATGGCAAACTCCAAGAGTTGTCTCATGTTGATGAGCTATGGAGTGTATCTCTTAATAGTCCCCAAAGACTCCAAAAGAGAGATCACATGAGTAACTATCATGTATGCAATGAAATATACGAGACCCGATATTGATCACCATATTCGGAGAAGTTCACGCGTAGTCGTTGAAAACATCTTAAAGTTCTTAACCAAAGACTAAGGATGTGATCATATACATGGTGTCCGAATTAAAACCGGAGGGCTTAACAGACTCAAGTTTTTGGCATGCACCAAGATTTACGTAAAAAAATCCACTTTAACGTAAAGTCTTACCTTCAACGGTGGTGCGAAGAATTGAAAGGTTCCAAACAAAGAAAGAGTCTTTGGTTTAGTGATAAAGACAAAGTATATAGCTATAAATGAAGTCGCAAGTTGATTGTTTGGATTAAAAGTTCATTACAGAACTAGGAATAGTTCCTAAGTCTCATCTTGGATCTAAACATGTGTTGTGGCATTTTCATTTGATTATTAGAATTATTGAAAGATGGGAAATCATTATAGAGATAGTGGACTCTCATGAGCAACATTACATATTCATTAACTTAAAGCTTATCCAACAGCAGGATAATCGTCACTTAGAGAAGAAGAGTATGAGATACCATGACGATTGGCTTTAGTGCAAGTGGGAGATTGAAAGTAGTATGCACACAAGCCAATCATGTTTGATGATAAAGCATACACTTTGTAACAATCTTATTCATTTATTAATAAAAAGTATTAATTTATTAAAGGCTTTTAATTATCTACATGATGTTTGTTTATAATATGTGATAAACCCATAGTTTTAAGCAATGCTTTTAGAATAATGATGATGATTATTCTAATGAGATCTAAATTCTGTAAAAGCTTAAAACTAAAATAGTTCTCAATCATTGGATTACTAAATTGGGGATTAGTGAATCCGGATAGATTGGTACATACGTTGCTTGCTTTCATTGGATGAGGATGATTGATTTCATGATCATTTGTGTGGAGACACTAAAGCAAGTATGTAGGTGCTTATTAAAGAATAAGTTCAATTTGAACGTGGGCTCGCTAAGGAATACCTAATGGAGTTTTACTTGTCTCATCAATAGGAATTCTCAGAGTGATAGTAGTACAAGTGATCCTTGGACTTGAGATCATCATAGTATCTTGTGTATGATGAGTTATACTTTGACTTATTCCTTAAGACCCTTAGGGTATATCAAAGGGTATGCTTGGGTATAATAAGTTGTACATGGAGATAATGTATGATCAATAAAGAATCTACCACTTCTATTAAAAGAAGAGAATGTCCTATGTGATTCGATAAATGACAACCCCGTAGTCCTCGGTTACAAGCGTAATGAAATTAGAAAGGAGTTTCTAATTTGCATTATTTGAGTTGTGCATTTAAGAGTCGAAATACATATAATTAAATAAAATAAGACTTGACAAGTAATTTCATGCCTTATATTTAATTGGGACATCAGATGGTGGAAGGATTGAATTGTCACAGTAACTATTTACTCAAAGGTTCTTTTATGATTAATGTTGAAATCTATATTATCTGGAAAGTCGCTTGATCGCTAGGGAGGCTTATCCCTATTGTAGAATAAATATTATTTATTTAAATAAATTAATTATTTAATTTATTTATTTAAATAAGATTAGAATTGTTCTAATTGATTTATTCACAACCGGGTTTAATATGGAGAACCTAAAGGGTCACACCATAAAAGGAAGAATAATTATTTAAGAAGTTAATGGCATAATCGTAATAATATAAAGTTATGTATATTTAATTTAATCTATGGTGATAGAATAAATTAAATAGCTTAATATTTATTATTTAATATTTTAGAAATATTAAATATAAGTTAATAAGAGGAGTCTTATTAATATTATTACAATTATTATTATTATTTTAATTTCTAAAAGAGTTTAGAAATTAATTTAATATAAGTACTCTCATTTATTCCTAATAGATTAGGAGGAAAATTAGTTAAAGGAGTTTAATTAATTATCCCTAATAAGATTAGGGAGCCCATTTAATTAAAAGAGTTTAATTAAATAATACCTTATTTTATTAAATAAGGTTACCTGATATCTTTATAAGAGGAGTCTTATATCAGATATCAATATATACGCAATTCCAAAAGTTGGAGAGTACGTCCTTTTCTATAGAGATAGAAAAACTAGGGTTTAGTCAACCACCCATTTTCTTGAATCTTTATTATTCCTTGGTGGATCACCTCAGAGGCCAAACACTTGGGTGGCTAACGCCGATCAAAAGAAGGAACAAAACCCGTGGATTCAAGTTGAACGCGAAAAGGATTGGAGGTGAACTTGTACCGAGGAAGCTTCGGATCTTCAAGGGTATGTTTTTATTCATCTTTTTCGCTTAATTAATAATTGTGCATAAAGGGTGATCCGGTATATGGTTTGTAAATTTTTAAAACTCGATTTTTACATCGTTTAGCTTATTTTGCAATTTGATTGCGTTCATGAATATTACAAACCTAACGGTATCCACAATAGATATTTTAGATAAAGGAAAATTTTCATTTTTCTATGAATGGTCTTTGTATTAAGTAAATAGTGTCAGATATCGTGAATAAGTGTCGATATCGTGAATAATAACTCTCGACACCAAAAGTTCCAATTTGATAAAAACTTCGATCAATATTTCAAAGATAATGATATTGAAGAAATAATATCATTAAAAAAAAAAAATATCATTTACCTCGAAAAGACAAGATTTCTAGTTGAAACACCTGATATAGGTTATGACTTGAACTTGCACCGTATATAGCAATACTCAAAGTATACTCAAAATACTCACAAGAATACGCGATAATATAGAGAGAAAACTTTAGTTTCGGTGTGATTTTAATTCTAACCTAAGCACCCTATTTATAGAAATTGCTTAGAACACCAAAGCGTAAAATTTAATATAATAATATTATATATATTACAAATTCTCTACGCACACTTAGCATCCTAAATCAAAGAATCTTAACACATGTTAAATGAGTCCCAACAATGTAAAAAAACGTTTTTGTAATTAAAATATTTTAAACTTCCAAAAATTAATTATTTTACAAAGCTATAATCAAATTTCATCGATAAATGGGGTCCACCACATGTTTAACATGTTTTAAACATTTATTGCAACAAAATACTCTTCCTCCTCGTATACTCATATATCCCACATTCGTTGTAAAAATATCACCATTATTATATTATTAAAATATAATAATACATTTAAATGAATTATCTTATCGAAAAAAGATAAAATTTCAATTTTCAACAATTGTCACATTAAAATTTTTCTCCATCTATATCCACATAAAATCAATATTTTTCTCATCATATGAATCAATAATAAATTATTCACAAATAATATTACGAATCACAATATTGATGACTGATAGCCCTCCCAGAAAGAGGGGCTTTCCAATAAGAATTTCTCTTCTTGGCCTTGCGATTAGGTGACCAAATCTCTCCTTGTATGTAACTTTCTAGACATTGCCAATAATGTTATCTAATAATATTATTCAGATAATATGAATTATTGCATCGATAATGAAAATACCGTAAATGACAATTATTGAAACAACAATGAATATAAAATATCAACGCAACAAATTATTAAATCAATAAAATCTTGAATAAAGAATTACGTAACCATTATTAAGTAGTGCCTTCTTACGTAAGAATCAATAATTGAATGCATACTCTGGTGTCTAATCTTGTGTGTTAACCACCGAGTATTTTAATAGTATTAATTCAGTAATTACTGCTATTTATTTTTAAACAACTTATATTTGTCGCTTTCTTCATCCAATCGCTTTCAAGTTATGGGGCCCATAAAAGATCTAAGGCTATCAGTATTTAATATTCCTCGACAAAGAAGAATATTCCACGACCAAACGAATATTCCCGACAACAATGAATATTTTATAACCACTTGCTTATTTTGAAATATTTATGTATTTTACCCTAACTATCCACATTAATCAAATCAACCCTTACTATTTCAAAATAATAAATAGAGAAAATTAAATTTCATTAATAATAAGTTAGGGTCTTACATCTTACACATAGCTTTTATAGTAAAACTCAATTTACTATAATATTTCTTTAATTTAAATAATTTTTACATTAGTTTGTGCGTTCATGAGTCAACACTGATTGTTGCCTCATATATAACTTGTGACGACCCCAAAATAGGTATACACAACACCCATTCTGAGTCGCCAAATACATGGTACAGAAACAACTACAACTTTATTATCACAACAATAAAACTGTGAGTTTAAATACAAATATTATCTTCTAGACAATATTTATACTCAAATAAATCCTCATCACATTTATTGATACATTATTTTACAATAATGGTGAGGACTACTAAACAACTCTCTCTAGAACCTTCATTCCATACCCCGACTAGTACTCGCTACATTCTCGCCTCCTGAGAAGAAAAATGGAACAACAAGGAAAAGGGTGAGCTCAACTAGCCCAGTAAAGAATGTTATGACTAAGATAATATACAACAAATTATCGTTAGTCTCCAACAGGAAAAAAATCTGATAGAATACAACAGACAACAAGTTTCGGATCAATATTACATGTGAAATAATAATTCATAGAAGAGTTACGTGAGAATGAAATCTACTACAATCTATGAATTTAATACCATCATCAATATTTTATCCTCGTAACATCAATCAATATTCATCTCAAATCAAATATTCATCTTTGCATTACAGCCAAAGATATTCATCAATCGGTCATGTTCATCTCAACACTGCTCATCTTTGCACTAAAGGCCAAAGATATTCTTCAAAATCATTCATCTTTGCACTACAGTGCCAAAGATATTCAATAATATCATCATTTAAGACCGAGGGATGATGAAAATATTTTTAAAGAAATCGAATCCAAAGAAACAAAATGACAAGGATTAAGGATTAAGGATTCGTACTTTGTTTTATCCATGTCCAACAATACCTCAAAAATAATCATAGTGGTGTAAAATTCAAGAATGATCAAAACATGGATACAATCAAAGCTAGTATCCAGAATAGATATTTTAGACTTAAAAGAAAAATTTTCATTTTTCTATGAATAGTCTTAAATGATTCGTGAATAGTGTCAGATATCGTGAATAGTCTTATCGTGAATAGTAACTCAGGCACACAAAAGATAGAAATTCCACAAAAAACATCTTCACGCTTCATGAATAGTACTCGTGAATAGTAACTCGTGAATAGTAACTCATGAATAGTAACTCATGAATAGTAACCCCGACATGAAAAAGTTCCAAATTTGATAAAAAGTTCCAACCAATATTTCAGCATAATGATATTGAAGAAATAATATCATTTGAGAAAAAAATAACATCCCTTACCTCAAAGAATCAAGATTTCTAAGGAAAGGCTCAAAGTGATCTTTGAATGAAACTTGTCTTGAACAAAGAACTCTCAAAGTATCTAAATACTCACAAAATACGCCAATAATATAGAGAGAAAGAGAAAACTTTGTTTCGGTGTGATTTTCAATTCTAACTTAGCCCTCTATTTATAGGAAAATGTTAGCCCAAAAAAGAGACTTGACTGCAAGCACCGATGGCTTTACTCGCTACTATTGCCACCCACCACATTTGAAATAAAATTCAGCACATTTTCTTCACCAACCACAAGTGGGGCCCACTCAATTCTAGAATTTTCCACCAAAATCAATTATAAACCTAATTTCCTAATCCGACACCTCTTAAAATTCACAACAAATCATTCGTGCATTTTAATTGCTCAAAATTTGTGGACATATACTCAACTTATGTATGTATAACATACCCAAAAATTACCACAATCCAATCTATTTGATTAAAAATTATAACCCCGCAATATATCTCAAAACCCCGATTTAATTTTTAATACCTCCAATCCGACAAAATACAATAAAACATCTCAAAGATTAATTCCTTCATTAATAACCACATAAATAAATCCATCATTTATATTCATATAAAATAAATATTTCCTTATCATATGAATTAATAATTAATTATTCACAAATAATATTACGTAATCACATTTATGACAACCAGTCGCTCCTGTGAAAGAGGGGGCTTCAATAAGGATCTCTCTTCATCGGGCGCCGCAATTAGGTGACCAAACCTCTCCTTAGATGTAACTTTCTAGACATTGCCAATAATGCTATCTAATAATATTATTTAAATAATATGAATTATTGATTTGATAATGGAAAATCTCAAAGATGACAATTATTGAACAACAATAATATAAAATATCAACGCAAAGAATTATTGAATCAATAAAATAAAATATTGAATAAAGAAACTCACTGTGAAAATTATTGAGTAGTGCCATCTTACGTAAGGATCAATAATTCAACAATCTTGCAGCAATACCGGTGTCTACTCGCTTGTGCAACCACGCGAATTCATCAGATTTTAACCAATTTGTATTCCAACAGATCTTAATTGGTAATAACTACGCCGTGTTATTTATAACCACCCAAACTTTGTCGCTTTTCATCATCCAATCGCTTTTCGGGTTATGGGGCCCACATGGTCGCTACCATTGTCATTTAATATTCCCCACAAAAAGATTTAATATTCCACGACCAAACGAATATTCCCGACAAAGAATGAATATTTTATAACCACTTGCTTATTTTGAAATATTTGCGTATTTAACCCTTAACTATCCACATTAATCAAATCAACCCTTACTATTTCAAAATAATAAATAAAGGAAATTCCTTTTATTTAAAAAAAATTTGGGGTCTTACAACCTCCCTCCTTATGAAATTTCGTCCTCGAAATTGACGTGACGTACTCTGGTGTTTCAAAAGGTAAAGATACCTCGCTTTCATTTTCGCTTCCAACTCCCGTGTCATTTCCTCAATAGCATGGTTTCTCCACAAAACTTTAACTTATGGTATAACCTCCCCAATACATAGGACATGTTCTTTCCTCTACAAGATCTTGACAGTACCTCCTCGTGACGTTAAGTCTTCTTGGCTATCTCGTCCGGTTCTAACTCAATGACGTGGTTCGGATCGTCCACATATTTACGTAACATCGATCGTGAAAAACGTTATGAACACGCGTCATACTTGACTTTTAAAACGAGTCTATAGGCCACGGTTCCTATTCGATCGAGAATTTCAACCGGATTAATAAATCGAAGGTTTGAGCTTTCACCTCAATGATTCTCGCTTTTGAAATAACAACTTCTTGCACCTCCTTCTTCAAATTCATCACCTCGGTGTAGCTTGAATGACTTTAACTTTATCGATTAAAGTCGATTATACTCGTATCATCAATGTAGGGTACCTAGAGTTTTCATCTCCATCTCTATTATTTGTAAATTATACGAAATTAGTCTTTGACAATATCGTATTTCGTACTTGTGTATACGATCTTCTACTCAACACGTCGCCTACCACGTTCGCTTTTCCGGGATGGCATGGTCGAACATGTCTTTGAAATGAGTCTCCTCTTGAGTTCTTCAAGCTCTTCCCACATTCCTTGCTTCATTCGAATTTTGTATCTCTACGAGTCACCGCGATAATGGAATAGCGATTCGAGAATATCCTTCAACGAATCTCCGATAATAACCAACTAAGCCTAGAAAGCTACGATTTTTCGATTCTCGACTTAGGTTGCTCTCAATCGCGACTCATATCCCAATCTTGGATAAACGTCACAATGACACCTATCGCTTTACTATCGCATCGAATATGACGTCCCTTACAGAGAGTCTCGCTTCGGTGCATTCCACAAAGGAAGTCACAAGATAAAGGCTTATGTACCAAATTTATAGTTGAATTTTAACTCCTCAAGTTCAATAGAGCCATTCGATATGAGATTTTAGAAATGAGTTTTGTACCGGGTTCAAAGTCGATACAAAATTTAATATCGATCTTTGGGAGTAAACCAAGAAATTCTTCGTAAAATAGCCGAAAAAAAATCAATAACAACAAGAATATTATTCAAATCTGACGTGTCTTTATTCAAATCCATAACATGGACTAAGAAAACTTGACATCCGTAATAAACGAATGACTTCATGGCTTGATATGAAAATGTTTGATTACAATGGTTTGATTGCTTGAATTCGAATAACAAGTTGCTTAGGAATATGAAAACTAACAACCTTACAAAAGCAATCAATTTTGGCATGATGAGTAGTTAACCAATCAATCCCCAAAAGCAAGTATCTTTAAAGAGATAAGGTCAACAGGTAAGGTAATGGTGCCAACTTGAATCAAACAAGATTTTTTAAACAACGGATGTAATGAAAGTTTCTCCTAACGGAGTCTCCATAAATAGGTCAAAGTCTAATTTCTCCGTAGTCAAGTTCAAACGTTGAACGCAAGCAAGAGAGATAAAAGAATGGGTAGAACCGGTATCTAGTAAGGTATAAACTTCGCAAGAATTTATAATTAACTAACCTGCTAGTTAACTTCGCTCGAGTTCCTCGCATTTTGACCGGCCACGACAAACGCTCTTCCAGAATCGCTGACTTTGACTTTTCTCGGGACATCCTTTTGAGTCACCATTCCTACCGGATCTGGTTTCGATATCGTATAATCTCGAAAGCGATATGTCCTTCTTTTCCACAATTATAGCATACCTTAAATTGTTGTGGGCAATTTGGGCGATATGTCCCTCTTTCCCGCATTTTGTAACATACTCGACCGATGGTCTTTCTCCTCCCTTGGAACCAATTGCCATCAAGCGCCGACGCCTTCACATGGTCGTTGTTGAATCTCCTCTTTAAAATCTCCTCTCAACTCGCTTCTTCTATTTTCATGGCCACGATTACCACCGAGAGTGGTTACCGCCTTTGTCCGTATTCTTCTTTCTCCGTGGTTATCGTTATTCGATGGCGACTATCTTTGGTATGATCCTCGGTTATGGTCCCTCGGTTGAACGTATTACTCGTTATCTCGCTTCTAACAACCGAGCCCGCTTTACAACATCCTGAATAGAGAAAAATTTATGAGAATGAGATAATCGACGTATCTGCCGTTTTCAAACCTCTCGTAAACATCCGCGTACATCGCTCCTCATTCTCCACCAAATGAGGTGCAAACTCGATAACTCATGCAAACTTCGCCTCGTCTTTGGGACACCGTCATGTTATTCTCGCTCCAATCTAATAAACTCCACTTCCTTCATATAGCGAATACTTTCGTGGAAGTACTTGTCATTGAACTGCTTTCAAAATGTCTCCCATGACATCTTTGAGTGCGGTGAATGGAGTACGCTTCACGATTCCCACCAATAATCGCCTTTCGCCACGGAACATAAAAGTAGCGAATGGAACTTTCGTTCCTTCGCATGCATCCCAAGACATCGAATATCTTGGTAATTTGCTTGACCCATGTTTCCGCCATGATCGGATCTCGCTTTCCCCAGCACTCGTGGTCCCAACTCTTTGAATCGCTTGGTCATGACCACCCGTGAATTGCTATCATCTCCTCCTCAGATTTTGAACACGAGTCTCCCTCGTCTCGATTTTGCATGAACCGCAAAAAGCTTTTAAACATCCCCTCGTTCATCATCTCGCTTTCATGGTGTTATTCATGGAGGTACATTGCCGACTGTTGCACGTTCTCCTCGTTGTTAAGTACATGTGCATCTCCACTCGGTCTCATTTACACCACTATTAATATTCTCAAATGACATTCTCAAATCATTGTATAAAACAAGGGTTAATTAAGGAAATCAATCACATAATATCCCTATATAATCGACCAACTAACAAATAAGCTTAGGTAGGACACACTAGCAAAGGATTTACTCGCCTCTCCCTCCTAGTTCTATTCCCGATCTCCGCCAGAGATCATATCCCTAAGCTCGATATTAACCGTGGCGACCCCAAAATAGGTATACACAACACCCATTCTGAGTCGCCAAATACATGGTACAGAAACAACTACAACTTTATTATCACAACAATAAACTGTGAGTTTAAATACAAATATTATCTTCTAGACAATATTTATACTCAAATAAATCCTCATCACATTTATTGATACATTATTTTACAATAATGGTGAGGACTACTAAACAACTCTCTCTAGAACCTTCATTCCATACCCCACTAGTACTCGCTACATTCTCGCCTCCGAGAGAAGAAAAATGGAACAACAAGGAAAAGGGTGAGCTCAACTAGCCCAGTAAAGAATGTTATGACTAAGATAATATACAACAAATTATCGTTAGTCTCCAACAGGGAAAAATCTGATAGAATACAATAGACAACAAGTTTCAGATCAATATTCGCAGCGGAAATAATAATTCATAGAAGAGTTACGTAGAGAATGAAATCTACTATAATCTATGAATTTAATACCATCATCAATATTTTATCCTCAAACATCAATCAATATTCATCTCAAATCAAATATTCATCTTTGCACTACAGGCCAAAGATATTCATCAATCGGTCATGTTCATCTCAACACCTGTTCATCTTTGCACTAAAGGCCAAAGATATTCATCAGTCGGTCATGTTCATTTAAACACCTATTCATCTTTGCACTAAAGGCCAAAGATATTCTTCAGAAATCATTCATCTTTGCACTACAGGCCAAAGATATTCAATAATATCATCATTTAAGACTGAGGATGATGAAAAATATTTTTAAAGAACGAATCCAGTGAAACAAAATGACAAGGATTAAGGATTAAGGATTCGTATTTTGTTTTATCCATGTCCAACAATACCTCAAAAATAATCATAGTGGTGTAAAATTCAAGAATGATCAAAACATGGATACAATCAAAGCTAGTATCCAGAATAGATATTTTAGACGAAAAGAAAAATTTTCATTTTTCTTGAATAGTCTTAGTATTCTTGAATAGTCTTAGATATCGTGAATAAAGTTGAGATATCGTGAATAGTAACTCTGACACCAAAAGATAGAAATTCCACAAAAACATCTTCACGCTTACATAATAGTACTCGTGAATAGTAACTCATGAATAGTAACTCATGAATAAGTAACTCATGAATAGTAACCCCGATATGAAAAAGTTCCAAATTTGATAAAAGTTCCAACCAATATTTCAACATAATGATATTGAAGAAATAATATCATTTGAGAAGAAAATAACATCCCTTACCTCAAAGAATCAAGATTTCTAAGGGAAAGGCTCAAGTGATGTTTGAATGAAACTTGTCTTGAACAAAGAACTCTCAAAGTATCTAAATACTCACAAAATACGCTCAATAATATAGAGAGAGAGAGAGAAAACTTTTGTTTCGGTGTGATTTTCAATTCTAACTTAGCCTCTATTTATAGGAAAATGTTAGCCCGTAAAACAGACTTGACCGCACACACCGATGGCTTTACACTCGCTACTATTGCCACCCACCACATTTGAAATAAAATTCAAAGACATTTTTTCACCAACCACAAGTGGGGCCCACTCAATTCTAGAATTTTCCACCAAAATCAATTATAAACCTAATTTCCGAATCCGACACCTCTTAAAATTCACAACAAATCATTCGTGCATTTTTAACGGTTCAAAATATGTGGACATATACTCAACTTATGTATGTATAACATACCCAAAAATTACCACAATCCAACGGTCGGATTAAAAATTATAACCCCCACAATATATCTCAAAACCCCTGATTTAATTTTTAATACCTCCAATTCGACAAAATACAATAAAACATCTCAGCATTAATTCCTTCATTAATAACCACATAAATAAATCCATCATTTATATTCATATAAAATAAATATTTCCTTATCATATGAATTAATAATTAATTATTCACAAATAATATTACAGAATCACATTTATGACAACCAATTGCTCCTGAAAGGGGGCTTTCCAATAAGGATCTCTCCTTCTTGGCAGCAATTAGGTGACCAAACCTCTCCTTAGATGTAACTTTCTAGACATTGCCAATAATGCTATCTAATAATATTATTTAAATAATATGAATTATTGATTTGATAATGGGAAATATCGTGCGGTGACAATTATTGAACAACAATAATATAAAATATCAACGCAAAGAATTATTGAATCAATAAAATAAAATATTGAATAAAGAATTCATCGTGAAAATTATTGAAAAGGCCATCTTACGTAAGGATCAATAATTCAACAATATCGCGTGCAATACCGGTAAGCATTTATGCGCAACCACGCCGAATTCATCGTATTTTAACCACCGGGTATTCCAATATCTTAAACTTAAATAACTACGCCATTATTTATAACCACCCAAACTTTATCGCTTTTTCTCATCCAATCGCTTTTTAAGCATGGGGCCCATTATTGGGTTTACCCGTCGTATTTAATATTCTCAAGCAGATCGTAATATTCCACGACCAAACGAATATTCCCGACAAGATTTATTATTCCACGACCAAACGAATATTTCCCGACAAAAATGAATATTTTATAACCACTTGCTTATTTTGAAATATTTGCGTATTTAACCCTTAACTATCCACATTAATCAAATCAACCCTTACTATTTCAAAATAATAAATAAAGGAAATTCCTTTTTATTTAAAAAAATTTCGGGGTCTTACATAACTATTTTATCTCACTAGCACATTTGCCTCATATATATATATATCTCAGCTCAAAAACTTCATTTTGAGCACCGAAAACCTCAAAATATCATTTTTATGATTAATACAATTTTTCAAAGGTTTTACATTCTTCGTTGCACCACAAAATAATTTTATAGGTAACTATATTTTTTTATTTCGCTTAAATATGTAATTTATATTTATTACATCTTTTTATTACTTTATTTATACCCGAAAGGAAGTTTCACGGCATAAAATATTACTTATAGTCAAATCTCGCCCCGTAGGACTTTATTATATATATTATGACTTATTATTTTTTCGGAATGCGATTCGGAACATCGAACATCAAAATCGCTCGACGCGCCGACGCTCGGCGTTTGCTCATTTTTAAGTTCTGAAATGCTCTTTTGCAGATTTGTAATTCTCAAATCGTGAGTCATATAAGAGTAAAATTTTGGGCATGTTATAGACCTCATGTCATAGTATTTTTAGAAAATTTCTAACCTCAAAAATGAACAACAGAAATCATTCAAAATAGTGTTCAAAAATGGCTTCAAAGACCCAATTTACCGAGAGCATCTTGTGGCGTCTTTTGGTCATCATGAGTCGCCATCAGAGCTAATTAGCGAGTAGCCCACTTTGCGATTTTCTCACGCCTTTCTTGCTTATCGAAAAAATCTCAAATTTTAGTATGTTTTTCGTATCATATGAGACTATTTTAAAAAAATATCAAACTCTCATTTCGGGTTCATTAGGCTGCCAAAACAGTGTGTCAAAAATGGATGTTCATAACTGTTTTTCATTATTTGCCAGATTTACCCTTTCTCGCTAAAATAGTCATAACTTTTTCGTTTTAAAATATTTTTAGGCAATTCTTGAGCCCACGTGAAGCTAACTTCTGGGACTACAACTTTTATTCTTTGACCTTTCCTGAATTCTAAACACAGAATTCCAGAAATTCTGTGTAAAGGGAGTGACCCAAGTTGGTTAGAAACTTTTGACGTGACTACTTTGAACGGTCATAACTCTTTGCTCCAAAGTCGGAATTAGTCTGTTCTGGAGTCTATGGAAAGCTTATTCAGTTTACTATAACATACCAAAAGTCCAGAATTTTTGAAACCTCTAATTAACCTCGAATTTTCTATTTAGGGGCAGCAGTCTACTAGTTTTTCTATGTTGTAAAAACTGTTTTGCTTCTTTCTTCATTGATCATGTTTTCTCAACACCAAAAATGGTTAGATCCATACATAATACACTATATAACATGTAGATCTAAGGTTTTTAGAGTTTAAGATCACAACCCATGATTTGATTTAAAACTACAAAAATAATTAAATCAAGCTAAAGTTTAGGTTTTATACCTTTAGAACTTTCCATCTTCTATAATATGAGATGAACTTGCGATATGCAAGGATCAAACCCCTCTCTTCTCCCTCTCCTTAGGCTGCCGAAACTCTTTCTTTCTCGTTCTCTTTCTATTTTCTTTCTCTCTCTTTTGGAAGTAAGAGAATGAAATGGGAAAAAAATATTTCTACTAAAGAGAAGAAGTAATAATCGTTGGGTAATATGTATAGATATATATCATATGTATGCATATAATATCTCCCACAATCTTCCACTCTCTCTCTCTCTCTCTCTCTCTCTAATCCCTTGAATAATCTTGGACAAAATGTGGTCAAGTGGCATGGAGACACATGACTTGAGTGTAACTTAAGCTTTGGAAAAAAAATATTCCAACACAATATGCCTTATTCTCCTTTCAATACCCAGTGCATCCCCCCTCCTTTAGCCCCCTTTTTGTTTTATTTTAATTGGTAATTTTGGGTTATTTAGCTTCTAGATAATCCATGTAAATTGGGACAAAGGTTGGGGTCCCACTTAAATAGTTTGGGCTCTCTAATGAAAAATGTTTGGCCATGTAAATTAGCATAGTCCAACACACTAATTTTATTTTACCCTAATTATTTATTAGGGTTTCTATTCCACTCCTTTTGAAATTTAAATACTTAGATAATTTAATTATGTAACCCAATTAAGCTAGGTTTAAAATAATTAATAAATTGAGATAATAAAATCAATCTCTTAGGTTAGTATACTAGTATAAAATTTAAATATTAGCACTTTACACTTATTATAACCCTTAGGTTATTTAATTCTCATACCTAATATATAATATTAGGTTATATAACTTTCTCATTCATTCTATTTATATATTAAATAAATATATACATATTTACAATATATATTTATTTAATCACTCACATACTTCACATAAGTCACTATACACAAAACCACATAAGTCCTTCATAAAATTTTTAAATCCAAACTAAGGGGGAGAGATACTCATGTTTGTTGACCTGATGACGTGTCATATGTGGCAGATTTGACGTGATATTTTATATTGTAATTTTTACATGTGGCAGATCTGATGTGATTTCTTTTGAATTTTCTCCATAAATTTGTCTCTCCACTGGTTTGAACTCGCAACCTCAAGTTTGGAACCGTAGTTTTATAACCACTAGAGCATCACAAGTCAGCTCCACAAGTCAACTGTTAGCATCTTGCAAGGATTAATCTTTATCAAAACATTTCATTTCCCCAAAAAATTAAAATGCTACACAGAATATCATTTGAACCAAATGTTCTCGCAAATAACGGTTTTTTTAACTTTTTGTTAGAAAAGTCGAGTACAGTGAGTTGATTGTAAGAAAAAAAAAGTTCGGTTATCTATCTGTAAGTTGACATATAGTACAGTAACTAAAAAAGTATTTAACCATTTAATTAATCTATAACATACACAAGTACATACAATTATACATGATACTATATATAATTATATAATATATATATATATATATATATATGTTGAATCATAGCCAATAAATTATTAATATTAGTATCAAAAGAAAGCAACACACTATATAAAAGTTGATGGTTGAATCTGAATTACCAATGCTTGGTATTAATTATCTTTTGATTGAAGGAGACTTACACATACACATACATATATAACTTACTTGTATCCAAATTAGATGGCAATCCTTGTTCCTTTATCTCACACATGTATAATCTGATCCCTCCTTTCTCTTTGATTAGCCACGACAACTCTCTTCTTTTTCCTCTACCAATTCATAACGTAATGTTAAGTAAAAACTAGGGTTTAAGTATTTATTTATTTAATAATTTTTTTATCCTAATTTTAATAGGATTTAAAATTATCCAAATACAAAATAGACCCAATTAGTATAAAAGCCCAAATTAATGTAATCACATACTTATTATATTTCACACAAATTAAATACAATTTGACCCAAACATAAGGAAAGCCCAATTAAAATATGGAGTTAAATATTATTTATTTATTTTATTTCTTTATTATTGTTATTAATTTTTTTGGGGGTATTACAGTACTGTTCTTAAATTGTTTAGTGCTGGAACATTGATATTTCGTGTAATCAAAATCCTTGTTATGAGTGTAAGTCGTGTGTGGTTTGGTCTATCTAGTAGTAGATAGGATCTATTCTTCGAGAGCTTTCAAGGTTGCTGTGATGCCCCCAAAATAGGTATACATCACTCATTCTAAGTCTCCAAATACATGGTACATAAATCAAATACAAACATCTTTTATACAATACGACAACATCGTAGCTTAGAGTTTTTACACGAATATTGTCTCATAGACAGTATTCAAACTCAAATGAAGTCCTCATTACATTTATTATCATACTATTTCATAAAATAGTGAGGACTACTATAGCCACCATCTCGGACCATCACTCTGTTCCCCGACTAGTCCCAGCTACGTTCTCATTTCCTGAAGAGAACAATGAAAGTAAAAGGGTGAGCTCAACTAACCTAGTAAGAAATATTATGACTAAGATAATGCAGAATAAATTATCGTTAGCCTTCAACAGTGTTAAACTGATAAAATATAATAAACATCAAGTTTAACTGCAGCGGAACAAACAATCCATTAGAAGAGTCAAGTAGAGCATGATATCTACTATCTTCTATGATTAAAAAAGTTTATAATCAATTTTATCGCTGAGACTCAGCTAAAAAAACATACCACATCATCGAATCATCCATGCACTACGGGTCAATGATATTCATGTAATCATCAATGGTCATGATTATACAGAATAATCCCTGGTCATAATCATACCAACAACTGTCCATCAATGCACTACAGGCTAATGATGATTTTACCGCATCATTTGTAACATTACGGTCATGATTATACCGAATAATCCATGGTCATAATCATACCAATCAATAGTACATCTATGCACGTAAGCTACAGATGACTTTTATCACAATATAAGCATGAGGATGATGACAATGATATAATAATTCAATTAAAAGAAAGCAAAGGATAATTTTTAAAGATTTATAATTTAATTTATCCATAATTCAATAATGCCCAAATTGTCAATATGATACTGCTTTGTGGAGTAAAATTCAAGAATAATATTGTATCAAAAATGATTTGGACAACAAAGAAATCAATTTTTGTCATGAATAATTCCCTGGGTGAATAGTACCCGTGAATAGTACTTCGAGAATAGTACCCCGTGAATAGTACTTTATGAATAGTACCCCGTGAATAGAACTTTGTGAATAGTACCGTAAAAATGA
Organism: Panax quinquefolius; assembly: GCA_020205615.1. NCBI lineage: Eukaryota > Viridiplantae > Streptophyta > Magnoliopsida > Apiales > Araliaceae > Panax > Panax quinquefolius. Next base: position 128,493,410 of record CM035167.1, read on the forward strand.
ATACTACTCATGGATAGTACTCTGGCATGAAAAGCTTAAAATTTAACAAGAATGTGCAGAAAATATCCTTGTGAAATGATACTAGATGAAGCGCAAATTTCAAGGATATTCTACTAATTTCACAGAGTATAGAAGCAATACTTTAACAAAATGAAGGTATAATCAGGAGTACGAGATGAAATAATATTACTCATATACTACAGAGTATGGAAAAAATATTATTCCTTATGAATACTGAAAAAAATAATATCCATTACCTCAGAAGAAGAGAACTGGATATTAGAATAGTGAAGTAGCAAACTGTTAGGTTTTTTATATTCATGGGCGCAATCAAATTGCAAAAATAATGCGGAAGCGTGTAAAATCAGAGTTTAAAAAATTTACAAACCATATACCCGGATCACCCTTTATGCACAATTATTAATTAAACGAAAAGATAAAGAATAAAATCATACCCTCGAAGATCGAGCTTCCTCAGGTACAAGTTCACCTCCAAATCCTTTCGCGTTCAACTTGAATCCACCGGGTTTGGTTCCTTCCTTTGATCAACGTTAGCCACCCATATGTTTGACCTCTAGAGGTGATCCACCAAGGAAGAAGAAAATTCAAGAAGATGGGTATTTGCTCAAACCCTAGTTTTCTATCTCTATAGAAAAGGTGTACTCTCCCAACAATTGGAATTATGTCAGATGTTGAAAAAAGTCAACAACCCCTTCACCCATAATAAGACTCCTCTTATTAATAGATGTGGGCAACCCACCTTAATAATTAAGGAATCGGTTTTATTTAATTAATTAAATTCTTTTAATTAATTAAGCTCCCTAATCTTATTAGGGATAATTAATTAAACTCTTTTAATTAATTTAACCTCCTAATCCTATTAGGAATAAATGAGAGTACTTATATTAAATTAATTCCTAAACTCTTTTAGAAATTAAAATAATAATAATTGTAATAATATTAATAAGACTCTCTTATTAATTTATATTTAATATTTCTAAAATATTAAATAATAAATATGAAGCTATTTAATTTATTCTATCACCATAGATTAAATTAAATATACATAACATATTATTACGATTATGCCATTAACTTCTTAAATAATTATTCTTCCTTTTATGGTGTGACCCTTTAGGTTCTCCATATTAAACCTATTGTGAATAAATCAATTAGAATAATTCTAATCTTATTTAAATTAATAAATTAAACAATTAATTTATTTAAATAAATAATATTTATTCTACAATAGGATAAGCCTCCTAATGATCAACGACTTTCCGTATAATATAGATTTCAACATTAATCATTAAAGAACCTTTGAGTAAATAGTTATCGTACAATTCAATCCTTCCACCATACAATGTCCCAATTAAATATAAGACATGGAATTATCACAAGTCTTATTTTATTTAATTATATGTATTTCGATCCTTAAATGCACAACTCAAATAATGCAAATTAGAAACTCCTTTCTAATTTCATTCTCGCCTTGCCAAGGACTACCGGGTTGTCATTATCGAATCACATAGGACATTTCTCTTTATTAGAAGTGGTAGATTCTTTATCGATCATACATTATCTCCATGTATAACTTATTATACCCAAGCATACCCTTTGATATACCCTAAGGGTATTAAGGAATAAGTCAAAGTATAACTCATCATACACAAGATACTATGATGATCTCAAGTCCAAGGATTACTTGACTACTATCACTACAGAATTCCTATCGACAGCAAATAAAACTCCATTAGGTATTCTTAGCGAGAGCCAATGCTCAAAGGAACTTATTCTCTAATAAGCACCTACATACTTGCTTTAGTGTCTCTACACAAATGATCATGAGATCAATCATCCTCATCCAATGAGCAAGCAACGATGTACTAATCTATCCGTATTCACTAATCCCCAATTTAGTAATCCAATGATTGAGAACTATTTTAGTTTTAAGCTTTCTAAGAATTTAGATCTCATTAGAATGATCATCATCATTATTCTAAAAGCATTGCTTAAAACTATGGGTTTATCACATATTATAAAACAACATCATGTAGATAATTAAAAGCCTTTAATAAATTAATACTTTTATTAATAAATGAATAAGATTGTTACAAAGTATATGTTTTATCATCAAACATGATCGGCTTTGTGTGCATACTACTTTCAATCTCCCACTTGCACTAAAGCCAATCGCCATGGTATCTTATACTCTTCTTCTCTAAGTGACGATTATCCTAACATTGGATAAGCTTTAGTTAATGGATATGTAATGTTGTTCATGAGAGTCCACTATCTCTATAGTGATTTCCCATCTTTCAATGATTCTAATAATCAAATGAAAGTGCCACAACACATGTTTAGATCCAAGATGAGACTTAGAACTATTCCTAGTTCTCAGTAATAAACTTTTAATCCAAACAATCAACTTGCGGCCTTCATTTATAGCTATATACTTTGTCTTTATCACTAAACCAACAACTCTTTGCTATTTGGAACCTTTCCAATTCATCGCACTAATGCTCAAGTAACCCTTTACCTTAAAGTGGATTTTTCTCATCATCTTGGTCTCGTCTCAAAAACTTGAGTCTGTTAAGCCCTCTAGTTTTAATTAAGACCCACCATGAATATGATCACATCCTTAGTGCTTAAGTAAGCACTTTAAGATATTTTTCACCGACTCATAGTGAACTTCTCCATATTATGGTCGATCAATATCGTCTCTCGTACATTTCATTGCATACATGATTGTCACTCATGCGACCTCTCTTTTCGTGAGTCTGTGGGGACTATTAAGAGATACACTCCATAGCTCATCGACATGAGACATCTCTTGAGTTTGCCATGCTAAACAACTTTAGCATCAAATGAATATACGCCTCGGGTTAAGTCGAGCATCCTCTTAAATCTATCTATATAGATTTATATCCCTAATTAAGATACTCTTCCAAATCATTCATGGAGGAATGTTTAGACAACTTTATCATTACTGATTGTAGCATTGGTATGTTATTCCTCATCCATAGTATATCAACATATAGTACTAGGAATGTCACGATGCTCCCACTGACCCTTTTGTACACACTAGGTTCATTCTTATTTTTTGAAAAATCAAACTCTTTTGATTGCCTCATCAAAACGAATGTTCCATATTTGAGAAACTTGCTTCAATCCATTTCTCTCGAGTGTGTCTATAACACTTACCTCATCGTATGTGTAATCGGATCATCATCTTCTATGATGTGTACCTCATCATCATCATCCATGATGAATCCATACCTCCCGGGTATCTTCTTGACTATTCCGCATTTACGATTCTTGGCCAGGGTACAATAGGTCTATCTACATGTTCCTCTTATTCGACTTATAGTGTTTTGTGGTTCTTGAACTTTCAAGATCTATAATCCTCCCACTAGCCCCTTCAATGATAAACGCCTTTATCTTTAGTATGCAAATGTGTTTCAGAACAAACACCTTTTGCTAAGTAAAATTATAGAACATATACCCTAAACTTACTTTAGGATGTCCCACAAATCAGTATATGTCAAATCTTGTCCCAAGCTTATCCTTCAAACCGCTTTCACATAAGTTGACAACCACTTATCTTAACATACTTAAGATTAGGAATCCTCCCCGTCCATAACTTTTATGGAGTCTTGAAATGGATTTTGAGGTTACCATTTTCGTAGATATGCAACCATTTCTAGGACATGACCTGTAGAAGAATACTTTGGAATGTCTCAAAATCATTATGGACCGCACCATGTCCAACAAGGTACGATTTTTCCTTTTAGATACATCAATCAATTATTGTATATCGAGGCGTCCATTGTGAGAAAACCATTTGAGATGATCTAAAACTTATTGCACAAGTATTTATTCCTTGATCTAATCAAAGAATCTTAATACTTTGCCAATTTATTTCACTTCTGAATTCTTTGAACCTTTCAAATAATTCACACTTGTATTTCAACAAATACATACATTCAACTCTTTGAATGATCATCTCCTTTTCTTATACTAGTTTGTTCAATATACAAAATATATTTTCACGTAAGTCAAGTATACAAAATTCATTAAGTAATATTCCAGTTCTATACAAAACATTATTATTATAAATAGAACAACAATTGTTCTTTATTATAATACCAAAGATTTCATTGTCCAACAATAAAATGGAAATAATATTTTTAACAAGAATTGGAATACAATAACAACTTATTGACTTAATAGATTTTCCCGTAGGCAGTGCTAAACTATAAGTTTCTATAGCTAATGCAGCAACCTTTGCTTCATTTCCCACACATAGGATTACTTATATTTGTTTAGCTTTCTACTTCTGTTTGGTCCTTTCATAAATCTATATTTATGATAACCAAAGTCGATATCCAATATCCAAGTAGAACCTTGACTTAAAGAAAAATTTATTTCAATCATGAACAAAAAGCGATTTATAACCTAAAACTTCACTAAGCTTCTTTGGTTAGCCTCGCAAGATGCTTCTCGATTTCTTTCCAAAGTCCAAAGCTTATAGCAAAGGAAGCAAACCCTTTGCTATCCATATCGCTTTTTTCTTATTATCCTTTGTTTATGCCTTTCTATTTACCTTCTTTGAATCGCTTCTTCCTTTTGAAGATCCTTTGGCCCCTACCAAGAAGACTCGGTCTTTCTTGGTTGAAAAGTGACTCTCAACATTTTTCAACATGATAAGCAAATCAAATGAGGTCGATATCTAGCTTGTTTATATGAAAAATTCACAACAATTGTGAAAGGAGTCCGGAGTGAGTGCAAGATCAAATCTTGGCTCAACTCTCCATCCATGACAAAACTAGTTGTCCTAATCGATCAATCAAATTGATTATGTTAAGAACTTTTATCTGTATTATAGTGCCATCGGCCATTCTAGATCGGAAGAGCTCCTTAGATATCCGATATCTATCACCCCACTTTCCTCACCATCAACTACTTGACGTGCAGAGTATAGTAGAAGTATCCATAGTTTCAGTCGACGTCAAGCTTGTTACTCATGGATACGAGTATGATGCATCGAGCCAATCATGCATCATCTTGCCACTTTCTAAAAGTAACAATCTCTTCCTCGTAGGCATTGTCTGCAAACCATTACAGAGGATAGGCGATTATGACATAAGATAGCTTTTCAATTTATGAGAACTATTCTCAAATTCCTTAACCAATCCGCTTAATTCATTCCGATTAATTTAGCATCTAATATGCTTCGCAGTTGATAGTAATTTAGACATTGTAAAATTTTGTAAATGAATTTGTAATTAACAACATTTTAACATACATTCTTTATTAATTACCAAAATAATTTAGGTCTTGTTTTAAATTGGTATCTCCCACTATTTTCTTCAAACTATATTACCCTCACTTATATAGTTCGCAAAAATCTAATTAAAGATTTGCTAGTGAGAATAAGGATCCCATTTCAAATGTATATAGCCTTGTGGTGACACAACAAACTATATATAAATAAATAGGTAGACAACTTTTGTCAATTACATCAACTATGCAACTCCTTGTATTTTGCCTCTTAGATTATTTTGATCAAGTGGTGGCACATCCGAATCAAAATTATCCAAGTTAAGTCCGACCTAACACTCCATATATTCAAAAAGAAAAATATCATCCTTGTGGTGACACAACAAAACAATATTGTTCAATTTTCTTTATAAGCATCAAATGTGATAAATTAACATCTTAAATACTTAATACTTGCCTTGTGGTGACACAACAAACTCATATTAAATATTTAATACTCTATTAATTTTATCTTGCTAGAAGGCGACGTTCGATATTCCAAATATCTTTGAACGCTTAGGACTTAATATAAAAAATTGAGGGGTTTGTTATTAATTTGTCTCATCTTGTTTAGCGCATGCATGCATATATATATAAAATACGCGTCATATATTAATAAACATGCGAAGCATGTTTGCATAATATACAATATATATATATAGTATAAGCATGCATATATAGAATACTATATTCTACCGGATTGATTATGGACTTTTATTCTAGTTTGGTTCACTAGAGCCACCAAGTGAACCAAAAGGTCAAACCCTAGGGGTGCAAGAAATAATATTTAAATATAACTATTACATTTAAACCCGGGCTCCATTATAAACGGGTCTTCACGCACTCCTTGCTCCTTTGATATCTAATTTTCTAAAATTAATTCTAACTATTCCTATTACAATACTATTTAAAATAAATAGAAACCTTGATCAGCAGTCAAGGGGAAGTACATAGGAGGAGATAGAATTTACATTAAGAAAAATTAGAGAAGACGAGTCTTGCAGACCCCCATTTAATAAAACCCATACATTCATGCATCCAACTAAAATAAAATCCAATCATATTGGTCAATAGTCCATAATCAATTCCATTTATTATCATACACATCACCATATGCATCAATAAATAACATTCGTCATATGAATAATAAACATTTAATATATATATTGATATCATTTAATGGGCAAATTTAGTTAGTATACAATCAATTTTTGAATCAAAATAAACTCCTTTATTTTAATCCAAATTTAAATCAAAATAAAACTATTTTATTTTAATTTATCTAATTTTGAATAAAATAAACTATTTTATTTTAATCAAAATCTTTAATCAAAATAAACTCCTTTATTTTAATTAATTATGGAATCCAATTCCATGTATATAAAAAAAAAATCTTTAATTAAAATAAACTCTTTATTTTAATTAATTATGGAATCCAATTCCATGTAAAAAAAATATTAAAGGAAACACGGATTATCTTTCCTATTCACAAATAAACTCCTTTATTTTGAATAATATGAAATCTTATTTCATATTTAAATAAACTCCTTTATTTAAGAAAACATGGATTCTCTTTCCTATTCACAAATAAACTCTTTTATTTTGAATAATATGAAATCTTATTTCATATCTAAACAAACTCTTTTATTTAAGGAAAGATGGATTTACTTCCCTATTCACAAATAAACTCCTTTATTTTAGGAAAAATGAAATCCAATTTCAACTCCAATTAGTTATCATGGAATCCAATTCCAACTCTAATTAGTTAGCATGAAATTCTAATTTTAAAATTAAAATAAAACTTTATATTTTAATATTAAAATAAACCTTTTATTTTAAAATTAAAATAAACTTTTATTTTAATTATATAATAATTAAGAATATATATATATATATATATATATTCGTAATATATATTATATATATATATAACCATAATATATATATATATATATATATATATATATATATATATATCCGCTCTTTTATATTAAAATCAAAAGTTTAATAAATTTTAAACTTAACAAAAAAAAAAAAAACGAAAGTTCCTTAAAAAATATATACGTGCACTTTTATGTTCCGTGCATATAATAATATATGACATGCTTTTTCATGTTTAATCTCTCGATTTCCGTGCATGTATTGTATATCAAAAGGCAGGCGGATCACGTGTATTAGATTAAATTACAGCAAGATTAACGTGAATCAGCAACAAGCAGCTTTGATTTCGCAAGATTTTTTTTTTTTTTTTATAAATTTTATACAATAAAATTATGCCCAATTAAATTGTTCTAAACACATATCAATATAGATATTAAATTATAACAATTAATAATTCGCATAAAGGTTTGGCTCTGATGCCACTGTTAGGTTTGTTATATTCATGGGCGCAATCAAATTGCAAAAATAATGCGGAAGCGTGTAAAATCAGAGTTTAAAAAATTTACAAACCATATACCCGGATCACCCTTTATGCACAATTATTAATTAAACGAAAAGATAAAGAATAAAATCATACCCTCGAAGATCGAGCTTCCTCAGGTACAAGTTCACCTCCAAATCCTTTCGCGTTCAACTTGAATCCACCGGGTTTGGTTCCTTCCTTTGATCAACGTTAGCCACCCATATGTTTGGCCTCTGAGGTGATCCACCAAGGAAGAAGAAAAAAATTCAAGAAGATGGGTATTTGGCTCAAACCCTAGTTTTCTATCTCTATAGAAAAGGTGTACTCTCCCAACAATTGGAATTATGTCGATATGTTGAAAAAAAGTCAACAACCCTTCACCCATAATAAGACTCTCTTATTAATAGATGTGGGCAACCCACCTTAATAATTAAGGAATTGGGTTTTATTTAATTAATTAAATTTTTTAATTAATTAAGCTCCTAATCTTATTAGGGATAATTAATTAAACTCTTTTAATTAATTTAACCTCCTAATCCTATTACGAATAAATGAGAGTACTTATATTAAATTAATTCCTAAACTCTTTTAGAAATTAAAATAATAATAATTGTAATAATATTAATAAGACTCTCTTATTAATTTATATTTAATATTTCTAAAATATTAAATAATAATATTAAGCTATTTAATTTATTCTATCACCATAGATTAAATTAAATATACATAACATATTATTACGATTATGCCATTAACTTCTTAAATAATTATTCTTCCTTTTATGGTGTGACCCTTTGGGTTCTCCATATTAAACCTAGTTGTGAATAAATCAATTAGAACAATTCTAATCTTATTTAAATAAATAAATTAAACAATTAATTTATTTAAATAAATAATATTTATTCTACATAGGATAAGCCTCCTAGCGATCAACGACTTTCCGTATAATATAGATTTCAACATTAATCATAAAAGAACCTTTGAGTAAATAGTTACCGTACAATTCAATCCTTCCACCATACAATGTCCCAATTAAATATAAGACATGGAATTATTTGTCAAGTCTTATTTTATTTAATTATATGTATTTCGATCCTTAAATGCACAACTCAAATAATGCAAATTAGAAACTCCTTTCTAATTTCATTCTCCTTAACCCAAGACTCTACTGGGTTGTCATTATCGAATCACATAGACATTTCTCTTCTTTATTAGAAGTGGTAGATTCTTTATTGATCATACATTATCTTCATGTACAACTTATTATACCCAAGCATATCCTTTGATATACCCTAAGGGTCTTAAGGAATAAGTCAAAGTATAACTCATCATACACAAGATACTATGATGATCTCAAGTCCAAGGATTACTTGATTACTATCACTACAGAATTCCTATTGATAGGCAAATAAAACTCCATTAGGTATTCCTTAGCGAGCCAATGCTCAAAGAACTTATTCTCTAATAAGCACCTACATACTTGCTTTAGTGTCTCCACACAAATGATCATGAGATCAATCACAAACTACTCTTCTTCTTTCTCTCTATAACTTTTGTATCTATAATTGCTCTTGTGAGTCTTAGTGAATTGGTGATAATGAAGGAAGAATGAGCTTCTATTTATAGGAAAATATAGTTTCGATAATTACATATTTTGGGGCTCAAAATATTATAGTATAATACCTTCATCTTTTCCTTCATTTTTAATTTACTCCTACAAGTATTATCAAACTTACACCACCTCCCCTAATAGTATATCATTTGAATCAATAGTACAATCATGTGACTCAATAGTTTTATACATGTGAAAAAAATAATTACAGTATAGTACCTCCATCTATACCTCTATTTTTAATTTAGTCATGCAAGTATTATCAATCTTGCATCACCTCCCCTAATAGTATATGCATGTGAATCAATAGTACACACATATGAACAAATAGTTATAAGCATGTGAATTAATAGCAATTAATTGCTAATTTATTCGATTAATTACCCGATTGGTCAATATAACCTCCAGACATCAATTATTATCAAAATATATATCGATTTCCACTAACACTAATAATCCCAACATAATAGAAATATCAATTTCATCTTTAATCAACACGAACTTATTCATCATTAATATTATAACTCATAATATTTAACAACCAGATCATTCCCAAGAAAGAGGGGGCTTTCCAATAAAGATTTCTCCTTATTGGCGCGCAATTAGGTGACCAAACCCCTTTCCTCAACAGAACTTTCTAGATATTGTCAATATTGAAAATAATAATATTAATAACTTTGTCATCTCAATTATTGATTTAATAATAATAAATATTATGAAGATGATACTGTGACAACAATTGAATCAATAATATGAAAGATATGATACAACAATTACTGTAACAATAATTGAGTATAAATGAGTAATTTCTCACGTAAACATCAATAATCAATACCGTGTATGCAACCACGCCAGACATCAGTACTTTTACTACTACGGGTAGTTCAACAAATTAACGGTAAAACTTTACGCCGTTATTTTATAAAAGATATTTACGTCAGCTTTCTAACTTCGACAATACCCCCGCTAGGGGTCCACTAATGATTGTGTCGTTATGCATTTAATATTTCATGTTAAAACGAATATTCCCCAAGCATAATGAATATTTTATATCAACTTGCTTACTTTGCAAAGTTTACTGTTCTATTATTTTCTTTTATCTTCTTTAGTATTCTACATATTTAGTTTTAGTTCGTGCCTGAACATATACTAAAATAGATCGACAGGATTAGTCGTCCGATTATAATGATAAAAAACATATACTTAAATGCATGTGGTTAACTTATCCGATTATAAGTTGTCCGATTATATTAACCATTGTAAATCGATTTTTGGTAGTTACACTTATTCAACCCCATTCTAGGTGTGTTTATTTACATAATTACATAAATAAAAATTATTAAGAGATGGTAAGTAAAAGGAAGATTGATTAGAGGATAGCAAACAAAAGCTAATATTACAAAGACCGGTAGAGTTAATGTAATCTAATGGGTTTTAGTGTGAATATGTATGATGATGGATGTATATGCATGATTATACATTGTGTAGGATTCACGAAGCACTAGCTATAAGCTATAATCTCACGCCAAAACAAGTCTTTCGGTTCCTATTTGTTATATGAACTTGACATGATTACATGGATTACATATTATACTTGAAAAATGATGAAGGTCAATTGTTGACTAAAATTGATTGAGTTTTTAAACTTCGCCTTGACTTGATATTTGATATGCATGCGTTGCATATGTTACTTAAACTCGTAATAATCTTGAGATATGATTTGAGCATGATATTATGTGCTAGGTAAAGAATGAAAACCGCTAGATTTGTTCAAATTGTCGAGTTCAATCTTGCAAAAATAATCTTTTGCATGTTCAAGGTTCAATGCTATAATATTTGTTATCCTGACAATAAGAAAAGAAGGTGTACCAAGAAATAATGTTTTCTTATTTGAAATAGAACGATATGGTATTAGTATGACGATGTACAAAATACAATGTAGATTGTGAAATTTTCATGTATGGGAATGTTTGTTTTAAATGAGAATGTATTTTGGTGATTGTTTGTATGTAGAATTATACAGGTAGAATGTATTTTAACTAATGAGGAGGCCACCATCTGACAAAATATGAGACAATTTTCAACACATTTAGCTCTATCCCACAATATATGGATGCAAAGGAGAATTCTTATCAGGTTCATTTTAAAGTCCATTAACCAAACTCATCTTGCAGAAAATACAATTTGCCATATATAGTTATCAATACCAGTAAGTTTCTTATTAACTAACACCAAGCCAGGATGATCATTATTGTGAATGAATAATGGATGAATATCGGAGTCTATTGAAAATTTTAGGGTTTGTGATTGAGTAGAGAAGTAGAAGCAGCTGCACTAGTCATGATAAATATAGAGATTTCAGAAAACGCAATAATCGTTTCAATCAACCCACAATTCTCAATACAGACAGAAACAACAGAGTTTCATAAGTATGAAAACCCTAAACAAGTATATATGCAAGTGAAATCTCACACAAGAATTGATGAAAAAACAAAGTGAAGATTAAAACACAATCACATCAAACTCTTTAACTCAAATCAATTGACAATAAATAAAGCAGTCTATTAAAATAATATATTAAGTTACAAATCTTAATTACCCAATGAATAACATTTCATTACAAGTTTAACTTTTTTTTAAAATAAGCAGATTTATAATAATCCCTGTGAATTGTGGACAACTAGATTCTAATTACTAGTAATGCAGTTTACTATTAATAATAGTGAATTAGGTTATTATTTTTATTGTTTTCACTAATAAAGTGCTTTTCTAATTTCTCTCACTATATTATTTAGTATTTACCATGTCATTAATAATAGTATTATTTATAAAGTTTTGCGAAAAAGATATTCTGCAAAACAGATGGAGTCTGACACTAGAATATACATTATTATGCCTTTGACGAAGAGAAAGTAACAAAAGTATTTTTGGTTGTGACTTTTCAAATTTTTGAACCATACTGTCGGCCGTATGTAGTCCATCTTTTTAAAAGCATAAAATTAAATGTGGTTATGCCATCTTCATTCGGATTTCCAATCATTAATTTTCTAAAGTTGGAATCATTATGTATTACTCCCTTCATTCCAAAATTAGGGATACAATTTGATTTTTGAGATCAAACAACGGCATATTAAACCTTCATTTCAAAATTAGAGATACAATTTGATTTTTGAAATCAAACAATGGCGTATTGAACTACAAAATTAGTATGACTTATAAAAATTTATTTCATGTAATTAATAAAAAAAATTATATGTTATACAATTTTAATTATTGTATCAACTAAAATTAAATAAATTTACATCAATTTTGAAGTTTAATATATCATCGTTTGACCTCAAAAGTTAAATTGTATCTCTAATTGTAGAACAAATATGGAGTAATATAGTTATACTAGTTGGGTCTCGTGCCTCCGACACTGTATGGACGGTGGAATTTATCTCAAACTTTGAACGGCCCAGATGATTTATTGAGTGAGCGAGAAATTCAAAAGCATTTGTATTTTATTAAATAGATTGATAAATAGTTTTATATATATATATATATATATATATATATATATATATATATATATTATCAGAGATATTTTGGTTATTACATTATATTTCATTCCATTCTGATACAATGTTTAAGTAATATAACAAACACATGAATAAAGTGTTCGATTAGATTAAAGGAATGGTACCATTAAAAGGTGTATTTGATGATCATTTCTTATGATAAATCATGCTTAGAATGAAAATTCATTCAATTCCTTGATTTTTATTTCATGCGTGAGATTGTGAAATGAGATCCATTGCAATAGAATGGATGTATTTGACAATTCTATCATCTTATCACACACCACCCACCACTTACCATCATCAACAACTAATCATATCTTTGAAAATTTTAAGTTTCTATCTAATTTTCTTGTATTTGAGTTTCCTAAAGAATAAAAAAGGATAAAAAGTAGCTAGATCAATTTTGTTTTTAAAAGTTTTTGTCCAAAATATAAATTTGAACTGAAAAATAAATAATATAAGTAATATAAAAAGTAGACCAATTTTATTAATTGTTAAAAGTTCTTTTTATAAATCGAACTTTTATTTAATAGGATAGAAGGAGTAATATAAATGGAGTTCTACTATATATTAAGAAAATTTTCATCCAATTATAATTAATACTTATGTGCATTCATGTGATAGGTATGAATTAAAAAGTGTTCGGTATTAATTTATTTTATCTTATCACATACACTTTCACGTTGGTCGCAACCGTGTATGCAACCACAGCCAGACATCGCATTTCTTTTTACTACTAGGGTAGTTCAACAGTTTAACGGTAAAACTTTCGCCGTTATTTTATAAAAAGATATTTCTGTCGTTTTCTAACTACGACAATACCCCCGTTGTGGGGTCCACCAATGATTGTGTCGTTGTACGAATATTTCATGTTAAAACGAATATTCCCCGACATAATGAATATTTTATATCAACTTGCTTACTTTGCAAAGTTTACTGTTCTATTATTTTCTTTTATCTTCTTTAGTATTCTACATATTTAGTTTTAGTTCGTGCCTGAACATATACTAAAATAGATCGACAGGGATTAGCTGTCCGATTATAACAGACAAAAAACATATACTTAAACAGACAGGGTTAACCTATCCGATTATAAGTTGTCCGATTATATTAACCATTGTAAATCAGATTTTGGTAGTTACACTTATTCAACCCCATTCTAGGTGTGTTTATTTACATAATTACATAAATAAAATTATTAAGAGATGGTAAGTAAAAGGAAGATTGATTAGAGGATAGCAAACAAAAGCTAATATTACAAAGACCGGTAGAGTTAATGTAATCTAATGGGTTTTAGTGTGAATATGTATGGTGATGGATGTATATGCATGATTATACATTGTGTAGGATTCACGAAGCACTAGCTATAAGCTATAATCTCACGCCAGAAAACAAGTCTTTCAGGTTCTATTTGTTATATGAACTTGACATGATTACATGGATTACATATTATACTTGAAAAATGATGAAGGTCAATTGTTGACTAAAATTGATTGAGTTTTTAAAACTCAGTCTTGACTTGATATTTGATATGCATGCGTTGCATATGTTACTTAAACTGTAATAATCTTGAGATATGATTTGAGCATGATATTATGTGCTAGGTAAAGAATGAAAACTGCTAGATTTGTTCAGCTGTCGAGTTCAATCTTGCAAAAATAATCTTTTTGCATGTTCAAGGTTCAATGCTATAATATTTGTTATCTGACAATAAGAAAAAGAAGGTGTACCAAGAAATAATGTTTTCTTATTTGAAATAGAACGATATGGTATTAGTATGATTTATGTACAAAATACAATGTAGATTGTGAAATTTTCGATGTAATGGGAATGTTTGTTTTTAAATGAGAATGTATTTTGGTGATTGTTTGTATGTAGAATTATACAGGTAGAATGTATTTTAACTAATGAGGAGGCCACCATCTGACAAAATATGAGACAATTTTCAACACATTTAGCTCTATCCCACAATATATGGATGCAAAGGAGAATTCTTATCAGGTTCATTTTAAAGTCCATTAACCAAACTCATCTTGCAGAAAATACAATTTGCCATATATAGTTATCAATACCAGTAAGTTTCTTATTAACTAACACCAAGCCAGGATGATCATTATTGTGAATGAATAATGGATGAATATCGGAGTCTATTGAAAATTTTAGGGTTTGTGATTGAGTAGAAGAAGAAGCAAATTGCACTAGTCATGATAAATATAGAGATTTCAGAAAACGCAATAATCGTTTCAATCAACCCACAATTCTCAATACAGACAGAAACAACAGAGTTTCATAAGTATGAAAACCCTAAACAAGTATATATGCAAGTGAAATCTCACACAAGAATTGATGAAAAAACAAAGTGAAGATTAAAACACAATCACATCAAACTCTTTAACTCAAATCAATTGACAATAAATAAAGCGGATCTATTAAAATAATATATTAAGTTACAAATCTTAATTACCCAATGAATAACATTTCATTACAAGTTTAACTTTTTTTTAAAATAAGCAGATTTATAATAATCCCTGTGAATTGTGGACAACTAGATTCTAATTACTAGTAATGCAGTTTACTATTAATAATAGTGAATTAGGTTATTATTTTTATTGTTTTCACTAATAAAGTGCTTTTCTAATTTCTCTCACTATATTATTTAGTATTTACCATGTCATTAATAATAGTATTATTTATAAAGTTTTGCGAAAAAGATATTACGCAAAAAATGTATGGAGTCCTGACACTAGAATATACATTATTATGCCTTTGACGAAGAGAAAGTAACAAAAAGTATTTTTGGTTGTGACTTTTCAAATTTTGAACCATACTTGTCGCCTACCAGATGTAGTCCATCTTTTTAAAAGCATAAAATTAAATGTGGTTATGCCATCTTCATTCGGATTTCCAATCATTAATTTTCTAAAGTTGGAATCATTATGTATTACTCCCTTCATTCCAAAATTAGGGATACAATTTGATTTTTGAGATCAAACAACGGCATATTAAACCTTCATTTCAAAATTAGAGATACAATTTGATTTTTGAAATCAAACAATGGCGTATTGAACTACAAAATTAGTATGACTTATAAAAATTTATTTCATGTAATTAATAAAAAAAATTATATGTTATACAATTTTAATTATTGTATCAACTAAAATTAAATAAATTTACATCAATTTTGAAGTTTAATATATCATCGTTTGACCTCAAAAGTTAAATTGTATCTCTAATTGTAGAAACAAATATGGAGTAATATAGTTATACTAGTTGGGTCTCGTGCCTCTCGGCTAATTTGTATGGATTCGTGAAATTTATCTCAAACTTTGAGCGGCCCGATGATTTATTGAGTGAGCGAGAAATTCAAAAGCATTTGTATTTTATTAAATAGATTGATAAATAGTTTTATATATATATATATATATATATATATATATATATCGTAGATATTTTGGTTATTACATTATATTTCATTCCATTCTCGATACAATGTTTAAGTAATATAACAAACACATGAATAAAGTGTTCGATTAGATTAAAGGAATGGTACCATTAAAAGGTGTATTTGATGATCATTTCTTATGATAAATCATGCTTAGAATGAAAATTCATTCAATTCCTTGATTTTATTTCATGCGTGAGATTGTGAAATGAGATCCATTGCAATAGAATGGATGTATTTGACAATTCTATCATCTTATCACACACCACCCACCACTTACCATCATCAACAACTAATCATATCTTTGAAAATTTTAAGTTTCTATCTAATTTTCTTGTATTTGAGTTTCCTAAAGAATAAAAAAGGATAAAAAGTAGCTAGATCAATTTTGTTTTTAAAAGTTTTTGTCCAAAATATAAATTTGAACTGAAAAATAAATAATATAAGTAATATAAAAAGTAGACCAATTTTATTAATTGTTAAAAGTTCTTTTTTATAAATCGAACTTTTATTTAATAGGATAGAAGGAGTAATATAAATGGAGTTCTACTATATATTGCGAAAATTTTCATCCGAATTATAATTGCGCCTTATGTGCATTCATGTGATAGGTATGAATTAAAAAGTGTTCGGTATTAATTTATTTTATCTTATCACATACACTTTCACGTTGGTCGCAACCGTGTATGCAACCACGCGTATTACTGTACTTTTACTACCGGGTAGTTCAACAGTTTAACGGTAAAACTTTCGCCGTTATTTTATAAAAGATATTTACGTAGCTTTCTAACTCACGACAATACCCTGCTAGGGGTCCACTAATTATTGTGTCGTTGTCACTAATATTTCATGTTAAAGCGAATATTCCCTTGAATATAATGAATATTTTATATCAACTTCGCTTTACTTTGCAAAGTTTATCGCTCTATTATTTTCTTTTATCTTCTTTAGTATTCTATATATTTAGTTTTAGTTCGTACTGACGAACATATACTAAAATAGATCGACAGGATTAGTCAGTCCGATTATAATGCATAAAACATATACTTAAATGATGTGGTTAACCTATCCGATTATAAGTTGTCCGATTATATTAACCATTGTAAATCAGATTTTGGTAGTTACACTTATTCAACCCCATTCTAGGTGTGTTTATTTACATAATTACATAAATAAAAATTATTAAGAGATGGTAAGTAAAAGGAAGATTGATTAGAGGATAGCAAACAAAAGCTAATATTACAAAGACTGGTAGAGTTAATGTAATCTAATGGGTTTTAGTGTGAATATGTATGACTGATGGATGTATATGCATGATTATACATTGTGTAGGATTCACGAAGCACTAGCTATAAGCTATAATCTACGCGTAAAACAAGTCTTTCAGTTCCTATTTGTTATATGAACTTGACATGATTACATGGATTACATATTATACTTGAAAAATGATGAAGGTCAATTGTTGACTAAAATTGATTGAGTTTTTAAAACTCAGTCTTGACTTGATATTTGATATGCATGCGTTGCATATGTTACTTAAACTGTAATAATCTTGAGATATGATTTGAGCATGATATTATGTGCTAGTAAAGAATGAAAAATCGCTAGATTTGTTCAGCTGTCGAGTTCAATCTTGCAAAAATAATCTTTTTGCATGTTCAAGGTTCAATGCTATAATATTTGTTATCTGACAATAAGAAAAAGAAGGTGTACCAAGAAATAATGTTTTCTTATTTGAAATAGAACGTATATGGTATTAGTATGACGATGTACAAAATACAATGTAGATTGTGAAATTTTCGATGTATGGGAATGTTTGTTTTTAAATGAGAATGTATTTTGGTGATTGTTTGTATGTAGAATTATACAGGTAGAATGTATTTTAACTAATGAGGAGGCCACCATCTGACAAAATATGAGACAATTTTCAACACATTTAGCTCTATCCCACAATATATGGATGCAAAGGAGAATTCTTATCGTGTTCATTTTAAAGTCCATTAACCAAACTCATCTTAGTAAAATACAATTTGCCATATATAGTTATCAATACCAAGAAGTTTCTTATTAACTAACACCAAGCCGGGATGATCATTATTGTGAATGAATAATGGATGAATATCTCTATCTATTGAAAATTTTAGGGTTTGTGATTGAGTAGAAAGTAGAAGCGGTGCACTAGTCATGATAAATATAGAGATTTCGAGAAACGCAATAATCGCTTTCAATCAACCCACAATTCTCAATACAGCATAGTAAACAACAAGAAGTTTCATAAGTATGAAAACCCTAAACAAGTATATATGCAAGTGAAATCTCACACAAGAATTGATGAAAAAACAAAGTGAAGATTAAAACACAATCACATCAAACTCTTTAACTCAAATCAATTGACAATAAATAAAGCAGTCTATTAAAATAATATATTAAGTTACAAATCTTAATTACCCAATGAATAACATTTCATTACAAGTTTAACTTTTTTTTAAAATAAGCAGATTTATAATAATCCCTGTGAATTGTGGACAACTAGATTCTAATTACTAGTAATGCAGTTTACTATTAATAATAGTGAATTAGGTTATTATTTTTATTGTTTTCACTAATAAAGTGCTTTTCTAATTTCTCTCACTATATTATTTAGTATTTACCATGTCATTAATAATAGTATTATTTATAAAGTTTTGCGAAAAGATATTCTCAAAAATGCAGATGGAGTCCGACACTTAGAATATACATTATTATGCCTTTGACAAAGAGAAAGTAACAAAAGTATTTTTGGTTGTGACTTTTCAAATTTTTGAACCATACTGTCGGCCGTATGTAGTCCATCTTTTTAAAAGCATAAAATTAAATGTGGTTATGCCATCTTCATTCGGATTTCCAATCATTAATTTTCTAAAGTTGGAATCATTATGTATTACTCCCTTCATTCCAAAATTAGGGATACAATTTGATTTTTGAGATCAAACAACCAAGATATTAAACCTTCATTTCAAAATTAGAGATACAATTTGATTTTTTGAAATCAAACAATGGCGTGATTGAACTACAAAATTAGTATGACTTATAAAAATTTATTTCATGTAATTAATAAAAAAAATTATATGTTATACAATTTTAATTATTGTATCAACTAAAATTAAATAAATTTACATCAATTTTGAAGTTTAATATATCATCGTTTGACCTCAAAAGTTAAATTGTATCTCTAATTGTAGAACAAATATGGAGTAATATAGTTATACTAGTTGGGTCTCGTGCCTCCGACACTGTATGGACGGTGGAATTTATCTCAAACTTTGAACGGCCCAGATGATTTATTGAGTGAGCGAGAAATTCAAAAGCATTTGTATTTTATTAAATAGATTGATAAATAGTTTTATATATATATATATATATATATATATATATATTATCAGAGATATTTTGGTTATTACATTATATTTCATTCCATTCTGATACAATGTTTAAGTAATATAACAAACACATGAATAAAGTGTTCGATTAGATTAAAGGAATGGTACCATTAAAAGGTGTATTTGATGATCATTTCTTATGATAAATCATGCTTAGTGTTGGGTCGTGATATTTTATCTCTTTGGGCCGAATATATTGGGCTTATTCTTTTTTATTCTATTGGGCCTTTATTATTGAATTATGAAAATCATTAAGCCCAATCATCATATTATTTTCATTTCAAACTTATAAGACCGGGTCGGGTCAATGGATCAATCATTTAGACATTTTAAATATCTACAATCTTTGACCAGAATGATGAAAAAAGCATGCTTGTTGACTAAAGAACCTGCCATGCATTAATGTGGATGGGATCATAACCGGCCGGCGGTGGAAAACAGTGACCAAAAAGCAATGGATACACTACATACAGTCGGCAGAACCCATCGGGTAGAGGGGAATGTGTCAGGAAGTAGTGGGTGGCACGGTAATTCGAAAAAGGAGGTATAACTTGGCAAGAAGTCTCCACCAGGAGGTATGTTCTCATACACTTCTTCAATTATAATCAGATATTCAATGAGAAATATAATTATCTCTTGATATCAATATACTAGGCGATATAGCCTCCGTTTTCGATAAACCTTGTGAATTCACATACTGATTCTCACGCTTTGAAGCTATCCCCAACTTGAACCGCCGTCAAGCTTGTGGTGTTTATCAGGTTTACGTTCTATGAGGATCGGGACGCTTTAGGTGATTGGGGACGTGACGAAAGATCTTGGCGTTAACATTGGCGCTAGAAGGAGGGCTCTTTCAATCACAATTGTTTAAACTTGCTTCGAAAGATGATGAGGAGTAGAGATGGAACACCGGAAGGGCAGGCGATGGCTGTTAGTTCATCACTGCCTCGTATTTCAGTAAAGGATCGCTTGGGTCCTACTAAAAGTGCTCGTGAGAGCACGGCTTCTAAGAACAATTCAGAAGAACTTCGTCCGAAGATCCATGGTGGAGCCAGACGGAAGTTAGTCTTCAACGCTGATAAGGGGCGTGATCCCAATCCGGAGAACGGTGAAGCGGTTCGCCAACCGTGACTCATTCTTAAGTGGTCAAGAAAATCGAGCTACCAAGTTGGCGAGGATGGCGGACGGAAGCGGATAAGGCTTTGAGGTTCTGTTAAGACAGAGGGAAGATATAGCCAAACAAATGCTTCGGGTGAATGAGTTGAGAGACGAAGCATCTAGCCATATTCATTCCGAAGGACAAAGTAGGCATAAGGAAGTACCCCGTCGGAAGGGTAAGGAGCCGGGAACATTCTACGATGTCTGTGGATCATTCTCGTAGTAGGAGGAAATCGAGGCGAGCGTAACGCCTTCTCCTCAAGAAGGCAATCGACAGTCGTTAGATCAATTCATCACAATGATGAAAG